>CM055127.1:23222000-23822000 GCA_029206835.1 Rana muscosa | reverse complement strand
AGCCTAAGGCTAGGCAGTCTATGCTGGGAAGCCGAGATGAGAACATAAGCTGTGTTGGTGCTTTCCTTGAATGAGTGATGGGATGAACGGTGAGTGGATTTTAGCAACCTTAACTAAAGATAGCATTATTGCAAAAAGATGAATTTAAAGTGTGTGCTTATAGAGCACAGGAAATATGGGCTGTGTGCTCTGCAAACAGCAGCCTAGAAATTCCACAACAGTACGTAGCGCAATCCTGACCCCTCCACTCTGTACGTAGCGTAATCCTGACCCCTCCACTCTGTACGTAGCGCAATCCTGACCCCTCCACTCTGTACGTAGCGCAATCCTGACCCCTCCACTCTGTACATAACACAATCCTGACCCCTCCACTCTGTACGTAGCGCAATCCTGACCCCTGCACTCTGTACGTAGCGCAATCCTGACCCCTGCACTCTGTACGTAGCGCAATCCTGACCCCTGCACTCTGTACGTAGCGCAATCCTGACCCCTGCACTTTGTACGTAGCGCAATCCTGACCCCTGCACTCTGTACGTAGCGCAATCCTGACCCCTGCACTCTGTACGTAGCGCAATCCTGACCCCTGCACTCTACGTAGCGCAATCCTGACCCCTCCACTCTGTATGGAGCGCAATCCTGACCCCTCACTCTGTACGTAGCGCAATCCTGACCCCTCCACTCTGTACGTAGCGCAATCCTGACCCCTCCACTCTGTACGTAGCGCATTCCTGACCCCTCCACTCTGTGCGTAGCGCATTCCTGACCCCTTGCACTCTGTATGTAGCGCAATCCTGACCCCTCCACTCTGTACGTAGTGCAATCATGACCCCTGCACTCTGTACGTAGCGCAATCCTGACCCCTCCACTCTGTACGTAGCGCAATCCTGACCCCTCCACTATATACGTAGCGCAATCCTGACCCCTGCACTCTGTACGTAGCGCAATCCTGACCCCTGCACTCTGTACGTAGCGCAATCCTGACCCCTGCACTCTGTACGTAGCGCAATCCTGACCCCTGCACTCTGTACGTAGCGCAATCCTGACCCCTGCACTCTGTACGTAGCGCAATCCTGACCCCTGCACTCTGTACGTAGCGCAATCCTGACCCCTGCACTCTGTACGTAGCGCAATCCTGACCCCTGCACTCTGTACGTAGCGCAATCCTGACCCCTGCACTCTGTACGTAGCGCAATCCTGACCCCTGCACTCTGTACGTAGCGCAATCCTGACCCCTCCACTCTGTACGTAGCGCAATCCTGACCCCTCCACTCTGTACGTAGCGCAATCCTGACCCCTCCACTCTGTACGTAGCGCAATCCTGACCCCTCCACTCTGTACGTAGCGCAATCCTGACCCCTCCACTCTGCACGTAGTTCAATCCTGACCCCTCCACTCTGTACAGTATGTAGCGCAATGATAATAAAGAGTAGATACATAGTCCTACAGATACAACCGGCCCTTTGAGGGAAACCATACTGCTGATGCGGCCCCCGATGAATTTGAGTTTGACACCCCTGCTTTAGAGCAGTGGACTCCAAACTGTGGCCCGGGGGGCTGGATGCGGACCTTTGCTTGCCTATATCTGGCCCTTGGAGCACTATTTCTCCCCCTGATATGAGACACTGTTCTGCCAATGGACATCAACTATGGGGCACAATTTCTCTTACTGACACCAACAATGGGGCACTATTCCTCCCAATAATACCAATGATGGGGTACTGTTCCTCCCCCTAATACCAAATGTGGCAATGTTTACTCCAGGAAACGTTCCACCCCCCACTGGCCATAATCCAGTCCCCCTAAATTCTGAAGGACAATAAACTGGCCCTTTGTTTGGAAAGTTTGGAAACCCCTGCTTTAGAGGATGTAGCTCTATAGGGACTTTATTACATATCTGGTGGGAATGCCCTGTTGTCCAGATACTATGGACAAACATTTATAATATGATTAACAACATTTTTAACAAACCCATAAATCTAGATCCTTGGGAGGCCTTACTACATAGACCACATCTAAACGTTAAAAAAAATCTGAGAGAAAATCTATTTTTTTGGCCTTTATGTATTCTATTATACTTTACTCAATAAAAGAAATTGTAACCACAAATCGATGTCCCACTTCAGTGGTCAGAACATATAACATATAATCCACTAGAAAAGATCTCGGTGCACTACTGAAACTATGGTCTTCGTACCATATATCCTTTCTTGATAGAATCTGCACTTTTAAAATTACAATTCTCCTTAAACGTCTTTACTATTTTTGAGCTCTCCCTATCAATATCTCCAAAACCAGATTAGAAGCTCTACAAAGAGAAGTCAATAAATTTATTGGGTCAGATAAAAAAAACTAGATTTAGCTATTCCCTTAAGCATTGACCACAATCTAAAGGCGGACTTTGCCTTCTAAACATAGGGCTATACTTCCTTGCAGCCAGATTTCCAGATTTACACAGATGGCACAATGGTTTGCCCCTATCAATAACATCCCATGCATCTCCTTTGAGTCTACCTCAATTTCCCCCCTATACCTACAAAGGTCTTTTATGGTCTGGTATAAACTCCCACCGCAAAATCCTCAATCAAAATACAATAGTTGCTCATTCTTTTCAACTATGACCCCGACATAAAGATACCCTTAAACTATCTTCAGAAGTCCCACCACTGGCCTCATTTTTGGGGGACCCTAGATTTACACAGGCATACAAAGATAGACAATTTACACTATGGCTAAACAACAACCTGACCACTCTAGATCCATAGTGTGTAATATGAAATTTCCCTCCTTTGAATATCTCCAATCTAAATATATTTTTCCTCATTCAGAATACTCCCGTTATTTCCAACTTAAATTTTATTTTGCAGAACACTACTCTTTAGCCCTACAATCTCCGAACACTCTATTTGAACACATATGTATAACCTCCCCGAGGGACAGAGGTTTGATTTCCCAACTATATGGTTATCTCAATAGACTTTCCTTACCTGAGAAATCCAGACCAATGTTATATTGGGAAGCAGGACTATACAGACATGGAAAAAAATGTTAGACAACCTTCGTAAAAGTAATCTAATTTAGAGAAACTCCATCAAAACTTCTGCCTAGATGGTATATGACTCCTACAAAGATCCACACTTTCCACCCTACAGTCTCCCCTAACTGTTTGAGATGATGCTCAGAACAAGGAACCTTTATGCACATCTTCTGGAGCTGCAAATTTATAAAACCAATATGGCAAGCTGCAGCCAGCAGAATTAAAGATGATTCAGGTAAAACAATCAATCTCACACCCCAGATATGCCTTCTATATGCTACTATACCAAATATTCCTACATCGTGCAACAGACTGCTACACTCACTGTTTAGTTCCATCCAATGGATGATTGCATATAACTGGAGATCAAACACTCTTCTATGGCCTCAGGTCTTATCTAGGATGTAAATGATTAAACTTTCTGAAAGAATTCATCATACCCTCTATGACAATATGCACATCTTTAACAAAAAATGGATTTATTTGGACTTGCCATAATCATTCAGGTATCTCTAATCTTAGATCCACTATTATTGTATTCATATATCAAGACACTTTATTACTTTTTTCTATATGTCATGTTTATTAAATTTGTTTAGCCTTTATTACTCCAAATCCATATCCATAAGAATTAACACATTTTCAATGTGGAACTACTGTACAACATTGTATTAACTGATCAATATCATTCGCACTGTACCGAATTTCTGTTATGGATCTTCCAAATAAAAACTTTTGTAAATAAAAGAAAAAATCTCAGTGAAAAACAGTACTTTGTACAACCAAATTTTTTTGCAATTTTGGGCAATACATGAAAGAAGTCAAAGCAGAAGAAATGGAATGGTCTGGATCGAAACTAGGTGTATAGTGCTGCCTCAAAGAAGATCATCATCTGGCCTAAGATCCTCAATCTGGCATAAATAGAGGGATGACCCTGAGACCGAAGGGTTGGGCCGCCACAGCAGGGGTACAGAAGTTTGTCTCTGGTCAGGGCCATAATTCATTGTCAGGCCCAGATACTCTGGTGAAATGTTTCCTGGGATTACTTCTGAAAGCTGAGAAGCCAACTGAATCTCTGCAGGGTCCACCCAGTGGACATTGGCTCACAGGGTTAGTGGGTTTAGTCCTTTAACAGGAGATTGTCCAGGTATCCCACAACATGTGTTTTCTGAGAACAGAGCAGAGATATGCATGGGCAAAGCACCTTGGTGAAAAAACAGAGTGCCATAGACAGGCCAAAGGGAAGGGTGACAAATTGGTAATGTTGAGCGCTCACAGCAAAATGCAAAAAGTGCTGGTGAGGAGGAAATATGGGAATGTGCAAGTAAGCATCTCTAATATCTACCGAGGCTAGAAGATCCCCAGAAATACAAATGCTTCTGTCATTGACACATCCTTTAAAGTGTTGCAGTACAAACTCTGCCACAGCCAACCTTTAATGTGATATTTCTGAGCAAAATGTTTAGGAGGGGCAAAGAGTTTATCATGAGACTAGTCACCATACAAGATGGACTGGGAGTTCACTGGGAAGGTATTAGCAGGTTTGGATAACTTTAGGGAACCAAATGCTGGAGACCTTCGGGTGAGCAGACTCTGGCTGGTCTAGCGTTAAACCATGAGTGTACCACATCAATAAGGAGAGCAGTGTTATCCTTAAGCTTTGATGAGATTTTAGCAGAGGGGATCTTCCTTGTCTAAGAAAATGTGCAGTAGGGCTGGAAGATTGAGGCAATCTAGTACGATAGACTTACTCCAAATGGAGGCCTGCAAAAGGTACCAAATTTAAAAATACAGATGCTTCTGCTTATTGACACATAATTTAAAGCGTTGAAACACAAACTCCGCCATAGCCACCCAAGAGGGAGCACCAGCATACTGGGACCAGAGAGGGTGCAAGTACGTTGCACATTACAGTGGCGGATGCCTTTCTAATGTAGCAGGATGACTTCACACTCCATGATGGGCTTAATCCTGTAGGGTTTTGTACAGGCAGTGCTTCATCGCAGGCAGACACAGCTCTTGACCTCAATAAGGGCCAAGGTGAGCACCCACACAGAATTCAGTACCTGAAGCAACTTTACAGACTGCCCCCACATCTTCCTACAGGCTGAGACTGGGTATGATCCCCCAAGGCATAGATGAACAGTCAACAGATCCAGAAAGTAATGAAGTAATTATGATGCAGTTAGGAACGTGATAGAAGAATCTTGAAAAAAAAACCTGCTTAAAATAGCTAACCTTCTGTCAGTAGAGACAAAACATCTATTACCTAAGTACACTACCAAAAATGGAGACTTGCTGGGAGTGTGAGGGATTATATAGAGGGTGCCCTTTCAGGTTTTTTTTTTGTGCCATTGTTCATTCACCAGATGGTATCAGCATGTAGCCCACGGTTAAGAATAGAATCATGTGTCCTTTACTGTATGGTTAAGAAAAATATGTAACCTATAAAATGCCTAACAGGCCATTTCATAAATAATAAAGAGGTTTGGGGTTAATTAAAAAAAAAAAAAAAAAAGCAAACATGCATATATCCACCTCCATGCTGCAGCATCCACATGACACTGCAGCTGTCCTATGCTGGCCTTAAGACCAAGAGCTTATAGATCACATGACTGTTGTTCTGTCAGGTGTTAGTCTGCTCACATCGGAGAACATTTACTGTAATGCCGCGTACACACGATCGTGATTCACGGCGGTGAAAACACCGCCGTGAATCACGACATGAAATTAAATGAAAAACGAGGGAACGGCATTTTCCCCCACACACGACCGTTTTTACCGTCATTTTTTTCTTTGTCGAGAAAAACGACCGTCTGTGGGCTCCGCGGCAGTGTCTCCCTATGGGAAAACTGCCACGGAAAAAAATGATGGAAAAAACGATGAGAAAATTTAGAACATGTTCTAATTTTTCTCGTCGTTTTTCCTGCCGTTTTTCTCAACGAGAAAAACGGCATAAAGCCCACAGACGATCGTTTTTCTCGGCGAAAAAAAAAATGTCATTTTTCCCAACGGGAAAAATGATCGTGTGTACGCGGCATTAGTCACTGCACCGTACTCTGTAATTCCAGCACTCACTGGACTGACAGGCTGCAGCTAGGGTGGGGGCATCTGATTCCAGCTTTCATCAGCTTGTTGAAAGGCAGATCAATCTGTCAGTCAGGCAGCAAGGTGTCATTCATGTTGATCACAATTCATAAAGAACCTAAATATCTGCTGAGTCATATTTATTTATGTATGGTGCATAACAAAAGTGATAAAAAAAACTTACTGGCAGCTGGCCTTGTGACTTTATCAAGGGGTTTTAATTTGATGCGAAGAAAGTCTGCAATTTCCTTGTCTTCTTCTTTTTCTCTGAGGGTAGAAAATGAAAAGCAATATAAAAAAACAAATGAACCGTGGTATAATCAGTATTTATACATATAGAGATGTTTGTATAACATCTAATTTGACTACACTGTACAAACTGTTACATGGGTTCAGTGTATAACACAATAACTTTATATTTATGGGGTCAGGTATGATGTCTAGTGTTGGGCAAATGGTTTGAGCCAAGCAACTCGAACATTGCCTGTTCGCCTGTTTGATCATCCCACCGAGCGCCCCACAATGCACTGCGCGCTTCACAGTGAATTCTAGGGCACCAGTTGGATGAAGCCTTGCCCCTGACCAGCTTAGCCAATTAGCACTGTCAGAGCCCTGATTTGACAAAATGCTGATGACTTTATCCAATCACGACTCAATGCTCATAGTCCCACCCTGCACTATAAAAGGTAACTTCCCATAGGAAGCTTTGCAGTGTAATGGAGTGGAGGGCTCAGTTTGCTACTAGCGGGTTAGTGTGTTCACTTATTGTGACTAATGCCGCGTACACACGATCATTTTTAATGACGAGAAAAATGATTTTTTTTTAAATGGACATTAAAAATGATCGTGTGTGGGCTTTCCAGCATTTTTCCCGACGAGAAAAACGCTGAGAATCACGACGAGAAAAATTGGAACATGCTCTAATTTTTCACGTTGTTTTTTACATTGTCGTTTTTCTCGTCATGAAAAACGGTCGTGTGTGGGCTTTAACGACGTGAAAAAAATGCGCATGCTCAGAATCAAGTATGAGACAGGAGCGCTCGTTCTGGTAAAACTAGCGTTCGTAATGGAGATAGCACATTCGTCACACTGTAACGGACTGAAAAGCACGAGGCTGAAAAGCGCGAATCGTCTCTCAACAAACTTTACTAACATGAAGGGTGGCGCCAACTTCCCCTTTATAGTGCCGTCGTACGTGTTGTACGTCACTGCGCATTACTCGAACATTTTTTTCCACGATAGTGTGTAGGCAAGGCAGGCTTGAGAGGAAACACAAAAAATCACGTCAAGAAAAATGCATTTTTTTTCACTGACATTAAAAACGATCGTGTGCACGTGGCATAAGTGTTAGTGTAGTGTTAGTATAGTGTGTCAGTATAGTGTAGTGTGTTAAAGAAGTGCAGTGTTTAACACATAATATTTAGTGCTGTATACCCATGTATTTATTTTTGTCCCCTGCATGCCTCCCTTTTTTTTTTAAATGGTCAGCCACAGTTTTTCTGACTGAGACGCTGGTGTTTCCCCTTTTTTATTTATTTTTTATAGTTTTTACATTTCTGTCAGCGTCAGTCCTCAATTTAAACAGCACTAATCACCACTTTTCATTGAATGAAGTGCATCCAATCACACATTTCCCAGCTTCTATTAAATTTGGGTAAAAAGCCCCCCATCAATGTCTGGTAGGCCAACAAGGAGAGGCAGACATTCCCATGCCACTATGAGGGGACCAGCACTGTCTGTGTCCACAGGCAAAGGTGGACATGGTCGTCCATCCTCAGGCAGGGCACATTTGTCTCTGTTTAGTGACGTTCCTCGTACTATCCAGCCACAGCATGTAGAGGAGGTGGTGGACTGGCTTACTAAACCAGCCTCATCCTCCTCATTCTAGTGTGCAGTCCACCGCAGCTGCCAGAGAGGCTTATTCTGCCTCCTTGTCCACAGCTAATCCTGCCATAGCAACAGCATCATGCATGGAGGAAGTAGCTGAATTATTTGAACACAGCATCAGCCACTTGCTTCTTGAAGATGCACAGATATTACTTGATTATGATGTTAGATCTGAGGTAGAGGAAAGGAGTAACATGAGTCTACAGAAATGGGAGAACACTGATAAACAACAAATTGGCAGCCATTTTCCCCCAGCCGCAGCGTATTGCAGGATGTTCTCCAGAGGCAACCATCATGGAAGTAGAGACAAACCACCCTATTCCATCAGATTGTGGAGCTGTTATCTCCCGGACCCCTTTACACAGCTCAGCTCTGTGGGCCTTTTTTAGCACATGTGCAGATGATCGCACTGTTGCAAAATGCAATCTCTGCCGCAAGCTGATCAAGCGTGGCGAAAACCCAAGCCATTTGGGTACCACATGCTTGATGAGACATTTAACCTCCCACCACTCAGCCCATTGTCAAGAGCACCAGAAAGTCACACACAAGGGACACGATTCTTCTCCACCTCACTCCTCACCTTACATGTCTAACCCCGCTATATCTCAGTGGCGGCTGGTGTGTTTTTTTTGGGGAGGCAGCAAATACCCCCCCTGGCCGCCGGTGGAGTGGCACTAGCACAACTGCCCCTACCCCCCGCGGCACGGCACTAACACCCCCAGCATACCCCCCCTTCTGTCTTCCCAGTCAATCCTTACCCTGGATGCAGGCGGTGAGAGCAGCAGTCGGGTCTTTATGGAGTGCGGAGCTGATGGGCCATCTTACGGCCATTTTCCGATGTCCTCTCCTGGAGCAACTTCCGCGGTGCGTCTCCTCTCTGCTCCTCCTGGCGCTAGGCGTCCAATAGGGTCACCTGACGTTTTGGCCAATCGGGAAATGGGTTTCATACCCGATTGGCCGGGAGGAGGATCAGTTCTACAACAGCTGTTGCAACACACCTGGGTGGGATTGGAGCACATTCTCTGTGACCCGAGCCCACCCTATTTTGAAGCCTGTTAGAGCCTCTGGCTCTAATCAGGTGCTTAAAAAAACCTGGCCATTGTAATTCATGTGCCCGGTGCCTTGAAAGGGGCTGGACACATGAATAGGGGGTGGACGCGGCGGCCGTGGATAGATTCATGCTATGCATGAATCTATCCATTGCATATAGGGGTGGCATGGAGAGAGGGGGCGGAGCCCGGGCACCGCTAATGGACGGGCCGCCACTGCTCAGCAGCCTCCACGGACAGTGATGATGGTATAGCAAAGGGTGTCACAGGTCCTTGCAACACGTCTGCCAGCAGCACACCACCAGCTGTAGAGTATAGCAGGCAAATTTCTCTGCCCCAGCTGCTGCAGTGAAAAAATAATACTCCCTGCCACCCACATGCCCAGCATCTAAATTACAGCTTGTCCAAATTGCTGGCTTTACAACCACTGCCTTTTCTGTCTGGTGGGAGGTCATTCCACCTCTGTACCATCACGTGGAAGGCATTGTTGGGCAAGGCAGTCAGTCGCAAGGTCCACATTACTGCTGACACTTGGTCCAGTAAGCATGGTTAGGGACGTAATTACATCCCTAATTTTATTTATCATTTTTATTTTTTGCCAGTGATTATATCACTAGAACCTCCCAGTTGTTTCCCAGTTAACATACCTTTATCCCATATCTTATTTATTGCCATTTATTCCATCCATGGTTTCTTTTATGAACCCCATTTCTTTTCCAACTATTTAGGGCATGAATGTTGGATCCCGTGTTATGTATCCCAGAGTTTCAGGGTTGCGATGAGCTTAGTCCCTTCCCCTCACTTGTTCTATTGACGGGGGCGGGGTCGGACCTCAGCTCATCGACATCATGTATAGTGCGCCCTGCGCTCGGCGTCCTGAGACACCGAGCCATGCGGACGCGCTTCTTCCATCTCTCGCTCTGAAGGGGGATAAGCGAAACCCTCTTGCTAGCGAGGACACATGACGTTGGCGGGGATCCGCCCAGGACCGGGGGGCCATATAGAGCCGGGGACAGACCATCTCTTCCTCTCTGTTGGCTATCATTCCGAGGCATCACTCTCTACACACTGCACTCCCACAAGTCCAGGTAAATGGAGCACTCACATTTCTCTTACCATATACATACATACACACACACACACACACACACACACACACTGATTCTTATACACATACATTACACCTCACTAGTGATGAGCCGAACACCCCCGGGTTCGGTTCGCACCAGAACCCGCGAACGGACCGAAAGTTCGCACGAACATTAGAACCCTATTAAATACAATGGATGCGAACGTTCGGATTCTAAAGTGCTAATTATAACGACTATTATCCATGTTATTGTCCTAAACAGAGTTTGGGAACCCGGGTTCTGCACCAGGGGACATGTATCAACGCAAAAAGTAGTTTTAAAAACGGACGTTTTCCGGGAGCTGTCATTTTAATGATGCATAAAGTGAAAAAAAAAAGTCAAATATTCCTTTAAATATTGTACCTGGGGGGTGTCTAAAGTATGCCTGTGAAGTGCCACGTGTTTCCCGTGTTTAGAACTGTCCCTGCACAAAATAACATTTCTAAAGGAAAAAAAAGCCATTTAAAACTGCTTGCGGCTTTAATATAATGTCTGGTCCCGGTAATATGGATGAAAATCTTTAAGAAAAATGACATAGCTACCCCATCAACCCCCCCCCCCCCCTACCCCAGCCCATTACCAGCCCCTTTGGGTCTTGTATGGATATTAAGGGGAACCCCGCACACAAAATAAAAAAGGCCCTATATACTCTGAACAGCCGTATACAGGCGGTGCATACAAGACAGGGACTGTAGGTTTGTTATTATGTAGAATCTGTTTGTAATTTTGAACAGCTACATTGTTTAAGTGTAGCTCCAGGCCAAATACCTATTTTTAAGCTTTTTGGAAAACATAGGGAAGGGTTATCACCCCTGTAACATTTTTTTTGCTGTCTGTGCCCCTGTTCAGAACATTTCACCTCACTTTGCGTCCCAATGACAACTGTTTTTGAAATGTGGTGTTTTTATTGAAACAAGGATTGGTGATAAAGCATCAGTAGAGAGGAGACACCTTTCTCCCATATTAATTCTTACAGGAGAGAATTTTCCTTCCAAGGGGTAGATTTCCTCTCACTTCCTGTTGTCTTCTTCCGTTTGCAAGTAGTAGTCGTTTGTAAGTTGGATGTTTGAAAGTAGGGACCTGCCGTATATACTCTGCAGAAATTGGCCCCTTAGGTGTTGGTGTTGGCACAACACTGTAAGCACTCACAGTTACTCTTGGTGGGTGCTGGAACGCCCTGCTGTCAACTATTATATCAGGAATTGTAATAACATATAATTGTTGAACAGTGGTAGTAAAAATTGAGCCTTTGATGGTGGTGCTGGTGCCACAACACTGTAAGGCCTGACAGTTACTCTTGGTGGGCGCAGCAATGGGCCCTGCTGTGAATTATTAGATCAATAATTATAATTGCATGCCCCTGTTGAACAGGGGCTGAAAAATTGGGCCTTAGGCACTGGTGGCACAACACTGCAACCCCTCACAGATACTGTACTTGGAGCACAGCAATGAGGCCTGTTGCAAAGTATTGCATCAAAAATTGTAATTACACGCCCCTGTTAAACAGGGGCTGAAAAATTGGGCCTTAGCCACTGGTGGCGTCACCCATAAACCAAAATGATCTTCCAAGCTATCATCATTAATCGTATCATTGAGGAGGAGGAGGAGGATAGCCAGTCAACATAACAGCACAGGCACTCAGCATCAGCATCAGTCTTGAAGGGATGTGACATTTTAAAATCAATTAGTCTGTTATATCAGCATCAGGTGTGTGGTAGCTGGTGGTGATCCAAGACTGGTTCATCTTGATGAAAGTCAGTCGATCAACCGAGTCGGTGGACAGGCGCACCCTGTGATCCGTGACAAATCCTCCAGCAGCACTGAATGTGCGTTCTGAAAGAACGCTGGATGCAGGACAGGCCAGTAGCTCAATTGCATACTGTGCAAGCTCTGGCCAGTGATCTATCCTCAAGACCCAGTAAGCCAGAGGATTTTCGGTGGGGAAGGTGTCCAAGTCTGACCTTGCCCCTAGGTATTCCTGCACCATGTATATCAGACGCTGGCGATGGTTGCTGGAACCGATCATACTTTGGGGCTGCGGACTAAAGAATTCTCTGAACGCATCGGTCAGACGGCCACCTTCCCCACCGCTCCTTCTTTGACTGCCCGAAGCCTCAGCAACTCGTTGTCCAGGACCAGGAGTTTGTAACCTCCCAGTCTCTGGGAACGCGTTGCACAGACCTTTCTGCAAGGCCTCCCGGAGTTGTCTCATCCTCTGCTCCCTCTGCAACGGTAACATAAGGTCCGCAACCTTACCCTTGTACCGTGGATCAAGGAGAGTGGCCAGCCAGTAATGGTCCCTCTCCTTGATCCGAAGAATACGAGGATCCTTCCGCAGACTTTGCAGGATCAGGGAGGCCATGCAGCGTAGGTTAGCTGAGGCAATCAGTCCAGAGTCCTCTGGGTCACTAAGGACGACATGATCCGCAGCCACCTCCTCCCAGCCACGTACAAGTCCACTGGTTTCTTGGGACTGTAAATCATCCCTAAAAGACTGCTGCTGATGATGCTGAGTGCCAGCCTCCACCTCCATGCTGACACAATCCTCCTCCTCCTCCTCCTCTTCCTGTGTGATGGGTGGGACAGAAGGAACACTGTCTGGGTAAAGGGGGCCTTGAGAGGCAAGGAAGTCCTCCTCTTCCTGCCTCTGTTCTGCCTCAAGTGCCCTGTCCATTATTCCACGCAGCGTGTGCTCCAACAGGTGGACAAGAGGTACAGTGTCACTGATGCATGCACTGTCACTGCTCACCATCCTCGTGGCCTCCTCAAATGGTGCCAGGACAGTGCATGCATCCCTGATCATGCCCCACTGGCGTGGTGAAAAAAACCCGAGCTCCCCTGACCCTGTCCTGGTGCCGTAGTCGCACAGTTACTCATTGATGGCCCTCTGCTGCGTGTGCAGCCGCTGCAGCATGGCCAACGTTGAGTTCCACCTGGTGGGCATGTCACATATAAGGCGGTTCTTAGGCAGGTTCAACTCCTTTTGCAGCTCAGCCAGGCAAGCACTGGCATTATAAGATCTGCGGAAATGCACACAGACTTTCCTGGCCTGCCTCAGGACATCCTGTAAGCCCGGGTACCTGCCCAAGAACCGCTGCACCACCAGGTTAAGGACGTGAGCCATACAGGGCACATGGGTCAGTTGTCCCTGTCGGAGGGCGGAGAGGAGGTTGGTGCCATTGTCGCAAACCACCATTCCTGGCTTAAGCTGGCGTGGCGTCAACCACCTCTCGGCCTGCCCCTGCAGAGCAGACAGGACCTCTGCCCCAGTGTGGCTCCTGTCCCCCAAACACACCAGCGCAAGCACGGCATGGCATCTTTTTGCCTGCGTACTTGCGTAGCCCCTTGAACGCCTACGGAGCACCGCTGGTTCCGAGGACAAACCACAGGAAGAGGCCATGGAGGAAGAAGAAGAGGAGGGGGTGGAGGAGAGAGGTGTGTCACAACCAGTAGTAGCATTTTGGAGGCGAGGCGGTGGAACAACCTCCAACACTACTGCACCTTGTCCTGCATCCTTCCCAGCTGCCAAAAGAGTGACCCAATGGGCCGTGAAAGAAAGGTAACGTCCCTGTCCATGCCTGCTGGACCATGAGTCAGCGGTAATATGCACCTTACCGCTGACCGCCCTGTCCAGCGAGGCCAAGACATTGCCTTCCACATGCCTGTAGAGAGCCGGAATCGCCTTCCGTGAGAAAAAGTGGCGTTTGGGAACCTGCCACTGAGGAACCGCACATTGCACAAACTCACGGAAGGGGGCCGAGTCTACCAACTGAAAAGGCAGCTGTTGAAGCGCTAGCAATTTAGCCAAGCTAGCATTCAACCGCTGGGCATGTGGATGGCTGGGAGTGAACTTCTTTCGACGGTCCAGCAGCTGGGGCAGGGAAATTTGCCTGCTAGAATCGGACGTCGGTGTACTGCTAGCAGAGTGGCCGCAAGTACTTGGCTGTGACACACCTAATTCTACACCTTCATTCCTCTCAGTGCAGGTTTCAGAGAGGACTGATGGTATAGTGGGGTTGGAGATCCCAGCTGATGCGGTGCAAGGAGAGGTCCGCTTTGTTCTTTGGTGTGGGTCTTTAAGGTAGGCTTGCCAACGAGCTGCATAGCAGGTCAACATATGTCTGATCAAGCATGTGGTGCCCAAGCGGTTGATGATTTGGCCACGCGATATACGCTTGAGACATATGTTGCAAACAGCAGCTGTGCGATCTGATGCACTCGCCTCAAAAAAGGCCCACACCAAATAACTTTTTGAATGACGGGCAGAGGCAGCGCCCTGCACAGGCGGAGCTTTGCGGTGTGATTCCGTCGGTGTGCTGCCCATACGCTGGCCACCCAAGGGCATCCTGCCTCGTTGGAGATGTGCCTCCTCCTCATCCTCCTCCTCCTCCTCTCTCCTATTAGGCACCCACGTGGAGTCAGTGACCTCATCATCCCCTCCCTCCTCATCACTGGAGCCAATCTGGCAGTATGCTGCAGCTGCTGGAGCATGACTACCAGATTGGTGTCCTTCTTGAGCATCCCCTCTCTCTGCTCTCACGCTACTGCCTTCCTCTAGCTGGGTATCATCATCAGATCCTTCGAAACGCTGGGCATCCTCCTGGAGCATGTACCCAACACTGTGCTCAAACAGTTCGGGGGACTCCTCAGGAGGAGGACATGGTGGGTCTAGGGAAGGAGTGACTAATGATGACATTGATACCAGAGAAGAGGACGCTTTGGCAGCTGCTTTGCCAGTACCCTGAGCCTGGGTGAGAGAGGATGAGGAGGATGAGGTGGGCTTGGTTATCCACTCTACCAAGTCTTCTGCATGATGTGGTTCAACATGTCCAGCTGCCGAAAAGAAGGACAAGCGTGTCCCATGGCCACGTGCTGATGACAATGCACCACGTCCACGACCAGCACTGTTGCCCCCAGACACAGAGCCTGCTTGCCCTCTTTTTTTGCCTCCTGACTGTCTGCCTCTCCTTGTTTGCCTTCCAGACATTTTAATGGATGGCCTGCAGGGAGATGGGAAAAACAGCAATAAGGGCTACCTTCAGGTGTATACTGTGCAGGAGGCTTAGCAACAAAGACACTGACACTGTCCCCTGCCTATCCTTCTCTGTCCCTAAACACAAGGATGTGCAATATGCTTCAGCAAGATTGGTTTAGCACAGAATAGTACACTGATAGTTTCCCTCACTGTCCTTCTCTGTCCCTACAAACAAGATTTAGCACAGAATAGCACACTGATAGTTTCCACGAGTGTCCTTCTCTGTCCCTAAACTCAAGGATTTCAAATATGGTTCAGCAAGATTGGTTTAGGACAGAATAGCACACTGACACTTTCCCTCACTGTCCTTCTCTGTCCCTACAAACAAGATTTAGCACAGAATAGCACACTGATAGTTTCCACGAGTGTCCTTCTCTGTCCCTAAACTCAAGGATTTCAAATATGGTTCAGCAAGATTGGTTTAGAACAGAATGGCACACTGACAGTTTCCCTCACTGTCCATCTATGTCCCTACAAACAAGGATTAGCACAGAATAGCACACTGATAGTTTCCACGAGTGTCCTTCTCTGTCCCTAAACTCAAGGATTTCAAATATGGTTCAGCAAGATTGGTTTAGGACAGAATAGCACACTGACACTTTCCCTCACTGTCCTTCTCTGTCCCTACAAACAAGATTTAGCACAGAATAGCACACTGATAGTTTCCACGAGTGTCCTTCTCTGTCCCTAAACTCAAGGATTTCAAATATGGTTCAGCAAGATTGGTTTAGAACAGAATAGCACACTGACACTTTCCCTCACTGTCCTTCTCTGTCCCTACAAACAAGGATTAGCACAGAATAGCACACTGATAGTTTCCACGAGTGTCCTTCTCTGTCCCTAAACTCAAGGATTTCAAATATGGTTCAGCAAGATTGGTTTAGAACAGAATAGCACACTGACAGTTTCCCTCACTGTCCTTCTCTGTCCCTACAAACAAGGATTAGCACAGAATAGCACACTGATAGTTTCCACGAGTGTCCTTCTCTGTCCCTAAACTCAAGGATTTCAAATATGGTTCAGCAAGATTGGTTTAGGACAGAATAGCAAACTGACACTTTCCCTCACTGTCCTTCTCTGTCCCTACAAACAAGATTTAGCACAGAATAGCACACTGATAGTTTCCCTCACTGTCCTTCTCTGTCCCTATAAACAAGATTTAGCACAGAATAGCACACTGATAGTTTCCACGAGTGTCCTTCTCTGTCCCTAAACTCAAGGATTTCAAATATGGTTCAGCAAGATTGGTTTAGAACAGAATAGCACACTGACACTTTCCCTCACTGTCCTTCTCTGTCCCTACAAACAAGATTTAGCACAGAATAGCACACTGATAGTTTCCACGAGTGTCCTTCTCTGTCCCTAAACTCAAGGATTTCAAATATGGTTCAGCAAGATTGGTTTAGGACAGAATAGCACACTGACACTTTCCCTCACTGTCCTTCTCTGTCCCTACAAACAAGGATTAGCACAGAATAGCACACTGATAGTTTCCACGAGTGTCCTTCTCTGTCCCTAAACTCAAGGATTTCAAATATGGTTCAGCAAGATTGGTTTAGGACAGAATAGCACACTGACACTTTCCCTCACTGTCCTTCTCTGTCCCTACAAACAAGATTTAGCACAGAATAGCACACTGATAGTTTCCACGAGTGTCCTTCTCTGTCCCTAAACTCAAGGATTTCAAATATGGTTCAGCAAGATTGGTTTAGCACAGAATAGCACACTGATAGTTTCCACGAGTGTCCTTCTCTGTCCCTAAACTCAAGGATTTCAAATATGGTTCAGCAAGATTGGTTTAGCACAGAATAGCACACTGATAGTTTCCCTCACTGTCCTTCTCTGTCCCTACAAACAAGATTTAGCACAGAATAGCACACTGACACTTTCCCTCACTGTCCTTCTCTGTCCCTACAAACAAGATTTAGCACAGAATAGCACACTGACACTTTCCCTCACTGTCCTTCTCTGTCCCTACAAACAAGGTTTAGCACAGAATGACACACTGACACTCTCCCTACCTATCCTTCTCTGTCCCTAAACACAAGGAATCCAGGATTAGTAAAGGAAAAAAATGACACTGTCCCTGCCTATGCTTCTCTTTCCCTGCTCCGGAACACACTACACAAGGCCGCCGCGCTGGCGGCCTTTTATAGTGTGGGGCGTGTACTAAACCCCCTCAGCAATAATTGGCCACAGGCATCCTGCCTGTGGCCAATCATTGCTCTCCTCGCTGCCGGCGCTGTGATTGGCCAAGCATGCGGGGTCACAGTGCATGCTTGGCCAATCACAGCGCCTGGATGACACTGCGATGGCGTAGTGCATTGTGGGCCGTTCGCGTCACTCGAATTTGGCGCGAACGGCCCAAATCGTTCGATCTTCGTCGAACGATCGAACAGCCAATGTTCGAGTCGAACGTATGTTCGACTCGAACACGAAGCTCATCCCTACACCTCACATATGCATACACATATATACTGCCACTCACACACACACATATATATGTATTTACACATGTGCACACACACACTTTCACATATTCTAGTTCACTACATTTATCCTCTAGTCACTGGTGTATTCTTTTCGCATAGATATGCTCTCCTATATGCATTTGATATGCATATATATCAACTCATTCATTACCTTCACTACACTGCCACACCACTCACCCAGTCTGCGACACAATTTTTTTCTCTCAACACATTTTTTCTTACTTTCTCATTTTTTCCACCTTTTATCATATGTTCATCATATCTTCAAAAAAAAAATATTTCTTATTGTCATCTTTATATAAAATAGTTTTTTTTTAACATTTATCTTTTATTTTTACATATATTTCTCACACATATTTTCTTATATTCATTATTATCTACAATTTTTCCTTTTATATATGTCGACCATGTATGAATCATGTGTTCATTATCTGATGATGCATTTATTATCATGTTTGTATGTCATTAATCATGTTCCCTTATTGATCATGTGTTATTAAATTAATAAAGATTATTATGAATTGCTCTTTTTTGATCACATTTCTGTGTCATAAAATGTATTTTGGTTACTATTATTATGCTATATTTTAGGGAACCATGACATCTAACCTACTCCATTTATACACCACTATGCCTCATCTAAAGTCCCAACTCCGCCATTTTTTCTTTGTTTTTACATAATATACAGGGATGGAGGCATTTTGGTGCTTTTTTAGACTGGGACAAGTCTCATCCGTTTTGACTCCTTGTTCAAAACAAGTTATAATGTCATCAACATAAATGAGGATTGTGCTGCCTTTACAGGCTAATTTGGTTATAGTTACTTATATAGAATGTGTAGTTTACCACTGCCATCTAGTGGCCAAAGTCTGTAGCTTTATCTCTAGTTATGTAAATTTCTCAGACAGGAAGTGACACTTGGTTTAGGAAGTTCTTCAGCCATTTTAGATTGCCATTCTATATAGATGCAACATGTCTGTTTCTCTCCCAAGGGGCTTGAGACATCATCATCTGTAAGTGCCTTTCTGTTGTGTCATCTGTCATTTATGCTTGACTAGTGATTCTATGTGTACTGACATCTCGTCATTGTATTGTATTGCAGTTTCACAAAGAAGTAAAATAAAGTTGGATTACTTCAGTAGACAAATCAAGCATTGGGCTTCCGTTTACTGGAGTCTGACAAGTGTTTAGCTGTCCGTTTAGAACCACACATAGCCAGTGTTTTGAGAGCGGAACAAGGATGTATATCCATCTATCTCCTTGATTCCTGGAGTAGACATGGGTCTGCTTTACTTCTTGAGAATCCCTCTCTAGTAAGTACTTTGTTCACTTTCTCATTTCACATCTTTGCAGATTGCTTAAGACTGTAGATGCTCTTCTGAAGTTTACACACAAGATTGTCTCCTTGCTCAAACCCTGGTGGTTGCTCCATGTAGAGATCTTCCTTAATGTCTCCATATAGGAAAGCGGTTTTAACGTCTAGGTGTTTGACTTGCATGCCCTTCCTGGCTGCAATGCTAAGAAGCGCTTTGATGGTGGAGTGTTTTACGGCGGGAGCGAATGTTTAATCTTCACCGGATTTCTGGGAGTAACCCTTGGCAACTAGTCTGGCTTTGTATTTGTGGATATTCCCTTTTGCGTCTGACTTTACGTTGAAAGTCAATTTACTTCCTATAGTTTTGTGATTAGGAGGGAGCTCTGCAAGTGTCCAGGTTTTATTTTCTTGAAATTAATTTAATTCTTCTTCTGCCACTTTTCTCCATTTATTGGCTTCAAGTTTTGGCAGTTTTTCTATGTCTTCCCAGGATGTTGGTTCAAGTATGCTGTGTACTTTGACAGTGTATGATAGCTTGCAGGGTGGTATCCCCTTTGTAGTTCGACTGGATCTTCTGATTTCAGGCAGTTCAGCAAGATCTGGTGGGGAACTTGATTTAGGCATTATGAGTTCCACCTCTTGTTCTGACTCCTGCACAGGTTCGCTTTGGTCGACCCTCTCTTTTGGTTTGCTTGGCATATTCACTTCACAGCTTTCAGGGATCAGTGTTTCTAGGGTTGAACTCTTATCAAAACAAACACTACGGTTTATTGTCACTTTGTCAGTCTTTGGGTGTAGGATTCTGTAACCCTTCGTTTTCTCACTGTAGCCTACTAGAATGCCCTCTATGGCTCTGTTCTCCAGCTTGGATCGCTTTTCACTTGGAATATAGGCATATGCGTAACATCCAAACACTTTGATGTGCCCTATGCTAGGCTTTGATCCATTCCACATGTAGCGCACAGACCCCCTCTTTACCCGCCTGTATAATTGATTAATTCTGTATAGGAATCAGACTTGACAACAATAGAAGAGTTCCCTGGCAAAGAATTTGATATATTCGGCAGCTTGCCTTCTTACTCCATGACACAAAGCGGATTCCGCACCACTGCTGGAGGAAACCATGGATTACTGAACAAGGGAGTCATTAGTCCCACTTTGGGGGAAAGTCCCAATTGGATTTGTAATTTATCCCAAACATGAACAAAATTTGCTGTAAGGAAAGGTAAAGCAGAGAGTGGGCCACGGACAGAAATGTCTAACCAGGAAAGCACCTGGAGATCGAAAGGGGCAATCGACTGATCTATCTGAAGCCATTATTTAAGGTGGAGGTGATTAAACCAATTCACTAACCGAGTCAAAACCGCAGCAGCTTGCCCCATCACCTGTCTAGAGGTACTCTTGATGAAAGCAAGAATCAACCTTGCTGTAAAAAAAATTAATTTGATGCCTCTGTCACACAGTTGCGGAAAAAATTGTCTTTAGGTGTTGGTGCCCTTACCCAGTAACCTTCTAGAGCAGGGCTCAAAATTTCAAGTCCTGAGCTACTAGCCAGGCCTTAAGAGTTACTCGCCACCAGTTGCCCCACCCAACCCTCTACCCTGCCCCGCCCATAATTCCACCCCTAAACACGCCCTCATAAATGATCTCATGAAATGACACTGTTTTATGCAGAAATAAGTTACAAAAATAAATATTAACAAATTGCAGCCTCATCAGTGCCTACCAATGCAGCCTATCAGGGTGCAGCATCTCAGTGCAGCCTCACCAGTGCACATCAATGCAGCCTCACCAGTGCCCATTAATGCAGCCTCACCAGTGCCCATTAATGCAGCCTCACCAGTGCCCATCAATGCAGCCTCACCAGTGCCCATCAATGCAGCCTCACCAGTGCCCATCAATGCAGCCTCACCAGTGCCCATCAATGCAGCCCGATCAGTGCCTATCAATGCAGCCTCACCAGTGCCCATCAATGCAGCCTCACCAGTGCCCATCAAATGCAGCTTTACCAGTGCCCATCAAATGCAGCTTTACCAGTGCCCATCAAATGCAGCTTTACCAGTGCCCATCAAATGCATCTTTACCAGTGCCCATCAAATGCAGCTTTACCAGTGCCCATCAAATGCAGCTTTACCAGTGCCCATCAAATGCAGCTTTACCAGTGCCCATCAAATGCAGCTTTACCAGTGCCCATCAAATGCAGCTTCACCAGTGCCCATCAATGCAGCTTCACCAGTGCCCATCAATGCAGCCTCACCAGTGCCCATCAATGCAGCTTCACCAGTGCCCATCAATGCGGCCCGATCAGTGCCCATCAGTGCGGCCCGATCATTGCTCATCAGTGCGGCCTGATCATTGCCCATCAGTGCGGCCTGATCATTGCCCATCAGTGCGGCCTGATCATTGCCCATCAGTGCAGCCTGATCATTGCCCATCAGTGCAGCCTGATCATTGCCCATCAGTGCAGCCTGATCATTGCCCATCAGTGCAGCCTGATCATTGCCCATCAGTGCAGCCTGATCATTGCCCATCAGTGTATCCTGATCAGAGCCCATCAATGCATCCTGATCAGAGCCCATCAATGCATCCTGATCAGAGCCCATCAATGCAGCCTGATCATTGCCCATCAATGTATCCTGATCAGTGCCCATCACTGCAGCCTGATCAGTGCCCATCACTGCAGCCTGATCAGTGCCCATCACTGCATCCTGATCAGTGCCCATCAGTGCAGCCTGATCAGTGCCCATCAGTGCAGCCTGATCAGTGCCCATCAATGCAGCCTGATCAGTGCCCATCAATGCAGCCCCAATGCAATGCAGTGAAATTGGAGGTATAGGTATGATAGATTGGCGGGGGGGTTGGAGGCATAAGTATGATTCAGACCTATGCCTCCAATTCTACCCCCACCCAATCCATTATACCTATGCCTGGAATTAACCCGGCCCCCCCCAATCCAGCACATCTATGCTCTCAATCCCCCCTTTCCTCCCAGCACACATCTTGTTCAATCCCCTATTCAATGCCTCCAACCCCCTCAAGCACACGTGCTGCTTCCAATCACAGCACACTGTCATAGTTACCATTCTCCTTTCTCCTGCAGCCAGGGGGGGTCAGAGAGGCAGGGAGAGGGCCGGTCCCCGGCGGCTAACTACTATGTTCTTAATGTAATGCCCGCGCTGTGAGTGCGGGGGGCGGGATGTGCAGCAAGGAGGGAGGGAGAGGGAGCGGTCCATAGGCGGATGACTATTCCTATTGTAATGCCCGCACTGCGAGAGCGGGGGGCGGGATGTGTAGCAAGGAAGGAGTGAGAGGGGTGGTCCCTGGCAGGTAACTATTCCTATTTTAATGCCCACGCTGCAAGTGCGGGGGGGTGGGATGTGTGGCAAGGAGGGAGGGAGAGAGGCGGTCCCTGGCGGCTGACTTCTGTATTGTTCTTGTAATGTCTGCGCTGCGAGTGCAGGGGGCGGGTGTGTGGCACGGAGGGAGGGAGAGGGGAAGTCCCCGACGGCTAACTATTCCTACTATTGTAATGCCCATGCTGCGAGCCTGTGCGCGGCGGGGGGGGGGGGGGGGGGTTCATTGGCTTTACATTCCTGGGACAGCGCAGCCCTGTACATACTCGCACACCTCATAATTCTACTCGCAAATTGCGAGCAGGCGAGTGGAATTTGAGGGCTGTTCTAGAGGTACTCATGATGAAATCAAGAATTGGCATTGCTGTAAAAAAATGTAATACCCCTGTAAAACAGTTGCAGTAAAATTGGTCTTTGGGTGTTGTTGGTGCCTTCACCCCGTAACATTGTAGTGGTACTCTTGATGAAAGCAAGAATTGGCATTGCTGTAAAAAAAATTAATTTGATGCACCTGTCAAATAGGTGCAAATAAATTGGTCCTTGGGCGTTAATTGTGCCCATGAATCCAATACCAAAAAAATTACTTTAAATAAATAAATAAATAAAATCAACACCTACAAAGCTAGGCAGCCTAGACAGTCTTGCGGGGATTCAAGATCCCAATAACACCTAATCAGAGACATCAGCATCAGGGGCTTAATAGCTGCTGCTAATCCAGGACTGACTCATATTGACAAATGTCAGTCAGTCAACGAAGTCTGCGGACAGAAGCACCTTTTTTTCACAAAACCTCCGGCAGCACTGAATGCCTTTTCGGAAATCACTGGCCAGTGGTCTATTCTTATGAACCAGAAACCCCGTGGATTGTCTACTGGAATGCTCTCCATGACTGTTTTCGCCCCTAGATAATCTTCCACCATTTGATGCAGACATTGCCGATGGAATGTTAAAGCTGACAGCCCTGGGCGTGGAGGATGCATCACTGAGGCGACCCCCTTCTCTACTGCTTATTCTTTGACCAACAGAAGCCTTAAATCATTTGTTACCCCCCCCCCCCCCCAAAAAAAATGTATCCTGCTTCTTTAAAGCATGTTATATGACACAGTGCTTGTCCTGTGTCATTTGGCCCCCTGTAACACCTAAGAAACCTGGCTGATCCTGCCAGTTTCTGCCCTCCCCTATGTAAACTGACCACAGTGTATCATGGCTGCTGAGCCTGACACCGTGGTCAGTTTACGTACCTCCATCATTCGCAGCCAGCTATCTGCTCTCCTCTCTGCTCCTGTGTCGTCCTCCCCCTTCCCTCTCTGTCTGTCTGCTCGTGACAGTGCCGCCCCTCTCCCCTCCTGCTGCTTGCATGACACTAACCTGTACACACCATCAGCATTGCCTCCTATTGTAGTGTCCCCCTCTGTGTATGATTTATAAATATAAATGCTGCAAATACCTAATTTCACAGCCGAGATTGTGATCACATGACCAGCCAACTCTCTCCTCCTCCCCTCCAGACTGACGTCAGCAGAGGAATCTCAGCCCCTACCGCTGCATCTATCAGAGGAGGAAAGAAGAAAGCTGGCTGGTCATGTGATCACAATCTCGGCTGTGAAATTAGGTATTTGCAGCATTTATATTTATAAATCATACACAGAGGGGGACACTGCAATAGGAGGCAGTGCTGATGGTGTATACAGGTTAGAGTGGCTTAACAACCACTTTAAAACTAGCTTTTCCATGAGACTGTAACCTAACAAAGTCTGGAAAGGTATTACATAAACTCCCCTTTAGGGTGTCCTCAAGGTATTTCATCCTCTGTTCACTCTGTGAGGACAGAATGAGTTCTGAGACTTTCCTCTTGTAACGATGGTCAAGAAGGGTTGCCAACCAATAATGATCCTTGTCCTTGATGCCACAAATTCTTGGGTCCTTTCGCAGGCTTTGAAGAATAATGGAGCCTATGCACCGCAAGTTTGCAGGGGCACGAGAAGCAAAGTCCTCAGGGTCACTGAGGATTACAGTATCTGGAACTGCCTCCTCCCAGCCAGGTACTACTCCCAAAGGTTTCTGGGGACTGAAAACCATCTCTTAAGTCCTGTACACACGATCGGTTTTACAGATGAAAACAGTCCGATGGACTGTTTTCATCGAAAAAATGATCGTATATGGGCCCCATCTGTCTTTTTTCCATCGGTGATTAATAATAGAACATGTTTTAAATTTATCCGATGGAAAGAAAACCGATGGCAAATTCCGATCGTCTGTGTGGAACTCCATCGGAGAAAAAGCCCACTCATGCTCAGAATCAAGTCGACGCATGCTCAGAAGCATTGAACTTAATTTTCTCGGCTCGTCTGAGTGTTTTACGTCACAGCGTTTGGGACGGTCGGATTTTTGACTGATGGTGTGTAGGCAAGAATGATGGAAGTCAGCTTCATCGGAAATCCGATGGAAAAATCCATCAGATTTTATTCCATCGGAAATCTGATCGTGTGTACAGGGTGTAAGCTTTTGGGGATTACAGCTCCACGGGACCAAGTGCATAAACCGTTGAACTTGAACAAAAAGGCTTTTATCTGTAAACAAACCAAAAATAAAGCTTCATTCAGAAAAATATAAAAACAAAGTCCGCTTATCTCCAGCATAAAGTAAAGTCCTGCTTGTCTTCAGCACAAAACAAATTAAAGAAAAGGCACATACAGTTTTTGTAGAGGGGTCTTCGCCCCAGAACTTCCAGAGCCCTTGCTGAATCCTAAACAGCTCCCAGCAGACACACAGCTCATCTTCACAGGTGCAATCCCCATACTCCTTTCACAACACCTCTAGCACCACTTCCTGTTTTATGAGCTGTTTCCTGGAAGCCTTTAAGCCCCTGTGTGCTGACTCCCAGTGGTCAGGAGTGGAGGCTCTATCCCACCCGAATATCACTTTAGAGCCTCCGAAATTCCGGGCCCCAAATAACTCTATAAAGACAGAGGACTGCGAGCCAGTCCTCTCTGGACTACTTCTTTTGCCGTGAATTCCTCACCCATTCTGGGTGACCTCCTGAACACCATCACCACTCCTTAAAGGGACCACAACCCAAATATTGGTGCTATATAGCACCTGTCCAGGACCCAACCTTGGCGTCCTGTACAAGGGCTTTAGGCTTGGTTCACACTAGTGCGATTTGGATGCGGGTTTCTCCGCATCCCAGTCGCATGACAGAAGATTGTGACCGGCTCTCTATGGAGTCGGTTTACTCATCTCCGTGGCGGCTGCATCTTTGGCTCCATTTCAGGGCCGAATTCAGGCACAAATGCGGCCCGGATTCGTCCCTCAATGGAGAACAGGGACGCACCCGGACCCCTGCTGTGAGCCGCATCCAGCACCAGTGTGAGCCCAGCCTTCAGGTTTTTGTTTTTTTTTAACATAAAGTTTATTGAAGTTTCACAAACAATTATTAACTGAAGGAGTTCATAGACATGCAGACAGAGATCAAATAGACATCAATTGTAATAGTGCAAGTAAAAAAGAAAAGCAGCAAATGCAACCATCAGTAAATCCAATAGTCATATACTCCATAATCCACATATCCAACATATGAAACGGGGGGGGGGAGGGGAGCAGTAACACCCCCAACAGGTATTCCGGATTCAAGCACATCTCCCAAATGTTAGATAAGAAAGGAGCAAGGGTAAATGGTGAGGTGGGAAAGAGGAGTCACCCAGTTCTAATCGATGGTCAGGTGTTTCGCCTCCACCCAGGCCGCCCAGATTTAGTCAAATTTTTTGGGACAGTTTCTACCCAGGTAGGTCAGTTTATAAAGCGGGAGGGCTGTATTCACCAAGGATTGCCAAAGTTGTTTAGTAGGTGGCCAAGGCTGATTCCACAAGTAGCACAGCCTTACACGCATAAAATTCTGCATAGAAAACAAATGGGGGGCCTCAAGGAAGTCACAGATACCCAGTAGGAGAGGTATAGGTCTATACGGGACATTAAGATTACCCACAGAATTAATATCGGCGAGGATTTCCTTCCAAAAGTCTACCACCCCAGGGCAGGACCAGACCACAGATCCCGGAGTACTGCCCAAACTTATCTATGATTGACAGGGCCGCCTGAAGAGAGGCCCCATCGTCTCTGATAAATAGTAAGGTGTCGTCAGCATACGACACCTTCTCCTGAAGAGGGCCTCTAACGATTTCCTGGATCTCAGGGGTAGAGCGGATAAGGACGGCCACAGGCTCAATTGCCAGCGCAAAAAGGCCCGGGGAAAGGGGGCACCCCTGTCTCGTCCCCCTATGCAGGGAGAAGGGTGGGGACAGAACCGTGCCAGCACGCACCCAGGCCCGCGGGGCCCTGTACACTGCCTTCACCCAGGAGACAAAGGCCGGACCGAAGCCAAACCTGTGGAGGACCTCCCAAAGATAACTTAACGGAATCGAAAGCTTTCTCCGCATCCAGGGAGGCCACTCCCGTGTCACGGCCCTCCTCGTCTCCAGAGGCTAAGACAGTGTGCAGTCTCCGAATATTAATGTTTGTCCCCTTGCCTGGCATGAAACCTGACTGATCCTCATGTACCAGAGTCAGAATCACCTCGTTCAAACGCTTGGCCAGGATTTTAGTTAGTACTATGGCATCAGAGTTAAGCAGGGAAATGGGGCGGTACGAGGAGCACAACTGGGGGTCCTTCCCCGACTTAGGGATGACCACTATTATGGCTTGAGCCATAGAGGGGGGAAGGGCTCCCTCCCGCAGGGTCCCAGTAAACATAGCATGGAGCCTAGGGGCCACTTCCTCAATCTAACCCTTATAAAACTATAAAACTCAGAGGGGGACCCGTCTTCTCCCGGGGTCTTCCCCGTCTGCAAGGAACCAAGAGTCTGCTGGACCTCCTCAAGCATGATCGGGGCGTCTAAACTCTCCCTCTCTGAGTCGGAAAGGACAGGGAGAGACACTCCGTCGAGAAACTCACAGAGCTCCTCACTGTTGTATCTCGCCCTGGTTGAGTAAAGGGTAGAATAATATTTGGCAAAGCAAGAATTTATAACGGGTCAGTTGCTAGGGTCCCATCCCCCTTGCAAAGGCGTGCTATAGTAGAGACCGGGGATTGTTCCTTTGAGACCCAGGCAAGGAGCCTACCCGTCTTATCCCCCTGTTCAAAAATCCGCTGAGTTTGGGAGAGTTGCTTTTTATTCGCCTTAGCCACTCTAAGCAGTGTCACCTCACGGTAAGCCACCTTCATGTCTTGTGCTGTAATGGGGTTGGATGTGAGGGCGAATCGGGACTCAAGGGCCTAAGCGCCTCCTCAATCACTATCCTATCGTTTCTGCGTTCCCTGGCTATGGAAGACATATAACAACACCGGATATGGGCCTTAAAGGCCTCCCAGACACTGCCTGGCGCGGCCAACCCAGCATTTAACAACCAAAACCCCCGAATCTGCCTGGCCATTTCAAACTCAATAGTAGGGTGCTCAATCCAGAACCTAGAAAGGCGACAGAGTCTATCTCTATCAGACTGGGGAGTTGCAGTTTGAAGGGAGCAGAGTATTAGGAATGATCAGAAATACCCCGGGGGAGCAGTTTAATCTCTTGGATTTTAGGAAGCATACCGACACTGGCATATATTAGACATGTGCACACTGAAATATTTCGTTTCAGAATTTCGTTTTCGTTAGAAAAATAAATTTATTTAGTTACTCCCGAAATTCATTTTTATTTATTTTGTTTTTCGTTAGAAATTGCATTCGTCCGAAAATCTGAATTAATTAAGGTCGAATCTGTCATTGAAGGCTTATGGTGTCTGTCGAATGTTCAAAGAAGATTCGACGGAGCATCGAAACTGTACGACGCTGCAATCATAAATTTCCGGTCGAATGTTCCGCCTACAAGCTATAGATGAATTCTATTGTATGACTAGTAATAATTATATTTTTTAATTACTATTACTAGTCAACAGGAATGAGCCGAACACCCCCCTGTTCGGTTCGCACCAGAACCTGCGAACAGACAAAATGTTAGTGTGAACTTTAGAACCCTATTAAATACAATGGACTCGAACGTTCGAAATCTTAAGTGTTAATTATAAAGGCTAATATGCAAGTTATTGTCCTAAAAAGTGTTTGGGGACCTGGGTCCTGCCCCAGGGGACATGTATCAATGCAAAAAAAAGTTTTAAAAACGGCCGTTTTTTCGGGAGCAGTGATTTTAATAATGCTTAAAATGAAAAAATAAAAGTGAAATATTCCTTTAAATTTCGTACCTGGGGGGTGTGTATGATATGCATGGAAAGTGGCGCATGTTTCCCGTGCTTAGAACTGTCCCTGCAAAAAATGTCATTTTTGAAAGAAAAAAAGTCATTTAAAACTGACACGCGGCTATTAATGAATTGTCGGCTCCCGGCAATACATAAAAAAGTCATTGATAAAAAAAAAAAAAAAGCGTGGGGGTTCCCCAGAATTCAATTACCAGGCCCTTCAGGTCTGGAATGGATATTAAGGGGAACCCCGCCGCAAATTTTAAAAAAAATTGACGTGGGGTTCCCCCAAATATCCATTCCAGGCCCTTCAGATCTGGCATGGATTTTAAGGGGAACTCCACCCCAAATTTTAAAAAAAATGGCGTGGAGTCCCCCTAAAAATCCATACTAGACCCCTTATCCGAGCACGCAACCTGGCCGGCCGCAGGGGAAGAGGGGGGGACGAGAGAGCGGCCCCCCCTCCCTCCTGAACCGTACCAGGCCACATGCCCTCAACATGGGGAGGATGTCCCCATGTTGATGGGGACAAGGGCCTCATCCCCACAACCCTTGCCCGGTGGTTGTGGGGGTCTGCGGGCGGGGGGGCTTATCGGAATCTGGAAGACCCCTTTAACAAAGGGGACCCCCAGAACCCGCCCCCCCCCTATGTGAATTGGTAAGGGGTACATTGTACCCCTACCATTTCACGAAGAAAGCGTAAAAAAATGTTTAAAAAAACACACAAACCCCTTGAAAAAGTCCTTTATTTAAAAAAAAAAACAAAAAACATTCCAGCGGTGAAATCCAGTGTCCCGCGGCGATCCCGACGTCCAGCGCTGTCCTTCATTGGTTGTGCCTGAGCGGACCTGATGGGGAACTCCCTCTCAGTGTTTTAAATGTATAGACCCGCCCCTTCTAAAGTTCCCCATCAGGTCCGCTCAGCGGACCAGATGCGGAACATGAGAAGGGGCGGGTCTATACATGTATTACCAAAGTGAGAGCAGTTCCCCATCAGGTCCGCCTACTCGGTATGTCGGACCCGCCTACGTCATTGGCTTGAGCGGGGAACTTCCTTCACTATGTAAATTTAAATTACACAGTGAAGGAAGTTCCCCGCTCAAGCCAATGACGTAGGCGGGTCCGACATACCGAGTAGGCGGACCTGATGGGGAACTGCTCTCACTTTGGTAATACATGTATAGACCCGCCCCTTCTCATGTTCCGCATCTGGTCCGCTGAGCGGACCTGATGGGGAACTTTAGAAGGGACGGGTCTATACATTTAAAATACTGAGAGGGAGTTCCCCATCAGGTACGCTCAGGCACAACCAATGAAGGACAGCGCTGGACATCGGGATCGCCGCGGGACACTGGATTTCACCGCTGGAATGTTTTTTTTTTTTTTTAAATAAAGGACTTTTTCAAGGTGTTTGTGTGTTTTTTTTAAACATTTTTTTACGCTTTCTTCATGAAATGGTAGGGGTACAATGTACCCCTTACCAATTCACATAGGGGGGGGCCGGGATCTGGGGGTCCCCTTTGTTAAAGGGGTCTTCCAGATTCCGATAAGCCCCCCGCCCGCAGACCCCCACAACCACCGGGCAAGGGTTGTGGGGATGAGGCCCTTGTCCCCATCAACATGGGGACATCCTCCCCATGTTGAGGGCATGTGGCCTGGTACGGTTCAGGAGGGAGGGGGGGCCGCTCTCTCGTCCCCCCCTTTTCCCCTGCGGCCGGCCAGGTTGCGTGCTCGGATAAGCGGTCTGGTATGGATTTTTAGGGGGACTCCACGCCATTTATTTTTAATTTGGGGTGTAGTTCCCCATAAAATCCATGCCAGATCTGAAAGGCCTGGAATGGATATTTGGGGGAACCCCACGTCAATTTTTTTTTTAATTTGCGGCGGGGTTCCCCTTAATATCCATTCCAGACCTGAAGGGCCTGGTAATTGAATTCTGGGGAACCCCCACGCTTTTTTTTTTTTTTTTTTATCAATGACTTTTGTATGTATTGCCGGGAGCCGACAATTCATTAATAGCCGCGAATGAGTTTTAAATGACTTTTTTTCTTTCAAAAATGACATTTTTTGCAGGGACAGTTCTAAGCACGGGAAACATGCGCCACTTCACATGCATATCATACACACCCCCCAGGTACGAAATTTAAAGGAATATTTCACTTTTATTTTTTCATTTTAAGCATTATTAAAATCACTGCTCCCGAAAAAACGGCCGTTTTTAAAACTTCTTTTTGCATTGATACATGTCCCCTGGGGCAGGACCCGGGTCCCCAAACACTTTTTAGGACAATAACTTGCATATAAGTCTTTATAATTAGCACTTTAGATTTCTCCCATAGACTTTTCGAATTTGCCGAGTTAGTTCTAGCTATTTTACTGCTCCTCCTCTTTGGTTACAATCAGCCAATAACATTCATCATCATCATTTTTTTATTTTACTTCCCCCACCCAATTCCAGCAGTGATCTTTTCTCTCTATGTCGAATCTTTTCTCTCTATAATGTCGAATCTTTTCTCTCTATAATGTCGAATCTTTTCTCTCTATAATGTCAAATCTTTTCTCTCTATGTCGAATCTTTTCTCTCTATAATGTCGAATCTTTTCTCTCTATGTAGAATAATCTTGGACTAATAGAGTTAAGGTTAGGCACATTCGACCACAGGTTCGATGGACACAGATTGTTATTGTCAGCCTCATGTCGAATCTCCTATCTATATCGAACTGTTGTTGCAACGAAAACGAAAATTAAGCATTTTTTTATGTCGGATCTTTCGGTTTTCGGATTCTGCATTTTCGTTTGTTAAAACGATAACGAAAATACCTGAAATTCGGACGAAAATGCATTCGGACGAAAATGAATGCACATGTCTAGCATATATAAGATCAATACGGGACAGTGTGTTGTGAGAAGCAGAATGACAGGTGTTACACACGGTCAGTCGGGTGTTTTCACCTCCACACATCCTCCAGCCCAAACACCTGCACCCAGCGGGACAGAACCGAGTCAGTGGCAGAGTCCACCGTCAGCCTGTCAATAGATGGGTTTGGAGGCATATTAAAGTCTCCCGCTATAATGACATTATCTGTAGGGAACGGGGCCAAAAGGGAGACAAGGCTATGCAGGAGAGCCATATTGGCAGGGGGTGGGAGATACACCCCTACCAAAACCACCTAGACCGTGTCTATAATAGCATGCAATAGTACGTACCATCCCTCAGGGTCCGTCTTGACTGCAAGGGGTACAAAATTAAGGGATTTATGTATCAGTATGCTAACCCCCCTGGCATAACCAGAATGAGTGGCATGATAGTGGTGACCCACCCACGGCCCCTTGAGGTCCATGATCCGCCCGCCCACCAGGTGCGTTTCTTGGAGTATGCATATATGGGGGGCATACTTTTTCATGTACACAAATACCAGGGTACGCTTAATTTTGTTGTTAAGCCCTCTGACATTCCATGAGAGAATCCTTATCGGGCCATAATACAGAAGGGCAGAGGGGAATACCGGGAAAACGCAGCCAATTGGGACCCGGAGAGAGTGGTGACGCATCAAGCATAGAACCAGCCCTAAGAGCCAGCCATAAATCATAGTTAACCACCATATCAAGTTTATATTCACTGTCATTGAACCATCTGTATGTGAAATCATTAGAACAAAAAGAAAAAAACAAAGACTAAGAAAACATAACACCCATCCCAGCCCACCCCACACCCCAGCAACAAAACCGTAAGGTGTTTGAGTCCCCAAACTAAAGATAACCCAACTCATGAGTAGAAATGTCTCCTATGGGAGCAGTGCGTAACAGGTAGCACACCTAGGACACTGTTCCAAATGGTAAAGCAGGACGCTCCACCATACTCAGCTCTTGCAGGCAACATGTGAATAAGGGATCACAACTAAAGGATCATATGATAACATGATGCAGAGCACCAGACACTCAGATAGGTCTGAGGGCACAAACTTGGTTACAGTAATCATATAGGAACCTGAATGAATTGTCAGTAGGAGGTATTTGCAGAGCAGGTAAACAGTTCCATAGATAAAAGAAAAAAAATAAGAACAAGCAGGGGGGGGTAAAAATGTATTTGAGACCCAAAAAATAAGAACCAGGAAGATAACCATGATGCAGAGAGGAGTCTTCTCCCCCCCCGACAGGTATCCGTAGGTAAGCTGCAGACATTGTCCGGGGGAGTCCAGGCCCAGGACCAACACACCTCGCCAACAGGGCAACTAATAGGGGCCAGTAATCTGTCTGCCGCCTCACAGCACACAACACACATTAGGATAGAGTCCAGGGTCCCCCCGAACCAGCCCGGGCAGTCAAAGCAGTAACACAGTCAGGGAAATCCAGCCTCAGAGCCCCAGGTGAGGGGGAACATCAGCATCACCCCGACCCCCCACATCCCGGGAAGCCCTCCAAGGCTAAGGGGGCCCAAAGAAGCATGTCCCAAGAGCACCAGGGCCTAGGCTGCCCAAGAACCGTCATCCCTGCCAACGTGGCCACAGTCAGACTGGGTGCCCCAGGGATTACCAGGGGGGTCACCCCCCACCTCATGCATCACTACCCAGGGGCCGGAGGGGGAAACAAGTATCAGAGCTTACCATGTAGTAAACAAGGGGGAAAACAGATGTGGAGGTTTTAGAGGGCACAGGCAGAATCAGCAAGAAAGAGATCATCGGTCACGGGGAAGAGGCGCAAACCATCTAGAGGCCTCCTCCGGATTGCTGGAGAATCTGGTAGTCTCGCCATCCACAACTCTGAGGCGCGCAGGAAACATTATGTTGTACTTTATGCCTTTTAGTGCACAGCTGGACCTTGATGTGATCAAAGGTTCTGCGGAGCCGCTGTGTTCTCAACCGAATAGTCAGGGATCAGCATGATTCTCACGTTTTCATGGCGCAGTTCCCCAAGTTTCCTTGCTTCTCTCAGGACCAGGTCCCGGTCTCTAAAGTTCAAGAGCCTGAATATGAATGTGCGTGGCGGGGAACCCGGCTGCCCTTTTTGAGAAGGCATCCTGTGCGCCCGTTCCACCACAAAGTGGGGAGAAAATGGTGCCTGAGGGAGGAGTGTGCGCAGCATCTGCTCTGTGTAGGCCTCTGGATCTCGTCCCTCGACCCCCTCAGGAAGGCCCACCAGCCGCAGGTTGTTCCTGCGATTTCTATTTTCCTGATCCTCCGCACGCGATTCCATGGTTTTCATTTTAAGCTGCAGTGTGCGGAGGGAGGCAGTATGGTCTCTCACCACATCCTCCGTGTCACCGACCCTCCTCTCCACCTCCGAGAGCCGGTCACGAAAATTTGTCCATGTCCCGCCGCATCAGTCCCATCTCAGACTGCATCTGGTTTATCTTGGAAGTCAGCGTGGTATGGCAGCCCGTGATGGCCTGCATCAAGGCCTGAAATTGATCTGTTCCCAATGGAAGGATATCCGGCTGCTCCGTCTGGGACGCCATATTGGAGTGCTCAGCTACATGTGGGCCCCGGGAAGACGGCGAGGTCTTAGGCGCCGAATACCGATTGCGCTGCGAGCCGGAGTTCCCTCTTCTCATGCCCAATGCTCGCCACCACCACTCGGTCCGTGCAGGAGGGTGTAGATCCCAGCAATCTGGATAACTAGGTCTGCTGAGTACGGAGCTCCCGTTCCACACATCCTACTAGGTCGCCATCTTGACCACGCCACCCCAGCCTTCAGGTTTGATGTATGTCGTCCTCTGCTTCAATGCCTCCAAAACTGCCAGAATGCTCCTCCTTCTCCCTCTCCTCTTCTGTGTTCTATGGTGTCTGCATAAAGTGGGCCTTGAGAGGAAAGGAAGTCCTTCTCTTCCTACCACTGCTCTACCTCGAGTGCCCTGTCCATAACTCCATGCAGAGTATGCTCCAGCAGGAACACTAAAAGGGATGGTGTCACTGATGCATGCATTGTCAAGGCTCACCATCCTTGTCGCCTCCCTTAAATGGTGACAGTACAGTGCATGCATCCTTTATCAGCAGCCATTGGCGTTTGGGAACAAAAGCTGAGTTGCCCTGGGCCTGTCCTTGTGCCATACTCACACAGGTACTTGTTGACGGCCCTCTGCTGCATGTGCAGCTGCTGCTGCAACATTTCCAAAGTTGAGTTCCACCTGGTGGGCATGTCACAAATCAGGCAGTTTACGGGCAGGTGGAATTCCCGCTGAATTTCAGACAACCAAACATTGGCTGTGTATTACTGCCTGAAATGGTTACAGACTCTTCTGGTCTGCTTTAGAAGATCTTGCAAGTACCTGTTTAAGAATAGCTGCACCACCAAATTGAGGCCATGTGCCAGGCATGGCACATGTGTTAACTTTCCCTGTTGAAGGGTGGACAGAAGGTTAGTGCCATTATCACACACTAGGGATGAGCCGAACACCCCCCGGTTCGGTTCGCACCAAAACCTGCGAACGGACCTAAAGTTCGCACGAACTTTAGAACCCTATTAAAGTCTATGGGACTCGAAAATCAAAAGTGCTAATTATGAAGGCTAAAAGGTTTTAACAACAGCCGTTTTTTCGGGAGCAGTGATTTTAATGATGCTTACAGTGAAATATTCCTTTAAATATCGTACCTGGGGGGTGTCTATAGTATGCCTGTGAAGTGGCATGTGTTTCCCGTGTTTAGAACTGTGTTTAGAACTGTCCCTGCACAAAATGACATTTCTAAAGGAAAAAAAGTCATTTAAAACTGCTTGCGGCTTTAATGTAATGTCTGGTCCCGGCAATATGGATGAAAATCATTGAGAAAAATGGCATGGGTACCCCCCCCAACCCATTACCAGCCCCTTTGGGTCTTGTATTGATATTAAGGGGAACCCTGCACCCAAATTTAAAAAAAGGAAAGGCGTGTGTCTCCCAGGCCCTATATACTCTGAACAGCAGTATACAGGCGGTGCAAACAAGACAGGGACTGTAGGTTTGTTGTTACGTAGAATCTTTTTGTAATTTTGAACTGGTACATGTTTAAAGTGTAGCTCCAGACAAAAAATCTAATTTTAAGCTTTTTGGAAAACATAGGGAAGGGTTATCACCCCTGTAACATTTGTTTTGCTGTCTGTGCACCTGTTCAGAACATTTCACCTAACTTTCCGTCCGTCCCAATGACAAATGTTTTTTTGAAAATTTTGGGTTTTTATTGAAACAAGGATTGGTGATAAAGCATCAGTGAAGAGAAGACACCGTTTTCCTATATTAACTAGGGGTAGATTTCCTCTCACTTCCTGTTGTCTCATTCCGTTTGCAAGTAGGTGTTATTTGTAAGTTGGATGTTTGAAAGTAGGGGCCTGCCGTATATACTCTGCAGAAATTTGGCCCTTAGGTGTTGGTGTTGCCACAACAACACTGTAAGCCCTCACAGTTACTCTTGATGGGCGCTGGAACGCCCTGCTGTGAACTATTATATCAAGAATTGTAATTACATGCCATTGTTGAACAGTGGTAGGAAAAATTGGGCCTTTGGTGGTGGTGCTGGTGCCACAACACTGTAAGTCCTCACAGTTACTCTTGGTGGGCGCAGGAATGGGCCCAGCTGTGAGATATTAGATCAAGAATTGTAATTACAAGCCCCTGTAAAACAGGGGCTGAAAAATTGGGCCTTAGCCACTGGTGGTGGTGCCCAGAAATGTTCTTACATGCTATCAGCATGATCATTGAGGAGGAAGAGAATAGTCACTCAGCATAACAGGATAGTCACTCTGCATCAGCATAGGCAGTCTTGAAGGGATCTGACATTTCAAAGAAAATTATTCTGTTACATCACCATCAGGTGCTTGGTAGCTGGTGGTGATCCAAGACTGATTCATTTTTATGAAGGTCAGTCGATCGACAGTCGGTGGACAGGCGTACCCTGTGATCGGTTACAAAGCCTCCAGCAGCACTGAATGTGCGTTCCAAAAGAACGCTGGATGCAGGACAGGCCAGTAGCTCAATTGCATACTGTAACGTACCTTAGGTGTGAGCCTGACGTGCGGAGAGGGACCTCCCGTACAACCCCGGCTCGGAGACCACTGGAGTGGGGACAGTGGTGGTAAGAGCACGGTGAGGTAAGGGTGCCTGTCTGATCCTCACTGCTTGGAGTGGTGGAGCCGAGTGGAGACTGGAACAGCTGGTTCCGGAAGCAGCGGATGCAGGTCAGCAGGTTCAGCTTGCAGAGCAGAGGATGCAGGTCAGCAGGTGCCGGTTTGCAGAGCAGGGATGCAGGTCAGCAGGTGCAGGTTTGCAGAGCAGGGATGCAGGTTTGCAGAGCAGGGATGCAGGTCAGCAGGTGCAGGTTTGCAGAGCAGGGATGCAGGTCAGCAGGTGCAGGTTTGCAGAGCAGGGATGCAGGTCAGCAGGTGCAGGTTTGCAGAGCAGGGATGCAGGTGCAGGTTTGCAGAGCAGGTATGCAGGTCAGCAGGTGCAGGTTTGCATTGCAAAGGATGCAGGTCAGCGTGTGCAGCTTGCAGAGCAGAGGATGCAGGTAAGCTGGTGCAGGTTTGCAGAGTCAGACAAGCCGGGTCATACACATCAAGGTAAACATCACAAGTGGCAGGCAGAGAGTAGTCAAAGTCCAGGCCGAATCTTGGCAACAGGCAGACTGGCAGATAACTGAGCAGGGTCAAACGAGCCGAGGTCAGGACTGGAGACAGAAGCGTGGTCAGGAAGCCGGGTCAAACACAGAAACAGGATACAAGCACAGAATCAGGAACTCAGGGAACAGAAGCAGATCAAACCGCAAGGGGCAACATCTCTGGAATGTCTTTTATAGGAAGTACATGGGAGGAGCAAGGGGTTCAGAGTTCAACAGTAATCAGACACCAAGCAGAGTAGTCTAATGGATCAGATAGGTTATCCAGCAGATCAGGCAGGGAACTGTCCAGCATCTCAGATAGCTCCGCTGGAAGAGTCAACGCCAGACACAGAAGAGGTCCCAGGCTCAAGCCCAGCACGTCCCCGACAGTGCCCCCCCCTTAAGGGCAACCTCCGGGTGCCCAATAGAGCTCTTTTCTGGGGGTGACTGCGAAAAAAGGCCTGGATTAACTCTCGGGCGTGAATGTTCTGTTGGGGTTCCCAGGAGTTCTCCTCCAGACCGTACCCCTTCCACTTGATCAGGAATTGAAGCTGGTTCCCTCTTCTTCGGCAGTCCAAGACGGCCTCCACCTCGAACTCCTCATCACCGTCAATGATTACAGGCTTGGGTGGTCCCGATCCCCTGTCTGGGAACGGGTCGGGCACTGCGGGTTTCAGCAAGGAAACGTGAAAGACTGGGTGAATCTTCAACGACTCCGGTAAGGCAAGTTCATAGGAGACCTCGTTTAATTTCCGTTTTACTGGGAAAGGACCGATGAACTTGGGTGCCAGTTTCCTTGCGGGGCAAGCCATCTTAAGGTTGGTGGTCGATAACCATACTTGGTCACCCTGTTGCAGGCATAATTCCCCTCTCCTTTTCCTGTCAAAGATCCTTTTATTGGCTGCTTGTGCCTTAGTCATGGCTTCCTGCAATATCCTGCTGTTACGGGTCAGGAAATCAACAATACTCTGGACCGCTGGGACTGTTGAATCAGGCATGAGATCAGGTAAGAAGGTCGGGTGAAACCCGTAGTTGGCAAAAAATGGCAATTGACCTGTAGCCGAATGACTGGCGTTGTTAAAGGCAAACTCTGCCAAGGGTAGTAAAGCTACCCAGTCGTCTTGAACGAAGGTGGTGAAGCATCTGAGGTACTGTTCGAGCGTCTGATTCGTTCTTTCGGTTTGCCCGTTAGTTTGGGGGTGATAGGCCGAGGACATGGACAACTCAATCTTCAGGACCTTGCACAAAGCCTTCCAAAAGCGAGAGGTGAACTGCACCCCTCTATCCGAAACGATGTCCGCAGGGACCCCATGTAGCCTTACTACTTCCCTAATGAAGACCTGGGCAGTTTCCATGGCAGAGGGCGTGCCTTTGAGAGGCACGAAGTGGGCCATCTTGGATAGACGGTCAACCACTACAAATATGGCTGTGCAACCTTCAGACGGGGGGAGTTCCACTATGAAGTCCATGGCAATCATTTTCCAGGGACGGTCAGGGACTGGTAAGGATCTGAGCAGACCCCAGGCCTTGCTTCTAGTGGTCTTGCTACGGATACAGGTGGCACATGAACCTACATATTTCCTGCAGTCTTTTTCAAGATCCGGCCACCAAAACGTGCGTTGAATCAGTTCAAGGGTTTTATGCATTCCGAAATGGCCTGCCAGGGGATGGTCATGACACAAGTTTAACACTGTGACTCGAACTTCTTCTGGCACAAAGATTTTGTCATTCTTCCAAAGTAACCCGTCCTTGGGTACCAGAGTGATTTCAGAGGGACCAGACACACCTGTAGAAGCTTGCTTCAAGACAGACATCAGGCTAGTTTGTAAAAGTAAGAAGTTGCCTTCCGATAGAATGGTATCTGGAGCTGACACCTCTTTTGGATCATCAAACATGCGGGAAAGAGCGTCTGGTTTGGTGTTCTTGGAGCCTGGCCGGTAAGTTATGTGGAACGAGAACCTAGAGAAAAATAGTGCCCAACGTGCCTGGCGTGGTCTCAGACGTTTGGCAGCTCTCAGATACTCTAGGTTCTTGTGGTCTGTGTAAATGAGTATAGGATGCGCTGCTCCCTCCAACAAGTACCTCCACTCCTCAAGGGCAGATTTAATGGCCAGGAGCTCCCGGTCTCCAACATCATAATTCCTCTCGGATGGGGTAAGCTTACGGGAGAAGAAGGCTACCAGGTGTATCAAGTCCTTGAGACCTTGGCGCTGGGAGATAACAGCTCCAACCGCTGTCTCTGAGGCATCTACCTCAAGTAGATACGGTAGGGCAGGATCGGGATGACTTAGGATAGGAGCAGACGTAAAAAGTATTTTTAGGTTTGTGAAAGCAGCCTGTGCTTCAGATGTCTACTGGAATCGAGCATTTTGCTTCGTTAGCTGCGTAATCGGGGAAATAATAGCAGAGAATCCCTTGATAAACCTCCGATAAAAATTGGCAAAGCCAACGAAGCGCTGCACCCCCTTTTTATCTGAAGGTGCAGGCCAATCCAGAATGGCTGAAACCTTCTGTGGGTCCATCTTGAATCCCTCTGTAGAGATCACTAGGCCAAGGAACTGGATACTCTGTCGCTCAAATCCACACTTTTCTGGTTTTGCGTACAGTCCATGCTGGCGGAGACGACAGAGTACACTCTTGACGTGTTTCCGGTGCTGCTCAAGAGAGGAGGAAAAAATCAAAATATCATCAAGATAGACAACTACATAAATGTCCAGACAGTCTCTGAAAACATCATTGACTAGATGCTGAAAGGTGGCAGGGGTGTTACATAGGCCGAAGGGCATTACTAGGTATTCGTAATGGCCGAACCTGGTACGAAAGGCAGTCTTCCATTCATCCCCTGCTCGGATGCTTACCAGGTTGTAAGCCCCCCGCAGGTCTAATTTGGTAAACACAGAGGAAGTCCTGAGTCTTTGAAAAAGTTCAGGTACCAGAGGCAGAGGGTACCGGTTCTTGACCGTGATTTTATTTAATTCCCGGTAATCTACACAGGGCCGAAGAGAATGGTCTTTTTTCTCCACAAAGAAGATTCCTGCCCCTGCTGGAGAAGTGGAAGGACGGATGAAACCCCTCTTAAGGTTCTCATCAATGTATTCTTTCAGTACCTCAAGCTCCCGTTCAGATAGGGGGAAGATCCGTCCGAAAGGAATCTCAGCACCGGGAAGAAGCTCGATTGGACAATCGTAAGGACGATGAGGCGGGAGGACTTCGGCCCCTCGTTTGCTGAAGACGTCCAGGAACTCATGATATTGTTTGGGTACAGAAGCTCGTATCTCTGGATCTGAATCCAGGCATAACAGAGGCCCCAAGGTGCTGGGACGTGGAAGCATGCAGTGGCGTTGACAGTATGGTGACTGGAACTTAATACTTCCGGTTCCCCAATCAATCTGTGGATTGTGTGCCTGAAGCCAGGGTAGACCCAGGATAACTGGAAACATGGGAGATGCAATAGCATCCAAAGTCAATAGTTCCTTATGGTCCATGGAGGTGATCACAGGCAAAGGAGGGGTCTCCTGGGTCACTACTCCGGACTTGATGCGAGACCCATCTGCCAGGAAAATGGAAAGTCCCTGAGTCTTAGGTTGGAGTGGGATGTGTTGTTGTGCTGCAAAGTCTAGATCGACAAAACAACTACATGCCCCAGAGTCGATTATTGCAGTTACTGGTATTGTCCTCCCTGGTAGTTGGAAAGAGATAGGAAGAGCCAGGTGAGTAGCATTGGTAGATGGAGGTGAGTAGTTGGGAGAAGAGGTAGCCAGGACCTTGCGCAGCTTAGCAGGACAAGAAGAGACATAATGACCGGGTTCACCGCAATACAGGCATAGATAATTCTGCAGCCGACGAAGTCGTTCCTTGGCCGATAGGGAATGTTTCATTAGTCCAAGCTGCCCTGGCTTGATGGTCTGGTTGAGGGATGAGGGTTCAGTTGGAACCGTACTGGCACTGGCAGGGTACACAGGGGCTCGTATCCGGGGTAGCATCCAAGCTGGGCGGAGCTGTTGGGTAGACCTTTCTGCTCTGCGCTCCCGGAGTCGTCGGTCTATCTGGATAGACAAATTAATTAAAGTCTCTAGAACATCAGGAACACCGACCCGTGCTAACTCATCCTTCAGGCTTTCAGAGAGACCAAGACGGAACTGATGCCGCAGAGCCGCCTCATTCCACTGGGTATCCGCGCTCCAGCGTCTGAAATCAGTCACATAGTCCTCGACCGCTCGGCGGCCTTGCTGGAGCGCATGGAGAGCAGCCTCGGCAGTAGAAGTCCGCTGTGGATCGTCATAAAGTCGGGCCATGGCATCAAGAAAAGAGGGCAGAGAGTCTAGAACTACATGGCAGACTTCAAGTAGGTGATGGGCCCAAGCTTGAGGTTCCCCCTGCAGCAAAGCGATAACGAAGCCCACCTTGGTGGCTTCAGATGAAAAAGTCAGAGGTAGCAACGAAAAGTAAAGTTCACATGCGTTGCGAAACGCACGGAATTTACTCCGATCCCCGAAAAACTTCTCAGGAACAGGGACCCTGGGCTCAGGAGATGGTAACATTCCAATAGAGGAAGTTGGGGTTGGAGGTGAATCTGCAGAGGTGGCTTGAGTTTGTGTCTGCTTATCCATTCGGACATGGCTGCCCTGCAGAGACTTCACGATCTGAGTGAGAGCTGTAAGGTGTTGATAGACATTGTCCATAGGCAAGGTCTCTCCTGCAGGCTCAGGCATGGCGGTTTGATACTGTAACGTACCTTAGGTGTGAGCCTGACGTGCGGAGAGGGACCTCCCGTACAACCCCGGCTCGGAGACCACTGGAGTGGGGACAGTGGTGGTAAGAGCACGGTGAGGTAAGGGTGCCTGTCTGATCCTCACTGCTTGGAGTGGTGGAGCCGAGTGGAGACTGGAACAGCTGGTTCCGGAAGCAGCGGATGCAGGTCAGCAGGTTCAGCTTGCAGAGCAGAGGATGCAGGTCAGCAGGTGCCGGTTTGCAGAGCAGGGATGCAGGTCAGCAGGTGCAGGTTTGCAGAGCAGGGATGCAGGTTTGCAGAGCAGGGATGCAGGTCAGCAGGTGCAGGTTTGCAGAGCAGGGATGCAGGTCAGCAGGTGCAGGTTTGCAGAGCAGGGATGCAGGTCAGCAGGTGCAGGTTTGCAGAGCAGGGATGCAGGTGCAGGTTTGCAGAGCAGGTATGCAGGTCAGCAGGTGCAGGTTTGCATTGCAAAGGATGCAGGTCAGCGTGTGCAGCTTGCAGAGCAGAGGATGCAGGTAAGCTGGTGCAGGTTTGCAGAGTCAGACAAGCCGGGTCATACACATCAAGGTAAACATCACAAGTGGCAGGCAGAGAGTAGTCAAAGTCCAGGCCGAATCTTGGCAACAGGCAGACTGGCAGATAACTGAGCAGGGTCAAACGAGCCGAGGTCAGGACTGGAGACAGAAGCGTGGTCAGGAAGCCGGGTCAAACACAGAAACAGTATACAAGCACAGAATCAGGAACTCAGGGAACAGAAGCAGATCAAACCGCAAGGGGCAACATCTCTGGAATGTCTTTTATAGGAAGTACATGGGAGGAGCAAGGGGTTCAGAGTTCAACAGTAATCAGACACCAAGCAGAGTAGTCTAATGGATCAGATAGGTTATCCAGCAGATCAGGCAGGGAACTGTCCAGCATCTCAGATAGCTCCGCTGGAAGAGTCAACGCCAGACACAGAAGAGGTCCCAGGCTCAAGCCCAGCACGTCCCCGACACATACTGTGCAAGCTCTGGCCAGTGATCCATCCTCAAGACCCAGTAACCCAGAGGATTTTCGGTGGGAAAGGTGTCCAAGTCTGATCTTGCCCCTAGGTATTCCTGCACCATGTAAAACAGACGCTGGCGATGGTTGCTGGAACCGAACATACCTTGGGGCTGCGGACTAAAAAATTGTCTGAATGCATCGGTCAGACGGCCACCTTTTCCACCACTCTTTCTTTGACTGACCGAAGCATCAGCAACATTTTGTCCAGGACCAGGAATTTGTAACCCCCCAGTCTCTGGGAACGTGTTGCACAGACCTTTCTGCAAGGCCTCCCGAAGATGTTTCATCCTCTGCTCCCTCTACGACACCACGATAAGGTCAGCAACCTTACCCTTGTAACGTGGATCAAGGAGGGTTGCCAGCCAGTAATGATCCCTCTCCTTGATAGCACGAATACGAGGATCCTTCCGCAGGCTTTGCAGGATCAAGGAGGCCATGCAGTGTAGGTTTGCTAAGGCATTCGGTGCGGAGTCCTCTGGGTCACTGAGGACGACATGATCCACAGCCACCTCCTCCCAGCCACGTATAAGTCCATGTGTTTCTTGGGACTGTAATTGATCCCTTGAAGACTGCTGCTGATGCTGAGTGCTAGGCTCCACCTCCATGCGGACACAATCCTCCTCCTCCTCCTCCTCCTCGTCCTCTTCCTGTGAGATAGGTGGGCCAGCAGGAACACTGTCTGGAAAAAGGGGGACTTGAGAGGTAAGGAAGTCCTCCTCTTCCTCCCTCTGTAATGCCTCAAGTGCCCTGTCCATTATTCCATGCAGCGTGTGCAACAGGTGGACAAGAGGGACAGTGTCACTGATGCATGCACTGTCACTGCTCACCATCCTCGTGGCCTCCTCAAATGGTGACAGAACAGTGCATGCATCCCTGATCATGGCCCACTGGCGTGGGGAAAAAAATCCAAGCTCCCCTGACCCTGTCCTGGTGCCATATTGCAACAGATACTCATTGATGGCCCTCTGCTGCGTGTGCAGCCGCTGCAGCATGGCCAACGTAGAGTTCCACCTGGTGGGCATGTCACAGATTAGGCGGTTCTTTGGCAGGTTGTATTCCAGGTTGTAATCTATAGTGGGTGACTGGGGACAAAGAAAAGGCTAATTTATTAAATACATTCTTCAGCTCTGTGTATACAAAGGAGCATGGGGGAGCTCATGTCCAAAATGGGGGTGGTAGTGACACAGCCCCAAATCCACAATGGCTCAAAAGTGATATGGTCCAGAAATATTTAGACAGAATAACGGTGGATAAAGCACCTGGACCAGATGGCATACACCAACGGATCCTAAAAGAATTGAGCTCTGTAATTTCAAAGCCATTGTATCTAATTTTTAGGGACTCATGACAGGAATAGTACCACTGGATTGGCGCAGGGCCAATGTGGTGCCTATATTTAAAAAGGGAACAAAGTATTTACCAAGTAACTATAGACCTGTTAGTTTAACTTCTATAGTTGGGAAGATACTGGAGAGATTAATAAAAGACCACATAGATGAGTTCTTGCTGTAAAAAAATATTTTAAGCAACAGACCGCATGGATTCATGAAAGACAGAAGTTGTCAGACAAACCTGATTTCTTTTTATGAAGAGGTAAGTAAAACCTTGGACAGAGGGGTGGACGTGGTATACTTGGATTTTGCAAAAGCGTTTGATACAGTTCCCCACACACGGCTCATGTGCAAGGTAAAGTCTACAGGATTGGAAATATCAGTTTGTAAATGGATAGAAAACTGGCTAAAAGACAGAATTCAAAGAGTCGTGGATAATGATTCTTACTCTGAATGGTCTAAGGTTAACAGTGGTGTACCCCAAGGTTCAGTGTTGGGACCCTTACTTTTTAATATCTTTATAAATGATATTGGGTCTGAGATCAAAAGTAACATTTCTGTCTTTGCATATGACACTAAGCTATGCAGTGGAATAACGTCCTTACAGGATGTCGCCAATTTACAAGCCAACATCAATGCTCTGTCTAATTGGGCGACTATGTGGCAGATGAGGTTTAATGTTGATAAATGTAAAGTTATGCACTTGGGGGGGCTAAGAATATGAATGCATCATACATACTAGGGCGAGTACAACTGGGGGGATCCATAGTGGAGAAGAATCTGGGGGTTTTGGTAGATCATAAGCTCAATAATGGCACGCAATGCCAAGCTGCAGTTTCCAAAGCGAGCAAAGTCCTTTCTTGTATTAAGAGAGGTATGGACTCCAGAGAGAGATATCATTTTGCCCCTGTACAAATCATTAGTAAGACCTCATCTGGAATATGCAGTTCATTGGGCCCCAGTTCTCAAAAAGGATATTGGGGAACTGGAGAAAGTGCAGAGAAGGGCAACCAAACTGATAAGAGGCACAGAGGAGCTCAGCTATGAGGAAAGATTAGAGGAACTAAATGTATTCACTCTTGAGAAGAGGAGATTAAGTGGGGATATGATTAACATGTACAAATATATAAGGGGTCCATATAGTAAACTAGGTGTTGAGTTATTCACTTTACGGTCAACACAAATGACACTCTTTACGTCTAGAGGAAAAGAGATTTCACCTCCAAATACGGAAAGGTTTCTTCACAGTAAGAGCTGTGAAAATGTGGAATAGACTCCCTGCAGAGGTGGTTCTGGCCAGCTCAGTAGATTGCTTTAAGAAAGGCTTGGATTTTTTCTTAAATGTACATAATATAACTGGGTACTAACATTTATAGGTAAAGTTGATCCGGGGAATATCCGATTGCCTCTCAGGGGATCAGGAAGGATTTTTTTCCCCTGCTGTAGCAAATTGGATCGTGCTCTGCTGGGGTTTTTCGCCTTCCTCTGGATCAACTGTGGGTATAGAATAAGGTATATGGGATTGTATGATATTATTATTTTATTTTTTTATGGTTGAACTGGATGAACTTGTGTCTTTTCTCTTACCATCCATGGACTGACACGGTGTCTCTTTACACTTTACACATGGGTTATGTCCCTGCTTGCAGGAGAAGACCTAGGCAGAATGTCAGATGTTATACATACATTCTAAAAGCCAGAGCTGAACAGCCCCACCCAGGGGGCAGTCCCTCCGGACATAACCCTCCCACTGCAGTCAGCAGACCTCAGTTTTTCTTCTGCCTAGCAGAAGGAGAAGACATGGCTCTCTCAGGAGCCAGTCTCCTGACCTATTTTTGTTCCTTTTTGGAATTATTTTTTATTTTATTTTTGAGAATCTTCTATCAACTGTCGGCTGGGCAACAGGTTGGGTACAAGATATCCTCGTAGTCTTCCCTGACCGACCATCGAGCATGCTGATCCTCGCCTTGTGTGCGTGAGACTCAGTTCACGACATGCCCCATGACTCCAGGGGTAGCCGGGTTTGCTTTCATGCTCCAACGGTCCTCTCAAGACTGAACAGCTCCTGACTGACTGTATCTTTCGCGGTGGACCAGGCCGACAGCTACTCAGTACTGCACTGTGATAGTCCTGTCAGAAATATAGAAAAAAAGGTGCTTGTGCGCTTACCACTCAGTAAAAATAGAAACACTAAAGTGCAAATATTGCTGAACAAATTAAATATTAAGAGACAACTAGCAGCTAACTTCTATAATGTGACCAACATACAATAAAATAGTTTATTAAAGTGAAGCAGCGCTAAATGTCAATAGAAAGTGCTAATATTAAAAGTGCTATTAATAAAGTCTAACTTCTCATAAATTAAATAAATGGGGTGACAAAATCAACAATAATAAAATAAAATTAAAACGTCCAAACAGTGACTATGTAAATAAAGTGCTAAATAGCCAAAATGGCAGTCCAAATAGCAACAGCTAATTGCAGGGAGAGAAGCAAGGATGGGTGTGGGAATACACCTTGTCTCATCAGAAACACACTGGATCAGATGAACAAATGATGCATAAATAATCCTCCCCCATAGACACCAGCCTCTCACCTCTCTGGTGGACCACACGGGGTCAGTAATAACCACAAAGATCTCCACTGCTCACAATGAGAACTTCCAGTCCTTTTGCGTGACCCGAAACCACTGTAGGGATCTCCACAGCTTACCAGTGTTCTTCCTTAAAGCGAATCTTCCTGATGGACCACACGGGGTCAGTAATAACCACAAAGATCTCCACTGCTCACAATGAGAACTTCCAGTCCTTTTGAGTGACCCGGAACCACTGTAAGAATCTCCACAGCTTACCAATGTTCTTCCTTAACCACTTAACGACCGCTCACTGTATATATACGTCGGCAGAATGGCACCGACAGGCACAATCACGTAGAGCATACGTGATTGCCTTTGTACAGTTGGGGGTCCAATCGGACCCCCCTCCTATACAGTGAGCGGTGGCTAAGTGTCCGGGAGCGTTCCGGGATGAGGGGGCAGCCATTTGTTTCTGGCCACCCCCTCGCGATCGCTCCCGGCGAATGGAAATGCCCCCTCTGTCTGTGTCAGACAGAGGGAGCAGGAGGAAGTGATGTCATCTCTGGTGCGGCGCTCACATATACCGAGCGCCGTACAAGAGAAGATATCAGGTCAGTGCACACAACACTACACTGACACCAGGACACATAGGGACATAAATCGCCCCCCCAGGCCCCCCCAGACACCCCAGATCACCCCCCAGATCACCCCCCCAGCCCCCAGTCACAGTGTCACTGATTGCAGTGACCATTTATTTAGTGATCACTGCAATCAGTGACATTTGTGACTGTAAAAGTGTCACCAAAGTTTAGTCTTAGGTCCAGTGTAGCCCCCTAACCCCCCCTAATAAAGGTTTAACCCCCTGATCACCCCCCAGATAACCCTTTCACCGCCTATCACCACTGTCGCTTAGCGATCATTTTTCTGATCGCTGTCTTAGCGTCAGTGATGCCGATCGGCAGCCAGTAATTTTTTTTAGGTTCGCCGCAGGTTTTTATAGCGTCAGGTACCCCAATATATTATCTAATAAAGGTTTAACCCCCTTGATCGCCCCCCAGGTAACCCTTTCACCCCCTATCACCACTGTCACTAAGCGATCGTTTTTCTAAACGCAGTCTTAGTGTCTGTGATGCAGATCGGTAGCCGGTAATTTTTTTTAGGTTCGCCACAGGTTTTTATAGCGTCAGGTACCCCAATATATTATCTAATAAAGGTTTAACCCCCTTGATCGCCCCCCAGGTAACCCTTTCACCCCCTATCACCACTGTCGCTAAGCAATTGTTTTTCTAAACGCTGTCTTAGTGTCGGTGATGCAGATCGTAGCCAGTAATTTTTTTTAGGTTCGCCGCATGTTTTTATAGCGTCAGGTACCCCAATATATTATCTAATAAAGGTTTAACCCCCTTGATCGCCCCCCCAGGTAACCCTTTCACCCCCATCACCACTGTCGCTAAGCAATCGTTTTTCTAAACGCTGTCTTAGTGTCGGTGATGCAGATCGGTAGCCGGTAATTTTTTTTAGGTTCGCCGCAGGTTTTTATAGCGTCAGGTACCCCCATATATTATCTAATAAAGGTTTTAACCCCCTGATTGCCCCTAGTTAACCCTTTCACCAGTGATCACCATATAAGTGTTACGGGTGACGCTGGTTAGTTAGTTTGCTTTTTATAGTGTCAGGGCACCCGCCGTGTATATAACCCAATAAAGGTTTAACCCCCTGATCGCCCGGCGGGTGATATCAATTAGGTTTTAGCGTCAGAGAGGGTCTGCGTCACACCCCAGGCAGCGTCAGGTTAGTGCCAGTAACGCTAACACCCACGCGTGAAGCATACACCCCCCTTAGTGGTATAGTATCTGAACAGATCAATATCTGATCTGATCAGATCTATACTAGCGTCCCCAGCAGTTTAGGGTTCCCAAAAACGCAGTGTTAGCAGGATCAGCCCAGATACCTGCTGGCACCTGCGTTTTGCCCCTCCGTCCAGCCCAGGCCACCCAAGTGCAGTATCGATCGATCACTGTCACTTACAAAACAAAAACACACATAACTGCAGCGTTCGCAGAGACAGGCCTGATCCCTGCGACTCCAGTGCTGTAGGAGGTGATTTCACCACCACAGTTAAAAAAAAAAAGCAAATATGCCGAAGCATTGGGGCAGCAGGGGCGGAGGAGCGATTTTGCTCCTAATGCCGCGTACATACGGTCGAAATTCCGACGGAGGCTTGCCCGTGGAAAAGTCCGACCATGTGTGTGCGGCATAACTTTTTTGCGGGAGGATGCCCCCATGCTTCGGCATATATAAATGGTGCGTGTATGCCCATCATTGGAAGTGGGTGGATGAAGGGCGGTATTCTAATGGTGGGCATACCCACCGATCAATCTCTTTTTTCGTTCAGCCAACTGGCTGCATGAAATAAAAAGATTACAATACATGTCCAACAAGGACCAGCAACGTACTGGTATGTTGCTGGACTTTGAATGTTTATACCAGAATGATGCCTGCGGGTTTAGGTATCATCTTGGTATCATTCTTTTCAGCCTGCGGCCGGCTTTCATGTAAAAGCAATCCTAGCGGCTAATTAGCCTCTGGACTGCTTTTACAAGCAGTGGGAGGGAATGCCCCCCCCCCCGGATATAAAAAGCGCCATTGGGAAATTGGGAAAGCATTTTATCACACCGATCTTGGTGTGGTCAGATGCTTTGAGGGCAGAGGAAAAATCTAGGGTCTAGAAGACCCCAGTTTTTTCAAAAAAAGAGTACCTGTCACTACCTATTGCTATCATAGGGGATATTTACATTCCCTGAGATAACAATAAAAATGATAAAAAAAAAAAATACTTTGAAGGAACAATTTAAAAATAAAATAAAAAAGCAAAATTAATAATAAAAAAAAAAGAAAAAAAAAAAAAGCACCCCTGTCCTGCCCTGCTCTTGCCCAATGGTGAACGCAAGCGTCGGTCTGGCGTCATATGTAAACAGCAATTGCACCATGCATGTGAGGTATCACCGCAAAGGTCAGATCGAGGGCAATCATTTTAGCAGTAGACCTCCTCTGTAAATCTACTGGAGTAACCTGTAAAGGCTTTTAAAGGCTTTTAAAAATGTATGTAGTTTGTCGCCAATGCGCGTTTGTGTGAAATTTTAAAGCATGTCGTGTTTGGTATCTATGTACTCGGCCTAAGATCATCTTTTTTATTTCATCAAACATTTGGGCAATATAGTGTGTTTTAGTGCATTAAAATTAAAAAAAGTGTATTTTTTAACCCAAAAAATGCGTTTGAAAAATCGCTGCGCAAATACTGTGTAGAAAAAAATAAATGCAACACCCACCATTTTAATCTGTAGGGCCTTTGCTTTAAAAATATATATAATGTTTGGGGGTTCAACATAATTTTCTTGCAAAAAAAAAAATGTTTTCATGTAAACAAAAAGTGTCAAAAAGGGCTTTGTCTTCAAGTGGTTAGAAGAGTGGATGTAAGCTTCCTAATGTTGTGTATAAAATGCCAGAACAGTTCAAAACCCCCCCCAAATGACCCCATTTTGGAAAGTAGACACCCCAAGCTATATACTGAGAGGCATGTCGAGTCCATGGAATATTTTATATGTTGACACAATTTGCGGAAAAACGACAATTTTTTTTTTTTTTTTGCACAAAGTTGTCACTAAATGATATATTGCTCAAACATGCCATGGGCATATGTGGAATTACACCCCAAAATACATTCTGTTGCTTCTCCTGAGTACGGGGATACCACATGTGTGAGACTTTTTGGGAGCCTAGCCACGTACGGGACCCCAAAAACCAAGCACCGCCTTCAGGCTTTCTAAGGGTGTAAATTTTTGATTTCACTTCTCACTGCCTATCACAGTTTCGGAGGCCATGGAATGCCCAGATAGCACAAAACCCCCCCCCCCCAAATGACCCCATTTTGGAAAGTAGACACCCCAAGCTATTTGCTGAGAGGTATTGTGAGTATTTTGCAGATCTCGCTTTTTGTCACAAAGTTTTGAAAATTGAAAAAAATAAATAAAATATATATATATTTTCTTTCTTCATTTTCAAAAACAAATGAGAGCTGTAAAATACTCGCCATTCCTCTCAGCAAATAGCTTGGGGTGTCTATATTCCAAAATGGGGTCATTTGGGGGGGTTTTGTGCGATTTTGGCATTTTATGGCCTTCGAAACTGTGATAGGTAGTGAGGAGTGAAATCACAAATTTGTGCCTAGAAATCCTGAAGGCGGTGCTTGGTTTTCGGGGTCCCGTACGCGGCTAGGCTCCTAAAAAGTCCCACACATGTGGTATCCCCGTACTCAGGAGAAGCAGAAAAATGTATTTTGGGGTGTAATTCCACATATAACCATGGCATGTGTAAGCAATATATCATTTAGTGACAACTTTTTGTAATTTTTTTTTTGTTTTTTGTTTTTTTGTCATTATTCAATCACTTGGGACAAAAAAAAAATATTCAATGGGCTCAACAGGCCTCTCAGCAATTTCCTTGGGGTGTCTACTTTCTAAAATGGGGTCATTTGGGGGGGTTTTGTGCGATTTTGGCATTTTATGGCCTTCGAAACTGTGATAGGTAGTGAGGAGTGAAATCAAAAATTTGCGCCCTTAGAAATCCTGAAGGCGGTGCTTGGTTTCCGGGGTCCCGTACGTGGCTAGGCTCCTAAAAAGTCCCACACATGTGGTATCACCGTACTCAGGAGAAGCAGCAAAATGTATTTTGGGGTGAAATTCCACATATAACCATGGCATGTGTGAGCAATATATCATTTAGTGACAACTTTTTGTAATTTTATTTATTTATTTATTTTTTTAGTCATTATTCAATCACTTGGGACAAAAAAATAAAAAATTCAATGGGCTCAACATGCCTCTCAGCAATTTCCTTGGGGTGTCTACTTTCCCAACTGGGGTCATTTGGGGGGGTTTTGTACTGCCCTGTCATTTTAGCACCTCAAGAAATGAGATAGGCAGTCATAAATTTAAAGCTGTGTAAATTTCAGAAAATGTACCCTAGTTTGTAAACTCTATAACTTTTGCGCAAACCAATAAATATACGCTTATTGGCATTTTTTTTACTAAAAACATGTGGCTGAATACATTTTGGCCTAAATGTATGACTACAATTGAGTTTATTCGATTTTTCTTATAACAAAAAGTAGAAAATATCATTTTTTTTCAAAATTTTCGGTCTTTTTCCGTTTATATCGCAAAAAATAAAAATCGCAGAGGCAATCAAATACCATTAAAAGAAAGCTCTATTTGTGGGAAGAAAAGGACGCAAATTTCGTTTGGATACAACATTGCATGTCCGCACAATTTACGGTTAAAGCAGCGCAGTGCAAAATTCTGAATTCACCTCTGGTCCTCTAGCTACCAAATGGTCCGGGGCTTAAGTGGTTAAAATGAATCTTACTCCATAATATTCAGAAAAAAACAAAAAGGGACTCCATAGTGAAGCATGTAAAGGAAAGCCCCAAGAAAAGGTGTTTATTCAAATAAAAACAGCTAAAAAACACGTTAAAAACCAAGGGGTAAAAAACGCCAAACAAAATGTTCATAAAATACTAACTTCCGGTTTACGGCCGCAAACCGGAAGTGGACGTCACTTAGGCTCCTCCTCCCGATGCGTTGCGTCACTACACACGTGACTTCATCAAGGGCATAGGGGCCAAGTGACTAATAGGAGCTTATATACACTTCTGATCATCATATGCAAATTAATACCAAGCAATGGATTCTGGGAGATACACTTCTGATCATCATATGCAAATTAATACCAAGCAATGGATTCTGGGAGATCAGTCAGGTCAGTCTTGGTCTCCATGACCTTGACAACTACTGCCCAGAACAAGGTTTAAATACAAACTAGATAAACTAGTAAATAGATAAAAAGATATACATTAAAGTTGCTAACGTCAAAACATTAAAACTAAATATTGCACAAACATTAAAAAAAAAAAAATAAAAAAAAAAAATGTAAGTAAAAAAATAAAAAATAAATTAAAAAAAAAAAAAAATTGACGTAACTACTAAAATACACATCTAATAATTGGAAATAAAACAATTAAGATCAAAATCAATATTTAAACCTAGAGGGGTAAGCGACTGTAACTCAAAAATCCAACGAGACTCAGCTTGACTGAGAGTGATGACTTTGTTACTTCCTCTCCAATGGGGTCTATACTTTTCAATACCCCAAAAGGAAAGGGAACTGGGATCTTTCCCATGAACTTCAGCAAAGTGCCTAGATACACTATGCTTGGGAAAGCCAGATTTAATATTTTGAACATGTTCCCTCAACCGTTTCCAGAGGGGCCTTTTCGTTCTGCCCACATACTGGAGTTTGCATGAGCACTCCAGTACGGAGACAGCCCCTTCAGTCCTACAGGAAATAAACTCTTTGATAACATAATTTTTTCCTGTGGAGGTGGCTACAAAATCATATTTTTTGGACTTCTTAAACTTAGTATGCCTACACGCATAACAATACTTGCACGGGTAGAAGCCCTTTCCTTCAAAAAAGGAAAAAGGCTTCTTAGTTGGAGGATCCAAAATATTCTTGTCTAGTATATTGCGAAGGGTAGGAGCCCTTCTATAAATGAATTTAGGAAATGGAGGTAATACTTGAGACAAGTGGCGGTCTGCTTTTAAGACATTCCAATGTTTCCGGATGATGGATTCTAATTTTTTGAACTGCATATTGTAATCGAGGATCAATGGAACCTCTACATAGTTGACCTTTTCTTTTTCTCTGTCTCTAAGGAGATTAATTTGTTCCAAGCTACTTACTTCGTCGATCTTCTTTTGGAGGAACCCCTGATCATATCCTTTATCATGAAAACGTTCCCCAATGAATTTGGCTTGCTGTCTAAACTCAGACTCAATAGTGCAATTCCTTCTCAACCTCACTAGCTGTCCCTTAGGAATATTCATTAGCCAAGGTGCATGATGACAGCTATCAGTGGGGAGGTAACTATTCCTGTCAACTGTTTTGAAGAAGGTTCTGGTTTTAATGGTTGTGTCTTCTTTCCAAATTTCCAAGTCCAAAAAATAAATTTTTACTTCATCTATATTCCAGCTCAGCCTGATATTTTTATCATTTTCTTCAAGTTCCTGGCTGAACTCTATCAGGCTCTCTTTTTCTCCTTTCCAGATAAGGAATATATCGTCGATAAACCGCTTATACATAATCAATTGGGAGGGACTATTCTTATAAATCGCATCATCTTCCCATAATGCCATATGAAGGTTGGCGACACTGGGGGCAAATTTGGCCCCCATGGCCACCCCTTTAGTTTGTTTATAGTAATGGGAGTCATACCAGAAATAATTATGAATATTATGGAGTAAGATTTGTTTTAAGGAAGAACATTGGTAAGCTGTGGAGATTCTTACAGTGGTTCCGGGTCACTCAAAAGTCCTGTCAGAAACACACCAGTGTGTCCCTCAGGGGTCGGGTAAGTAGTCTCTCCTGCCTGCAGGTGAGTACAAAAGGGTGTTTCTCTGTGGGGGATTTTCCCTGTCTCCCCCGGTATTTTATTGTCGCTCTCTGTCACCATTACTGGCGCTGGCTGTGTGGGGTGCTTGGGGGTCACACTGTTCTTGGGGGGCTCATGCTGGTCTGCAATATATGTTGTGGGGCTTTTTTGTGTGTTTTTTTTGGGGCCTGAGCGCCGAGTGGCGCTGTGTGTGTGTGTGTGTGCTGTTTCACTTTATCTGCGTCATGGCGGCCATCTTGCCGCGGATCGCCTCAGTGAAGTGCGGCGGCCATTTTCTTGTAGCCCGCGCGCTTTTCAGCACTAGTTTTGGCCTCTAGCGCTGCTGTAACAGCACAAATCTCCTCACAGTCTCCTCACAGCTCACCAGCGCTGACACAGCGCGGTACAGACAGCGGTACTGAGCGGTCCCTGATCCGGTTTGGTGAGTCCCCTGGGCGCCCCCTCCTCAGTCAGCACAGCCTGTGGGTGGACTTTTTATCTGAGGAGTCTCAGAGGGGGAGAATATGGAGTCTGTGTCACCAGCTTCCCCTAACATGTCAGTGGCAACAGGCAGTGCTTCAGCACCTGCGGTCCCTATGGACCTGTTGTGGGCAGTCCTGGAATCATTTCTGACCAGGATGGGAGTGGTGTGCGAGCGCAAGGGAGCAAAAAAGGTGCCCTCTCCCCACTTTATCTACACAAGGGGTGTGCGCTGATTCAGATATGGGCCTAGCCACTACCGCTCAGGACCCTAGTTCTGAATATGTTTTATGGTGTTGAACAGGACATTCCTTTTGCTGAAGACTCCAGTTCTGAGTCAGTAAATGACAGGGCGCTTGTTAGTGTACTCATGACTGCGGTGAGGGACACTCTCAAGCTAAATGCTGCGGATGCAGGACCTCAGGCGGATTCAGTCTCCTTTGGTTCTTTTAAGGCCAGGCCTTCTAAAGAGGTTTTTCCATATGTAACTTTCTTTGACTAGCTCATTGATAAGGTCTGGGAAAAGCCGCAGAAGATTTTTATAGTCCCGCGGCGTTGTCTATCAGATGCCCCTTTTGGAATGCCCTACTTAAAAAGTGGGCTTCTCCCCCAGTGGTCGACCCTCCAGTCGCCCGGTTTAAACAAGGCCATCACTCTCCCGATGGAGGGGACTCCTACGTTTGAGGACCCTACTGACAGGAGGTCAGTAGTGGTGAGCAGAGCCATGTTTTGCCTTGTTGGGACCCGCCCTACGGCCTGTGGTAGCGGCAACCCTTGTGTCTCAGACACCTGCAGGTTGGACAAAAATGTTGCACCTAGCTGTACAGGAGCATAATCTTCCTCCAGACACAGTTGCTCTGGCCCACCAACTGGTGCAGGGCCCAGTGGCGGCTGGTGCTCAAAATTTTTGGGGGGGCGCAAACAAACTGAAAAAAAAAAAATCAATTGCCGCCACTGTGCCCATTAAATGCAGCCACTGTGCCCAAACGCCACCAGTTTGCCCCCTCAAATACAGCCAGTTTGTTTCCATATACAGCCAGTTTGTCCCCATATATATATATATATATATATATATTATATAACCAGTGTGCCCCCATATATACAGCCAGTGTGCCCCCCATATACAGCCAGTGTGCCCCCCATATACAGCCAGTGTGCCCCCCATATACAGCCAGTGTGCCCCCATATACAGCCAGTGTGCCCCCATATACAGCCAGTGTGCCCCCATATACAGCCAGTGTGCCCCCATATACAGCCAGTGTGCCCCCATATACAGCCAGTGTGCCCCCATATACAACCAGTGTGTCCCCATATACAACCAGTTTGTCCCCATATACAACCAGTTTGTCCCCATATACAGCCAGTTTGTCCCCATATACAGCCAGTGTGCCCCCATATACAGCCAGTTTGTCCCCCATATACAGCCAGTTCCCCCCATATACAGCCAGTTCCCCCCAAATGCAGCCAGTGTGCCCCCATATACAGCCAGTTCCCCCCCAAATGCAGCCAGTGTGCCCCCAAATGCAGCCAGTGTGCCCCCATATGCAGCCAGTGTGCCCCCATATGCAGCCAGTGTGCCCCCATATGCAGCCAGTTCCCCCCAAATGCAGCCAGTTTGTCCACCATATACAGCCAGTTCCCCCCAAATGCAGCCAGTTTGTCCCCCATATACAGCCAGTTCCCCCATATGCACCCAGTGTGCCCCCATATACAGCCAGTTCCCCCCAAATGCAGCCAGTTTGTCCCCCATATGCAGCGAGTGTGCCCCCATATACAGCCAGTTTGTCCCCCATAATACAGCCAGTTCCCCCCAAATGCAGCCAGTGTGCCCCCATATACAGCCAGTTCCCCCCAATGCAGCCAGTTTGTCCCCCATATACAGCCAGTTCCCCCCAAATGCAGCCAGTGTGCCCCCATATTCAGCCAGTTCCCCCCCAAATGCAGCCAGTTTGTCCCCCAAATGCAGCCTGTTCCCCCCCAGCCCTGCACTTACCTTCCTCGGTCCGAGCCGTCCTCGATATGTTCTCCCGCCCTCGATGTCGCTTCAGCCAATCAGGTCACCGGTAACCAGATCCGGTGAACCTGATTGGCTGAAACCTCCACAGTCTTCTCCCAGGAACGCACCCCTGTGCGTACCTGGGAGGAGTTTTTGGAAGCCGAATACAGCGTGAGAGCTGTATTCGGAAAGCCTATCAGAGCCGCTGGCTCTGATAGGCACTTCCAAGCCACACCTACCGCCGGCTGCCGCTCTAATTCATATGGCCGGCGCTCACCAGGAGGCCGGCCATATGAATAGTGGGCAGCGCGGCAGCGGTGACAATACACAGATTCATGCAATGCATGAATCTGTGTATTGTCTTTCAGTGGCGGTGCGGGAGCGAGAGGGGGCAGCGCTCCGGCGCCCTCTATGGACGCACCGCCACAGGCAGGGCCTGGTTTATGTGTGCGACGCCACGTTGGACGCGGCCCCTTTAATATCCAGGGCCTCTGTCTCGGCGGTGGTATTGCGTCGTCTTATCTGGTTGAAATGCTGGTCTGCTGACCTAGCCTCTAAGAATCTCCTGACGGATCTACCATTAAAGGTGGTAGACCTTTCAGTGCTGCCCTGGATGACATCGTCAAGGATGTCACGGGAGGTAAAAGCACTCTTCTTCCTTAGACTAGCAGAGTAAGGAGGCCCGCCGCAAACAGGGTCGGTCCTTTCCAGCACAAAAGCAGTCTTTTTCGCCAGTCGGAGTCCACGGGTAGGCCCTCTCAGACTGACGGCAGTGCGGCTGGTGGGCACAAGTGCCTCTGGGTGCGTAAGCCAAACAAGCGGCTCACAAGCCTGCCTCCGCGTGAAGTCTTGCCTCCGCCCGACTCTGGGGTGGAGGGACGACTTCGCAGGTCATGGATCGGTGGACTTCCCAAATTTCCGACTGGTGGGTGTGCGAGGTGGTCACCTCAGGAACGGGATGGTATTCCCATCCTGGCCCCCAGACAGATTCCTTCCCTCGAATCTTCCTCTCCTTCTTACCCGTCGGGCAGCCCTCTTGGGGGCTGTACGGGATTTGATCAGGTCCGGAGTGATTGTGCCGGTTCCGTCACAGGAGAGTTTTCTGGGATTCTACTCAAATCTGTTTGTCGTCCCAAAGATGGGACGGGGTTCGGCCTATCTTGGACCTCAAGGCCCTGAAGGCCTTGGTGAAGGTGCAAAAGTTCTGCATGGAATCCATTCGCAGGTGATCAATACACTCTGTCGAGGAGAGTTTTTTCTGGCGTCCTTGGACTCAAGTACGCCTACTTGCATGTTCCGATCTGCGCAAGTCACCAGAAGTTTCTGCGCTTTTCGATCAGCGAAAACCCACTATCGATTTGTGGCTCTTCCCTGCGGCCTAGCCTCGGCACCAAGGGTGTTCACCAAGGTGCTTGCTCCGGTTCTAGCCCTTCTGATACAGCGAGGCATTGCTGTCGTGGGCTATCTGGACGATCTTCTGCTAAGAGCAGTAAGTGTCTCAGACTTAGAAGTGACTATAGTCAATCGGACCTTCTGGGACTTTGGGTGGTTCCTTAACATTCAGGTGTCAGTCCTGGTCCCGACTCAGTGTCTGGAGTATCTAGGTCTGATTCTGGACTCCTTGGAGGCAAAGGTATCCTACCTCCGGAGAGGTTGCTGACTCTCAGTCTGCAGTGCGGGTGCTGTCGTCCCAAAAATGGTCGTCAATCCATTTTTTCATAGGAATCCCGGGACTCGTGGTGGCCTCCTTCGCGGCCGTTCCGTATGCCCAATCACACCAGGGCATTGCAGAAGGAGATCTTGCCCACCTGGGACAAATCCCCGTTGTCCTTGGATCTTCAGGTCCAGGTGAGTCACTTGGTCAGGGCGTCCCTGACATGGTGGTTGAGATCCTCGGCTCTTCGGTCCGGAAAGTCGTTCCTCAACCGTCCGATGGGTGGTACTCACGACGGACACCAGCCTGGCGGGCTGGGGTGGAGTCTGGGGAGTCCTGTCGGCCCAAGGGCTTTGGACTCCGGACGAAGCCCGTTTGCCCGTAATTTCCAGAACAGTGATTGGTAATCGGACGGGGCCTCTCCTCGGGATCGGAGAGCTTACAGGGCCGCTCCATCAGGATCCAGTCAGACACCGCCACGGCGGTGGCGTATGTTACCCACAAAAACGTGCCGGCTCTGTAGGCCGTTTACATTCCGGGCATAGACAATGGGCAGGCAAACTATCTGAGTCGCCAGACGCTGGACCACGGACAGTGGTCCTTGCATATTTCAGCTCCTTTGCCGACGGTGGGGCACGCCGGATGTGGACCGATGGCCTCTCGACTCAATTGCAAGGTGTCGAGGTTTGTGGCCAGATCTAGGGATCCTTTGGCGGATGCCTCGGATACGTTGGCAGCCCCATGGGGTCCTTATCACCTGATATACGTTTATCCTCCGCTGCAGCTGCTCCCTCGTCTGCTGCGCAGGGTGGCGACCGAGGGAACTCCGGTGATCCTAATTGCTCCGGATTGGTCTCGGCGTCACTGGTACACTGGTCTGGTACGTCTCGTCGCGGACGTTCCCTGGCGGTTGCCAATAAGGGAGGACCTTCTGTCTCAAGGTCATATATTTCATCCGGCTTTACAGTCTCCGGCTTTAAGGGCATGGCTGTTAAAAGCCAGGTGTTGAAGGACAGAGGTCTCTTGGACTCGGTCATTTTGACCATGTTTAGGGCACGGAAGTCTTCCTCCAGAAGGATCTTTCACCATACATGGTAAGCTTACATCGCAATGTGCGAAGAGCTGGACTGGCGTCCTCGGACGTATTCCGTCCCTAGAATCCTGCGTCTTCTGCAGCGTGGAGTGACCCAAAAGCTGGCTTTAAGTACCATTAAGGATCAGATTTCGGCCTTGGCCGTCTTCTTTCAGCGACCTCTAGCGAGTCATTTCTTGGTTAGCACCTTGTGTTGGGGGTTCGCCATGTGCTCCCTCCTGTCTAGCCTCCTCTCCCACCGTGGGATCTGAATTTGGTGCTCTCGGTCCTCCAGGAACCTCCTTTTGGGATTATCAGGGATATTCCCCTCTTGACTTTGTCTCAGAAGGTGGCCTTGTTAGTGGCATTCACTTCTGTTAGACGAGTATCTGAGTTGGCAGTCTTGTCCTGCAAGTCGCCATATTTAGTCATCCTTAAGGATAAGGCGGTGTTGCGTCCGCGTCCTTCTTTTGGCCAAGGGTGGTCTCGGCCTTTCACCTAAATGAGGACATTGTCCTCCCATCCTTGTGTCCTCACCCATCGCATCCCAGAGAGTTTGCGCTTCAGGCATTGGATGTGGTACGAGCCTTGCGGGTGTACCTGTCTGCTACTGTTTCTATTCAGAAGCCTGACTCACTGTTTGTGACTGTCTCTGGTCCAAAACAGGGTCAAGCGGCTTCGTCTGCCACCATTTCTAGGTGGATCAGACAAACCGTCATTCAAGCCTATGCTCTCAAGGGGCAGGCGCCTCTCTTGCCGGTTACGGCGCATTCCACCAGGGCAATTGGTGCTTCCTGGACTTTCCGACATCAAGCGTTGGTTGCACAAGTGTGCAAGGCGGCGACCTCGTCGTCCGTTCATACCTTTTCAAAGTTTTATAAGGTTGATGTGGCTGCATCTTCGGATGCTTCCTTCGGCCGCAGGGTGCTGCAGGCTGCTGTTTAAAGTTGCAACTCCTCCGTTGAGGAGCTCTGCCTTCTTTGGAGTGAAGTTTTTTGGTTTTTCCATTTTTACTGCTCCCATCCCTCTTGACACTGCTTTGGGACATCCCACGTGTAAAGTGTAAAGAGACACCGTGTCAGTCCATGGATGGTAAGAGAAAATAGGATTTTTTGTACTCACCGTAAAATCCTTTTCTCTGACATCCATGGACTGACACGGCACTCACCCTTCCTTTTAAGTTTGTACTGCTTTGTTACGAACTGCGGTCTGCTGACTGCAGTGGGAGGGTTATGTCCGGAGGGACCGCCCCCTGGGTGGGGCTGTTCAGCTCTGGCTTTTAGAATATATGTATAACATCTGACATTCTGCCTAGGTCTTCTCCTGCAAGCAGGGACATAACCCACGTGTAAAGTGTAAAGAGACACCGTGTCAGTCCATGGATGTCAGAGAAAAGGATTTTACGGTGAGTACAAAAAATCCTATTTTTTCAACCTGACTAACTATGTAGGTCAGCCAGCCGAGCACTGGCATTATATGACCAGTGGAAATGCACACAGAGTTTCCTGGCCTGCTTCAGGACCTCCTGTAAGCCCGGGTATCTGCCCAAGAACCGCTGCACCACCAAGTTAGGAACGTGAGCAAAACAGGGCACATGGGTCAGTTTTCCCTGTCGGAGGGCGGAGAGGAGTGTCATGGATATGCAGTAATGTTTGTCTGTCAGCTTACCTTCCTCCTCATGTGTTCACCTTAGAGGCCAGACTCTCCTCACCTGGCTACTTTTATAATCTCTCCTCCCAGTCTGGCTCCACCCCAGGCCCTATCACAGAACTCTATATTAACCTGTGCACTGCAAGTCTGCCTTGCTGATCAACGTGTTTGTTTAAGCATTGTGTGTTTGGGTTCCTGCCTGCCGTGTGCTACGTCTGTCTCTCTGTTACCAATATTGGCTTGTTCCTGACTATCCCTGTCTGCTTGTGACCTAAACCTTCAGCTTGTCCTTCATTTATCCTTGTCTGCTTGTTGCCCTGACCTTGGCCTTTCCCCTCACTATTCTCGTTTCCTGTGCTGCTGCTTCCCCTCTATCCTCCTTACCCTACAGAGCGTGAGCTAGGGGACTCTAGGGACCGCGACCTGGACCCAGCTGCAGCGTAACATCCTCACCACTAGAGGCTCTGGTGAAAACCTGCTGGGTCTTAGACTCCGAGCCCTGGGGAATCTTGGCTCTAGCTTCCTGTGGATCCCTGTTGTGCTCCACTGGTCCCGCTTTCCACAACCACCCAGTATCCCATCTGCAGCAGTCAGCCATAGGATTCACTACCTTGTGGTGCACTCCTGACCCCCAACGGTGTGCATCTGTCATCTGGCCACAGGTGACCTGACAAGGAGGTTGGTGCCATTGTCGCAAACCACCTTTCCTGGCTTAAGCTGGTGTGGCGTCAACCACCTCTGAGCCTGCCTCTGCAGAGCTGACAGAATCTCTGCCCCAGTGTGGCTCCTGTCCCCCAAGCACACCAGCTCAAGCACTGCATGGCATCTTTTTGTCTGCGTACTTGAGTAGCCCCTTGAACGCCTACGAAGCACCGCTGGTTCCGAGGACAAAGCACAGGAAAAGGCCATGGAGGAAGAAGAAGAGGAGGGGGTGGAGGAGAGAGGTTTGTCAGAATCACCAGTAGTAGCATTTTGGAGGCGTGTTGGCGCAAAAACCTCCAACACTACTGCACCTTGTCATGCATCCTTTCCAGCTGCCAGCAGAGTCACCCAATGCGCCGTGAAAGATAGGCAATGTCCCTGTCCATGCCTGCTGGACCATGAGTCAGCGGTAATATGCATCTTACCACTGACCGCCCTGTCCAGCGAGGCCAAGACATTGCCTTCCAAATGCCGGTAGAGAGCTGGAATTGCCTTCCGTGAGAAAAAATGGCATTTGGGAACCTGCCACTGAGGAACCGCACATTCCACAAACTCACGGAAGGGGGCAGAGTCTACTAACTGAAAAAGGCAGCAGTTGAAGTGCTAGCAATTTAGCCAAGCTAGCATTTAACCGCTGGGCATGTGGATGGCTGGGAGAGAACTTCTTTCGGCGGTGCAGCAGCTGGGGCAGGGAAATTTGCCTGGTACAATCTGATGTCGGTGTGCCGATAGCAGATTGCCCGCAAGTACTTGGCTGTGACACACCTAATTCTACACCTTCATTCCTCTCAGTGTAGGTTTCAGAGAGGACTGAAGGTATAGTGGGGTTGGAGATCCCAGCTGATGAGGAGCAAGGAGAGGTCCGCTTTGTTCTTTGGTGTGGGTCTTTTTTGTATGCTTGCCAATGGACTGCATGGCAGGTCGACATATGTCTGGTCAAGCACGTGATGCCCAAGCGGCTCATGTTTTAGCCACACGACATATGCTTCAGACATATGTTGCAAATGTTGGAATAACGCACAGAGACAGCAGCGCCCTGAACATGCGGAACACTGCGGTGTGATGCAGTCGGTTGGCTGCCCTTAAGCTGACCCCTGGAGGGCATCCTGCCTCGTTGGAGATGTGCCTCCTCCTCTCTCCTCCTCCTCTCTCCTATCAGGCACCCACGTGGAGTCAGTGACCTCACCATCCCCTCCCTCCTTATCACTGGAGCAAATCTGGCAGTATGCTGCAGCTGGGGGAACATGACTGCCAGATTGCTGTCCTTGTTGGGCACCCCCTCTCTCTGGGCTCATGTTGCTGCCTTCCTCTAGCTGGGTACCATCATCGGAGCCTTCAAAACGCTGGGCATCCTCCCTGGAGCATGTACACAACACTGTGGTCAAACAGTTCGGGGGACTCCTCAGGACGACATGGTGGGGCTAGGGAAGGAGTGACTGATGCCACTGAGCTGAGGGAAGAGGCCGCTTTGGCAGCTGCTTTGCCAAACAAAGTACCCTGAGCCCGGGTGAGAGAGTATGAGGAGGATTAGGACAGCTTGGTCATCCACTCTACCAAGTCTTCGGCATGTTGCGGCTCAACATGGCCAGCTGCCGAAAAGAAGGACAAGCGTGTCCCACGGCCATGTGCTGATGAGGATGCACCGTGTCCACGACCAGCACTGTTGCCTCTAGACACAGAGCCTGCTTGCCCTCTTCTATTGGCACGTGACTGTCTGCCTCTCCTTGTTTGCCTTCCAGACATACTAATGGCCTGCAGTGAGATGTAGCTGCACAAAGGTGGGATGTATATATATAGATCTATAGTGATTATACTGCAGCTAGCACAATCAACTGCCTGCTGTGGTATTAGTATGAGAAAAGAAGCAATTGTCTTCAGTTAGTTTTAGGTGCACACTGTGCAGAGGACACAGTACAATAACTGAAAATACTTACAGCTCCCTGCCTGTGGTATTAGTTTGAGAACTCCACCAATTGTATTCAGGTACCTTTAGGTGCACGCTGTGCAAAGGACAGAAGTACGCTAAATGAAATTAATGCAGCTCCCTGCCTGTGGTTTTAGTATGAAAACACCACTCCCTCAGCCCCCTTTTAGACGGTGTAGTAAGAACTATTGGAAAATACTGATAATTGCTGATGAGCTATTGGAAATACTATTGGAAATACTGTGAAAAAATGCTTATGTAACATATCTTCACCATAGTGGACATTGAAGTGCTTTCAATATTCCTCCCATATATATAAGAATTGACTGGAGAATCACCCATAACTGTTCCATAATACACCTGCCGCATACCTGCTATAACTGTGCGGATATGGGACACCTAGTATTCACCTGAGGATAAATGCAGGTAGCCTGCTAAATCAGTTTGGTACAGCTCTGAATATACAGTAGGTGCCACCGACATTGTATATTCATCGCGATCCTATCACGGAGATTCTCGGCGACAGGGGTGCTGACATCTCGGCGACACATCTCGCGCTCGCTGCAATAGCGAGGAGACGCGGCACTGTATTGAACGGGATCCGACGTGGATTCCCGCCAATTCCAGGCACTGTGTTTGGTATGAATCCTGAGCAGGAACTCCACACCAATTTTTAAAGAAAAAAAACGCATGGGTTCCCCCTCCAGGAGCATACCAGGCCCTTCGGTCTGGTATGGATTTGAAGGGGACTCCCTTAAGCCGAAAAATCGGCGTGGGGGTCCCCCTCAAAATCCAAACCAGACCCTTATCCGAACACGCAACCTGGCAGGCCGCAGGGGAAGAGGGGGGGACGAGAGAGCGGTCCCCCCTCCCTCCTGAACCGTACCAGGCCGCATGCCCTCAACATGGGGGAGTTTGGTGCTCTAGGGCAGGGGGGCGACCTGCGGCCCCCCACCCCAAAGCACCCTGTCCCCATGTTGATGAGGACAAGGGCCTCTTCCCGACATCCATGGCCGTTGGTTGTCGGGGTCTGTGGGCGGGGGGCTGATCGAAATCCGGGAGCCCCCCTTTAATAAGGGGGCCCCCAGATGCCAGCCCCCCACCCTATGTGAATGAGTATGGGGTACATCGTACCCCTACCCATTCACCTGGTGGAAAAAAATGGCAATAAAAAAACACAACACAGCTTTTTTAAAGTAATTTATTGCACAGCTCCGGGGGTCTTCTTCCGACTTCGGGGGTCTCCGTTGTCGTCGCCGCGCTCTCCGGTTCTTTCTTCCTTCTGCCGGGCCACCGCTATCTTCTTCCAGCTCTTTTGCTAGCGGGGCCCGGTCTTCTTCGTCGCCTTCTGCCCTCTTCTCCTCTCCGGTTCTTTCTTCTGCCGGGCCTCCGCTATCTTCTTCCAGCTCTTTTGCTAGCGGAGGCCCGGTCTTCCCCGTCGTCTCGTCCGGCTCTCCGTTGTCCTTCTGCCGGCCCCTCCACTATCTTCTTCCAGCTCTTTTGCTAGTGGAGGGGCCGGTCTTCCCGTCTGCGTCTTCTTCTCTCTTCTCCTCCTTGATGTTGACTCGTCGCTTCCTTCCGCTGTAATGCTGGGTTTTGCGGTGCGCTCGGTTTATATAGGCTTCTCATGATGTCACAGTCACATGTTCCCATGACGTCACAGTCACATGCTCCGGGGCCAACCGGAACATGTGACTGACGTCATGAGAAGCCTATATAAACCGAGCGCACCGCAAAACCCAGCATTACAGCGGAAGGAAGCGACAAGTCAACATCGAGGAGGAGAAGAGAGAAGAAGACGCTGACGGGAAGAAGATAGTAGAGGGGCCGGCAGAAGGACAATGGAGAGCCGGACGAGACGACAGGGAAGACCGGGCCTCCGCTAGCAAAAAAGCTGGAAGAAGATAGCGGCGGCCCGGCAGAAGAAAGAACCGGAGAGGAGAAGAGGGAAGAAGGCGACGGAGAAGACCGGGCCCCGCTAGCAAAAGAGCTGGAAGAAGATAGCGCTGGCCCCCGGAAGAAGACCCCCGGAAGAAGACCCCCGGAGCTGTGCAATAAATTACTTTAAAAAGCTGTGTTTTTTTATTGCCATTTTTTTCCACCAGGTGAATGGGTAGGGGTACGGTGTACCCCATACTCATTCACATAGGGTGGGGGCCGGCATCTGGGGGCCCCCTTATTAAAGGGGGGCTCCCGGATTTTGATCAGCCCCCCCGCCCGCAGACCCCGACAACCAACGGCCAGGGTTGTCGGGAAGAGGCCCTGTCCTCATCAACATGGGGACAGGGTGCTTTGGGGTGGGGGGCCACAGGTCGCCCCCCTGCCCCAGAGCACCAAACCCCCCCATGTTGAGGGCATGCGGCCTGGTACGGTTCAGGAGGGAGGGGGCCGCTCTCTCACCCCCCCTCTTCCCCTGCGGCCTGTCAGGTTGCGTGCTCGGATAAGGGTCTGGTTTGGATTTTGAGGGGGAACCCACGCGTTTTTTTTCTTTAAAAATTGGCGTGGAGTTCCCGCTCAGGATTCATACCAAACACAGTGCCTGGTATTGGCGGGAATCCACGTCGGATCTCCGTCTACCGGCAATGCGTGTCGCTCATTGTGAAAGGAAAAACAAAATTTTTCCTTTCCCGATGATGAGACAGTTCGGAGCTTGCTCTCGCGACGGGGCTCGTAGGGTGTCAATCTCGCCGCTAGAAGAGGCGAGATTGACACAATATCGGCGGCACCTACTGTAGATACAGGGGATATATGTTAATTAAATCTATAAATATTGTTCTTTGAATATATATTATAGAAGAGCCCACTTAACTATATCCCTAACGGTCTTGAAGGTCTTGTCTAGATATCATAAAACCTACTGGAACTAAGGTCTTTTGCTAAAGAGAAAATGGGGAAAAAGGGTCCCAAAGTGAACAAAAGGTCAGAGAAAAGATCAGAAAACACCAGAGAGACAACAACAACTAAAAATACCCCTTGAAGGCCTACAAGCCGCTCCAACAAAGCAAGACATGATGGATATGATAGATATGATATCGCGATTAGAGCGAACAATTAAGGGTGAAATGGGTGCAACAAGAAGAGATATCCAGAGTGTACTACAAAGAGTGGGAGGAATAGAAGAACAGCTAGAGGAACATAAAAGTTCAATAACAGAATTAAGAGAAAGAGCCAATATGGATTGGATAGAGATAAGAAATGCCCGGTATAAACTTGAGGATCAAAGAGAACCGTAGCAGAAGGAAAAACCTCTGGGTAAGAGGACTCCCGGAAGAGGTTAAAGACACAGAATTAGGAGAGGTGCTACGAGAGACATTTAACTTGGCTTTAAAATGGGCAATAACTGCGCCGATGCGTTATGAAAGAGTGCATAGAATACAAAGGTCATACAATATCCATAGGGATCTACCAAGGGACACTATAGTAAGATTTCATTAATATGAACAAAAAGAGCAAGTATCCCAAAGTACAAGGAATACTATCCCCATGGAATACAAAGGCACTAAACTTCTTATTTTTTTCAGACTTGGCGCCAGAGACTTTAGCACGTAAAAGGGCACTGAAGCCGTTAACAAGTTATCTACAGGCAAAGGACATTCCGTATAGGTGGGGGTTCCCAGCTTGCCTTTCGGTGAAAAATCAAGGGGTCTCAGCATATATACGGTTCCCAGAACATATAAAGGAATTTTGTAATAGACTGAATATACAATCTATACAAGTAGATAACTGGGAAAAGAGACCTCCAGTATGGAGAAGGTGGAAAGACCAGGACTGGAATAGAGCTTAGATTGTCATGTTTAAAATATTGAACATTTTCAAAATAGAGGGAATTGAAGGAAGGAGGGGGAAAAGGGGATAGAGGATGTTGAAGGGAAAGGGGGGAGGAGGGAGGAAAGGGAAAGAAGGAGAGGGGAGAGAGGGGAGGGGAAAGGGAGAAAAGGGGAAAGAAAAAACAAAAAGGGAATTAACGAATAATAGTGGAATTCACCTGGGGGGGTTTAGAGTGGAAATGCCCACCGCTGCTTCGGGACCGACCCTTAGTTGGAGGACGGGACCCCGAGGTAGGGGGGGGGACATATAAAGCACCCCGAGGTAGGGTCCACTCGGGAGAGCGCCAGGAAGGGTGCAGACCGAGGGAGCCTTAACATTGGTTTGCAATGTGATTGGGGAGGGAAAGGGAGGGGGGGAGGGGGGTTTATGTGGTCTCAATGTACCCTAAATGGGTTGTTAAAAATGGAATCAGATGGTATGACGTGGACAGCAGGCTTAGATCAATACCCTTTGAAAGTAAGAATATACTATATGCAATTAAGGTCGGACAGGATCTCCTTGAAAGAAGAAGAAGAGTATCTGAGGTCCCTTCTCACCTTCTGGTGTCTGATATTCTGCTACTGGTATAGTCTAAAGGAATCAAAGAATAGAATATGGCAGCTATGAAAATAGTCACGTATAACGTGCCAGGGTTAAACAGCCCAAATAAACTATATCAGATACTGCAGGAGATGAAGGGTATGTCAGTTAATATAGTGTTCCTACAAGAAACTCATTTAAAGCTTACATCCAAGACCAGATTGATCTCAAGAGATTATCCAACTTGGATACATAGTTATTTACCCAACAAAAAATCAAAAGGAACTGCGATTGAGTTTGATAGGAACACGTAATTTTGTACTGGAAGCTATGGAAACAGACCCGGAAGGAAGATATATTTTTGTTAAAGGTCTTCTATTTAATGTAAAATATACTCTGGTGCCCTAATGTTCGCCCAGCAGTATATTTGAGGAAAATCTTGAATAGACTGGAGGGCTTTGGAGAGGGGAAGGTGATATTAGCAGGGGGATTTTAAATTAGTTTTTGACCCTGCAGTAGATACCCAACCTATATCACTAAGGTCAGAAGGAAAATATCTTAGAGCAGGGATATGCAATTAGCAGACCTCCAGCTGTTGCAAAACTACAAGTCCCATTATGCCTCTGTTTCTGGGTGTCGAGCTTGCTGCTGTCAGTGTCTCGCTATGCCTCATGGGACTTGTAGTTTGGCAACAGCTGGAGGTCCGCTAATTGCATATCCCTGTCTTAGAGCAATTAAACATAAACTATATCAAATGCACCTAGTAGAGGCTTGGAGAATATTACACCCAAGAAATAAGGACTTTACATATTATACATCTGTACACGGGTCATACTCTAGGATAGACCATATCCTGCTAGACCATCGGCTGCTTGAAGGATTGAGAAAGGTTGATATAAAATCAATAACGCTCTCTGACCATGCTCCAGTAGAGATGACCCTGGATATAGGGGAAATCTCGGCGGGCCAGAGAGTCTGGAGAATAGATGAAACCCTCTTAAATGACGTCAAGGTTGCTGATGACCTGGAAAAGGATGTGTGTCTCTTCTTTAAAGAAAATAATGTAGAAAATGTCCTTCCATCGATTCTGTGGGAAACACAAAGTCTATATGAGAGGAAGGATGATAGCAGAAAAGGCCAAGAGGAAGAAAGTCAGGCAGGCCCAGAAACAAACCCTACTAGAAGAAATCCAGGTCCTAGAACAGAAACACAAAGATAGACAGGAAGAACAAACCAGGATATTGCTTAAAGGGAAGAGAGAAAAGCTAAGGGATCTATTGGATCAAGAAACTAAATGGGTATTTAATAATACAAGTAAGAAGTTTTATGCTATGGGGAATAAACCAGGGAAACTCCTAGCAAGGATAATTAAACCCAGAAATACACAGAACTTTATCTCAAAAATGAAGGATAAGAAAGGAGATATGAGGCACTCCACTAAAGATATAATAAATATTTTCCAAGAATATTATCAGAATCTATACAAAGTAAATAAAGAACAGGGTTTAACAGAAATAAAGAGTAGAAGAAGGAAAATTAAACAATATCTAGAAAGGGTAGAGTTCCCGGTAATAGCAGAAGTAGTAATTAATAAAATAGATAAGGAAATATCAAGGGAGGAAATAAGCCAAGTAATTAAAAACATAAAAATGGTAAAGAGTCCTGGCCCAGATGGGTATACCTCATTATACTATAAGAGATATGGGGAAATCCTGATTCCGTGCTTCCAGGAGTATATGAACTCCATAGGAGGAGGTATAATAATGCGGGAGGAAGCTCTAGGAGCCCACATAACTCTTATAGAGAAGGAAGATAAAGATCACTCACTATATGCCAGCTACAGGCCTATATCTTTGGTGAATGTCGACAAAGATTTATGCAAAAATTCTGGCAGAGAGATTAAGACCTCCCATGTCAGGATTGATAGAAAATGATCAAGCGGGGTTTGTCCCGGGAGACGAGGGACAATGTCCTGAGAGCGCTATTCCTGATACAAAAAGCCAAAAAGAGTAAAATACCAGTACTATTTCTGTCAGTAGACGCCAAAATGGCCTTCGACAGATTAGACTGGGAATTTATGCTAGCAACAATAAGACACATAGGACTAGGGCCTAATATGCTTAGATGGATAGGAGCACTGTACTCTAAACCCTCGGCACAGGTTCGGGTAAACGGAACCCTTTCGGATAGGTTCCCACTTTTTAATGGGACCCGACAGGGATGTCCGCTCTCACCCCTTTTTTTTTGTCCTCTCACTGGAGCCACTATTAACAACTATACGAACTAATCTGGAAATTGAGGGAATGAAGGTAGGGGGGAGGGAGCATAAGATCTCTGCGTTCGCGGACAATATGATGCTCTATGTCTCAAACCCAAGGTAGACATTACCAAAAATTATAGAAGAATATGAAAGGTATGGAGAGATTTCAAACTTAAAAATTAATAAAGAGAAAACTGAGATATTGAGTATATCCTTGAGCCCGAAAGAACATAGAGACCTTGGAGTTCTATACCCATTCACATGGAAGCAGAGGGGGGTGAAGTACTTGGGGATATCTCTGTCCAACACAGAAAGAGACTTATATGAAGATAACTATATTCCTTTATTAAATAAAATAAAACTAGAATTGAAGGGGTATCCGATAGGAAAAATATCTTGGTTGGGTAGAATAAACATTATAAATATGATGATACTGCCTAAAGCTCTGTACATTTTTCAAACGCTTCCGATAAAGATTCCAGACATATATTTCAGAACACTGGGGAAGATAAGGAGATTCATATGGAAAGAAAAGAAGTCCCGTCTATCAGCCGAGATTCTGACTAGACCTAGTCATGAGGGAGGATTACATTTACCCGATTTTAAAAGATACTATGAGGCAGCAGTATTAAAGAGGATAACCGACTGGTTTCAGGGGGATGGACAAAAAAAATGGGTAGAAGTAGAAGAGAACCTGAGTAAAAAGGAGTTGGGGAAGAGAATATGGATACCAAAAAAATATAGAGGCCTGACCCAAGAGATACCAGCAATAACAAAAGAAACCTTTAGAATATGGGATAGAGTGTGTAAAATAAAAAAGTGGCTTTATAATAGTCTGCTGTTGCCCCTCACGGGTACGGACTACTTTCCACCAGGACGGGGAGGTGGTGTGTACCTGGGATGGGCAACGTCGGACACATTAAAATTGAAGGATTTTTTGAAAGGGAACACTCTGTGCCCAATCCTAGAGTTACGAGAAAAATACGGACCCACTCTAGGGGATGACTGGAGATACAGACAAGTCCAACACTTTGTTAATACACTTCCGAAACCCCTGCGAGCTATGAGTGAGTTGAACCCATGGGAAAAACCTATAGAGAGGGGGGAATAGGAAGACAGGGGATATCGAATATATACAGGGTATTGACACCTACAAGGGGACTTGAGACATTAAAAACACTAGAAAGTTGGGAATTAGAATTTAAATCAAATTTTACCAAAGGGTAAGAAGAGACAGGTATTAGATTATGTCCATACTACATCAATAGATTCAAAGGTAAAATAAATGAACTATAAGCTCCTAACTAAATGGTACTATGTACCAATGAAACTCCATAGAAAAAACAAGGAGATGTCACCCTTATTTTGGAGAGAGTGTGGGATGGAGGGAACACATGCCCATATATGGTGGCACTGCCCCCTGATACAGGTATACTGGAGAGAGATATTAAGTATGATAAAGAAGATTTGTGGATTTGAGGTGGAACAAGATCCCTGGCTCTGCCTGTTTCATAATACGGGGATGACAAGGAAAAAATATAGAATGACTCTGGTGCCATACCTATTAAATGGAGATAAAGCATTAATACCAAATAACTGGAAAGAAAAAAAAAAGCTCCATCAATAGGTGAATGGTTAAGAGAGATAGACAGAATTGGATTGATGGAGGAGTTACAGTCAATCCATAACGAGTGTCGGCCAAGGTATGATAAGATATGGAGAAGATGGAGAGAGTTTAGGGACTCAGAGGTTTATATGGAGGGAATTGGGGATCTGGATGGGAGGGGGTAGCCCTTTTAGTGTCTCCCCCTCTTACCCCCCCCCTTTTTTTTCTCTCTTCCCCCCTTTTTATGTTTGGGGTGAGTACCTTTTAAAATATTACACATATTAGTCATCACTAGTTTTCTCTTTTTTTTTTTCTTTCTTTGGTAGGTATGAGTCGGGTGCCCCTTTAAATTATTATACATTACACATATCATTAATCACTTGTTTTTTTTTTTTTTGTTTTTTTTTTGTATATAACCACCTTTACTGGAAATTACTCACTCTTGTTCTCCCTCCCTACATTAGTATGTTTGGGGTGAGCACCCTCTTAAAATATTACACACATTAGTTAACACTATTTTATTCTATTTTTTTATTTTATATATATATATATATATATATATATATATATATATATATATATATGTATATATGTATATATATATATATATATATATATATATATATTGTGAGGGGGTTGGCTCGGCAGCGGGTGTGTGTGACCCCCGGGATGGGCTCCCCACCCAAAAACAGGCCCAGCAGACGGAGGTTGTGGTTTTCAAAATCAAAAAGGTGCGGTTTATTTTCTATTTACAGTGACAAAAACACAGCAAGGCAAAAAAAAACATAAACAAAATAAATCCTGGTCAACTTGACCTCTGACTAAACATACAGGTTTCCTAACTAACAACTGGGATCAGCCTAGTGCTGTCCCAGTCCCTAAGTCCCTGGTTTTAAATGTCCAAGCAAATATATAGCCACACAGGCTTTCTCTCACCGCACAGGGGTTCACTCTCCCTAGACAGTCCACACAGGTCTGCTTCCAGGCATGAGCTAGAGCCTAATGAATCTGGGAGTTTTTTATAGAGGCCTAAATGAGCTGACAAGCTTCAGCTGGCCTCATCAACTCCCTGTCTGCACGACGCCCAGCCCTCTCCCTAGAGGTATGAGTCATCAATGAGCCCACTAGTCTCAGCTGGGCTTATACAACTCTCCACCTAGCTGTATAAGTCGGCGTAAAGCCTGAATCTGGGCGAAATATATCTACCCCCCTGGATGCAACCAGGTGACTTTACCTTCCTGCTGTCACATACCCCCCCCTCTTGTTTTAACCTCGGGGTTGGAACACCAGCAATCAGGCATTCATGTACTCGAGACAAAGCATCCACATTCCCCATTTGAACGCCAGGGCGATGCTTTACTGTGAAGTTGAATTCCTGGAGGGCCAGGAACCACCTATTCACTCTTCTATTTGTTTCCTTGTTTTGAGCCATCCACTTTAACGGAGCGTGATCCGTAACCATGTCAAAGTGCCTACCTAGCAGGTAGTACCGAAGGGAATCTAGAGCCCACTTCACCGCTAAACACTCCTTTTCAACGGTGGCGTAATTTACCTCATGGGACTTCAACTTCCTGCTGAGGTAAATGACTGGGTGCTCTTCCCCGTTCCAGACCTGGGACAATACTGCTCCTAACCCCACATCTGACGCATCACTTTGTACGACAAAGTCTTTAGAGAAGTCGGGTGAGTACAACACTGGCTGGCTACATAAGGCTTGTTTCAAGAATTGGAATGCTGCCTCAGCCTCGGGGGTCCATTTAATCATGACCGACCCTTTCCCCTTCGTCAGGTTGGTTAGGGGCACAGCCTTAGAAGCAAAGTGGGGAATGAATCGCCGATAATACCCAGCGATCCCCAGAAAGGCTCGTACCTGCTTCTTGCTGTTGGGACGTGGCCAACTCTGGATGGCCTCGACTTTGTTGAGTTGGGGTTTTATTACTCCCCTCCCAATGGTGTACCCAAGATATTTGGCCTCCTCCTGCCCAATGGTACACTTCTTGGGGTTAGCCGTAAACCCTGCTTCCCGAACAGAGTCCAGGACTGCTTGCACTTTTGGCAGATGTGAGGCCCAATCTGTGCTATGGACAATTATGTCATCCAGGTAAGCCGCAGCATACTTCCGATGGGGCCTCAGCATCTGGTCCATTTTCCGCTGGAATGTGGCCGGCGCATTCTGTAACCCGAACGGCATTCTTTTATATTGGAACGCCCCGTCTGGGGTTACAAATGCGGTTTTCTCTTTGGCCGACTTGGCCAGGGGGATTTGCCAATACCCTTTTGTGAGGTCAAGAGTCGTCATGTATCGGGCTGTTCCCAGCCGGTCGATCAACTCATCTATACGTGGCATGGGGTAGGTGTCAAATTTTGTAACTTTGTTCAACTGACGAAAATCGTTACAAAATCGCCAGCTCCCATCCGGTTTAGGCACCAACACAATGGGACTAGACCAATCACTTTGGGACTCCTCTATCACCCCTAAGTTCAGCATTTTCTGTACTTCCTCCCGTATTGCCTCCCGTCGGGCCTCTGGGATCCGATAGGGTTTTAACTTCACCCTTTCACCGGGCGGGGTAATAATGTCATGCTCTACCCCAGATGTTTGTCCCGGCAGCTCAGAGAATACCTCCTTGTTGCGAAGCACAAACTCCTTAACCTCCTGTTGTTGGGGTTGTGACAAGGTGGCTGCGATTCCAACCTCAGGAATCACGCAACCAGTTTGAGCTGGTGACCAAGTGTCTGCGACTAGGGACTCTCTATCCCTCCAGGCTTTCAACAGATTAACGTGATAGATCTGTTCGGGCTTTCGCCTTCCTGGTTGTCTGACCTTGTAATTCACTTCGCTCACTTTTTCCATTATCTCGTAGGGGCCTTGCCATTTGGCAAGGAATTTACTTTCAACCGTAGGGACAAGTACCAATATCCTATCCCCCGGGGAAAAGGTACGGGTCTTGGCTCCACGGTTGTACACTCTCTGCTGTGCCAACTGCGCTTGGGCCAAATGTTCCTTCACGATGGGCATTACCTGTGCAATTCGATCTTGCATCAGGGCGACATGCTCAATCACACTCCTGTGGGGAGAACTCTCACTTTCCCAAGTTTCCTTGGCAATATCCAACAGCCCTCTTGGGTGTCTCCCATACAGTAACTCAAAGGGGGAGAATCCCGTAGAGGATTGGGGCACCTCCCTAATAGCAAACATCAAATAAGGAAGTAGACAGTCCCAATCCCTTCCATCTCTATCCACCACTTTCTTCAACATTTGTTTTAGGGTTTTGTTGAATCTTTCAACCAGCCCATCGGTTTGGGGGTGATACACAGATGTACGCAATTGCGTCACTTTGAACAATTTACACAGCTCTTTCATAACCCGGGACATAAAGGGTGTACCTTGGTCCGTAAGCAGTTCTTTACAAATACCCACCCGGCTAAAAACAAGAGATAGCTCTTTGGCTATGGTTTTGGCCGAGGTATTTCTGAGAGGGATCGCTTCTGGATAACGGGTGGCATAGTCCATTATAACCAATATGTACTGGTGCCCCCTAGCGGACTTGATTATAGGACCTACCAAATCCATTGCGATTCTCTCAAACGGGACCTCAATGATGGGTAGAGGGACCAGCGGGCTACGGAAATGTGGCATCGGGGCCGACCTCTGACACACAGGGCAGGAGGAACAATAATTTTCTATGTCCTTCATCACCCCAGGCCAATAGAATCTCTGTAATACCCTCTCTCGGGTTTTCTCTGTCCCCAGATGACCTCCAAGAATGTGCCCATGGGCCAACTCCAACACCAACTTCCTGTAAGGTTTGGGCACCACAAGCTGCTCAACGGTTTCTTCTGCCCTTTTTGCCACCCGATACAGTAGGTCCTTCTCTACGCTGAAGTATGGGTAAGTGCCGGTATTATCTGGGTTCACTAACTCGCCATCTATTTTCACTACGTTTTCCCGTGCCTTTATTAGGGCGGGGTCTTTCAACTGTTCTGTGGCAAAGTTTTCCCTGTGAACCTCAAGATCAGAAAACTCCACAGACGGTAGGTTTTCGTCTGAGGAGGTGGGCTCCTCTCCAGTTTCTTGAGTCTCCCCTGCCAATACTGACAAGGGAAATTCCGGAGAGTCCTCACCACTCTCAGGGGAGTTCTGGCTATCACATTCCTGGTACATAGGGGCACCAGTGGGGGGCTCAGGATCATCCCACAGTTCCCAGAACTTCGGAAAATCCCTTCCCACAATGGCGTCATGCGGTAACTGAGATACTAAGCCCACTGGATGAGAGAGGGTACCTTTGGGGGTCTCGAAACACACTGTAGTCACTGGATACTCTCGGGTGTCCCCATGCACACAAATAACGGCTACCTTGCTATTCCCAGAGACCTCTGTTTTAACTAACTCAGCCTTTATCAGGGTCACAAGGCTACCTGAATCCAGCAATACCACAACATTTCTACCATTAATACACATTTTGCATAAATGTTTCTCAGTTCCCCGAATGGCAGTGCATGCGACTGTCGCACACAGCGACTGACGTCTGCCCGTCAGAAAGTCACACTGCATGGGTTCCTCCACAACCGGGCAATTTGCTGCAATATGTCCCGCTTGCCGGCAGCGGTAGCAAACGATCCTTCTTGCGGCCTCTTGAGCCGCTGATTTCCCAGGCTGTTCTCGCCAAACTTGGGGTAGAGCTCCCACCCTCTCACTCTCTCCACCCTCACCCCTTGGAATCCTCTTATCCGCCCCTGGGGATGGTCTGGTCTTAGGGTGGAAAGTCCGAGTGTCTCTGGAAGAGGCCGTCAGGTTCTCTGTAGCCAAGTATTTCTCCACACGATCCACAAGACCATCGGCCGTCTCTGGGTCTCCATGGCTTACCCACTTTTGGATGGCAGTAGGAAGAGCTCTCAAAAACCGATCCATTACACCACGTTCCACAATCTTTGGTGCGGACAAAGTCTCTGGCTGTAGCCACTTTCTGCTCAGGTGAATGAGATCATACATTTGAGACCTGGGGGGTTTTCCAAGCTGGAAAGTCCAGTTATGCACACGCTGAGCCCGGACAGCCAGGGTGACACCCAGCCTTGCCAATATTTCAGCTTTTAGCATCACATAGTCTTTTGCTTGGTCAGGCTCTAGGTCATAGTAAGCCTTCTGCGATTCACCCGTTAACAGAGGAGCCACCAGTCCAGCCCACTGCTCCTCAGGCCACTTTTCTCTTTCAGCGGTCCTTTCAAATGTGGTCAAAAATACCTCTGGATCATCCTCTCCAGTCATTTTTGTCAATAAACGACTCACCCCAAAGGACGCGGTATTAGTGGGACGGCTTTCCTCACTGGTCTGCGGACGTTGCTGCATTACTGCTTCCATCTGTTGTTGTAGTCTCTGCTCTTGCTTCTGCAACAGGTCTATGAAGCGGGCCTCAGATTGCTGTTGGGCTTGTTGCTGAGCCTCCAGACTCTGTTGTAAAGTTGCAAGGCTCTGTTGATGAGCTTGCTGCTGGGCTGCAAGGCTCCTTTGCAAACCTGCATTTGTCTGCTGTTGATTGGCATTTGCTAGAGCCAGCTGGTTCAGTATCTCCTCCATGCTGGCTTAAAAAAAAAACTGCCTGCATTCTCCACCAACTGTGAGGGGGTTGGCTCGGCAGCGGGTGTGTGTGACCCCCGGGATGGGCTCCCCACCCAAAAACAGGCCCAGCAGACGGAGGTTGTGGTTTTCAAAATCAAAAAGGTGCGGTTTATTTTCTATTTACAGTGACAAAAACACAGCAAGGCAAAAAAAAACATAAACAAAATAAATCCTGGTCAACTTGACCTCTGACTAAACATACAGGTTTCCTAACTAACAACTGGGATCAGCCTAGTGCTGTCCCAGTCCCTAAGTCCCTGGTTTTAAATGTCCAAGCAAATATATAGCCACACAGGCTTTCTCTCACCGCACAGGGGTTCACTCTCCCTAGACAGTCCACACAGGTCTGCTTCCAGGCATGAGCTAGAGCCTAATGAATCTGGGAGTTTTTTATAGAGGCCTAAATGAGCTGACAAGCTTCAGCTGGCCTCATCAACTCCCTGTCTGCACGACGCCCAGCCCTCTCCCTAGAGGTATGAGTCATCAATGAGCCCACTAGTCTCAGCTGGGCTTATACAACTCTCCACCTAGCTGTATAAGTCGGCGTAAAGCCTGAATCTGGGCGAAATATATCTACCCCCCTGGATGCAACCAGGTGACTTTACCTTCCTGCTGTCACAATATATATATATATATATGTATGGGATGGGCGCCCCTTTAAATTATTATACATTACACATATTATTGATCACTTGATTTAGTCTTTCTTTTTTTTTTTTGTATATAATCCACCTTCACTAGAAATTATCCACTCTTGTTCTCCCTCCCTACATTAGTATGATTAGGGTGAGCACCCTCTTAAAATATTACACATCTTAGTCAACACTATTTTTTTTCTTCTGGGGTCGAGTAGGCTTGGGATGGGAGCCTCTTTACATAACTACACATATGATTAATTACTAGATGTAGTGTTTTTTTTTATAACTACTTGTATTAGAAATTCTGTACTTTTCCTTTTTTTTTTTTGGCACGATGCACTTGCGCTTTAGAGGGTATTGGCTCTAGAACCTAGAGACAAATCATTCGATTTAAGGGAGGGAGAGTGTGGGGGATAGGCTCCCTCTTCTCCCCCCTCCTTTTTTTTTGTGTCTATTACTTGATCTGTCTGGCCTCTCTCCCTCCTCTCCCTCCCTTCGAGGTTTCTTTTTTGGTTTGACCGGTCTCTGCTTTGGTCTCTCTCCCCCTTCTTTCCTACTTGCATTGACTCCTCTAACTAGTGGTTTTAGAAATATGAAGGCCATATAGTTGGATACATCTCCTCCAAGATAAGCAGATCTCTCAGCATAAACTACTATTCATGCTTTTAGTCCATTTTAGTGTAGGGGTATTCACTGAGACCGTATATGTGTGTTATGTGTATGTGTCTTTTAAATATTTTTGTATTGTTATATATGTAATGTGGAAAAAAGATAAATAAAACATTGGAGAAAACACCACTAATTGTATTGAGGTACCTTTTAGGTGCACACTGTGCAAAGGACAGAAGTACACCAAATGAAATTAATGCAGCTCCCTGCCTGTGGTTTTAGTATGAGAACACCACTAATTGTATTGAGGTACCTTTAGGTGAACGCTGTGCAAAGGACACAGTACACTAAATGAAATTAATGCAGCTCCCGGCCTGTGGTTTTAGTATGAGAACACCACTAATTGTATTGAGGTACCTTTAGGTGCACACTGTGCAAAGGACACAGTACACTAAGTGAAAATATTGCAGCTAGCACAATCACCTGCCTGCCTGTCAGTATCGAGAATAACAGGAATGGATCTAGCTAAACTGAATACAGTGTGTAAATATACAACACCTAGGATGCATATATATCCTCTACACACTGTAACTGCAGGTTACTGACTCGCCTGCCTGATCTATCTAACTCAAAATAAATGACACTGTCTCTCTCTCTCTTTAACCTCTCTCTTTAACCACCGCAACACACTACACAAGGCCGCCACGGAGGCGGCCTTTTATAGTGTGGGGCATGTACTAAACCCCCTGAGACATAATTGGCCAAAGCCACCCTGGCTTTGGCCAATTATGGCTCTCTGTTTTTTGCACGCTGTGATTGGCCAAAGCATGCGGGTCATAGTGCATGCTTGGCCAATCATCAGCCAGCAATGCACTGCGATGCCGCAGTGAATTATGGGCTGTGACACGCCACTCGAATTTGGCGCGAACGGCCCATAATGTTCGAAATTCGCTGAACAGGAGATGTTCGAGTCGAACATGGGTTCGACTCGAACTCGAAGCTCATCCCTATCGCACACCATCATTCCTGACTCAAGATTCTGTGGCATGAACCTCCTCTGGGACTGTCCCTGCAGATCTGAAAAAAATCTCTGCTCTGGTATGACTCTTGTCCCCTAGACAGACCAGCTGAAGCACTGCATGGCATCTTTTAGCCTGACTCGTTGAATGACCCCTTGAAAACTTTGGGGGTACTGGTGGTTCATAGGACAATTCAGCAGAGGAGAGCATGGGGGTGGAGCCGACAGATCTCGCATCATCACCACCAGTTGTATGAAGATGTGGCCGCAAAACGAGCTCCAGCACTGAGTCCTGTCCTGCATCCTTCCTAGTTGCAAGCAGAGTTACCCAGTGTGCTGTGAATGATATATATCATCCCGATCATGCTTGCTGGACCACAAATCAGCAGTAAAGTGGACCTTGCAGCTTACTGCCTTGCCCCACAATGCCAAAACATTGCGTTCCACGTGATGGTACAGAGCTGTAATGGTCTTACGTAAAAAGAAATAGCGACTGGGAACCTGCCATTGTGGTACAGCACATTCTGCAAATTCATGGAAGGGGGCAGAATCTACCTGACAGAAAGGCAGGAGTTGTAAAGCTAGCAATTTGGACAAGCTGGAATTTAGACGCTGGGTATGTGGGTGACAGGGAGTGTGTTTTTTTTGCGCTGCAGCAGCTGGGGCAGAGAAAGGTGCCTGCTTTACTCTACAGCTGGTGGTGTGCTGCTGGCAGACGTGTTGCAAGGACCTGTGACACCCTTAGCTATACCATCATTCCTGTCAGTGGAGGCTGCTGAGAGGTCATGAGATATAGCGGGGTTAGACATGAGAGGTGCTCTTGCCAATGGTGGGAGGTTAAATGTGTCAAGCATGTGGTACCCAAATGGCTGATGTTTTTACCATGCTTGATCTGCTTGTGGCAACAATGGCAAATTGCAACAGTGTCATTGGCTGCACATGTGCTAAAAAAGGCCCACACAGCTGAGCTGTGGGAAGTGGGCCAGGAGAGCTCCACAATCTGATGGAATAGGGTGACTGCTCTCTACTCCTCCATGATGCCTGCCTCTGGAGCACATCCTGCCTTGTTGGGGTTGTTTTTCCCTCTTACTTTTCGCCTCTGCTCTGGCACCAAAGTCGCGTCAGTAATCTCATCATCAGCATCCCCTCCATCCTCATCATCACTGAAGCCAACTTGGAAATACGCTGCGGCTGGGGGAACATGACTGTCAATTGGTTGTTTATCAGTGTCCTCCCCTCTCTGTAGGCTCATGTTAATCCCTTCCTCTACCTCAGAACCATCATCAGAATCAATTAATGTCTGTGTATCCCCAAGAAGCAAGTGGCTGACGCTGTGTTCAAATAATTCAGCTGACTCCTCGAAGCATGATGCTGGGGCTATGGCAGGAGTAGCTGTGGACAAGAAGACAGAAGAAGCCACTCTGGCAGCTGCAGTGGACTGCGTACTAGTACCAGCTAGGGTCATGGAGGTTGAGGATGGTTTAGTAAGCCAGTCTAACACCACCTCTACATGGTGTGGCTGGATAGCACGGGTAACATCACTAAACAGAGACAAAGGTGCCCTGCCTGAGGACGGACCATATCCACCTTTGCATGTGGACACAGATGCTGCTGGCCCCCTCATAGTGGCATGGGAACGTTGGTCTCCCAGACATGATGAGGGGGGCTTATTACTCAAATTTTATAGATACTGGGGAATGTGTAATTAGATGCACTTTATTCAATGAAAATTGATGTTTGGTGCACTTTAAATTGAGGACTGACGCTGAAAGAAAGGTAAAAACTGTAAAAAAAAAAAAAAAAAAGGGGGAGCACAAGGACCGCAGTCAGAAAAACTGCGGCTGACGATTATAAAAAAAGGGGGCAGGCAGGGGACAAAAAATAAGGGTATGCAGCACTGTATACAGCACTAAATGTTATGTAATGCCGTGTTAAACACGGCAATACACTGAGGCCTCGTACACACGACCGATTTTCTCGGCAAGAACCAGCAAGAAACTTGCTGGCAGAGAGGTCTTGCCGAGTAAATCGGTCGTGTGTACGCTGCTAGCGTGTTTCTCGTCGAGAAAACCGACAAGAAACCTCGACGAGAAAATAGAGAACCTGCTCTCTATTTTCTCGTCGAGATTCTCCTCTGCGTGTTTCTCGACGAGAAAAGTGAGTGTGTGTACACTTACCTGTCCGCCCGGAAGCCCGCGCATGTTCGAAATGAATTTGACGCATGCGCGGTAGCTTCCTAGGCATACGTAGGGTGTACCAAGATGGCGGCGACGGCATCGAATGTGACGAGCGCATGCTCGACGTAGTCGATGACGTCACCGCGTACACTCCTTTCAAAGAACCGCGGGTTCTTTGAAACGAGCGTGTGTACACTCGGCCGGGACAAGTTTCTTGTCCAAGAATCTCGTCGAAAAAAACGACATGTTTTTCTCAACGAGAATCTCGGCCGTGTGTACGAGGCCTAACACATTGCACTGACAAACTATTCTCACACGCTATACTAACACTACACCAACTCATGCCGCGTACACTCGATCAGAATTTCCGATAACAAATGTTCGATGTGAGCTTTTGGTCGGATATTCTGACCGTGTATAGGCTCCATCGGACATTTGCTGCCGGAATTTCCGACAATAAATGTTTGATAGCAGGTTCTCAATTTTTCCGACAAGAAAAGTTCTTGTAAGGAAATTCTGACCGTGTGTAGCTATTTCCGACACACAAAAGCGCTGCGCATGTTCAGAATCATTGTACTTTTTTTCTCAGCTCTTCGTAGTGTTGTATGTCTCCGTGTTCTTGACCATCGGAATTTCCGAGCAACATTTGTGCGACCGTGTGTATCCAAAACAAGTTTGAGCCAACATCCGTCGGAAAAAAAAGCACGGTTTTGTTTGTTGTATCGTGTGTACGCGGCATCAGAGTCAAATGTTATATAAAGCTTTGTTAACCAGTTAACAACTGCCCACTGCACATATACTGCGGCAGGTCATGTACCTGGTCTGGGGTGCGCGTGTGCACCGTCGGCAACCCGCTCCCGCTGTGATTCTACACAGCGGGAGCCGATTACATAGGGCACAGGCAGAATGACAATCTGCCTACGTTAATAAGGCAGATTGTCCTTCTGTCAGAAGGGAAGGCACAGATCCTGTGTTTCTACTAAGCAGGAACACGGATCTTTGCCTTGAACTTTTCAAAGCACCTCCCCCACAGTGAGTAAGCACAACCTAGGCATATATTTAACCCTTTGATCGCCCCTGATGTTAACCCTTTCCCTACCAGTGTCATTAGTACAGTGACCATGCATTTTTTTAAGCACTGATCACTGTATTAGTGTCACTGGTCCCCAAAAAAGTGTCAGCTAGGTTTGTCCACCGCAATATCGCAGTCCCGCTATAAGTTGCTGATCGTCGCCATTACTAGTGAAAAACAAAAATATTGCATAGTTTGTAGACACTATAACTTTTGCACAAGCCAATCGATATAGGTTTATTAGGATTTTTTTTTACCAAAAACATGTAGCAGAATATTCAAAAAGGAAAATAGAAGGCGGGACTTTATATGAGGTACACGGATACAAAATAATAAATTTGATAGGGGACAGCTTTTAATTGGTTCAAATTGCAATATAAATTTCATATTTAAATTCTATGCATTTTGCTATATATCAATACTTTTACATTTCATCCGAACCAAATATTACACAATAATAAATAATTAATAAATATTCCAACAAGGACATTTCATATATTTACAAGTACACAGAGTAAATAATACATATTTTGCATACATTACAGTTGATACCTATGCAACTTGGTAATCCACTAAAATATTTTGAATGGAAAAGAATAAAGGGGGGTTTTTAGAATATGTTGAAAGGAACGTCCATTAAGAGTTGATGAGTATATACACTTATCGGTAGGTATTAGCTCTATGCATTTTGGGCCTTTAGGGCCACTCATCAGGAGCAAAACCGAAGTGATCATCTAAGGATAAAAGAGACAAATAAGTTTCAATAACCTAAAGAATTTATAGAGGGCAGGTGGGCAAACATAGAATAGGAGAAACTCCCCCACCCATACGTTTGACCCACTAAACCTACAGATGCGTCTGCACGGAGGTGGTGGGTCCACAAGAGTCACAGACCGGCCAGGGGACATCACAACCGGGAGCTGAGGAGGCGCGGCTGGGCGGAATGACCCACACAGACAGGGCCCCAAGAGGGTGGAGGTTTGTGAATCAAGACTGTTGTGAGCTGTATGGGGTGAACCCAAATTTGGGGACCTCTGTGAATAAATAAAGGAAACAAAAAAGACTAAAACTAAAAAATATGTGAAAAGGTGGTAATGTTGGGAAAAATGGTGTGGAGTGAAAAAGCAAGGTGTAGTCATGGGAAAAGAAGAAGGGAAGAGAGAAAGGAAACAAAGGAAGATCTAAGGAGAATAAGCAAAAAAGAAACTAGAGACAAGGAAGCCAGATAATGTGTGAATATGAAAAAGAGAGTGATATACCTGTAACAGAGTAAGGAGGGCAAATTATGCATGGTGCACAATGTTTCACGTTGAGAGGTGATGTGTGTATTCGAGTGCAGGACCCAACAAGGGGAGAGGCTCATATGTGAAGCGCCGCCACAGCCCAACCCCCAACGTCACGCTGACGCAGGCAGAGGGGGAAAGGGCTGGGAGGCGCCATCAACCAGGTCGTCAGAACACCCGGCGAGATGCGCCCAACCAAGCAGTTCCCTATGCGCGCCAGCCAAGGGAAACACCACGCAGGCAGTGCAGCACCACAGGGACACCGCACGTCCGGCATGCGAAGCGCGACGTTGACGTGCAGCGGCAGCACCCCCGCCCACCCCAGGCAACAGAGGAGGCAAGGTCAAATGAGAAACATGCAAAAACACCAACGTGCACACGCCTAGGGAAGCGAGAGAGTAGAATAAATGAGGATAGAATATTATAGAAACCAACCAAATACTAATTGGTCTATATGGGAACTAGTTGAAAGTAAATATATGAGATATGAGTCGGGTCACCTACGAAGCAGCCATGTATGGAAGATTCAAAAAGTGTAATAATGCGACCATGTGCCCCCATCCCTAATTAAATGACAAAAGACAAAAGAGGGTGACTACACCATGCTTTGTCACTCCACACCATTTTTCCCAACACTACCACCTTTTCACATATTTTTTAGTGTTAGTGTTTTTTGTTTCCTTTACTTATTCACAGAGGTCCCCTAATTTGGGGTCACCCCATACAGCTCGCAACAGTCTTGATTCACACACCTCCACCCTCTTGGGGCCCTGTCTGTGTGGGTTGTTTCCGCCCAGCCGCGCCTCCTCAGCTCCCGGTTGTGACGTCCCCTGGCCGGTCTGTGACTCGTGGACACACCACCTCCGTGCAGATGCATCTGTAAGTTTTGTGGGTCAAAAGTATGGGTGGGGGAGTTTCTCCTATTCTATGTTTTCCCACCTGCCCTCTATAAATTTTTTAGGTTATTGAAACTTATTTGTCTCTTTAACCTTAGATGATCACTTCGGTTTTGCTCCTGATGAGTGGCCCTAAAGGCCCGAAATGCATAGAGCTAATACCTACCGATAAGTGTATATACTCATCAACTCTTTATGGACGTTCTTTTCAACATATTCTAAAAACCCCCCTTTATTCTTTTCCATTCAAAATATTTTAGTGGATTACCAAGTTGCATAGGTATCAACTGTAATGTATCCAAAATATGTATTATTTACTCTGTGTACTTGTAAATATATGAAATGTCCTTGTTGGAATATTAATTAATTATTTATTATTGTGTAATATTTGGTTCAGATGAAATGTAAAAAAGTATTATTATATAGCAAAATGCATAGAATTTAAATATGAAATTTATATTGCAATTTGAACCAATTAAAAGCTGTCCCCCATCAAATTTATTTCTTTGTGTCCGTGTGCCTCATATAAAGTCCCGCCTTCTATTTTCCTTTTTGAATGTAGCAGAATACATATTGGCCTAAATTGATGAAGAAATTTGATCTTTTAAACATTTTTATTGGTTGTGTATTATAGCAGAAAATAAAAAAAACATTTTTTTTTTTAAATTGTTGGCCTTTTTTTATTTATAGCGCTAAAAATAAACACTGCAGAGGTGATCAAATACCACCAAAAGAAAGCTTTATTTGTGGGGGAAAAAAATGCATCAATTTTATTTGGCCACATTGTCGCACAACCGCGCAATTGTCAGTTAAAATAACGCAGTTTTGTATCACCAAAAAATGGCCTGGTCATGAAGGGGGTAAACTTTTCGGAGCTGAAGTGATTAAACACTGCACTACACTGTATAAAAAGAAATTAAAACTTGCGCTTAGGATAATAATCTAAAATGTGATCGATTAATTAATTAATTGAACACATAGCTGCTGCAGCACTAGGGCCTTAGATAGATTGAAAAATAAATGAATGCAGCGCTAGCGGAAAATTAATTAAAGTGCAACAACAATTGTGACACCTAATGGTCAATCCTTGAGATGTTGTCACCATGCAAGATTGAATACAAACTGGTGAAAATAATGAATAGTATGATCAATAATAATAGCACATATCTGCGCTTGCAAAGAAAATTCAAATAGTGTGATCAATAATAGTAGCACATGTCTGCGCTTATATAGAAACTAGTATATATAATAGTGATAAATATAATAGTGATAAATGAATATATCATTGGTATATAAAATATATCAAAAACTGGTTGCAATTAAGATATTTTCCTCTTTGGGACCCCACCAGCCAAAAAGAAACAATCAGCCAACCAAGATTGTTGATAATGACCCGTATACAACAGGCTAATTAAAGTTCAGCAGTTCATCAGACAAGAGAGTGAGGAAAGAGTAAAAAATGAAAAAATGAAAAAATGAAAACATCACCCAGCTTCTGGCTGCGTCCGATAGGTACGATGTAATTCAGCAGTTGGACTTAGTAACAGCAATGATCAAGATGTCATGTGAGGGGAAAAAGGAAAAAACAACCTGTGAAGTACCGCTGAGGAACAATAAAACATAACGCTGTTCTTTGAAAGACTCTTGAGACTTCTTAGAAAAACGAGCATCAGTGTGTTTCCGGGTTACACACAGCGTGCGTTCCACGGGAATCGGAAGTGAACGTCACTGGTTCAAAATTTGGCCGGAAATTACGTCAACGCGTTTCGCCCCTCCTCCAGGGCATCATCAAGCACATCACTTCCGGCCAAGGAAGATAATATTTATATGCGTGGAGGTCTCCGCCTCTCCTCAGGATGACCAATTGGGAAAGAACCTCCTAGCGTGACAAAATAATTACTAGCTTCCTGATCACATCATTGCCCATTATTGATAAAATTGAACAAACTTTATTACTAAGACAATAATAAGGGTACAATGTATGATGATCAAAATATAATTAAAAATAGTCAATGTGAAACAAAGACATTTGAGTGTATCTAGATAAATATTTAAAACAATAATTGACTAATAAAAATATTTTATATAAATTCCTTTATACAAAATAGATAATTTACACCCCAAAATGAAAAAAACTAAATAAATAAAAATAAAAAACTAAATAAAAATAAATATAAATATCAAAATCAAGATAAAAAAATAAAAATGAAAATAAATAAAAAAATTATAAAAAATAATAATAATTGAAAAAAATGAAAAAAAATAATAAATAAAAATATGAAATAAGGTGTAATTCAAAATACTACCAAGTAGAGAAAAAACAATTCAGATCAAGTTCGATGTTGAGGCCTTGCGGACTTAAAGTGCCCAACCTATGTATCCACTGGGTTTCATTACGTGAAATTGCTTGTCTAAGATTCGACCCTTGCCAGTGGGCCTCAACCCTATCGATACCACAAAACTTAAGACACCTGGGGTCACTATTGTGGAATAATTTGAAATGATTCGACAAGCTATGGTGCTTGAACCCTTTTCTAATCCTATTAACATGTTCTCTTAATCTGATACCTAATTTCCTAGTGGTTCTACCAACATAATGAAGCCCACATGGGCATGAGAGAAGGTAAGTGACGTGTAGTTCCACAGGTGATACATTTTTTAATTTCATATGTTTTTCCATGTACACTGAAGTGGGTTGTTTTCCTAACTCTATGTTTGGAAGTGCGACAGACCATACATTTTCCACAACTGTAGAAACCTGTTTGATCTAAAAATGTAAATAATTTCTTTTTTTGTTTACAAACGATTTTTATTATAGAAAAGGTCAAGGTATAAACACAAATCACAATGATGGTACAGGTATATATATAAACATTGTACATATTGAGCATTGTACAGAGGAAGGAGAAAAGGTTCTTCTTTTTTTTTTTTCTCAATTCTTTTATTTTTCTTATTTCTTAAGACTGGTATAGGAATGTATATTGTTCAAATAAAGTCAATCAAGGGCATTGTATTGGAGAGAGGGCTAAATGACAATTGTATATATTTTAAGAGTGGGAGGTAAAAAAAAAAAAACGGGAAGGTACTAGACCAGAGAGGTGGTATCCCAGAGAGTCCATTTTTTTTGGTAAAGGGGCATAGAATCATATAATGTGTGATGAATTCTTTCTGAAAGCTTAATGTTTGACATGCGGTTAAGAATTTGTGGCCAAGGTACCGTAGTGGAGTGCCAATTAAATGCTATGGCCCAGTGGATGGAACTAAGGAGTGTATGTATTAACCTTGTACTAGTCATTGGAATGTCCTGTATAGGGGTGAATAAAAGGCCTATTTGGGGTGTAAGAGAGATCTTTCTACAGGATATTTTATCTATTATAATATTTGCCTTATGCCAAGTGTCTTTAATGTGGGGGCAATCCCAAAATATATGTAAAAGTGATCCCTGGGTGGGGCAACCCCTAAAGCAGAGTGGGGACACTGAGGGATAAAATGAATTGAGTTTAGCGGGAGTAAGATACCATCTATAAAGTAGTTTGATGGCCGATTCTCTAATCGAGGTTGTTCTGGTACATTTGTGGAGATTTGTAAAAATTGTATCCCATTGATCAAGAGTAAATGAGGTATTTAAATCTGATTCCCATTGTAGCATGGGATGTGATTTATCAGGCATGTTGGTTTCATTTAAATTTTTATACATTCTGGAGATTAAACCCCGGTCACGAGGGGAGGAGATACAAATTTGCTCAAATTGTGTATAAGGGGGGTGGAGTGTAAGTGAGTAATATTTCTCATAGAATTTTTTTATTTTCGCATAGATCTCTAGTTCGGTAGGAGAGATATTGTATTTTGTTTGTAGTCTGGTGAAAGTAAGAAATGCATTGTCTTGGGAGAGCGATTTTAAATGTATTAGATTATGTGACTTCCAATATGTTAGCAAATTTTCATCCCGAGCTCTATCTGGGGGGGAAAAACGTGGGTCACCCATAAAGGAAGCTAAGGGGGGAACATCCGAGGATAACTTAAAATTAGAGATTTGTCTGTTCCATAGTTGAAGAGTGTGAGTGACGATGAGGTTTAAGGGCCTTATTTTTTGTGGTGGGATGACATTGGACCAGAGAAGTCCTTGTAAATTGTAGGGTAGGATAGATTCTTCCTCGAACAGGAGCCAAGGAATTTGGAATGAAGGGGCATACCATTGGGCTAATTGGGTGAATCTGGCCGACAGGTAATATAGCCAAAGGTTTGGAAGGCCGAGGCCTCCTTTTAAATGGGGTCTAAACATAAGGGAATAACTAAATCTGGGTTTCTTGTTTTGCCATATAAATTTATTGATTTCTCTCTGTAAAGATTCTAGTGTTTTTTTAGGTAGAATAAGTGGAAGGGTTCTGAAAAAGAATAGAAGTTTGGGTAATATCATCATTTTTGTGGCTACTATCCTGCCCGAGAAAGAAATCTGGTATGATGACCATAGTTTAAGTAGGTTTTTAATATTGTTAAATAAAGGAGGGTAGTTTGCTTGATATAGCGTTTTATATGAAGATGTAATCTGAATACCTAGGTATCTAAACGAATCTACGTGCCAATTGAATGAGAATTTGTCTTTAAGTGAGGATATTAAGGCTGGGGGAATGTTGATTGGTAAAGCCGAGCACTTAGATAGGTTTACTCCCAGACCTGTCAAATCATGAAAGACGTCCAGGGTTTTAGTTAGATTAGGTAGGGAAATAAGAGGGTCAGTTATGAATAGAAGGACGTCATCCGCATAAAGACTCAGTTTGTATTCCTTGGATCCCTTAAGATATCCTTTAATATTTGTATTGTTTCTGATTGCACAGGCGAGGGGTTCTATTGCGAGGGCAAAGAGTAGGGGGGAGAGTGGACAACCTTGTCTGGTACCTTTTAGTCAGGGGAAAAAAGTCAGAATTGTTACCTGGGAGTTTAATACGTGTCTGTGGGTTGTGATAGAGAGCCTTAAAGCCATGTAGAAATTCATTGTTGATGCCATATTTTGGGAGAAGGGTGTCAAGATATGACCAGCAAACGCTGTCGAAAGCTTTGTGTATATCGAGACCAAGAAGCAGCGTGGATCTGGAATGAATGTTGGAGTCTTGAATGATATTTGTGGTAAGTCGTATGTTGTCTGTTATTTGTCTGTTGGGAATGAAGCCTGTTTGATCAGGATCAACTAATGGGGAGATAACGGCTGATAATCTGTCTGCTAATACACGGCCGAATATTTTTAGGTCGTTGTTAATAACTGATATTGGGCGGTAGTTTTGAGGGGTGGAGTGATCTTTATTTGGTTTGGGAAGTAGGGACATATTAGCCAAAATCATCTCGGGTGGGAATTGGCCACCCTGTAAGATATTATTATACAGTTTAGTAAGGTGTGGTGTAATGGTAGAGGAAAAATTTTTATAGTAAGATGTGGAATAGCCGTCAGGGCCTGGGGCTGTGGATATTTTTAGTGTTCCAATGATTTTGTTAACTTCCATCTCCGAGCAAGGGGCATTAAGAGATTCAATTTGATCTCTAGTAAGAGTGGGTAACGTAATGTTATTAAGCCAGTCTAAGGAGGACTGTTTCGGAGGTGTTTTTGGTGAGGTCAGGAGATTTTTATAGAAGTCCGAGAATAATTTCATGACTTCTTTGGGATGGGATACCAAATTACCAGAAGGGTTCCTTAATTTATAGGTGTGTGGGGGTTTCATAGATTGATTTAGTTTTTTAGCAAACATGGTGGAATAAGAATTACTGTTGAGTAAGAATATAGCTTTAGACCATCTGAGAGCTTTTTCAGTATCTGATGTTAATAATGTGTCTAAGGTAGTGCGTTTCTCTTGTATCTGTTTAAGTAGGTCACTAGATGGGTTCTGGTTGTTTCTATGATACAAGTGATCTAGATCTTTTGTTAGGGATCTAATGTCTGCAAGTTTGGATTTGTTGTTGATTGAGGCGATATTTATCAGATGACCTCTCATTACTGCTTTATGTGCCATCCATATAGTTGTAGGGGACATGTCTGGTGCTACATTATGTGCAAAATATTGTTCAAGGTAAGATAGAATTTGTTGGTTGCTTGAGGGATCTGTGAGCAAGGAATCGTTTGTTCGCCATGAGTGTGCTGTGTTGGCTAGACCTATATGTGAAGTATCAAAGGAGACTATGTGGTGATCAGACCAAGGACACGGATGGATATCTGCTCTAGAGGAATTGGCAAGTAGAATTGGGGTGCAAAAGATGTAGTCAAGACGAGCGAAGCAGTTGTGCGGATGGGAGTAGAATGTGTAAGATTTGGATCCTATGTTATGGGCTCTCCAAGTGTCTATTAATTGATGGTTATATAGTGATCTATTCAAGGATTTGGGGAAAGCTTTTGAGGATGGGACAACATTGCTTCTATCTAGAGCTGAGTGAGCAGCTAAATTGAAATCCCCGCCCACTATTAAATGTGTGGAGTGATAATTGTCTAGAGTATCAAAAAATTTGGTGAAAAAGTTTGACTGGGCTTCGTTGGGAGCATAAATTGAGGCAATGGTGATAGAACGTCCTTTGATTGAACCTTTCAAGATCAAGTAACGACTGTCTGGATCTTTAAATATATTTTGAACCTCAAATAACACTGTGTTTCTAATGAATATAGCAGCACCTCTAGATTTTGTGTTATAAGTAGTGCAATAATATTGGCTGTAACTTTTGTCAAAAAATTTAGGGTGTTTATCTGTGGCAAAGTGCGTTTCCTGCATTAAGATTATATCAGCTCCTAATCTTTTATAATGGCGAAAGGCCTTCTTTCTCTTGTGAGGCAAATTAATACCCTGGGCATTATGAGAAATCACTCTGAGACCCATTGTATTGGTATTAAGGGGTGATGGTGGTTATGAAGAAATGGCAGTGGGTCATCAAGCCTAGGTTTGAGTATATAGCCAAATCGGAGTGGAGTTGATAATTTGATTATCGCCATTAAGATCGAAAGTGAAGCTACTTGAGATATAGGCGGAACTAGCCAACATCGTATTGCCATTTGTAACTGTGTATATATGTAATATATCAGGTTAAACATTCGTATCCAGCTCAAATATTTTCTCGTTGACCTCTGTTTTTTGAATAACATTTTGTACCTATACAACAGAACCATGAAGAACAGGGCTCTTGAACAGTGGCACATTAGAGTTAGTAAACTTATAGAAAATAACGGTACTGTATTATACAATGACATTCCATAATAATGTTTTAATTGAGGTAAAGAGAGTTTGTTTGACCTTTTCAACTTTTTGTAAATATAGAGTGTTTTAGTATGACTATGAGAATTAACTTTTATGATTTGGGGGTCAGGGTGAGAAGCACTTCCTGACCGAAAAAAGTATTGATTTGGACAATACTGTCCATTACTCACAAATAGACCCTCCACCACTAGAACGGAGGATAGCAGGATCAGTAGCAGAAAAATATCCACCAGTTGGACCATGCTTTTGGAGTCTTTTGTGAGTAGGGGGACAAACTAACGCAGGCGGAGCACATCAGCCTTAGCGAGGATGCTATAAAAAGAACATTTTTTATATAAGTGCATGCTGTTACTTATATTGATAAAAAATTAGCATACGAAACAGTATAAAAAAGGAGCAAGAAGAAATGTTAGATATATAATATCGTATAGAAGAAACTGTGGTAATGCCGACCCGGTACCATTTAAACGTGTGGTACAGTTGTTTACTATAATCAGAAAAAACAACCTCAAACAATTCGAACTGTAAAAGTGGTATTTTGAACCTTGCAAAAGGGAAAAAAAAAAAAAAAAAAAGAAAAGAAAGAAAAAAGAAGAAAAAGAAGAGAAAAGAAAAGAAAAAGAAGAAAAAGAAAAAGAAAAAAAAAAAAAAAAGGGGGGGGGAGAAAAAGAGCAAGGTTTTTATAAAAGAAGGGGGGTAATTTTGGGCCACAAATGGGATCCATTTTTATCTTCAAGCGTCTAAATTTCTGAATGATGGTCGCCATCTCCTTTGATCACGGCGTGTGGCTGGGGTGGCCCAGATAGGTGAGGTGTGGGGAGTTGCTGGAGGTCCTGTATTTGTTCCCGGATCTAAAAGACCTAACTTCACAAGGAGATCCTTGCCTTCTGAGGTGTTGAATATTGTATAGGTTGTCCCGTTGTGTGGCACTGTTAACTTAAATGGAAAACCCCACCGGTATCTAATATGAGCTGATTGTAATACCGAAGTGATCTCCTTCATTTTGCGTCTTCTTTCCAGGGTAGCCTGTGAGATATCTGGAAAAATTTGGATTTTGGTGCCCTCCAATTCGATGTTATGCATATTTCTGGATGCTCTTAATATGTTTTCCTTAATGATGAAATCTTTCATGCATAGAATGATGTCACGAGGAGGTTTGTCTGGGGGAGGTTTAGGGCGCAGGGCCCTATGAATTCTATCACACGCAAATGAGGATGGGGGTGTGTCAGGGAGGAGACTGTGGAACAATTTAGACACTGCAGGCATCAGTTCAGTGACTGATTCTGGGATACCACGAATCCTTAGGTTGTTCCTTCTGTTGCGGTTGTCTAAATCTTCTACTTGCGATTGTAGGTACGTGTAGTTTTCAGCTAAAAGTTCAAAGTCCTTTCTAAGATCGTTGTGTGCAAGTGAGAGCTCGTCGTGTTTGGTTTCTAGAATATCGGTGCGACCTCCCAGGGTTGCTATTTCTTGTGTGAGTGTATTTGTTGTTTTTTGGAGTTCACACTGTATCTTGTCTACAAGTTTTTCGTAGATTTTGGTTAAGCTGAAGTCCAGATCTGATTTTGTGATCTGGGAGGAGAGATCACTATTGTTATGTGTGGAAGCAGATTTCTGCTGAGGAATATTGGAAGCTGTAGGAGACTGTACCGAAGGAGAACCAGCGCCCATATGGGCCATCTTTCTATGTTCCTTGTTGCGTAATGAGTATGTGACCAAAGAGTGCTGTTGCGCACGGCGATTGTACGCCTTCTTGCCCGACGGCATGCACTAGTATGAACTGCAAGGTGGATTTATAAAAAATATATGGTAGTTTGTGGAGGTTAAACAATGCAGTGTGGGTTAAATCCTCGCTGATCTGATGGAATGCTTAATTAAAGATGGTGATCTGCATCGCGCCGCGCATGCGTCCCCTCTAAGATTTGATTGTGACTTTTAGCTCATTCTGTCCCGTATGTCCCCGGTAAATGATTCATTACATGCCTGCAATGTTGGTATGTACTTCTTGATGAGGGGGCTGCGGGGCCATCAGATTAAGGGTTAAGCAATTAGGAGCCAGGGAGAGCTGGTTAATGGGGTGTGGGTGTAGCAAGATGGCCGCTCTTTGGAGTGATAAGTACAGCAGTGTCTCTTGAGGCAGAAAATATAGGGGTCCTATGATGGGGACTATTGTTGATAGGTTGATTTACTGGGTAGTACTAGGATTTCTGCAGAATGTCTTATAGGAGCCTGTGGAGTCCTGGCTACACTGCTGTTGGGTGCAGCAAGATGGCCGCCACAATAGACTGTGGGGACAGGGTCCCGGCGATCCCCAGGGCGAACACTGGACCGAGGAGATCCCAAATCCCTGGCTGAGAACACCCCCTGTGTGGGCCAGATGATGCTGTAGTCCCGCAGGCTAACAAGGGGTGGGGAGGCTACTGTGGGCTCCGGGGGTGTAGCAAGATGGCCACCTCTCACCTGTGTTTCAGCTGCGATGTGCCTCACAAGTTGTCTCCGGTGGCTCTCCAGTTATTCAGCGCCGGTCTGCGTGGGGAAGGTCCTCCTCTGGTGTGGCGGATTGCCGTCGCCGCCCGCCGGGTGGACCGCAGCACTCGAGCGCCGAGGATGCGGGGATGCGGGGATCGTGTAGGCCGCAAGATGGCGGTGGGGCTCTTGTAGGCTGATGCGGTCGCAGGCCAACGGTGGCTCCCCGGCGACTCAGCGCCGGTCGGCACGGGGAAGGTCCTCCTCTGGTGTGGCGGATTGCCGTCGACGTCCGCTGGGTGGATCGCAGCACTCGAGCGCCGAGGATGCAGAGATCGCGCAGGCCGCAAGATGGCGGCGGGGCTCTGGCAGGCCTATGCAGTCGCGGGCCCACGGCGGCTCTCCGGCGACTCCGCGACCCCGCACCGGTCCGCGTGGGGAAGGTCCTCCACTGATGTGGAGGATTGACGTCGCCGCCTGCCGGGCGGACCGCGAAACTCAAGCGCCGAGGGTGTGGGGATCGCGTAGGCCGCAAGATGGCGGCGGGGCCCTGGCAAGCTGATGCGGTCGCGGGCCGTATAGCGGAGCTGTCCGGCGGTCAGGAAGACCAATTTGATGTTAGGCAGATGCAGGGGACACCCTGGAGCCTGGACAGCTGTTTTGGGGGTTTGGGCCGTGGCTAAATGCCACGGATGGCATTAGATAGGGATTTCTGATGGCGGAGCTCCTCAGAACCACGTCTTTCGCCGCTCACGTCCGGACACGCCCCCCAAAATGTAAATAATTTCTTAGGGGGATTAACAACATTAGGAGCTCATTTTAATCTTAGAGAAGGGGGTTTAGTATAAATTAATTGAGGAATGACAGGTAGAACACTGGTGAAATCCTTATCTTTGCATAATAATGGCCAGTGCTCTTTGATGATTTTTTCGAATTGTTTATGTTGTCTGGTATATCCAGTCAGGAAAGCAATTCCATAATCTTTCTTTTCCCGAATTTTCTTTTCAAATAGCTGTTTCCTGTCCATATCCCAAATGTATTTTCTAATCTTTCTAAGAGACTTGGTGTCATAGCCCTTTTCTTGAAACCTTTCCAAAATTATTTGGGATTGTGTATCATAATCCTCGATTTTGTTACAAATGCGCCGTACTCATAACATTTGGCTTTTAGGTATTCCACTCAGCCATCTTGGGTGATGACAGCTCCCAAGTGGTATATAACCATAAAGCCCTGTACACACGATCGGTTTGACTGATGAAAACCGTCCGATGGATGGTTTTCATCAGACCAACCGATCGTGTATGGGACCCATCGGTCTTTTTTCCATCGGTTTTAAAAAAATAGAACATGTTTTAAATTTTTCCGATGGATAAAAACCCGATCGAAAACTCTGATCGTCTATGGGCAAGTCCATCGGATCAAAAACCCACGCATGCTCAGAATCAAGTCGACGCATGCTCAGAAGCATTAAACTTCATTTTTCTCGGCTCATCGGAGTGTTTTACGTCACTGCGTTTGGAACGGTCGGTTTTTTGACTGATGGTGTGTGGGCAAGACTGATGAAAAACAGTTTTATCGGATTTCCGATGGACAAATCCATCGGACGAAAATCCATAGGTTATCCGATCGTGTGTACAGGGCTTTACTGTCCACTTCTTTGAAATAAGTACGGGTAAGCAATCTGCCATTTTCTTTGTAGATCACTAAATCCAGGAAATTTACTGAATCTTGACTGGGCGATTCTGAAAAGGAGATCCCACACTGGTTGTTGCTGATTTCCTCCAAAAATGAGTTTTTTGATCCTGCCCAAATAATAAAAATATCTTCGATATAACGTTTGTAGAAACTTAACTGAGGTATATTTCTACCATAAATTGCTTGGGATTCCCACCAACTCATAAAGAGATTTGCAACTGAAGGGGCATATTTGGCGCCCATTGCAACACCCCTACGTTGCCTATAATATATTTTCTCATGCCAGAAGAAATTATGGCTCATAGCCAGATCTAAACTTCAAGTAAAACATCTTTCTGCTTGGGCTTGATATTGGATTTATCCAAAGCCCATTTGGCTGCCTCCAAAGCATGATGCTGTTGTATGTTGGTGTACAAGGAATTTACATCCACACTAGCAAGAATGCAATCTTGTTCCACTATAAGAGGTTCAAGGAATGTCATCAGATCCTTGCTATCCTTCAGATATGCTGGGCATTCTTGTACTAGTGGTTGGAAAAAATTGTCCAAGTATTCACCTATTCTTGAAAATAACGAGTCCACACCACTTACTATGGGCCTTCCAGGAGGCTTAAGTGGATCTTTGTGAATTTTAGGTAATTGATAAATTACAGGGACTCTTGGGGCATCCGGGACTAAAAATCTAGTTTCCTTTTTGTTTAATATCCCTGTTGTATGTGCACTCTTGATTAGTCGTTTCAATTTGGCTTTATATTTATTGGTGGGATTTCCTTTGAGTTCCTCGTATGTGGCAGTATCAGATACCAATCTATTTAGCTCATCAAGATAATCACTTTTGTTCAAAATTACCAACCCCCCCCCTTATCGGCTGATCTTATTACTATATTTTTATTTTCTTCTAGTAACTCCAAACCCTTTTCCACGTCTTTTTTCTTCCTACTAGGTTGCACTTTAAGGTTTCTTAAATCTTGTTCAACCACCGACTTAAAAACCTCAACAAAGTGGTTATTACTCGGTTTAGGATTAAAAATTGAATTGTTTCTTAATGTAGTATGGGTAAATTCATCCAAAATCTCTTTCGGAACTCTATCCCTTTTTAATTTTAGCATAGGTTTTTTTGATATTTATTTTTTTAATAAATTTCAGAAAATCAATAAAAATATCAAACTTATTAAAATCTTTATCTAAAGCAAACTTTAATCCGAATTGTAAAACTTTATTCTCTTCCTCAGAGAATACTGCACTCAAATTGAAGATTCCCGAATTTAATTTGCCCTTTTCCTTTTTCCTGTTCCCTCCCCTACATCCTCTGGTTCATCTTTTCTTGTTTGTTCTTGATTGTATAGGGGAGGTTCCAGGGGATACCAGGGTCTCCATTCTTCTTCCCTCACATCTTGTGGATATTGACCTCTCCCTCGACCTCTGGGGTTGGGTCCCCATCGTGGTCTCCGAGGTGGTCCGCCGAAGCCCTTCCTTTGAAAATCCCCTCTAGAATTGTTTTGATTGGCGTATCCCCCTCTTCCTCGTGGAGGATATTGGTTGTAATAATATGGTGTCCAGGAGGGACCACCATAATTACCTCTTTGGTCATAACCTCTTGGATTATGCAAGCCCCTATTAGGTTGTTGTGAATAATCATAATCTAATGGCGCAAAACGATTATAGGTAGGAACTCCATGGTATGGAGTGGGGGGTTGTGGGGTACCTCTTCCACTACCATAGTGAACACCTCTAGCAGGCTCTTTAGGTTGACCTTCATATCTGATAGGGGTTTTGGGTTGAACAGATCCTGCTTCTATTTCTTCCATAGAATCTCCAAGATCACGGGTGTCATCTTCCACAAATTCTTGCCACTTGTACTCTGTTTGATTTATAATCATTAGTGTCTCGAATAAATGTTTTCATCTTTTTCCTTTGTGTTTCTTTATCCAACTTTTCAATAAATTCTTGTAAATGCTTCATTTTTTCTTTATATTCACCTGTGGTAATAGATGGCCCTAACTTAGCCTTTAGAGCATTGATGTTAGCCTCTAGTGCTTTTAGTTTCCTCTCTTTTCTGCTTATTAGTATTTCTAGCAATTTTTTCTCAGTATGGTTAAAAAAAGAGAACCATTCATCTTCCAAATCTTTGTCAAACAGGCCATCATTGTGGGCAACATCCCACCTTAATCTTCTAGGGGTTATGTTATCTTTGATGTATTTACCCAAAGTGAATACATCCCAGCATGCTTTAACCTGCTTGTCCAAAGCACTTTTTAAATTTTTGAAATCTTGGTTAATATCTGAGTTAGTATTAGATTGCGAGAAAAATTCATCTGCATCAAAATTCCTATTGTTTACAAACGAGAAAATTTCCATAGCCGCTGAGTGCACACAATAAGTGAAAAAATGTATAAAAAGAAACTAAAACTCGCGCTTAGGATAATAATCTAAAATGTGATTGATTAATTAATTAATTGAACACGCAGCTGCTGCAGCACTAGGCACTAACGCCTTAGATAGATTGAAAAATAAATGAATGCAGCGCTAGCGGGAAAATTTATTAAAGTGCAACAACAATTGTGACACCTAATGGTCAATCCTGAAGATGTTGTCACCATCCAAGATTGAATACAAACTGGTGAAAATAATGAATAGTATGATCAATAATAATAGCACATATCTGCGCTTGCAAAGAAAATTCAAATAGTGTGATCAATATTAGTATCACATGTCTGCGCTTATATAGAAACTAGTATATATAATAGTGATAAATATAATAGTGATAAATGAATATATCATCGGTATATAAAATATATCAAAAACTGGTTGCAATTAAGATATTTTCCTTTTTGGGACCCCACCAGCCAAAAAGAAACAATCAGCCAACCAAGATTGTTGATAATGACCTGTATACAACAGGCTAATTAAAGTTCAGCAGTTCATCAGACGAGAGTGTATTTTTATTTTTATTTCATTTATTTTGATTTTTATTTTATTTTTTATTTTTATTTTCATTTATGAATTTTTTCTCATTTTGGGGTGTAAATTATCTATTTTGTATAACGGAATTTATATAAAATATTTTTTATTAGTCAATTATTTTTGTTTTAAACATTTATCTAGACACACTCAAATGTCTTTGTTTCGCATTGACTATTTTTAATTATATTTTGATCATCATACATTGTACCCTTATTATTGTCTTAGTAATAAAGTTTGTTAAATTTTATCAATAATGGGCAATGATGTGATCAGGAAGCTAGTAATTCTTTTGTCACGCTAGGAGGTTCTTTCCCAATTGGTCATCCTGAGGAGAGGCGGAGACCTCCGCGCATATAAATATTATCTTCCTTGGCCGGAAGTGATGTCCTTGATGATGCCATGGAGGAGGGGCGAAACGCGTTGACATAATTTCCGGCCAAATTTTGAACCAGTGACGTTCACTTCCGGTTCCCGTGGAACGCACGCTGTGTGTAACCCGGAACACACTGACGCTCGTTTTTCTAAGAAGTCTCGTGAGTCTTTCAAAGAACAGCGTTATGTTTTATTGTTCCTCAGCGGTACTTCACAGGTTGTTTTTTCCTTTTTCCCCTCACATGATATCTCGATCATTGCTGTTACTAAGTCCAACTGCTGAATTACATCATACGTATCGGACGCAGACAGAAGCTGGGTGATGTTTTCATTTTTTACTCTTTCCTCATTCACTCTCTTGTCTGATGAACTGCTGAACTTTAATTAGCCTGTTGTATACAGGTCATTATCAATTATTATTTTATATGCCGATGATATATTCATTCATCACTGTTATATTTATCAGTATTACATATACTAGTTTCTATATAAGAGTAGACATGTGCTACTAATATTGATCACACTATTTCAATTTTCTTTGCAAGTGCAGATATGTGCTATTATTATTGATCATACTATTCATTATTTTCACCAGTTTGTATTCAGTCTTGGATGGTGACAACATCTCCAGGATTGACCATTAGGTGTCACAATTGTTACTGCACTACACTAACACACTTCACTGACACACAATTCTCACACACTATACCAACACTAAACTAGAGGGGAACCCGACAGAGGTTTGGGGGACAAGGGGGGCCTGGGAAAGAGCATGGGGGAGTCTGAAGAGCACAGGGAAGAAGCCGGAGAACATGGGGTTGGATGGAGAGCACAGGGGCGGCCAGAGAGCAGTGGGGGTAGGCAGAGAGCATGGGGGAAGCCGAAGAACACTGGGTGGGGTGAAGAGCCCAGGGGGGCAGAAGAGGACAAGGGGGGGCTGTAGAGCACAGGGGGGATCTGGAGAGCACTGGGGGATGTCGGCGAGCACGGGAGGCATAGAGCACGGGGGGGGGGGGTCAGAGAGCACAGGGGGAAGCAAGAACACATGGTGGGGCGGAGAGCAGGGGAGGCTGGAGAGCACCAGGGGGAGGCAGAGAGCAAAAGGTGGGACTGGAGAGCACTGGCGGGGAGGCGGAGAACACGGGGGGGTGAGAGCACTGGGGGGTGGAGGGCACAAGGGGGGACGCAGGGCACAAGGGGGGGGCAGAGAGCACAGGGGGGGGTGGCAGAAAGAAGCAAAATAGGAGAAGCGGTGGGGGTGGCTGCATATACAGTTAGGTCTATATATATTTGGACACAGGCACAATTTTCATACTTTTGGCTCTGTATGCCACCAGAATGAAATTGAAACTAAACAATCCCAATGAATTTGAAGTGCAGACTTTCAGCTTTAATTTAAGGGGTTTGAACATAAATATCAAGTACAAATTTTAGAAACTGCAACCATTTTTTTTTTTTTTACACAGTTCCCTCATTTTCAGTGGCTCAAATGTAATTGGACAAATAAAATGTTAATTTTTAATTATTTGTTGAGAATCCTTTACTGACAATGACTGCCTGAGTCTGGAACCCATGGACATTACCAGACTGGCTTTCCTCATTTGTGATGCTTTGCCAGGCTCTAACTGCAGCTGTTTTCAGTTGTTCTTTGCTTGTAGGTCTTTCTGCCTTTCATTTTGCCTTCAGGAAGTGAAATGCATGGTCAATTGGGTTGAGATCAGGGGAATGACTCGACCATTGCAGAATATTCCACTTTTTTTCCTTCAAAAGCTCCTGGGTTGCTTTTGCAGTGTGTTTTGGGAAGCACCGTCCAATCAACTTTGCTGCATTTGGCTGAATCTGGGCTGACTATATATCTCTAAACACTGCAGAATTCATCCAGCTTCTTCTGTCTTCTGTCACATCATCAATAAACACCATTGACACAGTGCCACTGGAAGCCCTGCATGCCTATGCCATCACACTGCCTCCACCATGTTTTACAGGTGACGTTGTGTGCTTTGGATCATGAGCTGTTCCAAGCCTTCTCCACAAGTTTGTCTTCCCGTCATTCTGGCACAGACTAATCTTAGATTCATCGGTCCAAAGAATGCTTTTCCAGAACTGGTCTGGCTTTGTCTATTCATCAGGCTTATGAATGGTTTGCACCTTGTTGTGGACCCCCTGTATTTTCTCTTGTGAAGTCTTCTCTTGTTTGTGGACTTTAACAATGATACGCCCACCACCTGGAGAGTGTCCTTCACTTGTCTGGATGTTGTGAATGGGTTTTTCTTTACCATAGAGAGGATTCTGCGATCATCCACCACTGTTTTCTTCCATAGACATCCAATCCTTTTATATTGCTGAGCTCACCAGTGTATTCTTCTTTCCTCAGAATGTATTAAACTGTTGATTTGAACACTCCTAATGTTGCTGCTATCTCTGATGGATTTGTTTTTTGCTTTTGAAGACCGTTTCACTTGCATGGACAGCTCCTTTGAACGCATGATGTAGGTTCACAGCAATAGATTCCAAATGCAAATACTACACCTAGGCTGCTTTAACACTGGGGTGGCGGTTCCGTTAGCGGAAAAGAGCCGCTAGTTTTAGCGGCGCTTTACCGCTGTTTAAGCGGTGCTTTTCGGCCACTAGTGCCCGTGTTGCTGCGCTTTGGAAGCGCTGCCCATTCATTGCAATGGGCAGGAGCGGTGTAAAAGCGCTGTATACAGCGCTCCCAAACCGCCCCAAAGATGCTGCTTGCAGGACTTTTTTTTCCATCCCGCAAGCGCACTACCCCAGTGTGAAAGGACTCTGGCTTTCACACTGGGGAGGCATGAGAGGCAATTTTCAGGCGCTATTTTTAGCGCTAAAACGTCTGAAAACTGCCTCAGTGTGAATGTAGCCTTGGAATCAATTCCAGACCTTTTACCTGCTTAATTGATGAAGAAAAAAGTTAAAAAGTAGCGCACACCTGGCCATGAAACGGCTTTTAATTAAATTATCCAATTACTTTTGGTCCCTTGAAAAAGGGGGGTGGATATTCTTAAGAGCTGTCATTTCTAAACCCTTCCTCCGATTTAGATGTACACATACCCTCATATTAATCCTGAGAGTGTGCACTTTCAGCCTATATCCATTATAGAACTATAGCTTAAATTTGTTTTCGTAAATATCTGAAAAAAACTAAAATTATGCCTGTGTCCAAATATACAGTATATGGACCTAACTGTAGAAGAATCATTCTCTCCATTTCCTAGTGCAGCCTCTGAATGTCCACTTCTCCTCCTCTTCCTCCAGCAGGCTTTCAGAGACTGCAGGAGGAAATGGAGAGCATGATTCTTCTATATGCAGCCACACCCACCGCTCCTCCTATCCAAGTTACAGGGTGGTCGCACTCGCAGTCTCTCTGATCCGGCTCCATTGTGTCTACGGCAAGTGTCTCATATAGCTCCCCCCCCTTCATGGTGACGCCCCCGGTGCCAATGGCTGAACTATATTGGTGGCCATGCAGCCACGGAGAGGCCAAAGGTGTCTCCTCTAGCTCCTCCCCCTCATGTTTCTGTCCTTCCAGCACCAATGGCTGAACTGAACTGGCAGCTGGGCGGCCACGGAGAGGCTGGGTGAGCGGCACGGGCTCAAAGAGCAGCCCAGCTGCCTTGGGCACTGCAAGGACATGCAGCCCGGTGGCTGCGGCCCACCGGGCAAGTGCCCGGTGTGCCCTATGGCCAGTCTGGACCTAGTCACAATAAGTAAACACACTAACTACTAGTAGCAAACTGAGCCTTACTCTATCTCCACTCCAACACAATACAAGAGATTTCTATGGGAAGTTACCTTTTATAGTGTGGGGTGGGACTATAAGCACTGAGCTGTGATTGGTTAAAGTGATGATTACTTTCTCCAGTCAGGGCTCTGACAGTGCTAATTTGCAACCAGCAGTCAGGTGCAAGGCTTCATCCTATTAGGGCCCTAGAATGCACTGTGAAGCGTACAGTGCATTGTGGGGTGCTCAGCAGGCGAACATTCCGCCGAGCTTCCGGCAAATTCGGATGTTCACTCTGAACTTTTGCTTGGCTCGAACTGCTCGCACATCTCTAATAATCAGTCCAGACAGTGGAAAAAGTTTCACATATTTGGTAGTGCCATACTTGGAAGAAGTAGTAAAATGTGTTTTGGGTTGCAATTCTAACTATGCCTATGCTGTGTGTGAGAAATATCTTATTTAATTGATAACTTATTGTAAAAAACAAAATTTTCATCTTCTTTCTACATTTTCCAAAAACTTGTGGCAAAAAAAGTCTTCAAAAGACTAACCATGCCTCTAAACAGGAGACATAGCAGAATGTATTTTGGTGTGTGTGTAACTGTAAGTATGCCTATGCTGTGTGTGAGAAATACTGCTTCTTCTCCTCCCCCCAGCTCTTATGCAGCTGAGAACAGGGGAATATGATCGCTTAGAAAAAAGGGAAAAAAGGTATTTTTTTTTTAAGACTAATAAACAATTCTGTAGCTGCTCCACAAAGTAAGTGTAGCACCAAGTCCTACAGGCTTATGCAAAAGCGTCTGCATGCAATGTCTCTTGTGGTATCAGAATGGGCAAGTCCCAATGACTCTTGATAATAGAAAGTGGCATGGGTCTCCTCCATAGGCCACTGTAGAGCCCTGCTCAAGTGGTAATGCGGTCTGGCGACACACTGTACTTCAGCACGGCTGGATCTGGCGTGGATGTGTGAAGAGCGGCCTCCAGGCTGCCGCTGAACAGTCAGTGTGTAGCAGAGTGTACTTGTAGTGTCCTGTGGAAAGAGGAGTTCTGTTTCTGCTCCACAAAGAGTAAGTGTAGCACTAAGTCCTACAGGCTTAGGCAAATGCGTCTGCATGCAGTGTCTCTTGTGGTATCAGAATCGGCAATGACTCGGCCACAGCACACACTGACGCAGAGTCACTTGCTCGCAGTTCCCGGTTGGGGTCCCAAGAGGAAGATCCCACCCACACACAGGCTTTTTATCACCTCATTCAGCATCCTGTTCTTCTTTCCCTGCCAGCTGGTATTTGTAGTTCAAAACAGTCCAGCTGAATGCAAATCTTTGCTCCCTGGACTACATGTCCCAAGATACTTTGCTTTACTCTTAGAACTCAGTCACTATATCTTCAGGATATGACAACAGAGTCCGGCCTGAACACTAGGAGAGAACAGCAGCAATGCTGCACAGTGTCTCATGACAATGCAGGCAACATTATGCAGCTCCTGGTTATAGGAGCTTTATGAGCGTGCTGGTTATAGGAAAAGCTCCATAAATTACCTTTTCTCCTAATCATGCGATACTAAGTTCCTTGCTCCAATCCATGTCAAAAATCGCACCCAGGTTCCATATAACCTAATAATCGATACTATCAGCCTTCAAGAATTACAGCAACTTCTAGTCACTTCATGGTCTTAATGTCTCTAGAGTCCTATATATCAACTACAAGCACTTTGCATTTATTAAACAGGCTATTTTTGTTACCATCTGATCCCAGGAAGTTAGAGATGCATCATTGCATGTTATAGCATTATGGATCATCAAATTCAAACAGAATGCATACAGGGTTAATAGTCATGACCCTCTAAGTAAGAACCATTTTCTTACTCTTTGTTACTGTAATTATTAAATGACTTGGCATTCTCTTCTGTTACAAGATCGCTATTTGCTGTGTGGCTGTCAGGAAAATGGTATGTTGCTTTTAATTTTACATTATACAATAGCAAACACCAAATCAATATGTTATACAATAACAGTTGGGGAGTGTTCACATCCTCACACATTCACAGATCCATAACTAGTGGTTGAATAAAATTAAGGATCTGAGCCTTTATAGTCAAAGAGAAAAATCTGCTCCTGTAGCCTATACATGGTGTAATACTTTCCCACCTGTGGCATTCTATCTACCTGTAGCGCCCCCCCTCCAATATTTGGGGGTGCTATGTGTAAATTTAAGGGTAGTCTGAGCCAGTAATTGGGCTCAGACCAATTGATTGTTCTGGATTTACTTCTGTTCTGGGTGTGATACTGCCTGGCAGTAGTGTTCCCTGTCTGCCTGTAGGTGGCACTGTCATCACCGGCATAGGTTGAACTACAGGGGGTATCACAACACCTTGGGTGTCCTTTCTCGGCAGCCATACAGTGGGTGTGGTCTACCCGCTGTGCATTCTGGGAGAGGATACATAAGGGGCAGACGCCATGAATTGGGGTCGGTGTGCGCCTCGTGGCCCTCATGGCACGGGGTGCGTGTGTGTACTGGCCCCGGGCACCTTTAGCCTGAGGCTACATCGCTTCATTATAGGCCCAGCTCTGCTGGCTGAGGCCTATACTTTTCAAAGGGATCCTCAGTTACCCACCTGAGGGAAGCCACGCTTAGGGAAGGAGACCAGGGGAGGATCTGCCCCAGAGGAGACTAGCAACGGTAACTGCTGCCTCGGGAGGAGGCCTGGAGCTCACCTAAGGAGGGATCCATCATTACAAGCCCTGCAACACGCCAATCCGGCTTAAAGGTTCTTCACTATTGCTTGGCTGGGAGGTTCGGGACTTTTAACAATCATGTGGCAGAGGATTCTGATCGTATCCCTAGAAAGATTGATTCGTGCTTCATCCCGGCTGCTAGGACCACTAAACGGGACTATCCAGGTGAGCAATACCAACTCAGGCTTGAGTGGCGATGATTGGGACTTTAGTGTTGCGTGCCTGAACCTTCCCCCGTGTTTCTCTCGTTTCCTACTTTCCTCTAAAGTTTTCCATTTCAGCAAAGTAAAATAAAGCCTGACTGTTTGGGTTTTACATGGTGTGGACATTGGCCTAAAGACTCTCACACCCTGACAACGGAAGCCTTGGAGGTAGTTTGCAGACCAAACAAATCAAGCAGGTCCCTTCAATGGGGTTAAGTGCTACATACCTAATTGCAGGAATGCACAGGTTGGGACCATAGGTCCCTCAGCTAAAGATGTACTGTATCCTAATGTTTGTGTACTAAAATGAATAATCTGGCATGCTAAACTAGAATTGGTGAGTAAATGCATTTTGCAGGTTAGAGAAACAGTGCTGTGTACTGCTTTACTCTAGTACAAAATATATTCAGACTACACTGAGACCATTTGCCACAATCTTAACCACTTCAACTCTCGCCCCAGTATATCCCAGTATACCCTGCAGTATATACCAGAGCAATTTTTTTAATTTTTAGCTATGTGCCTATTGATTCTGCAATAACTTTTTCATTCTCTTATTTTATTTTCTATGCAATCTATAGCCAAAGATGTTTTTTTTTTTTTAGATTGACCAGTGTTAGTTTTGAGACAAATTCTCCTGATGACAAAAATTGCTCCTAATCTCCTCCTGTAATAACGATCCAGTCCTACTGAATTGTCAGTAAATGTGGCAAGATAGCCGCAAGGCATACAGAGGAGCATAGTACACATACCCAAAGTATTTAGATGCCATTTTATGGAGCATGTGTAGTATGCCAGTGGTTAAAATGCTCACTGATGGAACTGGATAACAATGTAGTATAATCATCTTGACTCCAGAATGCCATAAACTAGAACCCTCACCTTAACCGTTCCACTTCTGCATCATCTACGAGGAAATCTCTTTTCTGTACCAACTTCTGGATCTTCTGAATTAGTTCATCTTCTCTTTTTTTCTGCTGACTTGTTTTATCTTTTTCTGCAAAAGGAAATCATGGTAAAACTAAATGAATAGCACAATGCACATTGTAAAACTGATTTCTAGGCAAGTTAGCTTTGTACCTGCTAAAACATTTGTAATTGTGCACAGCTAGTAAATAAAGGGTGTGACCTGTCTCAACCTGAAACTCTATACCGACAAGCCTCCATCCCTAAATATATATATATATATATATATATATATATATATGTGTAGCGGAGCCTCACTCTCCCTCTCGGGTTTTCTTGTTTGATTGGCTTGTGTCTAGGGGTACCTGGGAGAGGAGAGTGCAGGAACACTACGCCAAGCTCTCCCCTCGTATGTGTATGAGGGTTGAGCAGAGTTACTTGAATTACCTCCGGGTCTGTTCACTGCATACGAAGCCTCCAGCTGTTCCGTGGAGATGTGTCTGCCAATAACATAGAGCCCCACACCAATCGAAAGTCCAACACTTCTTTATTTCTCTACTTTCAGGGTGAACACAATCAGTTGAACTTTCAGTAACAGACAGACAGAAAGACAGGGGTGTGGGTACGAGTAGGCCCAGGCACAACTGAACTCTCCTATTCCTTTGCTAGCGAATAGGCCTGGCGCACGGTCTCTGCCACCGACCGTGAGTTTTGGTTCGCTGCCACCGACCGGATGAACCGTTGAGGCCCCTGCCACAGGCCTAATAGCAGGTCTCTGCCACTGACCTGAGTTGAATAGTTGGACCACTGCCACCGGTCATTGAACATGAACCACCTTCCTCTCTTGCACTTAGCCCCTGTTCGGGAAAGATATCCCTCCGGGCGGTCTCCAGAGGTTCACCCGGCACTGGCAATCTGCTGCACCAGGTCTTCGGATGAGTCCCTCCTCCGGTCCCTTACGCCTCTGGATTCGGGTGCCCCACTCCCGGGGCCCCCTGGGACAATCCCTTCCTTTGCGGGACCCAGCGGAAGGTACTGGGCCCCAGGCCTCCGGCTAAGTACCTTACCGCAGACTGAAGGTGTCTGGGATGGAACGTGAACTCCAGGTGTCCAGGCCTAGGCCGCCTGGACACAGACCTCGAACAGCAGCCCTCAGGCTGAAGGTGCCTGGGACTCCAACCTCGTGGCAAAGATGTCCGCCCCCTTTATACCCTCTCCCAGCAAGCACGGCGGGTTCCCCGCCCCGCCGTACAACCGCTGCGAGAGGTCACAAAGGGTACGGCACTGCAGCGATGGTTCAACCCCGGCCCAAAGTGACAGCGCCACCTGCTGGGCCTCAGGGAACTATGCATCACTGGTGTCTTCACCAGTTTTAAAAGTACATACCCGCTACATACATACACACACATGGAAACCAAAAAGGGGCTGGGTTGGGACTTTGGGGTTTATATACTAAAGGCAAATCCACTTTGCACTACAAGTGCAAAGTGCACTTGAAATTGCACTGAAAGTGCGCTTGGAAGTGCAGTCGCTGTAGGTCTGAGGGGGACATACAAGGAAAATAAAAAACAGCATTTTAGCTTGCACATGATTGGATAATAAAATCCACAGAGCTTCCCCTCAGATTTGCAGCGACTGCACTTCCAAGGGCACTTTCAGTGCAATTTCAAGTGCACTTTGTAGTGCAAAGTGGATTTGCCTTTCGTAAATAACCCCCTTTGAGTGAGGCCTGTGGGTGTATATGATAAAATATATATATATATATATATATATATAGCATGAAGATAACCTGAGTGTCACAAGCCCCTAGGGGTGATTCATGGTAGTGATATAAGTAAACATAATTGAGCAATATAATCAGGCATTTATGATGTAAAAATACAATCATAAAATTCAACATAAGTTGATATCATAATACATTTATTGATAAAAGAATTAATTACTAAAACATGATGTGTGACAAACAGTAAAATTCATAGTGGACAATAAGTATATACAGTTCAAACTTATATGATGTATAAATTGTTCACAGGATTGATACAGAGAACATGAATAATTGAGGTTATTGGAGCAAGCTTGGCTTGGCATCCCTTGATGAACACTCTATGCATTTCATGGCCTTTTGATAATCGTCAGGAGTTGGATGCGTGCGTTATACTATAAAATAATGAGATATTGGGTAATTTTAATGGTTAACTAGGTATTCTGCCCTGAGGATGAAAAATGAGGGCTGTTACTTTGTTACTTACACAGTAGCCCATAGATGGAAACCAGCTCCAGGGATGGGATTGAACAAGGGTCTGGTGAGGGTAGTCTCACCCGGGACTGAGGCGGGAAATAGCCAGATGATATCCAGGAAGGACACACAGTCGCAGGGGCAGGTTGACGGTCACTGGGTATGTATATATGATGCATGTTGGATGCAGGGTTCACATTTAGATGGAATCTATGTGACATAAGTGTGAAAAAGGGTTAAAGAAAAGATACAGAAGGAAAGTGAAGGGAAGGGGGGGAGAGATATGAAAAGATGAAAGTGAGAGTGTGTGTGTGTGTGTGTGTGGTAACTAGCACCTGTGGAGCCCTGCTGCCCTTCCCACTGGCCAATTACGAGGTATATATGATGCTGACGGGGAGACACACACTCAGAGCCAGGGATTCCCCAGCCAGGAGCGGACCGACGCCTCACTCTGTCCTGATCTCATTTGAGAAGCAGACCTTTCCTACTCAACATATCCACACAGGTATTTGAGGACGCTATCCACTCTTTCATTTCTCTCTCACACACGCACATACACTCACTTTCACCTACATACACTATTTAACACATAAATGTATTATTAACACCTGACTGGGGGGTGTGGCTGATCATGGCAGAGTGAGAGTGAGACGTGCAGTGCTGGGTGTCCTGACAGTGCTCTCCTGAGAAGCACTAGTGGAAGTGCTGAGATAGACTGGACCGGAGAATCGGGCGGCCCATGCTGGGGCATGAGAAACAGATAGAAGGGTTGAGCACTCCCTCCCATCCATCCCATCCATACCCCACATGCCTGCAGTTTCAATCTGGTGGTGGCGTGAGCCCGTTGAGCGGTGGACTGAACGGCGCGGCTATTAACAAGGAAGCTGGGATAGACACACGCTATCAACGGTCAGTGGGGAGACAGCCGAAGCAGACCCGTCAGACGCGACAAGTAAAGTAGCGAGTGAAGGAGCGGGTGAAAGAACCATTGGCGGTACAACACTGCATGTCAGGTGAGGGGCGAATAGAGGGGAGCGAAGCATCTCCCTCAGTAGCTTTGTTACCAGACGCAAACATATTGCAGGAAAACATGGCTGATATGACAGGTATGGCTGACCATGACCCACTGGCTAGTAGCCTAAAGGTACAGGGTACAGAGGCAACGCTGGAAAGTATGGCTGACATGACAGTTAGGCCTGATGATGGCTCATTGGATAATCGCTCAAAAGGACAGGGCACAGTGACAAGAGACCTGGGAGGGGAGCAGGATATCAGGAAATTAATAAGTGCTCTCCGCACTAAGGAGGACATTCAAGTGGTGATGAGCAAGTGGCTGGGCCCTCTAAGAGAGGAAATTGATGAGATACGGCAGAGTACAGAGGTATTAGACGAAAAAATGCACAGCTGTACAACATTGCAAGGTCTAACTGATAAGCGTATAGATTTGATGTAGAAGAAAATTAAAATACAACACCAGAGACTGAGAATAGAAGCAGAAGAAATAATATACCAATCAAAGGTGTCTCAGAAGTAGTTACAACTGCAGAGCTAAGAGGAAAAGTGGTAGCCATCTTTAATGAAATATTGGGGAGCCCCCCCCCCCCCTACAATTATATTGAACTGGACAGAGTGCATAGTATCCCTACAGCCTGCAATCTCGCTCAAATGGATCCAAGAAATATTTTATGCGGAGTACATTTCTTTAGGATAAAGGAGGAGATAATGAGAGCAGCATGGCAGAAAGGATCAATAGAATTAAACAAAGAGGAGATTCAGGTGTTCCCTGATTTATGTCATCAAACGAGGGATAGACGACGGAGGCTGAAACCCTTATTGGACCATATACGACTAAAGGGGGCATCATATAGATGGGGGTACCCAATTTTGTTTGACAATTAAAAAAGATGGTGACACATTTAAGTTACATGACTCAGAGCAGTTGCCAGAACTATTTCAGTTCCTGGGCTCCGAGGCCTTCAAAGTACCTAACTGGATAGATCTACCAACAGACAAAGAGAGGAGCAGCCCTGCAGAGGAAATCTCAGACATATCAGAATAAAGGGACAACACTGCCTGAGTACAGCAGACCACTGAATTACTCCACAAGTTTGATTAATAAATAAATAGAATCTTTTCTTTAAACAGGAGAATATCTGTTCTCCATATGCCCCTCTTTTTGTCCCCCAAAGAATGCTATATTGTAAAAGCTTATATAAGTATATAGGTGTATTTTTTGTTTAATTTTTTCTGTGCTGTGTTATTATAAGGAGATAAGGTTGATGTGATGGAAATTTGATAAAGATATGCTGATTGTTTAAGATATACGCAAGAGGGGAGAGACAGGGGCTATGGGGGACAGAAAGAGAATAGAAACTGTATATGATGAGATAAAGATGCAAGTTAAATATGTGGATTACCGAAAAGTCTATGGAAGTGCAAAGCGAGAGCACTGTCTAGGGACCCCAGGCACAAACTCTGGCCTGACCTACAACACCCCCCACAATAAACGCCTAAAAGTCGGAGGCGTTGCAGGATTTTTTTTTGTTTGTTTTGTTTTTTTTGAGTGACTTGGTCCAGGTGCTGCACCAGGTCACCATATATACTGGGAGTTTGATCTCCCAGGGGAAAGTAAAAGAAGGGTTTTTTTTGTTCCTCTCTCTCCCTCTCACCCGTCTGTGCCTCCTCTCTCTTGCTTTGCCTTCCCTTCACTTCCCCTATTGGACAATCAGGACAGAAATTACTAAAATAACTTTTACCTCATATAACGTTAAGGGACTTAATATCCCAGAGAAACGAGTTAGGCTGCTTTCAGAATTAGGTAGACTTAAATCACAGATTTTTTTTTTTACAAGAGACACATTTTAAAGGGGACAAAACCCCGAACCTTAAGAACCACAGATTCCCGACTATATACCATAGTACATCACAGAGTTCAAAATCCTGTGGAGTCTCTATTTTGATGTCCAAGCAGATAGCATGGAAGGAATTGAGGGTAGTGAGGGATGAGGGAGGACGTCTCTTAATAGTGGAGGGAACTTTGAGTCAACAAAAATTCACACTAGTGAATATATACCTACCGATTGTAGACCAGATAAATTGTTTGGAAACATACCTGCAATTGGTCCAGCAACACAGGGAAGGAATACTGGTAGTGGGTGGCGATCTTAACATTGCTTTAGACCCTATAAAGGACACCTCGAAAGGTATCTCCCATCTGTCATACATTAAATTAAGAAAAGCGAAGAAACTCTTACAAGACTTACAATTGATAGATAGTTGGAGGACTGTCCACACACAGGATAGGGACTACATGTTTTTTGCGGCGAGATATAAAACATATACTAGAATCGATTATGTTTTAATCTCCCAGAGCCTAGCTGCATCTCTCGTAGATGCTTCTATTGGATCTATCACCCTTTCAGACCATGATCCAACAAGCTGCACAATAAATTTAGGGGAGGCTGATATGAAGGGATGGCACTGGAAGATAAATGAGACTCTATTAAAAGACAGTGAATATGAGAGGAAACTGAGGGAGGAATTAGAGTTGTTTTTTGCACGGAATACCGAATGAGACGCTGTTGGCACATATAACAGTCATCCCAAAGGAAGGTAAAGATCCATCACACTGCGCTAGCTACCGCCCTATATCACTGCTGAATGTGGACCTGAAAGTGTTCACTAAGATTCTTGACACAAGATTAATAGAGTATATCCCGGATTTAATACACCCAGATCAAGTGGGATTTACCCCTGGGCGAGAGGGAAGAGAAAACACACAACGGGTGGTGAGTGCGATTTATCTAGCACAAAAACAGAGGATGCAAATGATATTAGTATCTACTGACGCAGAAAAAGCTTTTGATAGAGTGGAATGGATGTTTCTAAAAGCAGCGCTAAAGCACATAGGACTGAGAGAAGGGATGATGAGCTGGTTCGATAATCTATACTCCGAACCGAGCGCGAGGGTTAAAATAAATGATAAAATCTCAGAGCCATTTCTTATTCGAAATGGGACAAGACAAGGTTGCCCACTGAAAACAAAAATGGTGAGGACAGCCGCACTCCAATCCAACGTATGTTTATTGAAGAAAGACGGGCACTACAAAAACCAGCATAAACCAGGACAGATGACGCGTTTCACACTTGTTCAGTGTTTACTCATAGCTGAATACAAAAATGACCTCTAATACATATAACACTCCTAACCAAACATGTGATCACAACCAGGTGTATGTTAAACAACCATTAATTAAGAAACAATTGTGGAATCACTAGAAAGCAGCTGTAGGCTGCTGAATGCAATGCAGCTTGATAAAACTCAAAACTGCAATGCAATTAGTGGTTCTGCTACCATTAGGTGGATATACATACATGTATTTTTTTTTTTTTTTTTTTTGTTAAGATGGGGTTCATGGGAGCTGAATCATATGGGTATTAGCCCAGATGGTGAAAATAAAGAATGGTAGTATGTGAATGGTATATGATATCCTCCTCATGAATAGTATGATATTAATATATAAAGTCACATGCATGTGGTAGTATGTCATTGTTTCATATAATATGGGAAAAAGTGGCGTGAAAAAAAGACCAAGTGTGTATACAAAAGTTTTGTTTATATATGTGAAAATATAAAAATTATATAAGAAAAATTATAAAGTGTAAAATATATAAAGGGGAAGGGGAACAAACCACGCATGCATAAAATACACAGCACATGACATAAAGTTCATATGATATATATATATATGTGACATGCAAAAGTGTGGAGACCTAATCGGTCATGTGTAGATAGTATAAATATACCAAGTGAATATATATATTACATAAAGGTGAGCAATTATAGGATTCGTATAGATTCCTATATATACAATGCTGTAATAGGTGAATGAAAGTTAATATATAAAAAATAAATGATATACTAAAATGTGTTCCTAGTGTTGTTATTCTTAGTGCCATAAACTCTAAAATATGATATGTGCATATGTACATCAAGAATGGTGTCTCATTATGCATGTGTGAGCATATGCACGCGTAGATAGAAGCGCATGCATGCACGCCCCTGTGAAGAAACAAATATCTAGGCACCATACACAGAGATGGCAAAGACATCCAATTGAGTCTCTGACCAAGAAATATTCTTGGCAGAAAGACCCAGGTGAGGATATATCTGAAAAAGGTATGTGAAGTGCCGTAGAGATAATAATATGATGATTAGGGATGAGCCGAACACCCCCGGGTTCGGTTCGCACCAGAACCCGCGAACGGACCGAAAGTTCGCACGAACGTTAGAACCCTATTAAATACAATGGATGCGAACGTTCCACGTGCGAACGTGCGAACATTAATTATAGCGACTAATATGCACGTTATTGTCTTAAAAAAGGGTTTGGGAACCCGGGTTCTGCACCAGGGGACATGTATCAATGCAAAACGAAGTTTTAAAAACTGCAGTTTTTCGGGAGCAGTCATTTTAATGATGCATAAAGTGAAAAAAAAAAAGTCAAATATTCCTTTAAATATCGTACCTGGGGGGTGTCTAAAGTATGCCTGTGAAGTGCCACATGTTTCCCGTGTTTAGAACTGTCCCTGCACAAAATGACATTTCTAAAGGAAAAAAAAGCCATTTAAAACTGCATGCGGCTTTAATGTAATGTCTGGTCCCGGTAATATGGATGAAAATCTTTGAGAAAAATGGCATAGCTACCCCATCATCCCCCCCCACCCCAGCCCATTACCAGCCCCTTTGGGTCTTGTATGGATATTAAGGGGAACCCCGCACACAAAATAAAAAAGGCCTTATATACTCTGAACAGCCGTATACAGGCGGTGCATACAAGACAGGGACTGTAGGTTTGTTCTTATGTAGAATCTGTTTGTAATTTTGAACAGGTACATTGTTTAAGTGTAGCTCCAGCCAAAAAAATCTATTTTTAAGCTTTTTGGAAAACATAGGGAAGGGTTATCACCCCTGTAACATTTGTTTTGCTGTCTGTGCCCCTGTTCAGAACATTTCACCTCACTTTCCGTCCCAATGACAAATGTTTTTGAAAAGTGGGGTTTTTATTGAAACAAGGATTGGTGATAAAGCATCAGTAGAGAGGAGACACCCTTTTCCCATATTAACTCTTACAGGAGAGAATTTCCCTTCCTAGGAGTAGATTTTCTCTCACTTCCTGTTGTCTCCTTTCGTTTGCAAGTAGGAGTCGTTTGTAAGTTGGATGTTTGAAAGTAGGGGCCTGCCGTATATACTCTGCTGAAATTTGCCCCTTACATGTTGGTGTTGCCACAACACTGTAAGCCCTCACAGTTACTCTTGGTGGGCGCATGAATGGGCCCTGCTGTGAATTATTAGATCAAGAATTGTAATTGCATGCCCCTGTTAAACAGGGGCAGAAAAATTGGGCCTTAGGCACTGGTGCCACAACACTGCAACCCCTCACAGATACTGTACTTGGAGCACAGCAATGAGCCCTGTTGCAAAGTATTGCATCAAAAATTGTTATTACACGCCCCTGTTAAACAGGGACTGAAAAATTGGGCCTTAGGCACTGGTGCTGGTGCCACGACACTGCAACCTCTCCCAGATACTCTAGTTGGAGTGCAGGAATGAGCCCTGCTGCAAAGCATTGCATAAAAAATTGTAAATTACATGCCCCTGTTAAACAGGGGCTGAAAAATTGGACCTTAGCCACTGGTGGCGGCACCCAGAAACAAAAATGTTCTTCCAAGCTATCATCATCAATCGGATCATTGAGGAGGAGGAGGATAGTCAGTCAACATAACAGGACAGTCACTCAGCATCAGCATCAGTCTTGCAGGGATGTGACATTTGAAAATAAATTAGTCTTATATCAGCTTCAGGTGTTTGGTAGCTGGTGGTGATCCAAGACTGGTTTATCTTTATGAAGGTCAGTCAATCAACCGAGTCGGTGGACAGGCGCACCCTGTGTTCCGTGACAAATCCTCCAGCAGCACTGAATGTGCGTTCTGAAAGAACGCTGGATGCAAGACAGGCCAGTAGCTCAATTGCATACTGTGCAAGCTCTGGCCAGTGATCCATCCTCAAGACCCAGTAAGCCAGAGGATTTTCGGTGGGGAAGGTGTCCAAGTCTGACCTTGCCCCTAGGTATTCCTGCACCATGTATATCAGACGCTGGCGATGGTTGCTGGAACCGATCATACCTTGGGGCTGCGGACTAAAGAATTGTCTGAACGCATCGGTCAGACGGCCACCTTCCCCACCGCTCCTTCTTTGACTGACCGAAGCCTCAGCAACTCGTTGTTTGTAACCTCCCAGTCTCTGGGAACGCGTTGCACAGACCTTTCTGCAAGGCCTCCCGGAGTTGTCTCATCCTCTGCTCCCTCTGCAACGGTAAGATAAGGTACGCAACCTTACCCTTGTACCGTGGATCAAGGAGAGTGGCCAGCCAGTAATGGTCCCTCTCCTTGATCCGAAGAATACGAGGATCCTTCCGCAGACTTTGCAGGATCAGGGAGGCCATGCAGCGTAGGTTAGCTGAGGCATTCGGTCCGGAGTCCTCTAGGTCACTAAGGACGATATGATCCGCAGCCACCTCCTCCCAGCCACGTACAAGTCCACGGGTTTCTTGGGACTGTAAATCATCCCTAAAAGACTGCTGCTGATGATGTTGAGTGCCAGGCTCCACCTCCATGCTGACACAATCCTCCTCCTCTTCTTCCTCCTCCTCCTCTTCCTGTGCGATGGGTGGGACAGAAGGAACACTGTCTGGGTAAAGGGGGCCTTGAGAGGCAAGGAAGTCCTCCTCTTCCTGCCTCTGTTCTGCCTCAAGTGCCCTGTCCATTATTCCACGCAGCGTATGTTCCAACAGGTGGACAAGAGGTACAGTGTCACTGATGCATGCACTGTCATTGCTCACCATCCTCGTGGCCTCCTCAAATGGTGCCAGGACAGTGCATGCATCCCTGATCATGCCCCACTGGCGTGGTGAAAAAAACCTGAGCTCCCCTGACCCTGTCCTGGTGCCGTAGTCGCACAGTTACTCATTGATGGCCCTCTGCTGCGTGTGCAGCCGCTGCAGCATGGCCAACGTTGAGTTCCACCTGGTGGGCATGTCACATATAAGGCGGTTCTTGGCTGGTTCAACTCCTTTTGCAGCTCAGCCAGGCGAGCACTGGCATAAGATCTGCGGAAATGCACACAGACTTTCCTGGCCTGCCTCAGGACATCCTGTAAGCCCGGGTACCTGCCAAAGAACCGCTGCACCACCAGGTTAAGGACGTGAGCCCCACAGGGCAAATGGGTCAGTTGTCCCTGTCGGAGGGCGGAGAGGAGGTTGGTGCCATTGTCGCAAACCACCATTCCTGGCTTAAAATGGCGTGGCGTCAACCACCTCTCGGTCTGCCCCTGCAGAGCAGACAGAACCTCTGCCCCAGTGTGGCTCCTGTCCCCCAAACACACCAGCGCAAGCACGGCATGGCATCTTTTTGCCTGCGTACTTGCGTAGCCCCTTGAACGCCTACGGAGCACCGCTGGTTCCGAGGACAAAGCACAGGAAGAGGCCATGGAGGAAGAAGAAGAGGGGGTGGAGGAGAGAGGTGTGTCACAACCAGTAGTAGCATTTTGGAGGCGTGGCGGCGGAACAACCTCCAACACTACTGCACCTTGTCCTGCATCCTTCCCAGCTGTCAGAAGAGTGACCCAATGGGCCATGAAAGAAAGGTAACATCCCTGTCCATGCCTGCTGGACCATGAGTCAGCGGTAATATGCACCTTACCGCTGACCGCCCTGTCCAGCGAGGCCAAGACATTGCCTTCCACATGCCGGTAGAGAGCCGGAATCGCCTTCCGTGAGGAAGGGGGCCGAGTCTACCAACTGAAAAGGCAGCAGTTGAAGCGCTAGCAATTTAGCCAAGCTAGCATTCAACCGCTGGGCATGTGGATGGCTGGGAGTGAACTTCTTTCGACGGTCCAGCAGCTGGGGCAGGGAAATTTGCCTGCTAGAATCGGACGTCGGTGTACTGCTGGCAGAGTGCCCGCAAGTACTTGGCTGTGACACACCTAATTCTACACCTTCATTCCTCTCAGTGCAGGTTTCAGAGAGGACTGAAGGTATAGTGGGGTTGGAGATCCCAGCTGATGCGGTGCAAGGATAGGTCCGCTTTGTTCTTTGGTGTGGGTCTTTAAGGTAGGCTTGCCAACGAGCTGCATGGCAGGTCAACATATGTCTGGTAAAGCATGTGGTGCCCAAGCGGCTGATGTTTTGGCCACGCGATCTACGCTTGAGACATATGTTGCAAACAGCAGCTGTGCGATCTGATGCACTCGACTCAAAAAAGGCCCACACCAAAGAACTTTTTGAATAACGGGCAGAGGCAGCGCCCTGCACAGGCGGAGCTCTGCGGTGTGATTCAGTCGGTGTGCTGCCCTTACGATGGCCCCCCGAGGGAATCCTGCCTCGTTGGAGATGTGCCTCCTCCTCATCCTCCTCCTCCTCCTCCTCTCTCCTATTAGGCTCCCACGTGGAGTCAGTGACCTCATCATCCCCTCCCTCCTCATCACTAGAGCCAATCTGGCAGTATGCTGCAGCTGCTGGTACATGACTGCCAGATTGGTGTCCTTCTTGAGCATCCCCTCTCTCTGCTCTCAGGCTACTGCCTTCCTCTAGCTGAGTATCATCATCAGACCCTTCAAAACGCTGGGCATCCTCCTGGAGCATGTACTCAACACTGTGCTCAAACAGTTCGGGGGGCTCCTCAGGAGGACATGGTGGGTCTAGGGAAGGAGTGACTGATGATGACATTGATACCAGGGAAGAGGACGCTTTGGCAGCTGCTTTGCCAGTACCCTGAGCCTGGGTGAGAAAGGATGAGGAGGGCTTGGTCATCCACTCTACCAAGTCTTCGGCATGATGCGGCTCAACACGTCCAGCTGCCGAAAATAAGGACAAGCGTGTCCCATGGCCACGTGCTGAAGACGATGCACCGCGTCCACGACCAGCACTGTTGTCTCTAGACACAGAGCCTGCTTGCCCTCTTATTGGCTCCTGACTGTCTGCCTCTCCTTGTTTGCCTTCCAGACATTCTAATGGCCTGCAGGGAGATGGGAAAACCAGCAATAAGGGGTAGCTTCAGGTGTATATTTAGCAGGAAGCAAACTACGCCCACTGTAAGTGCTGCAGATGACTGCCTGTGTTACACAACAGGAAAACACAGCAATACGGGCTAGCTTCAGGTATATATTTAGCAGGAAGCACACTCCGCCCACTGTAAGTGCTGCAAATGCCTGTTAGTGTAACACACCAGGAAAACACAGCAATACGGGCTAGCTTCAGGTGTATAATGTGCAGGAGGCACACTCCGCCCGCTGAAAGTGCTGCAAATGCCTGTTAGTGTAACACAACAGGAAAACACAGCAATACGGGCTAGCTTCAGGTGTATATTTAGCAGGAAGCACACTCCGCCCGCTGTAAGTGCTGCAAATGCCTGTTATTGTAAAACACCAGGAAAACTCAGCAATACGGGCTAGCTTCAGGTGTGTAATGTGCAGGAGGCACACTCCGCCCGCTGTAAGTGCTGCAAATGCCTGTTAGTGTAACACACCAGGAAAACACAGCAATACGGGCTAGCTTCAGGTGTATACTGTGCAGGAGGCTTAGCAACAATGACACTGACACTGTCCCCTGCCTATCCTTCTCTCTTCCTGCACACAAGGTTTATCAAAGAATATGACACTGACACTCTCCCTGCCTATCCTTCTCTCTCCCTGCACACAAGGTTTAGCAAAGAATATGACACTGACACTCTCCCTGCCTATCCTTCCCTCTCCCTGCACACAAGGTTTAGCAAAGAATATGACACTGTCCCCTGCCTATCCTTCTCTCTCCCTGCACACAAGGTTTAGCAAAGAATATGACACTGACACTCTCCCTGCCTATCCTCTCTCCCTACACACAAGAATAGCACAAAGAATAGCACAATGACACTGTCCCTGCCTATCCTTTTCTTTCCCTGGGCCGGAACACACTAAACAAGGCCGCCACGCTGGTGGCCTTTTATAGTGTGGGGCGTGTGCTAAACCCCCTGAGCTATAATTGGCCACAGGCAACCTGCCTGTGGCCAATTATGGCTCTCCTAGCTGCCGGCGCTGTGATTGGCCAAGCATGCGGGGTCACAGTGCATGCTTGGCCAATCACAGCGCCGGGATTGCACTGCGATGGCGCAGTGTATTGTGGGCCGTTCGCGTCACTCGAATTTGGCGCGAACGGCCCAAATAGTTCGATCTTCGTCGAACGATCGAACAGCTGATGTTCGAGTCGAACGTATGTTCGACTCGAACACCGAGCTCATCCCTAATGATGATGTGATAGTGTGGTTCTTGTCCCGATCATATTGGTAAAATGTAAATACATAATGTGAAATCAAATTAAAACTGAACGGGACAGAAACAAAGAAAAAAAAAAACGGGGGAGAAGAAAGGGGAAGGGAGGGGAGAAGAAAAAAGAGAGCGAAAAAGTGGCATATATTGCTGTTGTGGTTTGTGTATGGAAGAGAGTAAAATGCACAGGTATTTAAGAAGGTCTGTAGTATAGGGATCGGAAGAAATTTGGAGTATATGTCCAAATTCCAAAATTGTAAATTAATATATATAATACTATATGTAAACATTAAAAAAGTAAAATATAATATAAACATAGTCCAATTTCCAACATAACTACTAACGCGTATTGTAGTCTGTATGAAGTAGACACATAAATACATGGGTGACCAAGAGAATTATTGTATAGTTCTATATCTCAAAACACTGAACCTGTGGGGCTGATTTACTAATAACAGTGCGCTGCGCTGGTTCTAACCTTAATTGCTGCGCCGGATAACTCCTTCACTGGGCGCAGGAAGCAGCGGCGCACTGTTATAGTAAATAGAAATGTCAGCGGCGCTCTATTAAAAATGAATGGTTCCCTATGGGAGCCCATTGATTTGAATAGAGGTCGCCCGGGAAGTCGGATCCGACTTGCGGGCGACTCGTGTGCCGGCTGACACAGGGACAGCGCGACTTTGCGAGGCGACCTGGACACGACCTGAGCGTGCAGCAGCCGCTCAAGTCGTGTCCTAGAGGCGACTAGCCGGCCGAGAATGTGTCCAGCGCGATGTCATCGCGCTGGTCCTCGGCAGCCTCGCTGTCCCATGTTTGGTATGAATCATGAAGGGGAAATTTTTATGAAAAAACCGGCATGGGTTCCCCTTCAGGAGCATACCAGGCCCTTAGGTCTGGTCTGGATTCTAAGGTGAACTCCCTAAGCCGAAAAACGGCGTGGGGGTCCCCCCCAAAATCCAAACCAGACCCTTAGGTCTGGTCTGGATTTTAAGGTGAACCCCTTAAGCCGAAAAACGGCGTGGGGTCCCCCCAAAATCCAAACCAGACCCTTATCCGAGCACGCAACCTGGCAGGCCGCAGGGGAAAAGGGGGGGACGAGAGCGCCCCCCCTCCTGAACCGTACCAGGCCGCATGCCCTCAACATGGGGGGTTTGGTGCTTCGGGGCAGGGGGGCGACCTGCGGCCCCCCCACCCCTAAGCACCCTGCCCCCATGTTGATGGGGACAAGGGCCTCTTCCCGACAACCCTGGCCATTGGTTGTCGGGGTATGCGGGCGGGGGGCTTTTCGGAATCAGGGCGCCCCCTTTAAAAAGGGGGCCCCCAGATGCCGGCCCCCCACCCTATGTGAATGAGTATGGGGTACATCGTACCCCTACCCATTCACCTGGTGGCAAAATAAGTCAATAAAAAAACACAACACAGGTTTGAAAAGTAATTTATTGGGCAGCTCCGGGGGTCTTTCTGCCGGGCCCCCGCTATCTTCTGCTAGCTCTTTTGTGGTCACCGGATGATGCCACCGCTGACCCCGCCCCCGTTTCACGTCACAGTTCCATCATTCCCCGGGACTGTGACATCATACAGGGGCGGGGTCAGCGGTGGCATAAGCCGGTGACCACGCCCATGCCAATAAAAGTGGCACTGCTGCTTGGACAGATCATTGCGGCGGTGGAGAGCGACGAGTCAACATCGGTCGAAGAGAAGAAGGAAGAAGGCGACATAGAAGACCGGCCCCCGCTAGCAAAAGAGCTGGCACAAGATAGCGGGGCGTCCGACAGAAAGAACCGGAGATCGAGGAGAAAGCATCGGAGAGCGGGAGAACAACCGGAGAACAGAACAAGAGACCCCCGAAGTCGGAAGAAGACGGCGAGGAAGCCCGGGACCCCCGCTAGCAAAAGAGCTAGCAGAAGATAGCGGGGGCCCGGCAGAAAGACCCCCGAAGTCGGAAGAAGACGGCGAGGAAGCCCGGGACCCCCGCTAGCAGAAGATAGCGGGGCCCGGCAGAAAGACCCCCGGAGCTGCCCAATAAATTACTTTTCAAACCTGTGTTGTCTTTTTTTATTGACTTATTTTGCCACCAGGTGAATGGGTAGGGGTACGATGTACCCCATACTCATTCACATAGGGTGGGGGCAGGTATCTGGGGTCCCCCTTATTAAAGGGGGCTCCCAGATTCCGATAAGCCCCCGCCCGCAGACCCCGACAACCAACGGCCAGGGTTGTCGGGAAGAGGCCCTTGTCCCCATCAACATGGGGGCAGGGTGCTTTGGGGTGGGGAGGGCCGCAAGTCGCCCCCTGCCCCGAAGCACCAAACCCCCCATGTTGAGGGCACGCGGCCTGGTACGGTTCAGGAGGGAGGGGGGCGGCTCTCTCGTCCCCCCCTTTTCCCCTGCGGCTGAGTGCTCGGATAAAGGGTCTGGTGTGTATTCTAAGGGGACCCCACGCAATTTTTTTTGTTGTTTTTGGCGCGGGGTTCCCCTTAAAATACATGCCAGACCTGAAGGGCCTGGTATGGATTCTGGGGGGACCCCCACGCCATTTTTTTTCTCATTTTTTTGGGGGGTCCCCTTTGAATCCATACTAGACCCAAGGGCCTGGTATGGACCTGGGGGGGGGGGGACCCCACGCTGTTTTTTTTGGTTTTCTTTTTTGAACCGTTTTTTTTTTTTTTTTTTTTACATTTCCTTTAACAACCAGCTATAAACAGGTGAAACAAAAAAGCCGCAAAATTGCGGTACTTGCGTTTTGGATGCGGGTCCATTGAATTCTATTACATCCAAAACACTGTTTTTGTCCTGGCAAAAAAAATCTGCAGTTGCGTTTAAAATCGTTTTTCACAAACCCTCAAAATGCCTTCAGACGCCAAAGATTTCCACGTTTCAGACGCGGTACCAGCGTTTAGCCGCATTTTAGTTTAGAAGCGTTTTTAAAGGTGACCTTTTTTTTTACATTGATAAACTCCAAATTTATGGCAAATGAGGAAAAACCAAAATATATATTTATATAAATGAAATTGCTTCCATTGCATTGTGGACAATCCACAACTTGGGGCAGCTGACGTGGCAAGTGGACAATCCACAACTTGTGGCAAGTGATGTGGCAAGTGACACGCTAAATACAACTACACTGCTGCTCTCAGCTGCTCATATCACTCTGGTCTCACTAAATAGCTAAAATCGTAAATAATACTGTTTTTGGAGCTTAGGGCGGCTCCTTATCATATACATGCAAATGTGGTAAAACACGGCATGCAAACGCCACAAAGCGCGCCTTTCTAAACGCCACTTTCAACCTTAGTTCAGAACACTTTGCACCAGCGTCCCGTCTACATGGGGCCTAAAAACGCCTATGCCATTTACAGCTCCAAAACTCCATGGTGGCCATGAGGCCATAGGCTAACATGGAGAGATGTTTTTAAGCTGCAAAAAACGCTCAAACAAGCGGTTGGAAAAACGTCCGTGTGCATGTAGCCTTATATTAACCACTTGCGCACTGCCCAGACCAAGTTTCACATTTCAGCGCTGATGCACTTTTAATGACAATTGCGTGCTCATACAACACTGTAACCCAATGAAAATGTTTTATTTGTTGGCACACAAATAGAGCTTGCTTTTGGTGCTATTTGATCACCTTTGTGTTTTATTTTTATTTTTTTTCTATAAATACAAAAGACCGAGTTAAAAAAATAAATAAATGGATATTTTACCCACTTCAGCACTGGGCCTATTCTGGCACTTCTCTCCTTCATGTAAAAATCATAAATTTATGGCTATAAAATTACTTCAAAACACCAAACATTATATATATTTTTTGGAGCAGACACCCTAGGGAATAAGATGGCGGTCATTGCAAATTTTTATCTCGCTCGGTATTTGCGCAATAAATTTTCAAACGCCTTTTGTTTGCTAAAAATATTACAAAACAGTAAAGTTACGGCCAATTTTTTGGTATAATGTGAAAGATGTTGTTATGCTGAGTAAATAGATACCTAACACGTCACGCTTTAAAATTGCGCACACACATGGCATGACACCAAACTTCAGTAATTAAAAATCTCCCTAGGCGATGCTTAAATTTTTTTTACACGTTACCATTTTGGCATTACAGAGGAGGTCTAGTGCTAGAATTGCTGCACTCGTTCTAACGCACGCAGCAATAACTCACATGTGTGGTTTGAACGGCGTTTACATATGTGGGCGGGACTTACGTGTGTGTTCGCTTCTGAGCGTGAGCTACCGGGGACATGGGCGTTTTTTCTTATTTTTATTTTTTTTTGTTTTTGTTTTTTGACTTTTTTGTATTTCTTACTCTTTTTTAATTTTTTTAAATTTTTTGGGATCACTTTTATTCCTATTACAAGGAATGTAAAGATCCCTTGTAATAGGAATGTGTGTGACAGGTCCTCTTTATGGAGAGATGCGGGGTCAATAAGACCCCGCATCTCTCCTCCAGGCTGGAAAGCATGATATTGTTCCAAAAAAATCACCAATCTCATGCTGACAGCCAAGATCACGGCTTGGTTAACATACGGGAACACGGCATGATGTCATAACGTCATGCCCGCGCCTCCGACGGTCATAGAGATGACTGATGACCATCTGTTCACCAGTCATCTCCAAATCGTTCTCCGAGCCCAAGATGGCACGGGAGAGCCCGGAAAAGCACCGGATGGTGGCAAGAGGGGGGGGGAACGTCCACACTCCCGCCTATAAGAACGATCAAGCGGCGGAACTGCCACTATGATCATTTTTATTGTGCACAGAATCGCCGGCTGAAAAGAATGATATCTGAATGATGCCTGCAACTGCATGCTAGCATGAAGGCACCAGATTAGACAAATTACACCTGTTTTGTTTTGACATGCCAATCAGCTTTCACATTTGTTGCAAAGAAAACACAAAACAAACATCAAAACTTTCCATCTAATTTTATTGTTCAACAAAACAAAAAGGGAAGGCAAAATAAAAAAACATGGTCAATTTGAAACAGTTACAGACTCAACATCTTGAGCAATTTTTGGCCAAAAAAATGCAGCAGACAATTAAATCAAAGTGAACAAACAACACACATTAACAACATCAGAATTATTTCAGGGGAACATATCTCCCCCACACCAAAAATATACAATCCACAAAATTTAACCAATCACTTGTTTTGCAAAGACATAACAAATAAAATACATGCGTTACAAACACGATCAGGACACCAACATGTACATTTTGCCCCCCCCCCCACACATACACTTGCCTCTTCTCAAGGCAAGCGACCGAATGCTCTATATAACATATGTTTGTGTGCTAATGAGGCAATTGAAAACACATACAGTCCATGGAACACCCAAAATGCAAGTTCTCCCAATGTAGAGACTGAAATTCAAAGTGGGTACACCTGTTAAGTATGTCCTTCAATTTCTAACCCATAAAAACACTCTCTGAGCATGCCCAGAAATATCCAGGCGCTGTTCACACACAAAAAGCACACCAAAAAAATAACTGGCTGGGCATGTGCAGAACAACACCAATGCAGCTAGCAAAAAATAACCCCCCCCTCCCCCCATCCAAAATTAAGCACATCATCCAGCATGCTACAAAATTAGAGATGGGACAATCACCCCTCCCCCCCACCAACAAATCCCATTGCAGTCTATGGGAACTGACTTGTTAATTTTGCTAGTCCCCACTTGGCTGGCTTATCTTCTAGTTATTGGCCTTAAAATGGGGGCCCAGGTCCCACCCTAAGGGACATATATCAGTGCCACCAATTTGGAAAACACCAAAAACAAAACAAGGAGAAGTGCCTTTAAATATGCCAAATTGCTTAAGGGCCATTTCACACCACATGCAGTGCATTGCGTTTTTTATGAATCCAAAATGCATGGAAAGTTGGTTATATGGTTCTAAATGGCAGTGTTTGTTCCAGTGCGTTCCAGTTCCACCAAAAAAGTAGAACATGCTGCATTTTACCTGCACTGGACTGTACTGGAACGCATCAAAACGCATCATAAACGCACTGGAACGCACAGGAACACACCTAAATGCACCAAAAACGCACTGGAACACACTTGTCCTTATCTATGGCTAATAAAAAGAGGGGTGAAAAAAAAGCACTGGACTGCATCAAAAACTTCCCAAAAATGCACTGGAACGCATGAAAAACGTGCATGCAGAAAAGCACCTGGAACGCATCCGAATTGCGTTTCTATGGTGTGAACTGGCCCTAGTTCACACTATAGAAACGCAGTCTGGGTGCGTTCCAGGTGCTTTTCTGCATGGGCGTTTTTGACACATTCCAGTGCATTTTTGAGGTGTTTTTGATGCAGTCCAGTGTTTTTTCCCCCCTCTTTTCACTTAGGACAAGTGTGTTGCAGTGCGTCTTTGGTGCATTTAGGTGCGTTGCGGTGCATTCCAGTGCATTTTTGGTACGTTCCGTTTAGTTTTTGATGTGTTTTACTGGGGTCCAGTACAGTTTTGTACCTAAAAAATGCAGCATGACCAATTATTTTTTGGCTTTCTGAAATGCACTGGAACGGACTGCAGTGGTGTGAATTATGCCATTGGCATTAATGTGATCAACTTTCTTTGCGTTTTTCAGGCATCAAAAAAACGCACTGCACTGCATCCGGTGTGAACGGGCCCTAAATATCATCCCCGGGGGGTGTCTATAGTATGCCTGTAAAGTAGCACATGTTTTCCATGTTTATAACAGTTGGAGAGCAAAATTACATTTCTAAAGTAAAATAATAGTCATTTAAAAGTCCTTGCGGCTGTAATGAATTGCTGGTTCCCGTCAATACAGATAAAAGTCATTGAAAGTCTTTGCTAACCAAAAAAAAAAAAATGCGTGGAATGGATATTAAGGGGAACCCCGCTGCAAATTTAAAAAAAAAATGACGTGGGGTTCCCCCCAAATATCCATACCAGGCCCTTCAGATCTGGCATGGATTTTAAGGGGAACTCCACCCCAAATAAAAATAAAAAAAGGCGTGGAGTCCCCCTAAAAATCCACACCAGACCCTTATCCGAGCACATAACCTGGCCGGCCGCAGGGGAAGAGGGGGGGACGAGAGCGGCCCCCCCTCCCTCCTGAACCATACCAGGCCACATGCCCTCAACATGGGGAGGATGTCCCCATGTTGATGGGGACAAGGGCCTCATCCCCACAACCCTTGCCCGGTGGTTGTGGGGGTCTGCGGGCAGGGGGCTTATCAGAATCTGGAAGACCCCTTTAACAAAGGGGACCCCCAGATCCTGGCCCCCCCTGTGTGAAATGGTAATGGGGTACAAATGTACCCCTACCATTTCACAAGGAAAGTGTCAAAAATGTAAAAAATGACAAGAGCCGGTTTTTGACAATTCCTTTATTAATGTGTTTTCCTTTCTTCCATCTTCTTCTTCTATCTTCTTCTTCCATCTTCCATCTTTCTTCTTCCATCTTCTTCTTCCATCTTCTTCTTCCATCTTCTTCTTCCATCTTCTTCTTCCATCTTCTTCTTTTCTCCATTCGGGTTTCTTCCTCTTCCTCTTCCTCTTCCTTCTTCCTTCTGTGTTCTCGTCCGCATCTTGCCCCGGCGTCTTCCCTTCTTTCTTCTCCGGCCGCTCCGTTTGAATTGGAGGTTCCCGCTGTGCGACGCTTCAGTTCGCCTCTGGGTCCGCTTACACCCGGTGACCCTGCCCCCCTCTGACGCACATGGATTTCACGGGGACTTTCCCAGTGGTGACAGAGGGGGGCGGAGCCACCGGGTGTAAGTGGACCAAGTGGAGAACTGAAGCGTCGCACAGCGGGAACCTCCAATTCAAACGGAGTGGCCGGAGAAGAAAGAAGAAGGGAAGACGCCGGAGCAAGATGCGGACGAGAAGACCGAAGGAAGAAGGAAGATGAAGATGAACATGGAGGAAGAAACCCGAATGGAGAAAAGAAGATGGAAGAAGAAGGAAGAAGATGGAAGAAAAGAGAAGACATTAATAAAAGAATTGTCAAAAACTGGCTCTTGTCATTTTTTACATTTTTTACACTTTCCTTGTGAAATGGTAGGGGTACATTTGTACCCCATTACCATTTCACACAGGGGGGGCGGGATCTGGGGGTCCCCTTTGTTAAAGGGATCTTCCAGATTCCGATAAGCCCCCCGCCCGCAGACCCCCACAACCACCGGGCAAGGGTTGTGGGGATGAGGCCCTTGTCCCCATCAACATGGGGACATCCTCCCCATGTTGAGGGCATGTGGCCTGGTACGGTTCAGGAGGGAGGGGGGGCCGCTCTCGTCCCCCCCTCTTCCCCTGCGGCCTGCCAGGTTGCGTGCTCGGATAAGGGTCTGGTGTGGATTTTTAGGGGGACTCCACGCCTTTTTTTAAAAAAAATTGGGGTGGAGTTCCCCTTAAAATCCATGCCAGATCTAAAGGGCCTGGTTTGGATATTTGGGGGGAACCCGCACGTCATTTTTTTTTTAAATTTGCAGCGGGGTTCCCCTTAATATCCATTCCAGACCTGAAGGGCCTGGTTATGGAATTTGGAGGAACCCCCACGCTTTTTTTTTTTGGTTAGCAAAGACTTTCAAAGACTTTTCTCTATATTGCCGGGAGCCGACAATTCATTATAGCCACGGCTGCTTTTAAATGGCTTTTTTTTTCCTTTAGAAATGTCATTTTGCAGGCGCACTGGCAATTTCAGAGCTGAGCCGGTTCAACTTATGCAAATTAGTTTACGTGACTTGACATTTACTAGGATTTTGCCGGTGCAGTGTCCCGGCGCATTTAAACCATTAAAATTCCCGCGCTGAGCTCAAAAAAACCTCCCACAGCTCGAATCGTACTTGCCGGCGCAGCGGGCTGGTTTTGAAAAATTTACTTTCCCACTCTATTTTGGGCATATTAGTTATTTGGGCCGGTGTCCCTACACTTCCTCACATCACCCCGCATCACCCCCAATATTTTCTCACTTCCAGCTTCTTTATATTTAGATTTTAACATGCCCTGCGCCAGGTCCATAGTTGCGCACTGAGCGCCTCCTCCCGGGCGCAGAGAACACTATAGTAAATGGGAAATAGGGCTGCGATACCGGCGCTAATGTTTTGTAAATACCAAAACAGCCATTGCGCACGCAGATGCGCCAATACTCATGGCGCAAACATTTCGTAAATCAGCCCGTGTGTAACAAACACACATAACAAATGATAGTAGAAAAGGACATATATATAATATATATATATATATATATATATATATATATATGGACAACTAGGTAGATGGTATATAATATATATCATACAAAGAGAGAGGTAGAAGTATGATCACCCATATGTAAAAGAATGTCCTACGTATAACATGCCAAATAGAAAAAATTTAAAGAAAAATGATGAATGGATGAATGAATAAAATGATCTCGGCACCATTATTATGGACACTGGACTCGGAACACCCAATTCTACACTGGGTATCAAGAGGTTAAAATTGATGTTGTATAATAATCTATATAAATCCTCGTTTCAATCTTCACAATCTTCACATGGCTCAGAAGAACCATACACTGTAGAAGAAGAGAGAGAAAATGCGGGGAATATACAGATAAGTAAATAAATATAGCGGAACCCTCAAAGCAGATGTTATAGCTGTTATAGCATGTGTATGTGTGTATATATAGTGAAGAATGCTCTTAAGTCATTGTGACCATTATAAGAAATAGCCCAAGGCTCAAGCAAACTAATAATAGTCTAGACACATGCATAAACAGTATGTACTATTAGCACTATAGGAACCAATTGGAACCACTGAACAAGTGTGAAACGCGTCAGCTGTCCTGGTTTATGCTGGTTTTTGTAGTGCCCGTCTTTCTTCAATAAACATACGTTGGATTGGAGTGCGGCTGTCCTCACCATTTTTGTTTTCATTGCTATGTGCATTGCCGGCACCCTTGGTCTCTGAGAGAGAAACATCTTTCCAAAACTTAATCTGCCTGGAGCGGCAATTTTTGGTCTTCGTATTTTGGATTTTACAAGGTTGCCCACTGTCGCCTATTATTTTTATTTTGACAATAGAACCCTTTTTAAGGAAGATACGGGCAAATCCGAACATTAAGGGGATAATAACGAAGGGGGAAAAACAGACTGGCAGCATATGCCGATGACTTAATTTTTTTTATAACTTCCCTGGTTATAGCCCTGCCTTCCCTGCTGGCAGAACTAAGAGAATATGGAAAATTGTCCAATTTTAAAGGTGAACTATGGGAAATCAGAGGCAATGGGAATGGAAATAAAATCCTCACTACTACATCAGATAACTACGCAATTTGATTTTAGATGGATAGATTCCCATATAAGCTACTTAGGGACTAAGATATCGAGAAACTTAAACAAATTATTTGAACTTAACTATGTAACATTGGGTAGACGAATAAAACTAGACTTACTGAGATGGGATAAAGAAATCTTTACTTGGTTCGGGCGGACAAATTTAATAAAGATGAACGTGTTACAGAGACTTCTGTATCTAATACAGACTTTACCAATTAAGATCCCCCAAAGTTTTTTGAGGGATCTTAGGTCAAGGTTCCCGAAATTAATTTGGGCGGGGTAACCGGCGAGAATACGTAGAACTATTTTGTCATTGCCCAAAGGGGAAGGAGGGATTGGGCTCCCAGACCCAGTAAAGTATCAGGAAGCATCTCATTTAGTTAGAGTAGTGGAGTGGTGTGGGCTTAATAAGAAACCCTGGATAAAAATGGAACAGGCAACAGTGGATATACCCCTGGAAGGCCTAGTGTGGATCCCAGAAGCTGAAATGCCAGCAGAAATAAAGAAACACCCGACGATAGGGGCCACTATACGAACAATTAAAAAACAAATATGTCTAAATACCCGAGTCCAATGACTCCAATCCTGGGTACCAGGGCATTTCAGCCAGGTTTGATAGATCAAAGATTCAATGCTCTACTACATAGAGGTATTAGTAGAATTACTCACTTTTCAAAAGATAATCGACTAATGACAAAGAGAGAGATTGAAAGAGAGGTAGCACCAGAATTCGATTTTTTTCGGATGCTGCAATTAGAAGCGTTCTTACGGACAAAGGCAAAGATATATACAGAAGTCAGAACATTGTCAAAATTTGAGCAGATATGCCTGAAGGGGAGCCCCCTGAGACACTTACTGTCTTATTTCTATGCAATACTAATTAATTTAGACATACCACAAGAACTTACGTTCCTTCAGGCTTGGGAGAGGGACTTAGGGTTAACATTCTTCCAAGAACAGAGAGACAGGATATTGTTATTTACACACAAGGCCTCAGTAGCGAGCAGATACCAGGAGGGAGGATACAAAATTTTAACTAGATGGTATAGAACACCAACAGTACTGCATCGAAGATATCCTCAGACGTCAGATGCCTGCTGGAGATGTCACATGGCAGAAGGGACTCTATTACATATTTTCTGGGAATGTGTGAAAATACAGGAGTTTTGGAAAATGGTAATATAAACTATCAAAATAATTACAGGAGTGTCTTTAGAAGACAGACCAGCAGCCATTCTAATACTAGATATACCTATATCAGTGGAAAAAGACAAAAATTCACTACTAAGACATCTTATTATAGCCGCGAGGGCGTGTGTTCCTGACCTGTGGAAAAAGGAGAGTCCACCAACTAGAGCACAATGGTTCGCTAGAATCGCAGAGATTCAACAGATGGAGAACCTCACAATGGCAATAAAAGATCAAAATGGGAGATACCGGATGATATGGGCACCCTACTTGAAATATAGGGAGGAGCGAGAGGAGGTGTGAAGGTGGGAGGGTGTAATCTCTCCCGCCCTCTTTTTTTTGTGTTTGGTTGGGGGAGGGAGGGGGGGCTTCACGGAAAAGAAAGGCAGAGGTTAAAGAGGAAAAGAGAAGTCGCATTGAATTAATGAAGCATAAAGGAGGTGGGAGAATACAAGATTGTAGTCTCTTTTTTTGTGTTTGATTTTTGATTAATATAAGCAGATGGTATAAAACGTGAAAACTTGTAATGTGAAATCTATGGAAAAATAAAGAATTTATATATAAAAAAAAATGTATTATTATGATTATATCAACTTATGTTGAATTTTATGATTGTATTTTTACATCATAAATGCCTGATTATATTGCTCAATTATATTTACTTACATCACTACCATGAATTACCCCTAGGGGCTTGTGACACTCAGGTTATCTTCATGCTATATATATTATATACACCCATAGGCCTCACTCAAAGTCTCAACCCAACCCCTTTTTGGTTTCCATGTACATGTGTACAGCTAGTGTTGTGATTAAGACACCCCTGTCATTCTCGAGTTTTCAAAATAATTTCTGTAACTTTTACATTACACTCAAAGACGTATTAGTCTCCCTGACGAGATTGATTAGTCCTTACGTGACCATTCCAGGAGGGGTGGCAGTACTACTGAAGATGTCAGGTTTTACTATACTACTGAAAAACCGTCTGTCTTTCATTGTCCTGTTAATACAAAAGGTCGCCTTCTCGCCCACAGAATGATCCCATTAGGGGTGGGGAGGGGGGATTGAGGCCTTCACAGGTTTGTCTTACTCCTCTTCGATATGCCCCCATTGAGTACTCCATTCCCTCCGACTCTCTACAGTTCTACAACTCGTTCTTACCCCTGAGTCCTGAACTCCGACCACACACACCTTACGTCTGTGTATAGGCCGTGATCCGTTCTTTACTCTAACCCCCTAGTGGAATCTGATATCTAGCTGGATGCTACGGTACTCCCATATAATGTCTTATTATGGTTCACCTTTTATTCTAGATATATCTTGTTGTATGATTTTTTGAAACCCATGTGGCCAATGTCATTTCTCTGTTATTCTGAAAACTTCAAATAAAATTCATTTGAAAAAAAAAAAGACACCCCTGTCACTCACCCATACACTGGTCTATAGATCAGCGGCAGCTTCAGAATGAGTTTTCCACTAAACCCAAAACCACTCCTTAATGGCCTTACCTTCAAGCCAGTAATATTGAAACTGAAGTGAGGTATGGAATACAAGAGATACCTGATCCTTGTGGATGGCTGCATGAACATGCAGCTTGCCAATACAGAAGAGTATATTGATGGGGCATTGTCTGGACATCTTGGAGAAGTTCTAATAAGGTGTAATAATGTATATACTGTACGTGGAGTAGAAGAGGAGGAAGAAGATGGCGAGATGAGAGAATAAAGAAATTTCCAAATTAGTTTTGTAAATTTATTTTGAAAAATCTCTTTCGAGGTTATTTTTGGACTTTGTTTTTGTATTTGTTAAAAAAAATTCACCAACAAAAAAACACCCCTGTCAAACAGTAAAGTGATACTCTCAACCTTTACTACAGCACCAGGACAGAGGAGTCATGAACATACCTCCAGCAGCCTGTTGATAGAAGTGAACAGAAGAATGACGTCAGTGTGATTCTGCTCCTTCGTTTTCCTGTTTAATCTTCTTCTGTCAACATGTTCCCTATTCAGCACATGTGAATTACAGCAGAGTTTATAATATTCATCTTCTTTTTTTGTTTACAAAAGTTTTATTTGGAAGATTTAAAAGAAAAATACGTTACACAGTTGTGAGGATACTCTTCAGAAGAAGATATAAAGCAGTACAAGATAAACAATGGTGACTAAGTGATGGTTCAAGTAAGAGCAGAAGATAAGATAATATGTCAATATGTGGAAAGGGTGCCAGTTGGAGTTGATACCATTCAGAGTAGGAGGTGTCATGGGGAGTGTGGGAACCCAAAAAAGGTCAGCACATAAAAATATACAAAAGATCCGGGAGGCATATGGATCAGTCATTGGACCAGAACATCCATTTCGAGTTAAAGGTGGGGATGCTATCAAATAGTGTGTGATGAATTCTTTCGGATAACTGAATATTTCTCATTCTGGATATTACCTGGGGCCAGGGGAGATTGTTGGATCTCCAGTTGAGGGCAATCATCCATTGGATTGAGCTTACTAATGAGTGAATCAGTCTAACGCAGGGAGGGGGAATATCAGGGATATTAGCATAAAGAATACATATTTGTGGGGAGAGGGAGATTTTCTTTTTAATCATGGGTTCTATTTTCAGTTCTGCCTGTCGCCACACTGCCTCCAGGCATCTACAGCTCCAGAAAATATGAGTGTATGTGCCAATTTCTGAGCAACCCCTGAAGCAGTATGGAGAAGCAGATGAATAGAAAGAGTGGATCTTATCAGGGGTTAGATATAGTCTAGAAAATAGTTTCATAGGGGATTCTCTGTATGCTGGAGCTATATTACATTTGCGGAGATTCTCAGACATAGTGTTCCATGTATCTATGGGAATGTTGCAGCCTAGTTCGGATTCCCAGTGTAGCATTTGGGTCGATTTTACAGGCAATGAGGTACTGTTAAGGTCTTTGTAAAGCGTGGAGATTAAGCCTTTATCTCTTGAGGAGTGTATGCAGATGTGTTCAAAAATCGTCGTAGGAGGACGTATAGTTAAAGAATAATGCTCATTGAAGAAGTTTTTAATTTGAATATAGTTTGTGAGTTCCGAGGAAGGAAGATTGTATTTAGATTGGAGTGCAGAGAATGTGAGGAAAGTATTGTTAGAGGACAATGCTTTTAGGGAGGACAAATTGTTATTTCGCCATAGGGGAAACGAATGCATGTTGTTCAAGTTCTGTATAAGCCTAGGGTCCCCTAAGAAGGAAGCAAGAGGGGGTGTGTCAGATGAGAGTTTGAGGGTTTTAGTGAGGACGAGCCATAGTCGAAGGAGATGGGCCACTATAAGGTTAGATTTGAGAAGTTTTTGGTGGAGAATAAAATTAGACCAAATAATTCCTTGGAGATGGTATGGGGTAATGGAAAAAGATTCGAAAATAAGCCAAGGGAGGTTTAAGGTGGGAGCATGCCATTGGGCTATCTGTGAGAGCTTAGTGGCAATGAAATAGTGCCAGATATTGGGGATGCCTAGGCCGCCCTTATTTTGGGGTCTGAACATGAGTGGGTAGCCACATCTTGGTTTTTTTGAAGACCAGATGAATTTGTTGATCTCCCTTTGAAGAGATTCAATTCTTGTTTTAGGGACATTGATAGGTAAAGCTCTAAAAAAATATAATAATTTTGGAAGGAGGGTCATTTTAAGGGCGCAAATCCTTCCAAGGAGGGAAATGTGGTATGTGGACCATATTTTGAGTAGAGAGCTTATCTGTTGGAATAGAGGGGTGAAGTTGGTAGTATATAAGGTTTTATGATGGGAGGTGATGTGGACCCCAAGGTACCTAAAAGATTTATAGCACCATATGAAGTTGAAGTTTTTTTGTAGAGTAGTGGTAAGGTTAGGGTCGAGGTTGATAGGGAGAGCAGAGCACTTATTAACGTTGATACCCAAACCAGAGATGATGTGGAAAGATTTAAGTTCAGAGATGAGGTTTGGTAAAGACGTTAAGGGACTTGATAAAAACACCAGAGCATCATCAGCATAAAGGCTAATTTTGAATTCGTACTGGCCCTTGATATACCCTTTGATATTTGGGTTGTTTCTAATAGCTTGTGCTAGAGGTTCAATAGCCAGGGCGAATAAAAGAGGGGAGAGGGGGCAGCCTTGTCTGGTACCTCTGCTTAAGGGAAAAAAATCAGAGTTATGGCCTGGGATTTTAATTCTGGCATGGGGGAGGTGATAGAGGGCATTAAATCCATGGATAAATCTGTCTGTGATGCCAAATTTAGGGAGAAGATAATTAAGATAGGACCAGTTCACACTATCAAATGCCTTATGGATGTCAAGGCTAAGAAGGCATAGTGGGTTAGAGAAAAGATTAGCATCTTGAATGATGTTAGTAACAAGTCGGATGTTATCTGTGATTTGACGGCCAGGGATAAACCCAGATTGGTCGATATGGATAAGGGAAGTGATAACAGATGCCAATCTATCAGCTAAAAGTCGGCCAAAAATTTTCAGATCGTTATTAAGAACCAAAATTGGGCGAAAATTTTGGGGAAGGGAATGATCTTTAAGAGGTTTAGGAATCAGAGACAGATTCGCAAGGAGCATGTCCTCAGGGAAATGTCCGCCAGTGAGGATATGATTGAATAATTTAGTTAGTCTAGGAGCTAAGAGGGGTGCAAATTTTTTGTAGTACAATGTGGAGAAGCCGTCAGGGCCTGGCACTGTCGAAGTTTTAAGTGATTTAATGATGTTCGTAATCTCTAGATCCGTGCATGGATTGTTGAGAATGGAAGTTTGTTGATCATTGAGGGAGGGAAGGTGTAAATTATCTAGCCAATTAAGGGCGGAGGAAGAAGGATGCGTCTGAGGCCCTGAAAGGAGATTTTTATAGAAGGAGGAGAAAATGTCTAAAACATCACAGGGATGTGTGACCAGGTTGCCCTTATGATTACGCAGTTTGTATGTGTGGGGGGGGTTATGTTCCTGGTTGAGTTTACGAGCAAACATTTTAGATGTGGTGTTGCTCTGTAACAAGAATTTAGCTTTAGAAAATATAAGGGATTTCTCAGTGTCTGATGAGAGGATCGTGTCTAAGGATTGGCGTTTAGAGAGGATTTGTTTGGTGATATCAGGGGATGGAGATGAAGATTGGCTAAGTTTGTTGTATAAGAGATCCAAGTCTCTAGTTAGCGTTTTAATTTCTGTAAGTTTAGCTTTATTTTTGGCTGCAGCAATGCTAATCAGGTGTCCTCTCAGGACTGCCTTGTGTGCAGACCAGAGTGTAGTAGGAGCAATGTCTTCGGTATAGTTATTAGCAAAATAATCTTCAATGTGAAAGTTTATGTCTTGAAGTGTGTGTGGGTCCGATAGAAGTGAGTCGTTGAGACGCCAATTAAATGCAGAGGGGATGAGCCCCACATGAGAAGTGTCAAATTCAACCATGTCATGGTCAGACCAGGGACAAGGGTGAATTAGAGCTCTCGAAGAGTTCGCAAGGAGAATAGGGGTGCAGAATATATAATCGAGTCTGGCATAACTGTCATGTGGGTGGGAATAGTGGGTGTAGGCCTTTATGCCAACGTTGTGGGATCTCCACGAGTCCATCAGTTGGAGTTTATTAAGTGTGCGGCTCATTGATCTGGGGAATGCTTCTGTGGAGGGAGTCACTTTGCTCCTATCTAGGAAGGGGTGTGCCGCTAAATTGAAGTCGCCCCCTAGCACCATGTGAGGGGAGCTATATTGGTCGAGAGTGTCAAAAAAAGAATTAAAAAAAGTAGAGTGTGCTTCATTAGGTGCGTAGATGGAGGCGATCGTGATCGATCGTTTGTTTATTGTGCCTTTTAGGATGATGAAGCGGCTTTCTGTGTCTCTATATATCCTTTGTATATCAAAGATGATAGAGTTACGGATGAAGACTGCAACCCCTTTCGATTTATTAGAGAAAGTGGTAAAGAAGTGTTGACTATATGTTTTGTCAAAGTAATTAGGGTGGTTTTCTGCGGAGAAATGGATTTCTTGGAGAAGGATGATGTCAGCACCTAGTCTTTTATAGTGCTTGAAAGCTTTTTTGCGTTTGTGTGGAGAGTTAAACCCATGGACGTTGTGGGAAAGGATTTTAAGACCCATTGGCAGAGGGGGTGTGTGTGCTAAGTGCTGGGGAGAATATAGAGATAGTGCTGTATGAGAATTGGATAGTGGAAGTAGGTATTGTAAGGAAGTGTATGACATCACAGTGTATAACAACATACAGAGCAAGGTCATGAAGGGCATAGTTATTAGGGATGTCCCGATACCGATACTAGTATCGGTATCGGTACCGATACCAGGCATTTCCCGAGTACTTGTACTCGGGGAAAATGCTCCGATGCTTCAGCCGATACTTGGGCAGTCAGTGATGATCGGTGCGGCGGGGGAGTTACAAGCACCGATCACCGCTGTATAGATTTCAATACAGCTTCTCCCGACCCCCCCCTTCTTTTCAGCTGTTTTAGTGAAATCTATACAGCGGTGATCGGTGCTTGTAACTCCCCCCAAAGCCGCACCGATCACCGCTGACTGTCCCTGTATCCTCCTCCAGTTCCCCCATCCATGCTGCTCTCCCCGTGCGCTCCGTGTGCCCCCCCTCCATGCTGCTGATGTCTTCCGTTATTCCGCTCTCCCCCGTGCGCTCCGTGTCCCCCTCTCCATGCTGCTGATGTCCTTCATCTTTCTGCTCTTCCCCCCCGCGCTCCGTGTCCCCCCCTCCTCGCTGCTGCTGTCCTCAGCTCTGTGCCACCCTCCATATCCTCCTCCGCTTCCCTCTGTCAGGATGGAGAGCGGAGGTAGGAGCCGCTAAACCCGGCTCCTACCTTTTCCGAATGTACAGAGTCAGTGACTGACTCTGTCCATTCATAAAACTGAAACATCGTAACCTGTGTGTTTACGATGCTTCAGTTTATGAATGGAGAGGAGCCGTTGTTTCCTCTCCATTCATTTTCAGTGCAGCTGAGAAAGGGACTGGGGAATCTGTTTCCCTAGTCCCTTTCTCTGTCTCAAAGGGGAGATGTCAGAGGTCTGTTAAGACCCCTGATATCTCACCAAAGCCCCCCAACAGGGCTAGAAATAAAAAAATAAATTGCAATAAATAATAAAAAATAAATTGTAAAAAATAAAAAATAAATACACTGAGATCATCCACCCACCCCAACAAAGCATTGTAAAAAAACATGGCAAAAAATAGTAAAAAAAAAAAAAATAGTAAAAAAAAAAAAGAAAAAAATACTGACATATAAAAAAAAGTATCGGTATTCGGTATCGGCGAGTACTTGAAAAAAAGTATCGGTACTTGTACTCGGTCTTAAAAAAGTGGTATCGGGACAACCCTAATAGTTATGAAATGTAAAAGGAAGGCATACATATAGCAGTAATACGAATATCTTCAAGTGTCTAGCAACAGTAACGAAACTGTAGAGAATTTCGATGAAAAATCTAGTACAAAAAAGTGCTATTTGAGCAATACAACATACTCTGAAAAATTTCAAAGAAGGGTCAGGTAGCGGGATGATAACCGACCATTTGCGATTGAATCTTCCATAGCGTTCTCTAGAAACATAGTAAACAATGTGAATAACTAATAACATATAGAGAAAAAATAAAAGGGGGTCAGAGGACCGGAGGCCCAATGACCAAAAAATTTGTGAAGAGGGACAATAAAGTCCAAAACTCACAACCAAGGCCCAGCACCGCCACCCACGCAAGGGGGAGGCCACACCGAGCCACGGACGAGAGCGTGGGGACAAACCAGCAGCAGCGGATGAGCCAGGATATGAAAAATTTCCTATATCTGCTGTGTGCAAAATAAGGGTTAGAGATCGAGGGCAAACAAAGCGTAAAAATAAAACCGTAATATTAAGTAGGCCCAAAGCCAAACAAGATGGAAGGGACACTCTATTACCTATAGACTGCTCCCAAAACATGGGAAGATCCCTATTACATGTTTAAAAAAGCTGTCGTCATCCTTTCGGAAGAGGAGTTGGAGAGGGAGAGACAACACTAGAAAAAAAAAAAAAAAAAAAGGGGGGGGAAGGGGAAAGGGGGAAAGAACCATGATGAACATATATATTGGTTGTCTGCGAGACAGGTAATTTTGAATATGGAGTTATTGCTCAAAATGTAAAATTTCAGGTCTGGGAGGTAAAAATATGGCAAAAAAAAAAAAAGGGGGGGGAGAGATGGTGGGATAATACAGGATGATGGGAAGAGGAATCAACTTATAGTCTATTAATCTTGGTCTTGAAGGGAATTTCACCATCTTCTCTGATCTCTTGGGTTACGACGGGTAGAAGGGGTGGTCCAAATAGGCGAAGAGCGAGGAGTCGCAGGAGGACGGTTGGGGGGTTCAGGGTCTAGCAGGCCTAGCTTGACCAGAAGTTCTTTTCCTTCAATGACATTGTATATTGTATGTGTAGCACCATTATGCATCACAGACAGTTTGAAGGGGAAGCCCCAGCGGTATTTAATTCTGGCTGTTTGTAGGATTGTGGTAACTTCTTTCATCCTGCGTCTGCGATCCAGGGTAGCAGGAGATATGTCAGGATAAATTTGTAGTCTGGAGCCATCTAGTTCAATATTAGGTGTGTTTCTGGAGGCCCTCATTATGTCCTCTTTGATGAGGAAGTCCTTAAGGCACAAAATTATGTCACGTGGAGGTTTGTCAGGAGGAGGTTTGGGGCGAAGAGCTCTATGAATCCTGTCGCAGACAAAAGCTGAGGCAGGTTTGACAGGCAGGAGCATATGAAACACTTTAGAAACTGCGGGAAGTAATTCAGTGATGGACTCAGGAATGCCGCGCAGTCTAATATTATTCCTGCGATTTCGATTGTCCAAATCCTCTATGTGTGCCTGCATATAGGAGAAGCTATCAGCTAATGTCTCATAATCCCTTCTAAGGTCATTGTGAGCAAGGGAGAGTTCATCGTGTTTAGTCTCTAGGACATCAGTGCGCCCCCCAATACTGGCAATCTCTTGTGATAAGGCATGAGTGGATTTATGTAGTTCCTGCTGAAATTTATCTGCTAATTTATCATACATAGCAGAGAGGCTTGCATCAAGGTCAGCCTTAGATAGAGAGGAGTACTCACAGTCTTTTGCAGGCTGGTGTTGTTTCTGTGTAGAGTTGTGAGAGGCAGCTCTCGTTCCGGCGCCATTTTGGGACATCTTCACTGCTTGTTCCTCTAGGCTCAGGAGATAGCCAGTAAGGGAGTAGTTGTAGCGGTGTTTACCCTTATGTTTATGGAAATTCATGCACCGAGATGTTTCCCAGGGGTGCTGGGGAGATGTTGTTCCGATGATAGTCGAGTTTAGCCCCGGGAATCAGGCCTGGCAGAGCCGGTCAGACGGAGCTCTCAGCAAACACGTCCGCTCCGCATCGCGCCGCGCATGGGCCCCATAATATTCATCTTCAACCACCCTACCTCTGTTTTTGTGCAGGGGATTGCCGGAAATCAAAGTCAATATATATTATTAACTTGAAAATCTAGATGCCTTGAAAAAAATAAAATTCTTTATACACTATTTGATTTTATATCTGCCTGATGTTCAAATTTAAAAAGTTTCTCCCTGGGTTCCAATTTGAACCAGAGTTCTATAGTATCTTCTTAGAAGCATCTATCATGCATGCAAACATCTCTCACCACAAACCTGTAAGCATTAAAGTCTCTCCTGATTAACACAACAGGATGATTTCCCAGTGGTAAATTAAGGGCTAATGTTGGCAAAGTTTAACTGAGCAATAGCTAAAGTGATATTAAAGCTTGGTTTAAAAAATAAATAAACAACAAACATGTTATACTTACCTGCTCTGTGCAGTGGTCTTGCACAGAGTAGCCCCAATCTTCTTCTTTTCAGATCCCTGGCTCCTCCCCCCTTTGAGCAGTGCCCCCCAGAGAAAGACGCTTTCCCTGGGGGCACCGCTGCATGATTGCTCCCGAACCGCGGCTCTATGCATCCATATGACACATAAAGCCACGGCTCGGTCTTGCCCCCCACTCTCTGCTCATTGGCTGTAATTGACAGCAGTCGGAGTCAATGGGCGTCTGCTGCATATGCATGAAGGTAAAAAACTTCAGCCTTTGCAACCACTTAATTTTATGGTAACTTCTAGTTGGATGCATTTTGCCACTTATCCCTAATAAGCTAGAGAAGGCTTTCCCAACCAGGGTTCAATGGAACCCTAGGGTAACTCCAGAGGTTGCCAGTGTAAAGGGGGCAATTTTTCACAGACATTCAATGTAAGGGGTAATTTCTACATTGGTTACCAATGCAGAAGGCTTTTGACAACTGACCACTAATGTAAGGAGGCACTTTTCCACTGAATAGTGTAATGCCCCGTACACACGATCGTTTTTCATGCCGTTAAAAATGCCATTTTAAAAAATGGCCATTAAAAATGATCGTGTGTAGGCTCCAGAGCATTTTTAACGACGTGAAAAACGGCCATTAAAAATTCCGGACATGCTCTCTTTTTTCACGTCGTTTTTCATGTCGTTTTTTTTAACGACGTTAAAAACGATAGTGTGTATGCTTTCACGACGTGAAAAAAAACGTGCATGCTCCGAAGCAACTATGAGACGGGAGCGCTCGTTTTGGTAAAGCTAATGTTGGAAATGGAGATGGCACATTCGTCACGGTGGAATTAATAGCATCGTTTTAATGCTGCGCATTCCGTTCTTCTTTTGATAATGCTTTAAAATGACCCTCTTTTGATAATGACATTGAGAGTTTTATGCCAAACTTGTTTCTAAAGTAATTCCAAATTGCTCTAATGATTATAAAATATTATTTATAAGCCGCACCTCCCTCCTAAATAATACTAATAATAATAAAATAATGTAATTCTCCTTTTTTCTTTAAATTTTATATTATTTTTGTTTTTGTTTTTTTGGCCTTTTTTTAAGTATTTTGGCTTAAATTATTCTTGTGTAAAGTTACCACAACAACCTTCCAAATGTGTCTCATTTGGCCTCAGGGAGGTTTGTGTCCCCTGATAATAACAATAATATAATTTGAGATGTCCCTGCCTGCTTCCTAGCAAGCTCTCTTTTGAAATACAAATCACATAGTCAAGTATTTAAAGGGCACTCAATTTTTTTTTATTTCAGAACATTAACAAATTAAAGTGGAAGGCAGCACTGGAGAGCCTGCTTGCATTTGTGCATCCCTTTCACCCCACAACAACCATACAAGATGTCCAAACCAAAATAGAGATTAGATCCCCCCAAAAAATGAGCCCAATCTTGCCTTGAGCTCCCAGAGGTCAGGAGCCACAGCAGATAAGTCCTATATGTCCCCAGTCTGTGGTACTACAGCAGGCATTATTTTCTCCTCTTCCTTGTAGCCTTCTCTCCAGCCTTCTCTGCAGCCTTGGTTGGTTTCTTCCTTGGAGGCTGGGGATCAGGAGGAGAGGTTGTGGCAGGAGGAGTAGTAGGAGGAGGAGGAGGAGGTGGAGGAGTAGGGACAACCTCCGTTATGTCCGTGTACCTAGTGAGTTCACCCAGCACGCCCTTATTGATGACTTTCAATAGCAGGGTCTCACTGAAATTTTTTTGCTGCAACTCCATTTGCCCTAGTTTGTGGGCGAGGACTGCGGCAAATCCCTCATCAACAGAGGGTGCCTCTCTGAGGGCCGCTGTTGCCTCTCTGAGGAAGGCCCTGGTTTCCTCCTCCACCTGCCTACCTCTCCTTGGCCCTCATGGTTTAACTACCAGGGGAGGCATCTGGGCTCTTGTGCTGGGCCCAGCCTCCTCCTGGGTGCCACTGGGCCCAGCCTCCTCCTGGGTGCCACTGGGCCTTGCCTCCTCCTGGGTGCCACTGGGCCCTGCCTCCTCCTGATCCCCAACATCACCCTCTTCCTGGCTCTGCTCTGGCTGTAAAAAAAGAAAGGGACATTATTTATTTTGCCACATCATCATTCACAGACATTGTTCACCTCTAGACATTGTTGAAATCAATGCCAAAAGTTATGTCATTTTCATTGATTACGCATCCTGGTTTTGTTGTCTTGGGCACATAAAATTAGGCCACTACTGTATCTTGCTCTTCACAAACTTTATTTGTAGAAGTGTACATACCTTTAACAATACTAACATCTATTTAAAATCTACAATTTTGTACGATAGAAATATAGATAGCAAAACTTTACCTGGCTCCATATCTCCAAATCTGCCTCCTCAAGGCCCTGATCTTGATCCTCAGAGGAAGCCAGAGCAGGGTTGACAGGAAGGCTGGAGGACTGGCTGCAGGGAAGGCTGGAGGGTTGGGTACAAGGAAGGCTGGATTGACCTCTGGGGGGAAGGGTGGAGAGAGATTCCCGCACTTCCAGCTGGTCATCCAGAAAAGCAAGCTTACTGTAGTACCACAGACTGGGTTTATAAACCTTATCTGCTGGTGCACCTGACCTCTGGGACCTCAGGACCATAGTCCTCTGGGTCCTGTATGTCCCTCTGATGGTCGCAATTTTGTTTTTGACATCTTGGAGAGTTGTTGTGGGTATCTTTGTTTGCACAAATGCAAGCAGGCTCTCCAGTGCTGCTTTCCTGGCGTCTTTATTTTTATTACCGCCACTTTTTGTTTGCCATAATATAGGGAGCTCTTGCCATTTGTCGATGAACTCCCCCATGAAGTCTGGGTTTTTAAAAGTATTCATGATATCTGTAGAAGCGAGAAACCAAAAAAAAAATATATTTCAGGCAACATTCCTCAACTGTGCATTGTCTACATATTTTGAGCACACAAATCTCCTCGTCTGATGAACCTCAAAAAGTAAAATTGTTAGGTACCTTGGTCACGACGTTCGTTGCTAACTCTCTCTCCCGAAAAATGAACGTATTTCCCAGACATGGATCTTCACTTTATATACACAGCGCATGCGTGAAACTCTGCACGCTTTCCCCGCCCCTGACGTTCGATATTGTACTTTCCCCGCCCCTTCTCGCTCGTAGTGCTGAACAAAACATGGCGGAGACACAGGTGGCTGAGATTACCTCTACAGAGGATGAAATTACAGAGGAGCCCAAATCAAGACCCAGGAGATATAAGGCATCCAACATGTCATTCGAGGAAATGGTGGAGATGGTCGCCATTTTAAAGAAGGAGGATTATGATGCCAAGCATGGTCCGTATAAAAGGCCTAATCTGGTCAAGTCCAGAATTATGGGCAAAGTGGTCAAAAGTCTCCACCAAAAATTCGGGGTGTGCAGAACGAAGGAACAGCTCAGAAAACGATGGTCAGATCTGAAGTTGCGGGAGGCCGACCAATATAAAAGAATCAAGAAAGTTATATTAAAAAGTAAGTTGTTTTTTTTGAGTTTCCATGGTACATATTATTTTCTTGTATTCTGTCGTGTATTTTTAACTTTCATATAGTACACTGAAAGATACCATCTTTTAGGTTCGTCCGCATAGTAAACGGACGTATTAAACCTCTTTCTCCGTACAGTCCCTCAAACGATGTTTTAGGATCATCCAGTGTGAACACCCATGTTTTTTGGTTTATTTGGGGGAGTACATTTGGGCCACACTTATTTTTGGTGTGCTAATCCAAAGGACATTTGTTCATTTGAAAAAACGATATGCATGGTAATGTTAAAGGGAGTGAATGCTCAGCAGCTGATGAAACATCTGAACGCAGTAGTACAAGTGTGGGCCTAAAGCCAAAAAGCTTGAGGGAGTCACACACAGGTGATCCAGTGTAGATACTTTGGGGTGTTACAATGTTTCAAATTTGTTTACAAAATGTATATGCTCTGTTTTGGGCTATGTATCCAATCATTTGTCCCGGTTGGCACAGGGGGTAAAAATTAAAATGGAGCATGCTTCAAAAGAATGATTACCAAGTTTTTTTTCATGTTTCTTATTTTAGCAAAATTGAGTCGCTACTAATGAAACTATTCCTTTTATTTCAATCTCCCTAGGGATTCGAAAAGCTACCTCAGATGAGACGAGAATTGCAATACCTACAACAATACCCCCAGAACCCCAGGATGGAGAGGAATGTGATGTTGTGGAAGTGGAAAGTGGCACCACCACAGGTCAGAGTGAAACCAGACACATGCATGTTAAATAGATGTAGGCCTACATATTCTATCCTACATATTTCTTTTTACATTTAGGTGCAGTTCTGGCAGAAGACCCCAATAAGTTGACACATCACAGTGCCCAGATCCTGATCCAATACCTGATGGTCTGCTGTCGTGACCTCGAAAAAATTAAGGGAGATTTGCTAGAGATCAGGGCAAATACAAAGCGGGTGGAGGAAAGGCTCCAAAATATCATGGCTGTGCTTGGGCGTGTCTAATGTTTTTACACCAAATAACGTTTTACTTGCAGAGATTTCTATTTTTTTTGGTTATTTTACCCTTTAATGACTAGCACATGTTTAGCTTTTTCAAAATTTGGAGAAATATAGTTTGTTTGGCATGAAACAGGCTTCACCCGACGCATTTTGTGGTAAACCACGTCTTCAGGGGACTGGACCAATTGCGTGATGTCTCCCATCTTATATACTAGAAGCTACACCTAAACAAAAAAAATAAAGGTATTTTTACATAACAAATCATTGTGGCTTCATTATGTAAATGTGGTGCTGAGTGAACTAATCAATGTTTGGTGTTTACACTGACAATGAAGGCTAATTAAAAGATTTTTTAATCCACATGGCAAAACAAGTGCACTAGGTAAACCTACCAGAAACATCAAACATTATACAATAAAAATGACAAACCAATCTTTACTCAAGAAAAAGTTTTATTTTTTTGGTCTAAAATTATTAGAGATTGTCTGGCATTTCAATGGCCCCCCTACCCATAAAATAGTCCACATATTGGTTACAGACCTCATGTCCGGTTGGGGGGGCCAAGCCAGGACGGCCAGGTTCCAGGGCCACCAAAGTTTCTGCATTGATTAAAGAGGCCTCAGGCCCACTCAAAGATATATAACTCGTTGAATGCACCCTTAGGAAATTATGCAGCACACAGCACGTCATAACCACATGGTTCCATTTGTATGGGGCAAGGTGGATGGAGGTAAGGAAGAGGCGAAATCGGCTGGCCATGATCCCAAACGCATTTTCCACCACCCTTCTGGCTCTGGCCAGCCGATAATTGAAAACCCTCCTCTCAGGGGTGAGGGTGCGTTGCGGGAATGGCCTCATCAAATGGGGTCCCAGGCCAAACGCCTCATCCGCCACAAACACAAAAGGTAGTCCCTCCACATTCTGCTCCGCTGGTGGCAAGGCCAGCAGATCCAAAAGGAGCCGTTCTCCAAACTCCGTCTGGGCAAAAACTCCTCCATCAGACATCCTGCCATTCTTGCCAACGTCCACATAGAGGAACTCGTAGGTGGCCGACACCACTGCCATCATCACGACGCTGTGGAACCCCTTATAATTATAATAAAAGGATCCCGAATGGGGTGGTGGGACGACCCGAACATGTTTGCCGTCGATGGCTCCTCCACAGTTCGGAAAGTTCCATCGCTGGGCAAACTCGGAAGCCACATTCTGCCATTCTTTATGCATGGCTGGTCATGCGTTTTAATACACCTGAAATTAAGGGAACATCCACATTTCTAAGGAAGTTGCCCACTATCTGATGCTGATCGGCTGACTTGTGGAAGAGTGGTGAACCATGTGGTTGTAATCATTATAATGTGGAGTTGAAAGTGATTGTAAAGGCAGAAGGTTTTTTGATCCTAATGCATTCTATGCATTAAGATAAAAAGCATTCTGTATGCAGCAGCCCCTCTCAGCCCCTACTTACTTGAGGTCCCTCTAGATCCAGCGATGTTGCAGGTGTGTCTCGGTTCCCCATTGGCCGAAACAGCAGCACAGCGCCATTGGCTTCTGCTGCTGTCAAAGTTAGTTAGCCAAAGGGAGAGGGAGAGAAAGGGGGCCGGGCTGCGGCTCTGTGTCTGAAAACTCAGCTCGGGTACCCCCATAGCAAGCTACTTGCTGTGGGGGCACTTGAATTACAGTATCGGTGAGATAATAGTGGATGGACTCTACATTCAGGTAATGCATGGACATTTAATGTGTTTGCACTATTTTTAATATGTTTGCACTAATTTGAATGCTGAATTAAGCACACTTTATTGATTGAAAGCACTATTAATTATGGATTTTTTAGATTTTTATGTGAAATTTTGATTATAAGGATTTTTATAGAGTTATGAATTTATTGGTTTTGAATTTATTTGCACTTTAGCACTTTGTATTATTGCACATGTTAGCACTTTATGATCGATCAACTTTGGTATGTGCAGTATTTTGTGATTTACTGACTTAAAGAAACAGTACACCATTTTTAGTTTTTTTCAGTTTGAACATATCTTGTACTCGGATATAGTGGGAGCTGCAGTCTCAGTTGTTGTAAGACGCTAAGCGCAGGTTTTATTTTGTTTATTTATAGTTCGTTTGCTAGGCATTTTGGTTTTAAGGTTGTGGGTCACTTGAATTTTTATGTTAGCAGTTTGCCGGTGTGTTGCTGTCTTTTGCTTTGCTATTAATACTTTTACTTCACCATATATCATTTGGTCTCAGTTTCCTTGTGTAGTTTTGCATATCTGGTCATCTCTTCCGCTGAATCATGACACTAACAAAAGATCATAGGAACCTCCTTGACAATGATTTGATAAAAAGTTCATATGGGTACAGTGTTGCATCACCGTGCAATTTTCGTTCAAAGTGTTACAGCACTGAAAGCTGAAAATTAGCCTGGGCAGAAAGGTGGCGAAAGTGCCCAGTATTGAAGTGGTTAGAATGATTGTATAAGTGTAGGGATTTCACGCTATAAGATATTGGTATTTTTTTGTTTGTTAGTTTTATATTTATTTATTATGAATTGATCAGACTGGGAAATGAAGGGAGAGAGGAGGGGAGGAAGAGAGGGAGAGGAGGGAAGAGGTGGGAGGGAGAGAAAGGGGGGAGATGGGGGGATAGGGCAAATGGGGGAGGGGATAAAAATATGGAGTAAACTGGGAGAATATGCAGATTAGAGGTCGCCTCTCCTAGGCTTGGATAATTTTACATTTTCTCCCCCCCACCTCATCTGTAGTTGGTCCAGTGTGCTATATAAAACCGTTTGTTGGTCTTCTTTATTTTTTTCTGTGTGGAGCTTTTTGGAGATACAAGATATAAAGAAGATATGATGTATTTAAATGTATAATGATGTATAAAGATGTGAATAATCAGGTGGAGGTTTGCTTGGAATGCTCAGGCCGGGGTCAGCGATGTTCAACCCGGCCCCCAAATAGGATAAACACTCAAGGAAGAGTATTAGTGATTGAGTGAATAAAGCAGGATTGCTTTAGGAACTTCCAGGTGGCCAACAACGGGCCTACGGGGAGTCCCTAGATAGTTAGGAAGGGAGGGGGAGGGCTAGGGATAGTGGGTTAGTAGATAGGGATTAGCGGGGAGGGGCCTTTTTTTTGTTACCTTCTCCTCTCTCGTTCTCCCGCGTTGGGGGGTACCCAGCCACCTATTGGGTTGCCCTTCCAGGGAAATAGAGATCAGGAGAAATGGAATCGTTGCTAATTATGTCATTTAACGTAAGAGGAATGAATGTCCCTGAAAAACGACGGATGTTGTTACAGGAATTGAGGAGACAGCATATTGATATTGCCTTCATCCAAGAAACCCATTTTAGAGAGAACAACCCCTCTACGTTGAGGAACAGAGAGTACCCAGTGGCATATCATGCAATTAATCCAGAGGCTAAAACAAAGGGTGTGTCGATTTTAATTTCTAATAAAGTTTCCTGGGTTTATAGAGATGCACTGATAGATAGGGAGGGAAGGTATCTTTTTATAAAGGGAACAATTGGAGGGACGGTAGTGACATTGGCGTCCTATTATGCTCCTAATATACAACAAGATATATTTGTTAAAAAAATGATGAGACAATTAACAGTATTTACAGAGGGGCAGTTGATCTTTGGAGGAGATCTTAATGTCCCGTTAATTCCTAACGAGGATACGTCATCAGGGGCATCATCAATACAACCTAAAATAAGAAAGGGGATTGCAAAAGAATTGGCAGAGGCAAAAATGGTGGATGTATGGCGGTTATTTCACCCAAAGGAAAGAGACTATTCATTTTTCTCCAACCCGCATAAAGTATACTCAAGAATTGATGTCTTCTTTATTCCTCATAAACAACTACATTCAGTTAGGGAATCCACTATTGGTTTGATTACTTGGTCAGACCATGCACCGATCTTCCTGAGTTATGATTTGGCGGAGAGAAACCGGACGTCTCCAATGATGTGGAAACTAAATGAGAGTCTGTTACAGGATCCAAAGGTAACGGAGGACATTAGAAAGGAGATGGGCTGGTTCTTTCGGGCGAATGATAACTCAGAGAGTTCATTAGGAGTAATCTGGGAAGCTCATAAGGCTGTAATAAGAGGGGTACTGATTAAACATGGAGCGAGGATTAAGAAAGAGAGGGAAGTTAAATTAAAAGGTTTACTAGAAAAAATTCAAAGATTGGAGGCACAACATAAACATGCTCAGACTACAGATGTAGAACGGGAATTATTAAAAACGCGCGGACAAACGAACAAATTATTACAGTATAGAACAAAAATGGCATTACAAATGGGTTGTAAAAGCAGCTATGAATCAGGCAATAAGTGTGGAAGACAATTAGCAAGGGCCTTACGTGAAATACAGACAAGGACATACATACCTTCGGTTAAAAAAAAAGATGGAACAGAAGTTCAGCTACCACGACAAATAGCGGAGGCATTTGGCGACTACTATGCCTCATTGTATAACCTAAGACTGAGAGAACCAGAGCAGGCCGAGATGGAGGAATATGTAACATCGAGTGGTATGCCGAGCCTGGCGATAGAGGTCAGTGAGAAATTGCAGTTGCCAATAACATTGGAAGAAGTCCAAAATGCAGTAAGAGAGTCAAAGATAGGGAAAGCACCAGGGCCAGATGCGTATACGGCCCAATATTACAAGACATTTTTTTCGGAGCTAGGACCTTTTATGGTTAGAAATAACTCCCTTTCATTCAGAGACAGTTAAAGCCATGATATCAGTATTACCAAAAGAAGGTAAGGACCCAAAGCAATGTAGCAGTCAGAGGCGGCTCTCTAATTAGGCAAATTAGGCGATCGCCTAAGGCCTCACACTCACAGGGGCCTTGCGGCCGCCTAATTTGCCTGTGATCAATACTAATGTCGGCGCCATCGGATCTCTATCACCCCTCTCTCTTTATCAGCTCCCACTCTCTCCCCCCTCTTGCATTGCTGAATATGTCTGATGGGTGAGGAGGGTGCCCTGGAAGTGGTGCTGATCACCTGTGTGCTAGATCCGTGCATTTTCTGCAGCCATTTTTCTTGCTTGAATTATTTTTCCCCATTATGGGCGTGAGTGGGGCCTCATGTCTAAGTTTTGCCTAAGGCCTCACAAAGCCTAGAGCCGCCTCTGGTAGCAGTTACAGGCCAATATCTCTGCTCAATGCTGATTTAAAAATATTTAGCAAGATAATAGCCTTGAGATTACAACAACAACTCCCCTTTTTGATTCACCAAGATCAAGTTGGCTTTATACCAACAAGAGAAGCAAGGGACAATACCATTAAGGCAGTGAATCTGATACATATAGCGAACTCGACTAAGACCCCCTGCGTCTTTCTTGGAACGGACGCAGAGAAGGCCTTTGATTGGGTAGGATGGGGGTTTATGTTTGCGGTCCTACGACATATAAAAATTGGAGAGAAAATGACTAATTGGATCACAAGCATGTATAAAGGCCCTACAGCCCAAGTGAAAGTTAATGGAGAGGTGTCCCCACTTTTTAAGATATCAAATGGGACAAGACAGGGTTGTCCACTGTCTCCTTTGATATTTGTATTGACTTTGGAGCCTCTTTTGTGCAGAATACGGGCAAATAAGGATATCATGGGAATTGAAATAGGGGGATCACAGCATAAAGTCGCAGCATATGCAGACGATATGTTATTTTCAATGATAAACCCGATTGTGAGCCTCCCTAACCTGTTTAAGAAAATCGAGCAGTTTGGTAAACTCTCATATTTCAAGATAAACTGTGCAAAATCAGAAGCCTTGATGGTAGCAACCCCGAAGAAGCAGATGGAATCAATAAGTCGTATGCAAACATTATTTATGAAATTTATTTGGGCCGGTAAACAACCGAGAATTAGGAGGTCATTACTTTTTTTGCCAAAACAATATGGGGGGATGACGGTGCCTAATGTATACAAGTACTATCAAGCAGTACATTTAGGACGGGTATTAGATTGGTGCCGACACAGGGACATGAAAATATGGCCAAATTTAGAACAGGCACAATGTAGGGAATTACTAAGCAGAGCACCCTGGTGTTTCAAAAATATTACAACTAATACCAAGACGCACCCAACAATAGGGACAACACTTTGAGTATGCAATAGTCTCTTTCTAAGGGAGGAGTCATCGACATGTAGTTCACCATTGAGGCCTATATTGGGAAACCCCCAATTTATACCGGGAATACAAAAAGGCCCTTTTGCGAGGTTAATTGAACGTGGTCAGTTTCAGGCTTTGCATTTTTTGGTCTTGGGTAACTGCCCAACAATGCAGGAATTGATGCAAAAAAATGGGCCCTTTCAATTAGATTTTTTTCAAGCAGCACAACTAAGACATTTTTTAAGTAAGACGGTGACACCAGGCTATGTAGATCGGAATCTAACAGTATTTGAGAAAATGTGCATGGAAAAAGAACCAATAACGCATACAGTGTCCAGAATGTATGGGCTGTTGACTAAACCATCTGAGGATTTCCAGCTGCCCTTCTTTCATAGATGGAAGCTTGATCTGGGGAGGACTTTTCAGGAGTCTCAAAAAAATAAAATGATTCATGCAATATTTAAAACAGCAACGTGCACCAAAATGCAGGAAACAAATGATAAAATTATCTCACAGTGGTATAGAACCCCGGAGAGACTCCACAGATGGTTCCCGAATGTGAAGGGAGAGTGCTGGAGATGCCAGTCAGAGCAGGGCAGTATGTTACATATATTTTGGGAATGCCCCAGAATAAAGGAATTTTGGAAGGAGGTCCGAGAGACTATTCAACGATTTGGTGGAATAGCAATACCGGATGACCCAGCATTTTTTTTACTGCATTTAATAGAGATACCAGGAGATAGATATAGGAATTCAATCCTGGGACATTTAGTGAATGCTGCGAAAGCCTGTATACCACTAAAATGGAAACAGACACAAGCACCTAATATGACTATGTGGCTACAAAAAGTAGAAGAAGTGAATAGGATGGAAGACTTAGTTTGGACAAGTAGGGAAAAAAGAGATTTATACTTAAAAACCTGGTCAACATGGAATGACTTTATTTATGATAGGGAGGGAGGGAGATAGGCGGCGGGGGGAATGGGGGGGGAGGGAGGGAGGAGAGGGAACAGGGGGGAGGGGTTTGGGGGAGGGTGGGGCTTTTTTTTTTCTTCGGGATTGGGGTGGGGAGGGTAGGAAAATAGGAAGGAGAGTCAAAGGGAATGATAAGTAGGAAGGAGGGGATTAAGTATTTGGATATAAGGAAACGGAACCTGTGGGGAGTGTAGCCCCAGGCGGTAGGAAGAAGGGATGAATGGAGCAAATATTGCTCTTTGTTCCCGACTCCTTTTAAACCCTCTTCTGGCTTTTTTTTTGTTTTAGTTCATGATTTATTACTCTTTATTTGTTTCCCACCAGTATTGGGAGGAACGGGGAATTAGAATAAGAATTATGTAAGTTCTACCTGGCCCGGAGTATAGAATAGCCTGTGGGAAGCAAGTTAGAGTACCGACCGAATTACGGTAATGTGAGATTCAAGAATTTATATGTGGAATATGTGAGAATGACTCAATTCTTTATGTGTATGTACATGAAATGGAATACTTTGTATAATTTGGAAAAAAAACGGAAAAATAAAGAGAATACTAAATAAACAAGACTTTGAAAACTTTGACAAAGCTCATGCGTGTGAAACTTGTTGTCATGGCAACAGAATAGCCTGCGTTCCACGTTGGCTCACAGGCTGGCGCTGATGTCATTGAGGCGTGTCTGACACCTTTGGCCCAGCTCGGCTCCCCTGGTCTCCCGTCCACATCCCTGTTGTCTCCCCCTCTCCATCAGCAAGACTCCGTCTGGTAGACACCACGGAACCTCAGCTTGGCCTAGGTAGGCCCAACGTCCTTCTGCAATCCGCACCACCACCATCCCCTGGACACTATGTCTCTGCCTCCAGCCACCAGCTATTGGGTGCATCACCATCAGATCGCGTCTCCATTCTGTTACTGGTGCCCTTCCATGCTCCACCAGCGGGCCCTCCGGATGATGTTAACCCCTCCATGCCCATAGACTTCCAGTGGTATTGTTGGCCTTTATTTATTTACTTTTTAATTGTTCATCTATGACTCTGCTATTGGTGTAATAAACTATTGATTTTTTATAGTCCCAACTGACTGCTCTACTTTTTTGGATCCAGTTCATAAAGCGCTGCCTATCAGTTACTTTTTTTATTTTTTTAAATAAACTAAACTACCCCTTTGGGATCCCCTCCCCTCCACATAGCCACCCTCTATATTAACAATTTTTATTTTATTTTTTAGGCAAATATGCCTTAGTGGATGAGTTAAATTGGGAGTTTGAACCTTAGAGAAATTTTTCCAAAGTTGAGATTGGTACTTTGCTAGGAAATAATTTTGACCAGCGTCACTTGGCTTATCTCTAAAGCCCCGTTCACATATGGGCGATTTGGAATTGTGGGCAGAATTGACACTCGTTTCTGAGTGGGATCGCAAGTTCTTGCTATACGCAGTGTGAACGAGATCTAAAAGAAAAAAACTTCTCACTACAAAATTGGAAAAAAAAGGATGAAACCAACACCTGCGTTTTTAGGGCACCACAAAGAACATGTGTCGAACAAGTTTTCTGTTCCTGATGTCTGAGGTTGTTTTCCTTGATCGCTGAATGTCTCTGTCTGCTACATACATACGAGAGACCATTTCATTGCACCCAATGTTTTAAGATGATTGCACAGACAGTCATAATATATAATATTAAATGTGATTTCACCTCCTTTGCGCGAACTTTAGAACCCTATTAAATACAATGGACGCGAACGTTTGAAATGTAAAGTGCTAATTATAACGGCTAATATGCATGTTATTGTCCTAAAAAGGGTTTGGGGACCCGGGTCCTGCCCCAAGGGACATGTATCAATGCAAAAAGAAGTTTTAAAAACGGTTGTTTTTTCGGGAGCAGTGATTTTAATGATGCATAAAGTGAAAAAAAAAAGTTAAATATTCCTTTAAATATCGTACCTGGGGGTTGTCTAAAGTATGCCTGTGAAGTGGCACGTGTTTCCCATGTTTAGAACTGTCCCTGCACAAAATGACATTTCTAAAGGAAAAAAAGCCATTTAAAACTGCTTGCGGCTTTAACCACTTCGCACCCCGGCCAATTCTGACACTTCGCTCCTACGTGTAAAAATCCTAATTTTTTTGCTAGAAAATTACATATAACCCCCAAACACTATATATGTTTTTTTAGCAAAGACCCTAGAGAATACAATGGCGGTCATTGCAACTTTTTTTTTTTACTTATTCATTCTTTATTGAATTTTTTTTTTTTCATACAGTACAAGAACACTTAACAATGTTCGTCGTGCAACGACGGCAAGATATGATAAAATATAAAAGAGTAAAAGTAACGAAATCTAGCATAGTGATGCTAGGAGTACATGAGAAAACAGCAGTTCAAGGTCCTCTCTCCCCCGGGGCCACCCAAATCGGAGCACTTCTGTGTCCCAGGAGGAGAAATGACCGTAGTCGCCTTAGTGATAAAGGATAAGTCTAAACATGTATATTTCCAAAAAATACAATAGAGGTGATATTCACATGTTGTAGTAGGGTGTGACCTACATATTGCTCAGTCAAGAAGGTGTATAACTAAACAGGGTGTTTTATGAGAGAGGCACAGCTCCGGACCAATTGGTCCACGGGACCCAGGCCTTCCGGGTCCTTTCGGCCTGACCATTGCTGGCTGCCATAACAGATTCATAGCTATAGTGTAGATTCACAAGGTCAATGGTTTGGGAAGTAGACGGGACCCTTTCTGATCTCCACAGTCTTGTGATGCATAGTCTGGATGCCAGGAGGATGTGGGTTGTAACATACCTAGAGGCATGGGAGATCTTCTCTATCTCTAGGTTTAGAATCGCCAGCTCTGGGGAAGGGAGTATTTTACAATGAGTGACTCGAGACAAGAGTTTAAAGATGTCTTCCCAGAATGGTTGTATGAGGGGGCAAGACCAGAGTGTATGTAACAAGTCACCTTTAAGGGATTTACACCGCCAGCAAGTGTCAGAGGATTGGGGAGAAAAGTACGCTAATCTGGCAGGCGTCAGATACCACCGCAGGGTGATTTTTTGGGTAAGTTCCCATAAAGCAGAACATTTGGTGGAGGAATAAATGGACTTTAGTGCTGAGGTCCATTGATCTGTGGAGAAGCAGCAAGTTAAATTTGCTTCCCAGCGTAAGTGCGAGGATGTTTTAGAGAAGTGTTGTTTGCAGTGGAGGCGGTTATAGAAATGAGATATGCCTTTTGTTTTGGAGAGAGAATTTGTGAGGAAATCCCAGGTTTTGGGTGGAATGGCGTAAACGGGAGTGGGTACTGTTTTTAGGCAATGGTAAATCCTTAGGTGGGTATAATACTCCCTGGAGGGGAGGTCAAATTATTTTTGTATGTCAGCGAAGGGCTTGATGTGAGGCCCCCGGAGAAGAGATTGCAGGAAGTATATGCCTTTACTAGACCAGTGTGTTAGTGACAGGTCTGGAGATAGATAGCGGAGGGATTCCAGAGGTATTTGGAGTAGTGGATTGGGGGGAGTGTAGTCTGAGTGCATGATCATTTTTTTCCATGCATGCGCTGATGCTTTCATGGTAGGAGGGAAGGCTGACGGGATAGTTGTCCCGAAAGGGGTACTCATTAACCAAGATTTTAGGTCTGAGCGAGGGAGGAAGGAGTTTTCTATTTGCCCCCATAATGTGGTAGGGTGGGTACGAAACCAATCTTGTAATTGGGCCAGTATGGCGGCGAGATAGTAATCCTCAAAGTCTTTAGAACCCACCCCGCCCGCTAATTTGTTTTTGATCAGTTTATTGTGAGCACATCTGGGTTTTTTACCTTTCCAGAGGTGGGTATTCAGGACATGTTGAAGGGATCTGAAGAAAGAGGGGGGAACGGGGATGGGGAGGGTCCTAAAGTAGTACAGAATTTGCAGGAGGCAGATCATTTTGAAGGCCGCTAACCTACCTGTCCAGGATAATTCATGTTTCGCTATGTTTTGGGATTCACCTTGTATCTTGAGAAGCAGGGGTAAGAAGTTGGTGGAGAATAGGGATGCAGTTGATCTGGTCAATTTAATCCCTAGGTAGGAGATTTCTGTCTCTGCCCATTTGAATTTGTGTTGCATTTGTAGTAAGTTTTTTGTGGTAGCATCTAGATTAATGTTGAGTATAAACGACTTTGTTGTATTGACCTTATAATAAGAGATCTCGCTGAACCAGGTAAGTAATTTTTGTACCTCTGCCAGGGAAGAAGCCGGGTTTGTAAGGATTAGTATCACGTCATCCGCGAATAGGCTTATTTTATGTGAGATCTGGCCTATTTGCATGCCCGAGATGTAGGCGTGATCTCGTACGCGCGACGCCAGAGGTTCCATAACAAGGTTGAAAATAAGGGGTGACAAGGGGCAATCTTGTCGGGTGCCATTAGTTATGGGGAAAGGGTGAGAGGTCATATCTTCCGTAAAGACTGTGGCCGAGGGGGATGAATATAGTGCCATGATAGCGTTAAGAATATATCCATCAAAACCAAATTTCTGTAGTACCGATCTGAGGTAGGCCCAGTGTACTCTGTCGAACGCCTTCTCTGCATCCAAAGAGAGGAGCAGAGAAGGCGTTCCAGTATTTTCCGCTTGATGTATGATGTCTATCATTCTCCTCGTGGCATCAGATGCCTGTCTGCCTTTCGTGAAGCCTGATTGGTCACTGTGGATCAATGTGGGCATTATGTCGATCATTCTTGCTGCTATCGTTTTAGCATAAAGCTTGATATCCAGATTCAGTAGGGATATCGGGCGGAAATTCTGGGGATTAGTCGGCTCCTTCCCTGGTTTGGGTATCGTTATTATAAGAGCGTTTAACATGTCAATCGGGAACTGAGAAGAGGAGGCAGCGTTATTAAATATCTCAACCAGGTGTGGGATTAATTGGTCAGAAAATTGTCTATAGTATTCCCCCGATAAACTGTCAGGTCCTGGGGCTTTGTCTGTGGGGAGAGAGCGTATTGTCTTTCGAAGTTCATGTTCCGAGAACGGAGCATTCAGATGTTTAAGTTGGTCAGGTGTCAAAGCAGGTAAATGCAAGTCATGAAGAAAGCGGTTGATGTCTTCCTGAGAGGGTTGGGGAGTTTGCGGGTCTGCGTTCAAATTGTACAGGTCTTTATAATAGTCGCTAAATGCGTTGGCAATGTCCTGGGGGTTCCTCAAGGGGGTATGAGAATGGGGGTGGTATAAGTGTTGTATTTTGGTCTTGGCACGTCTACCTTTAAGGCGCTGTGACATGCGTTTCCCAGCCTTGTTGGATGTTGAGTAAGTGGTGGCTTTTAATTTCCGTTGGAGACGGTCAAAGGAGTGTAGGAGTAAAGTGCGGAGCTCCTGTTTTAGGGACGTTAGCTGGTCAGGTAGGGGAGTGTGGGGGTTTGTTTTGTGATGCGTTTCTAAGTCTGCTATCTGAGAGGAAAGTTCATCTATACGCTGCGTTCTCTTCTTCCTATGTACCGCATTAATTTTCATCAGGATTCCACTCATATAAGCCTTGTGCGCACTCCACACCACGTTAGGGTCAGACACTGAGCCGTCATTTAATGTAAAAAATTCATTAAGGTGGACTGCTATCTCTGGAGCGTAGTCCTTATGTTGTAGAATGTAGTTATTAACTCTCCATATAAATGAGTTGTGGGTGTGTTTAGAATCGTCAATGGAGAGTGAGATTGGGGCATGGTCTGACCATGTGGTGGTGTGAATTGCGGAGGCAGTCATTTTTTGTAGCACCCATTTGTCAGACAAAAACAAATCAATTCTGGAGTAAGAATTATGGCTATGTGAGAAGTAAGTATAGTCTTTTTCTGTGCCGTGGTGGCACCTCCAAACGTCAAACAAGTCATGTGCCGCTAGTAGCCCCTTCAAGGGGGAAGGTCTCCTTTTCGCAGCGGAGGTGGAGTCCAAGTGAATATCTGGGACTATATTGAAGTCTCCGCAGATTATGAGGTGGCCTTTCTGTACAGATTTAATGAGTCTGAAGATCTTGCGAATTTAATCTGGTGAGCATTTGGGGTATAGAGATTGACGATGGTGTATGGCGTCTTTCCGATGGTGTAGACCAGGATTATGTAGCGCCCCTCCGGGTCAAGGGTTACTGAGGATAGGTGGAAATCAACCCTGTCCCTGACTGCTATCAGAACACCTCTAGCTTTAGAGGCATAGTGTGCATGGAAGACATGGGGAAATAGTCGGTTGGTACAGAGTCGTATGTCGGCTTGAAGGAGGTGCGTCTCTTGAATGCAAACAACGTCACTGTGAAGAGCTTGGACAGTTTTCCACAGGGAGTGGCGTTTAGCTGGGTGGTTAAGCCCGTTAACATTTAGGGACAAAAAATTGATAGGCATTGTGTACGTGTGGACGAGGCAATGGTGTTAGGTCTGCACTTACAGTTAGTTGGTTGGTATCCGGTATGCCGTCAGGTGAGTCCAGGTTGTCGTGGATGGAGAAGAAAGGATCCGGGTCTTCCTGCGATGTGGATGCTAGAGCCGTGAATAGAGCAACATGTCAAAAGGAAAACAAGACAAGAAAAAACTTTTAAGGAAACAAAAATCTGGATACAGTCAGCGTGTCACAAAATAGAGTCGAGACTCTGAGGAGCACGCACTATGCTAGTTCGAGGTAGTAGCTGTAGCAAAAGACCACTAGAACTGTGGTGCTCAACTATGGCGGTATGTAGAGGTGGAGCGTATCTCCGCTGCGACCTCTGAAAGGGGGTAAAAAACAGTCTGAACAAAGAGAACTGAAGTAATCGGAAACATACTCTGACATCCCAGAGGCGTATGAAAAAAAGTTGCGCGGCCCACGGTAGTGGTGGAGCCAGTAGTCACCTATGTGAAGTTTTGGTCCAGGTTACGGCGTGCTTGGATGTTGCTGTTGCGTGGCGGTAGAGGAGCTACCCTGCAGTAAGGTCGCTGACAACATGCGATTTACCATTTTTAGTGATGAGGAGTGTGGCTGGGTGTCTCCATTTATACTGAATTTTATGGTTTTGGAGCCCCTTGGTGATTGGGTTTAGTTGTCTTCTGAGTTGGAGTGTGAATTTGGACAGGTCCGGGAACAGTTGCACATCCGTAAAGGGAGCAGGGAGAGGGGATGTTGCTCTAACCCCAAACATGATATTCTCCTTAATGTGAAAAAAATGCACTCTCATAAGTACATCTCTGGGGACTGTGGCAGCGAGATGTGATGGTTTAGCAATCCTGTGTATTCTGTCAATTATTAAGTCTCTGGGTGACGCTTCAGGAAGTATAATATGCATGAGCTCTCTAGCATATTTGGGTAAGTCAGCTGGTGGTATTGTTTCAGGGACCCCTCGCAGTTTAATATTGTTCCTGCGAGATCTGTCCTCTAAGTCGGTACAGCTTGGTGCGCAGCCATGCTTGTTCTTCTCTAATGTCCTTATACACATCTATGACCCCATTCACCGTGGAGGCGCATTCAGTCATACCCCTTTCTATGGTCGACACTCTTTCATCTAGTGAGTGTATATCAAGTGTGACTTTTGTGAAGAGAGAGGAGAGGTCAGTCATTAGAGAGGATTGTAGCGATAAGAGCATATCCTTCAGGGTCGAATCTAGCACAGGCTGCCCTGAAGTGGGGAAGGACGCCATAGAGGAGTGCAGGGCCTGGTTTGAGGAGAAGGGGTTGAAAGCCAGGGCCTCAATTAGTGCCTGTGGCGACTGCTGCGGTAGCGAGTCAAGACGCATTTTAGCCTTCGCGGGGCTGCTAGTGAGGGGATCACACTCGGGGGGTAATCGGAGCTTCCTGAGGGCTCAGGGAGGTTTGGATTGTCCGGATCAGCGTCCGGGAGATCAGTGTAAGAGGCCCGCTGTTCACTTGGCGCGGCAGAGCCGGCACCATCTTTGAAACTACTGACCTTCTCTGCAGGTTTGAAGGCAAACTCGGTCAGTTTCTGAGGCTTGTAGTCCGTAAATCTTTTTCTGGACATGATGCCTGTGTGCAGGAGAGCTCCTGCAACTAGGATGGTGTAGCTGTGTGGGCCGTAGTCGCTCCGCTGTCGTCTCTGGGATGAGGAGTTCTCAGTTTAAGCAGCCATCTTCAGCTCCGGTCGGCCACGCCCCGTCATTGCAACTTTTTATCTCGCACGGTATTTGCGCAATAATTTTTCAAACGCATTTTTTGGGGAAAACAAATGGTTTCATGAATTAAAAAATATTAAAACATTAAAGTTAGCCCAATTTTTTTGCATAATGTGAAAGATGAAGTTACGCCGAGTAAATAGATACCTAACATGTCACCCTTCAAAATTGCACACGCTCGTGGAATGGTGCCAAACTTCGGTACTTAAACATCCTCATGGGCGACGCTTTAATTTTTTTACTGGTCACATGTTTTGAGTTACAGAGGAGGTCTAGGGCTAGAATTATTGCTCTCGCTCTATCGTTCGCTGCGATACCTCACATGAGTGTTCTGAACACCGTTTTCATATGTGGGCGGGACTTACGTATGCGTTCGCTTCTGCGTACGAGCTACCGGGGACAGGGGCACTTTACTCTTTTTTTTTATTATTTATTGTTAATTTTACTTTAAACTTTTTACTTTGACACTTAAAAAATAAAATAAAAAATTATCACTTTTATTCCTATTACAAGGAATGTAAACATCCCTTGTAATAGGAATAAGCATGACAGGTCCTCTTTACAGTGAGATATGGGGTCAATAGGACCCCACATCTCACCTCTAGGCTGGGAAGCCTGAAATAAAAAAAAAAAAAAAAACGATCACCGCTTCCTAGCCGAAGCGGCGCCGTTTTTTTTTGAACGCAGAGGCCGGGCGTGACGTCATAACATCGCGCCCGACCTCCGAACGACCATAGAGACTCTGGCGACCATCTGGTCCACCGGAAATCTCTATGGTAAGAAGCCGGGGCTGGCGGATTTTGTCACCGACTCACCGATTGCACAGGTGAGTCGGTAGAAGCGCCGGAGGGCGGCGGGAGGGGGGGAGACGTCCCCTCTCGCCACCTGTAAGAACGATCAAGCGGCGCAACAGCCGCTATGATCATTCTTACGGTACACAGAATCGCCGGCTCTAAAAAACTATATCTGAATGATGCCTGTAGCTGCAGGCATCATTCAGATATCCCGGCTCAAAGTCTAGGACGTCCATGGACGTCCTTGGGCGCGAAGTGGTTAATGTAATGTCTGGTCCCGGCAATATGGATGAAAATAATTGAGAAAAATGGCATGGCTACCCCATCACCTCCCCCCCACCCTACCCCAGCCCATTACCAGCCCCTTTGGGTCTTGTATGGATATTAAGGGGAACCCCGCACCCAAAATAAAAAAAGGCCCTATATACTCTGAACAGCAGTATACAGGTGGTGCAATCAAGACACGGACTGTAGGTTTGTTCTTAAGTAGAATCTGTTTTTAATTTGGAACATGTAAATTTTTTAAGTGTAGCTCTAGCCAAAAAATCTATTTTTAAGCTTTTTGGAGTACATAGGGAAGGGCTAACACCCCTGTAACATTTGTTTTGCTGTCTGTGCACCTGTTCATAACATTTCACCTCACTTTCTGTCCCAATGACAAATGTTTTTGGAAAGTTTGGGGTTTTTATTGAAACAAGGATTGGTGATAAAGCATCAGTAGAGAGGAGACACCTTTTTCCCATATTAACTCTTAAGCCCCGTACACACGATCGGTTTGACTGATGAAAACTGTCCGATGGATGGTTTTCATCAGACCAACCGATCGTGTATGGTACCCATCTGTCTTTTTTCCATCGGTTGGAAAAAATAGAACTTGTTTTAAAACCCACGCATGCTCAGACTGAATTAGGAGACGGGAGCGCTCGTTCTGGTAAAACTAGCGTTCCTAATGGAGAGAGCACATTCGTCATTCTGCAAGTTATTGCTTCGTTTAATGCAGCGCATGTTTTTTTGCTTTAGAACGGTCTTTAAAATGTCATTTTGGCAGCAGATCTTTCTCATGAGTTCGGAGAAACGTATGTCTTTCTTCTTTCTTGTGATCTTAGGAATAATTAGTTTAATTCTTCAAGGCCGACCTCACAAATTACACCTTTTTTTTGGTTTTTGTCTTAAAATTTGTGGTGCATTTTTTGGTGTGTCAATTTCTCCGAACAACATATTTTTTTTATTTTTTACTCATGGAGGTTGGTGTCCCTTGTTATTAATTACACATTGTATTTATGAAATCTTATTGCTACTTCAAAAAAAAACACATCAGGCATGTATGTTGGCTGAAATCAAATTTCCCTTTATTTCGGAAAAAAACAAAACAAAAACCGAAGGGCAACTATTCAGAAATTAGCAGAGAATATGAAGTCATTAGATCCCAAATGCAGACCTGACTATGATCAATAATAAAATCAACAACAGCATGAAATCAGGAGCAGCAGCCAAAGACATACATCATCCCAAGCTGTGGTACTCCATCAACCTTCAATTTCTGGATGAGCAGCTCGAGGTCAGGGAATCACCTCCTGCTCTTCCCTGTAGCCTTCCTTCCACGCCTCTCTGCAGCGTTCTCTCCACGGCCCCGTCCACGCACCCTTGCAGGCTGGGCCACTGTGGGTGGTGATGTGGCAGGAGGAGGAGGAGAAGGAGGAGAGGGATTGGCCTGCTGCAAGATATGGGTGGCCTCAGTCAGCAGCCCCCTCGCCCCCATGTGTACGGCCATATATATGAGGTGCTCACAAAGGGCCCGTTGTCCTGCCTCCATTCTGAGCAACTTATCCACCAGATAGGTGCTAAAGCCCTCCGTAGGGTTGAGGGGGGCCCTCATAATGGCAGCAGCCTCCTGAATCATCTTTAGTGACTCCTCCTCCACTTGTGTCATCCGCCGTTGTTTTGGCGGTCTGACATGGAGGGGAGCCACTTGGGAGACGGTGCTGCCACTAGGCCTGGGGACCTGCTGAGTCCCACTTGGCCCTGCCTCCTCCTGCCTGCCACACTCCTGACCCTCTTCCTCCTGGCTTGCCTCATCCTGTTTTTAAAATAAAATGAAAAATGTGATTATTTGGGGAATCTATCACACACAATTTTGATCTCATTACTGGTTTGTTTGTTTTTTGGGGGGGGGGGATGATATCATTTATGGCTAATCCAAACAGTTCAACAAAATATTACTTAGTGGACAATAATTATGATCAAAAATACTATACCTGGCTGAAGATGCGAAGATCTGGCTCTTCTAGCTCGGGAGGCTCCTCCTCCGCCTCTGCAGGGGTGGAGGGAAGGGTGGAAGGAACTCTGGAGGGAAGGGTGGAAGGAAGGGTTGAGGGAAGGCTGGAAATAGATTCCCTGGCCTCGATCTGGTCATCCAGAAATTGAAGATGTCTGTAGTACCACAGCTTGGGCTTTACTACATCGTCGGCTGCTGCTCCTGATCTCTTTGACTGGCGCACTTCCTTGTATTTTTTTTTATACGAATTACGCAGGTTGTTGATTTTATTATTGATCATAGTGTAGTCTGCATCTGGGATCCATGGCTTCATATCCTCTGCTAATTTGGTAATAGTTGCCCGACGTACATCACTTTTGTGGTACGCAGGGTGTTTCAGTTCCCACAGGTTGCGCTGTTCCTTATATTTTTCAATAAAAATCAGCATCACCTCCGGCTCTCGTAGTTTATGCATCTTTTTGGATCATCAAGTAAAAAAAAAAGTAAAAAAAAGAAAAGGATCAGAATTGATTCTCCTCAACTTATCACAATATTGCCCTTTACAATCATGAACCATTATAGGCCACTGCAGGCCCGAGTTCCCTTCTTACCTTAGTTCACTTCGTTGGTTCACTTCCGGTCGTCCTTACTCCGCGCATCCCTAATAACTTCTTTCCCCTTTTTATACCCTGCGCATGCGTGTAACTCCGCCCTCGTCGCCCGCCCATGACGGACTTTTTAAGCATTTCCCCGCCCCTTAACGATCGGCGCACAGTGTGAGACGGCGACATGTCGCAGACACAGGTGGCTTCTTTATTAGAAATCACCGACGAGGAAAGCCCGGAGGCGGAAACATCCCGATCCTGTAAAAAAAGATACAAGGCGACTAATATGTCTTTTTCTGAGATGGCGGAGATGGTGGACATTCTGCGGAGGAAGGATTATGACGGCAAGCATGGCCCATACGACACCCCTAATCTCCGGAAGTCACAAATTATGGACAAATTTGCGAAGACTCTCTATAAAAAATATGGGGTCAGGAGATCCAAGGAACAACTCCGTAAAAGGTGGTCAGACCAGAAGCTCAGGGAGCCAGAGCAGTATAGGAAGCTTATAAAAAGCATTGAAAAAAGTAAGTTTATTTTACTGTGTTCTTTCACATTGTAATATGTATTCTTCCATGTTTTGCAACATGTGCTTGGCTTGACTGGTTTCACATTTTAAAATCTCAACTTTTATGTTAAGTGGAGAGTCCACTTATTTGCTAAATGTGTTGTAAAAATAATTGCTGCTCTTCCCCCAAACATGTTTGGCACATATCCACGTAAACTACATGTGGGCATGCCTCATTTTACTTCAACAATGTTTATCTACACATTGTTGGCTAGATGATGTGTTGTAAGGAAATGTAGAATGTGAATGAAAGGATAAACTGTATTCTGGGTAAAGGAGATGACACTCCAGCAGTTGTGTACTCTTTTTTGTTCTTCATCAAGATACTATACTCTGGGCCACATGACCAAATTTCTTAACGGTGTCACACACAGGTGGTCCAGTGGATACCTTGGTGGTTATCCAAGTGTATTTGTGAGTGTCCTCAAAAATAACATGTTGCTTTGTTGAGTTTGCAAGATCTCATATGTTCATCTTGAAACTCAGGGCCAAATATCAATTGGACCCCACTTTAAAACATTGAGAATCCATTTTCAGGCCTAAAAAGTCTGTGTGCTAAAGGCTACATTTTTTTTGCTATTCCCATAGGGGAGAGGAGAGTGGGAGGACATCATGCTCATGAGACGAGGAACCCAACACCACAGAAACTCCCCGAAGATCCCAAAGCAGACCAAGTTCAGCAGGTTCAGGAAGCGGAGGGGGAGAAAGTGGAGGTGGAGGAAGGAGAGGTGGAGCTTATCAGCACAACAGGTCAGTGTCTGTCACCACAACTTCAATGTAAATCCTGATGTAGGCCTGCATAGTTTTAAAATATTTGTTTCTTTTTAGGGACTGAACGTGGGGGTGTGTCAGGAAGTCCAAATCCTCCATTCTCGAGTGCCAGCGCCAAAATAATCATTCAGGAAATCATGGAATGCAGTAGCGAAATAGACATTATGAGAAAGAGAATGATTGTGATTGAGCAAAAATATAAAAACATGATAGATATTTTGGGGAGAATAGTGTGAACCCCCCCTTTTTGTGTGTTTTGTTATGTGTCGGAATTTTTCTATGGGATTTCCACCAGCCCAAATGTGAGGATGCACACACTGAAGACTCAACATGTGCTATCTGCCGTCACAGGATATCTATGTCCCTGTTTTGGGGGTGCAACCTCTTCCTCCCTCCTCAAGTAGGGGAGAGGAAGGATTTTCACCCCCAAAGCACGTCCATTGATCCCCCATGATGGCAGATAGCACATGTTTACCCTAGCCATGGGATCATGTTGAAGATACCCATTTGAGCCCCAAAAAGAAAGTGTGGTTCTTCACATTTGGGATGGATCAGGGGTAACATCACCCCATCTCCTGTTTGTATTTTTCACTGTGTTATTTTATTACTTTTTCAGAAAAAAAATGTGGCTTTTGACCCATGCATGCTTCTGCTAAAAAAGCCGCACAAAAACCCCCAAAAAAATATTTCGAAAAAAAAACAAAACTGTGGTGCAATCAATAAAAACATTTGGGAAGTCTAAAAAAGGTGTGCCTTGTTCTTTCTATGCTCAATAGCAGTTCTGAAGATGCAAAATTAGTGTTTTTACCTCTGAGATTGGAGGCTATTTACTAAGGAGAAATACACTTGGCACTACTAGAACCTGGGAGACACATAAACCACAAATAAGAGAATGACAACACAAGTTTGTAGTAAATCAAATATTTTTGTTTATTTTAAAAAGGTAAAATCAAAGGTCAGATGTGGTCTGGCATTGCGATGGCCCCCCTACCCGTGAAGTACTCTACGTATTTCTGACGTACTTCACGGGCACTTTGGGGGGCCAAGCCAGTACGGGCAGTGCTGAGGCCGGTCAGATTTATCAGTTCAGAGGGAACGGCCTCAGGCCCAACTGATGACACATAATTTGTGGAGAATTTCCGTAAAAAATTGTGCAACAAGCAGCAGCAGTAGACAATGTTGTTGAGTTTATAATCCGCCAAATTTATAGCTGTCTGGAACAGGCGGAACCAGCTGGCCATTATCCCGAAGGCATTCTCCACAACTCTCCGGGCTCTGGCCAGCCGGTAATTAAAAACCCTCCTCTCCGGGGTGAGGGTGCGTTGGGGAAACGGCCGCATGAGGTGTGGTCCTAGTCCAAAAGCTTCATCCGCAATGAAAACGAACGGTAGCCCTTCCACGTTCTCTGCATCTGGAGGCAGTGCAAGACCCCCAGTCTGCAGACGGTGAGCGAACTCCGTCTCTGCGAATACTCCGCCATCGGACATCCGGCCGTTCTTCCCCACATCCACATACAGGAAATCGTACCGTGCCGACACCACCGCCATTAACACTATGCTATTAAAACCTTTATAGTTAAAATTGTATGACCCCGAACGGGGGTGGCGGCACTATGTGGACGTGCTTCCCATCAATTGCCCCTCCGCAGTTGGGGAAATCCCACCGCTGGGCAAATTGGGAGGCCACAGTCAGCCATTCCTGTGGTGTGCTAGGGAACTGTGGAGTCAAACAAAAAGAAGACATTAGTACGGTTTATGTTTACAGTGCAAGCAGATTACACGCAAAAACAGTGTTGACCAACATCATTCTAACATTATTATTTAAGGGAGTTTTTCCTACCAATAATCAAAGGCCCACTTAGCAGATGCCTCACCCCCGCTGAGTGGACATTCTAAAATAATCTAAGGGGGGGGGGCCTAAGGTGATTGTGGGGGATCCAAAAAAAGGCTCTACCACTCTGCTGAGCTTGATTGAGAACTAAATTTTTTTTAACATCTTTAGGGGGGGGGGGGGAGGGTTGTCAAACTACGCGGACAATGACCCCAAAAAAAGGAAAAGGAAAACAGAAGGCTAGCTGGGTTTGCGCCCACGATAGCATGCTGGAGAGGTTAGTGAAGGGAAATAGGCATGTAGGGTCCAAAAAGGCCTTTACAGGTAAAAAAATGCATTGGGAAAATGGGGACATTACCAGGATATTACAAACAGGCAAATTTGGGTTAGGAGGAAAAAAAAAAGAAGATTCTAAAACAATCAAAACATATAATGTGAGGTTAAAGGAGCAAAATTACCTTCATATAGTCCTTCTGCAGGACCTGAATGATGGCCGAACACGTCTCAGGGATAATGATCCCGAGAGCCTGGGGGGAGATGCCTGTTGAGAACTTGAGGTCATGCAAGCTTCTCCCAGTCGCCAGGTATCTCAACGTGGCAATAAGCCTCTGCTCGGCAGTGATGGCCTGGCGCATCACAGTGTCCTGCCTTGTGATATAGGGGGACAGCAAATCCAACAGACGGTGAAATATGGGGTCTGTCATCCTGAGATAATTCCTGAAATCATCAGGATTATTCTCATGGATTTCCCGCAGCAGAGGCATATGAGAGAATTGGTCCCGCTGGAGCAACCAATTCTGAGGCCTCGTACACACGGCCGAGATTCTTGTTGAAAAAAACATGTCGTTTTTTTCGACGAGATTCTTGGACAAGAAACTTGTCCCGGCCGAGTGTACACACGCTCGTTTCAAAGAACCCGCGGTTCTTTGAAAGGAGTGTACGTGGTGACGTCATCGACTACGTCGAGCATGCGCTCGTCACATTCGATGCCGTCGCCGCCATCTTGGTATACCCTACGTATGCCTAGGAAGCTACCGCGCATGCGTCGAATTCATTTCGAACATGCGCGGGCTTCCGGGCGGACAGGTAAGTGTACACACACTCACTTTTCTCGTCGAGAAACATGCCGAGGAGAATCTCGACGAGAAAATAGAGAGCAGGTTCTCTAATTTCTCGTCGAGGTTTCTTGTCGGTTTTCTCGACGAGAAACCCGCTAGCAGCGTACACACGACCGATTTACTCGGCAAGACCTCTCTGCCAGCAAGTTTCTTGCTGGTTCTTGCCGAGAAAATCGGTCGTGTGTACGAGGCCTCAGTCCATGAACTCCTCCTCACCCTGTTCACAGACTGAACTCGGGTTACAGTGTTAACTGCAACACCAAGCCCAAAGCCAGCACGAGCTCGAGAATGAGAACGCACTTCAAACATGGTTTTAAACCGGTCGGCTGGTCAGAACGCACTCAAACAGAACGCACCGTGGAACAGCAAGGCCTGAGAAGAACGACCTGAAAAACAGTAAACGAACGGCCAAGAAGGCACTGCAAGGCAGTAACGACCTGACTGCACGCACTGAATCACAAATACAAACCCACAAGCACAAACTGAACACCAGGAAACGATCTGCAAAGCACGGAGACTGAAAAGCGCAAATCGGCTCTCGCCAAACTTTTACTAACACGCGGTAACACGAAATCAGCAAAAGCAGCCCAAGGGGTGGCGCCATTAGATTTGTTTGGCCCTTTTATAGCGCGTCGTACGATTTGTACGTGCCGTCGTTTTCTTGCCGTCGGTTTTTTAACTGATGGTGTGTGGCCAAGACTGATGAAAAACAGTTTCATCGGATTTCCGATGGTCAAATCCATTGGACGAAAATCCATAGGTTATCCGATCGTGTGTACAGGGCTTTACAGGGGAGAATTTCCCTTCCTAGGGGTAGATTTCCTCACACTTCTTGTTGTCTCCTTCCGTTTGCAAGTAGGAGTCGTTTGTAAGTTGGATGTTTGAAAGTAGGGGCCTGCCGTAGATACTCTGCAGAAATTTGCCCCTTAAGTGTTGGTTTTGCCACAACACTGTAAGCCCTCACAGTTACTCTTGGAGTGCGCTGGAACGCCCTGCTGTCAACTATTATATCAGGAATTGTAATTACATGCCATTGTTGAACAGTGGTAGGAAAAAAATGGGCCTTTGGTGGTGGTGCTGGTGCCACAACACTATAAGCCCTCACAGTTACTCTTGGTGGGCGCATGAATGGGCACTGCTGTGAATTATTAGATCAAGAATTGTATTTGCATGCCCCTGTTGAACAGGGGCTGAAAAATTGGGCCTTTGATGGTGGCGGTGGTGCTGGTGCCACAAGACTGTAAGTCCTCACAGTTACTCTTGGTGGGCGCAGGAATGGGTCCAGCTGTGAAATATTAGATCAAGAATTGTTATTACATGCCCCTATTGAACAGGGGCAGAAAAATTGGGCATTAGGCACTGGTGCTGGTGCCACAACACTGCAACCCATCTTAGATACTGTACTTGGAGCGCAGCAATGAGCCCTGCTGCAAAGCATTGCATAAAAAATTGTAAATACACGCCCCTGTTAAACAGGGGCTGAAAAATTGGGCCTTAGGCACTGGTGCTGGTGCCACGACACTGCAACCTCTCCCAGATACTCTTGTTGTAGTGCAGTAATGAGCCCTGCTGCAAAGCATTGCATCAAATATAGTAATTACATGCCCCTGTTAAACAGGGGCTAAAAAATTGGGCCTTAGCCACTGGTGGCGGCACCCAGAACCAAAAATGTTCTTCCAAGCTATCAGCAGGATCATTGAGGAGGAAGAGGATAGTCAGTCAACATAACAGGACAGTCACTCAGCATCAGCATAGGCAGTCTTGAAGGGATGTGACATTTAAAAAAAAATTATCGGTTACATCAGCTTCAGGTGCTTGGTAGCTGGTGGTGATCTAAGACTGATTCATCTTTATGAATGTCAGTCGATCAACCGAGTCAGTGGACAGGCGCACCCTGTGATCGGTAACAAAGCCTCCAGCAGCACTGAATGTGCGTTCCGAAAGAACGCTGGATGCAGGACAGGCCAGTAGCTCAATTGCATACTGTGCAAGCTCTGGCCAGTGATCCATCCTCAAGACCCAGTAAGCCAGAAGATTTTCGGTGGGAAAGGCGTCCAAGTCTGACCTTGCCCCTGGGTATTCCTGGACCATGTAAATCAGACGCTGGCGATGGTTGCTGGAACCAATCATACCTTGGAGCCGCGGACTAAAAAATTGTCTGAACGCATCGGTCAGGCGGCCACCTTCTCCACTGCTCCTTCTCTGACTGACCGAAGCCTCAGCAACTCGTTGTCCAGGACCAGGAGTTTGTAACCTCCCAGTCTCTGGGAACGCGTTGCACAGACCTTTCTGCAAGGCCTCCCGGAGATGTCTCATCCTCTGCTCCCTCTGCGATGGCAAGATAAGGTCCGCAACCTTACCCTTGTACCGTGGATCGAGGAGAGTAGCCAGCCAGTAATGGTGATCCGAATAATACGAGGATCCTTCCGCAGGCTTTGCAGGATCAGGGAGGCCATTCGGTCTGGAGTCCTCTGGGTCACTAAGGACGACATGATCCGCAGCCACCTCCTCCCAGCCACGTACAAGTCCACGGGTTTCTTGGGACTGTAAATCATCCCTAAAAGACTGCTGCTGCTGAGGCTGAGTGCCAGGCTCCACCTCCATGCTGACACAATCCTCCTCCTCCTCCTCCTCCTGTGTGATGGGTGGGACAGAAGGAACACTGTCTGGATAAAGGGGGCCTTGAAAGGCAAGGAAGTCCCCCTCTTCCTGCCTCTGTTCTGTCTCAAGTGCCCTGTCCATTATTCCACGCAGCGTATGCTCCAACAGGTGGACAAGAGGTACAGTGTCACTGATGCATGCACTGTCACTGCTCACCATCCTCGTGGCCTCCTCAAATGGTGCCAGGACAGTGCATGCATCCCTGATCATGCCCCACTGGCGTGGTGAAAAAAACCTGAGCTCTCCTGACCCTGTCCTGGTGCCGCAGTCGCACAGGTACTCATTGATGGCCCTCTGCTGCGTGTACAGCCGCTGCAGCATGGCCAACGTTGAGTTTCACCTGGTGGGCATGTCACATATAAGGCGGTTCTTGGGCAGGTTCAACTCCTTTTGCAGCTCAGCCAGCCGAGCACTGGCATTATATGATCGGTGGAAATGCGCATAGACTTTCCTGGCCTGCCTCAGGACATCCTGTAAGCCCGGGTACCTGGCCAAGAACCGCTGCACCACCAGGTTAAGGACGTGAGCCACACAGGGCACATGGGTCAGTTGTCCCTGTTGGAGGGCGGAGAGGAGGTTGGTGCCATTGTCACAAACCACCATTCCTGGCTTAAGCTGGCGTGGCATCAACCACCTCTCGGCCTGTCCCTGCAGAGCTGACAGAACCTCTGCCCCAGTGTGGCTCCTGTCCCCCAAACACACCAGCGCAAGCACGGCATGGCATCTTTTTGCCTGCGTACTTGCGTAGCCCCTTGAACGCCTACGGAGCACCGCTGGTTCCGAGGACAAAGCACAGGAAGAGGCCATGGAGGAAGAAGAAGAGGAGGGGGTGGAGGAGAGAGGTGTGTCACAACCAGTAGTAGCATTTTGGAGGCGTGGTGGCGGAACAACCTCCAACACTACTGCACCTTGTCCTGCATCCTTCCCAGCTGCCAAAAGAGTGACCCAATGGGCCGTGAAAGATAGGTAACATCCTTGCCCATGCCTGCTGGACCATGAGTCAGCGGTAATATGCACCTTACCGCTGACTGCCCTGTCCAGCGAGGCATGGACATTGCCTTCCACATGCCGGTAGAGAGCCGGAATCGCCTTCCGTGAGAAAAAGTGGCATTTGGGAACCTGCCACTGAGGAACCGCACATTGCACAAACTCATGGAATGGGGCCGAGTCTACCAACTGAAAAGGCAGCAGTTGAAGTGCTAGCAATTTAGCCAAGCTAGCATTCAACTGCTGGGCATTTGGATGGCTGGGAGTGAACTTCTTTCGACGGTTCAGCAGCTGGGGCAGGGAAATTTGCCTGCTACAATCGGACGTCGGTGTACTGCTACAGAGTGCCCGCAACTACTTGGCTGTGACACACCTAATTCTACACCTTCATTCCTCTCAGTGCAGGTTTCAGATAGGACTGAAGGTATAGTGGGGTTGGAGATCCCAGCTGATGAGGAGCAAGGAGAGGTCCGCTTTGTTCTTTGGTGTGGTTCTTTAAGGTACGCTTGCCAACGAGCTGCATGGCAGGTCAACATATGGTCAAGCATGTGGTGCCCAAGCGGCTGATGTTTTGGCCAGGCGAGATACGCTTGAGACATATGTTGCAAATAGCAGCGGTGCGATCTGATGCACTCGACTCAAAAAAGGCCCACACCAAAGAACTTTTGGAATAACGCGCAGAGGCAGCGCCCTGCACAGGCGGAGCTCTGCGGTATGATTCAGTCGGTGTGCTGCCCTTACGCTGGCCCCCGGAGGGCATCCTGCCTCGTTGGAGATGTGCCTCCTCCTCATCCTCCTCCTCCTCCTCTCTCCTATCAGGCAACCACGTGGAGTCAGTGACCTCATCATCCCCTCCCTCTTGATCACTGGAGCAAACCTGGCAGTATGCTGCAGCTGTTGGAACATGACTGCCAGATTGCTGTCCTTCTTGAGCATCCCCTCTCTCTGTGCTCACGCTACTGCCTTCCTCTAGCTGGGTATCATCATCAGACCCTTCAAAACGCTGGGCATCCTCCTGGAGCATGTACCCAACACTGTGCTCAAACAGTTCGGGGGACTCCTCAGGAGGACATGGTGGGTCTAGGGAAGGAGTGACTGATGATGACATTGATACGAGGGAAGAGGACGCATTAGCAGCTGCTTTGCCAGTACCCTGAGCCTGGATGAGAGAGGATGAGGAGGATGAGGAGGGCTTGGTCATCCACTCTACCAAGTTTTCGGCATGATGCGGCTCAACACGTCCAGCTGCCGAAAATAAGGACAAGCGTGTCCCATGGCCACGTGCTGATGACAATGCACCACGTCCACGACCAGCACTGTTGCCCCCAGACACAGAGCCTGCTTGCCCTATTTTATTGGCTCATGACTGTCTGCCTCTCCTTGTTGGCCTTCCAGAGATTCTAATGGCCTGCAGGGAGACGAGAAAACCAGCAATAAGGGGTAGCTTCAGGTGTATACTGTGCAGGAGGCCCCTACACCCACTGTAACTGCTTGCAGATGCCTGTCTGTGTTACACAACAGAAAAACACCAGCAATACAGGGTAGCTTCAGGTGTATACTATGCAGGAGGCACCTACACCCACTGTAACTGCTTGCAGATGCCTGTCTGTGTTACACAACAGAACAACACCACAAGCAATAAGGGGTAGCGTATACTGTACAGGAGGCACCTACACCCACTGTAACTGCTTGCAGATGCCTGTCTGTGTTACACAACAGAACAACACCACGAGCAATAAGGGGTAGCGTATACTGTGCAGGAGGCACCTACACCCACTGTAACTGCTTGCAGATGCCTGTCAGTGTTACACAACAGAACAACACCACGAGCAATAAAGGGTAGCGTATACTGTGCAGGAGGCACCTACACCCACTGTAACTGCTTGTAGATGCCTGTCTGTGTTACACAACAGAACAACACCACGAGCAATATGAGGTAGCGTATACTGTGCAGGAGGCACCTACACCCACTGTAACTGCTTGCAGATGCCTGTCTGTGTTACACAACAGAACAACACCACAAGCAATAAGGGGTAGCTTCAGGTGTATACTGTGCAGGAGGTTTAGCAAAGAATAACACTTACACTGTCCCTGCCTATCCTGCTCTCTCCCTGCACGTCAACACACTGTATCTGCACAAAGTTTAGCAAAGAATAACACTGACACTGTCCCTGCCTATCCTTCTCTCTCCCTGCACGCCAACACACTGTAAATGCACAAGATGCGTTTGACTCGAACACCGAGCTCATCCCTACTGCCCAGACCAATTTTTAGCTTTCAGTGCTCTTGCACTTTGAATGCCAATTACTCAGTCATGCAACCCTGTGTCAGGGAAATAGCCTAGTTATTGGCATTCCTGCCAGTGTCCATCATGGCTGTGCCAGACTAACCCCTATGCGCATGCACGCACGCAGACGCGCACGCACGCCATCACTGTGTGGGCGCACCCGCCGGCCTATTTAGACCTGTCACTGGCACATACAAGTTGCTGGATTATCATCAGCTTCCTGTGTTTCCTGTATCTTGTGTATCCTGAATATTTGGCTTGACCCTTGGCTTGCATCTGGACCTGTGACCCTGCTTATCTCCTCGCATCTGACCCCGGCTTGGCTGCCTATTCCATTATCTTCTGCTCCTGTGTATGACCTGGCTTGTTTCTGTAATCCTCTTGGACTGATTCCTGTGTTTGACCCCTGGCCTGGCTACAGACTCTGTTCTTGGTTTACCCTACTGTTCCACACCAGAACCCTTCCTTGCACGGCTACTGATTCCGCTTTTCCAGTGCACCCCAGCTACCTTCTGCCTGCATCTACCCAGTCAGCAGCAGTACCGGCAATCCACCACTGGGTTTTTTTATTTTTTGCGACATGTGAAAAAAGAGTGAAAATTTTGAAAAACAAACTTTCTATGATAAAATTTTGCAAATAACAAATTTTTGTTCATAAATTTGGGTAAGTGTATATTATTTAGTCAGGACAGTACAAATATGAACCAAATTACCCCTTTTTGAAAAGTAGACAGTACAAAGTATTTAGAAAGAGGCATGGTGAGTTTTTTGAAGTTGTAATTTTTTCCCACACCCCAAAACATATTCTGCTACTCCTCCTGAGTATGACTATACCACATGCCTGGCCACATACAGAGGCCCAACATACAGGGAGCACCGTCAGGCGTTCTAGGAGCATAAATTACCCATATACTGTAATTTCCTAACAACCTTTCCCACTTTTGAAGGCCCTGGAGCACCAAGACAGTAGAATTGCCCACAAAATTACCCCTTTTTGGAAAACAAACACCCAATTGTATAATCTATGAGACATAGTGAGTCTTTTGAACGTGTCATTTTTTCAACAAGTTTTTGGAAAATGTGGAAAGAAAATTAAAACTTATTTTGTGGTCAATTCATAAGATTTTTCTGACACATAGAATGTACATAGCAAAAATGACACCCCAAAATACATTTTTCTACTCATACCAAGTATGGCGATACCACATGTGTGAGACTTTTAAACAGCCTGGCCACATACAGAGGCCCAACATGCAGTGAGCACCATCAGGCGTTCGGGGAGCATAAATTACACATCTAATTTCCTGATGACCTATCTTATTTTTGAAGGTCCCCCCATTTTGGAAAGCAAACACCCCAATGTATATTCTATGAGGCATGTGCTGCAGATAGGTACTTGGGCACTCTGATGGGTTGGAAACAGGTACTCGGGTACTCTGAGGGTTTGTGACAGGTACTCGAGTACTGAGATGGTCTGCAGATAGGTACTCAGGTACTCTGGGCTGGGGACAGGTACTCGGGTACTCTGATGGGCTGGTGACAGGTACTAGGGTAATCTGATGGGCTGAAGATGGGTACTTGGGTAAACTGATGGGCTGCAGATAAGTACTCGGATACTCTGATGGGCTGCAGATAGGTACTTGGGTACTCTAATATGCTGGACACAGGTACTTGGGTACTCTAATGGACTGGAGGCAGGTACTCGGGTACTCTGATGTGCTGCAGATAGGTACTCGGGTACTCTGGGCTGAAGACAGATACTTAGGTAATCTGGGCTAGAGACAGGTATTAGAGTACTCTGATGGGCTAAAGGTAGGTACACTGTACTCTGGTGGGCTGCAGATAGGTACTCGGGTACTCTGGGCTGGAGACAGGTACTCGGGTACTCTGATAGTCTTCAGATAGGTACTCAGGTGCTCTGGGCTGGTGACAGGTACTCGGGTACTCTGATGGGCTGGTGACAGGTAGTCAGGTACTCTGAGGGGTTGTGACAGGCACTCGGTACTCAGATGGTCTGCAGATAGGTACTCAGGTACTCTGATGGGCTGGTGACAGGTACTCTGATGGGCTAGTGACAGGTACTCTTTATTTCTGGGGCAATCAGTGTGTTTTACTTCGTACTGTGATCGGTAACTAGCTGTCACTGCAATCTCCCCCTCACACATGATCGGTGTGTGAGGAGGCGAACCCAGTAACGTCTAGTCACAGCGGTTTGTTTACATTCTGTGACTGGCTGTGATTGGACACAGCCGGTCGTGTGGTAAAGAGCCAATTTTATTGGCTCTGTACCCCAATCGGGGATGGGCTGTATCTGTCAGAGTGACATGCCGCATCCCCGATCGCCACTCTGCACGCCCCTGGGCGCGTGAACGAGTGGCATGCATGAGGACAGTTCTCGTCACTGGGTGTGATTGGACACAGCCAGTCACATGGTAAAGAGCCATTTTTATTGGCTCTTTACACTGATCGGGGATGGGCTGTGTCCCGATGGACACGTCTCATCCCTGATCACCGCGCTGCGTGCAACCAGAGGCACGCGAGAACGGTGAGAATGGGCGAACGTCGTATGTCCACCCGGAGGGAAGAGAAGTTCCTGTCGGCGTCATTTCACTATGGCCCGGTATGGAAGTAAGTAAAGTGGTTGTAAGGGCTGAAGGTTTTTTACCTTCATGCATTCTATGCAAGAAACTAAAAAAACTTTTGTGTCTAGCAGCTTCCCCCCCAGCCCCCCTAATACTTTATTTAGTGATGTGCACGAGAGCAGCGGTTCTCCCAGGTTTTTTCCTCCTCATTGGCTGAAACAGCAGCGGGAGCCAATGGCTTCCGCTACTGTCACTCACAGACAGTGAGCCAATGAGGAGAGAGCGGGGGCAAGGCCAAACCACGCTCCGTATGTGAATGGACACACAGAGCAGCTGCTTGCGATCAAGCCTGCTGGTGTGCCCCCATAACAAGCTGCTGGCCATAGGGGCACTCAGCAGAAGGGAGGAGTGGCCAGGAGCGGCGGCAGGCTGCACAGATCATGTAAGTATGACATGTTTGTTATTAAAAAAAAAATAATAATAATCCACTTATGATATCACTTTAAGTAGATAGATGTAGCATTGTCCACCACGATCAGAAGGATATGGTAGTTCGATATTGAAAAAAAAAAACCAGGTGGGTTCATACCTCTTGTCGGTGCTGTCATGTCTGCTGCCAGAAGGAAAGAGCAGAGATTCTGCAGGGATATAAGAGGAGGGGGAAGCCTGCATATACTCCAATTTTTCCTGGGCTGAGCATTGGTTGTGACAAGAACCCCATACATGGGGTTTTACCTGCATGCTGGACCGTCCCGATGCATTGTGAGTACATTCTAGGGATTTTTTTTTTCAGCAGGGGTTCTAACTTGGGGATTCATAGAACCAATGCTCCTGTTGGGATATTTTTACCATCTTTTAAAAAAGGGGATGGCATTTGAAGTACATGGATACATCAAAAATGTTGTGCTTTTATGCTTTTTTTTTGTGATGGTTTACTATATTATGTATTGTAGTAGTGGTGCAATTTATAGCGTGCAGGAATTGTAGAAACATAATAGACTCTCTTTCGCAATATTCTACTAATAAAACCAAATTTCCAAAAACACACAAAGTATAAATGTTCAATGTAATATCGTAGAGATATGGTATAAATAATGCACATGTCGATGTAGCAATCCAGCATATTTATTGGAGCAAAGTCCAGCTTTCCACGGATGCATATGTGGGTAATAAAAACAAGCCAAATAGGAAAATATAAGAGTGCATTCACACTGAAAGCACCGGACGTTATCGCTAAAGCGCTGCTCGATTTAGCGGCCCTTTAGCGATGTTTAAGTGGCGCTTTTAATCCCAAAAAAAGGGTTAAAAACTCCAGTTTTGCTGCACTTTCAAATCGCTTTTCAGGCGCTTTAAAATCGCTGCCCATTCTATCCAATTGGCATTTTGGGAGTGCTAAATACAGCGATCCCAACCCGCTCAAAAGATGCTGCTTGCAGGACTTTTCATAACGTCCCGCAAGCGCAGTGCCTGAGTGTGAAGAGTCGCACTAGAATGAATGGAAGGCGGTTTTCAGGTGCTTAGCAGAGGTTATTTCCAGAGCCAAAGCACCTGAAAACTGCCCCAGTGTGAAAGGGGTCTAAAGAAAATCACAAATATTAGTTTATATATGATTAATATATAAGAAATAAAAGTGGTATACATTAGCAACATGTACACACATTTTCATATGAACAATTCCACACATATATATATATATTTATTTTCACTTAAAGATTATCCAGGAGTTGAACAAAAAAAAACCTGATAGATTGCCGTATCAACACAAGCGATTCGATTCTGGTGCAACGCTTTCCCCCCGCTTTGCTATTGTATTCTGACAAAGGGACTCCCCAACCCCTGCCCAATATGCACATACAGTATCTCACAAAAGTGAGTACACCCTCACATTTTAGTTAATATTTTATTATATCTTTTCATTTGACAACACTAAAGATATTACACTTTGCTACAATGTAATGTTGTGAGTGTACAGCTTGTATAACAGTGTAAATTTGCTGTGCCCTCAAAATAACTCAACACACAGCCGTTAATGTCTAAAACGCTGGCAACAAAAGTGAGTACACCCCTAAGTAAAAATGTCCAAATTGGGCCCAAAGTGTCAATATTTTGTGTGGCCACCATTATTTTCCAGCATTGAATTAACCCTCTTGGGCATGGAGAGGTTCACAGGTTGCCACTGGAGTCCTCTTCCACTCCTCCATGACGACATCACGGAGCTGTTGGATGTTAGAGACCCTGTGCTACTCTAGCTTTCATTTGAGGATGCCCCACAGAGGCTCAAGAAGGTTTAGGTCTGGAGACATGCTTGGTCAGTCCATCACCATTACTCTCAGCTTCTTTAGCAAGGCAGTGGTCATCTTGGAGGTGTGTTTGGGGTCGTTATCATGTTGGAATATTGCCCTGCGGCCCAGTCTCCGAAGGGGATCATGCTCTGCTTCAGTATGTCACAGTGCATGTTGGCATTCATGGTTCGCTCAATAAACTGTAGCTCCCCAGTGCCGGCAGCACTCATGCAGCCTCAGACCATGACACTCCAACCACCATGAAAAGGAAAATAAGGATATGGACAGCCGCACTCCAAAAAACCTTGACGGTCGCCTTTATTGTAAAGGATCGGATAAAATACACTAAAAAATCACAGCATAACCGGGGTAACAGCTGACATGTTTCGCACTGTAACTAGTGCTTACTCGTAGCTCCAACCACCATGCTTGACTGTAGATAAGACACACTTGTCTTTGTACTATTCATCTGCTTGACACCATCTGAACCAAGTAAGTTTATCTTGGTCTCATCAGACCACAGGACATGGTTCCAGTAATCCATGTCCTTAGTCTGCTTGTCTTCAGCAAACTGCGGGCTTTCTTGTGCATCATCTTTAGAAGAGGCTTCCTTCTGGGACGACAGCCATGCAGACCAATTTAATACAGTGTGCGGGGTATGGTCTGAGAACTGACAGGCCGACCCCCCACCCCTTCAACCTCTGCAGCAATGCTGGCAGCACTCATATGTCTATTTCCCAAAGACAACCTCTGGATATGATGCTGAGCATGTGCACTCAACTTCTTTGGTCGACCATGGCGAGGCCTGTTCTGAGTGGAACCTGTCCTGTTAAACCATTGTATGGTCTTGGCCACCATGTTGCAGCTCAGTTTCAGGATCTTGGCAATCTCCTTCTAGCCTAGGCCATGTAGAGCAACAATTCTTTTTTTAGATCCTCAGAGAGTTCTTTGCCATGAGGTGCCATGTTGAATTTCCAGTGACCAGTATGAGAGAGTGAGAGCGATAACACCAAATTTAACACACCTGCTCCCCATTTACACCTGAGACCTTGTAACACTAATGAGTCACATGACACTGGGAGGGGAAATGGCTTATTAAGCCCAATTTGGACATTTTCACGTAGCGGTGTACTCACTTTTGTTGCCAGCGGTTTAGACATTAATGTCTGTGTGTTGAGTTATTTTGAGGGGACAGCAAATGTACACTGTTATACAAGCTGTACACTCACTACTTTACATTGTAGCAAAGTGTAATTTCTTCAGTGTTGTCACACGAAAATAAATAAAATATTTACAAATATGTGAGGGGAGTACTCACTTTTGTGAGATACTGTATCAGCACTTGTAGCCATTGACTGCAAGGACTGATTGGATGCTGGTTTTCCAGCACGTCCCTTCGACAAAAGCTGGTTATTAGATCAGCTTCTGGCAGACAGACTGTTGTACACAATGACAGAAAGTCGGCCAGTTCCTCCTGAACCTGTCTTTTTTGGACCGTATGTACTCAGTTTTACAGTCCTAGCAACTCCCCTGATTTTATAGTTTACAATTCATGACAGATGTTAACACTTACCAGACACATCTAAGGTCTGCAATTCTTGCTTCAGGCTCATGATTTCTCTGCACAGCTGAATGTCATCAATCCTGCAAGAAAACAATACAAAATACTGACATTAGGAATTGACTAGTTTAATATAAGTTATTAAATTAATATTAGTTTTGATCGAGTTGATAGATTTTCTTTTTCTTTACATTTCATTTTATTTTATGTGACCTATCGCTAAGGAGAAAAGGGATGGGTTGTCCCTATTCTACCCTATTCTCTGAGAACTAATTTAGCTAGTAGAAGGCTCAGTTGGGTGGAGCCTGGGTCTGGGAAGGGATGTTGAATTTGTAAAAAAAGGAAAATCCAAAAGAAAGTTTCAGTTGGATGCACACATAAGACACTAAAGCCCTGTACACACGATCGGATAACCTATGGATTTTCGTCTGATGGATTTTTCCATCGGATATCCGATGAAACTGTTTTCCATCAGTCTTGCCCACACACCATCAGTCAAAAAACCGACCGTTCCAAACGCGGTGACGTAAAACACTCCAATGAGCCGAGAAAAATTAAGTTTAATGCTTCTGAGCATGCGTCGACTTGATTCTGAGCATGCGTGGGTTTTTGATCCGATGGACTTGCCCATAGACGATCGGAAATTCCCATCGGTTTTTTATCCATCGGAAAATTTTAAAACAAGTTCTATTTTTTACAACCGATGGAAAAAAGACCGATGGGTACCATACACGATCGGTTGGTGTGATGAAAACCATCCATCGGACGGTTTTCATCAGTCAAACCGATCATGTGTACGGGGCTTTACATGCTGGTCCTGCTAGGAAAAACCTAGCTTCTGTTCAGCAGGCTTGAAAATTTCCCAAGTGATGGCAAAGGGATTGGAGCTGAGATGCCAAGATGCCTGAGGGCCAAGCAGCACTGGAACAGGGTCCCCTGACAATCAAGGCAAAGATGTCAAAGTGTGCTACCCCCCAAACTCTTGGCACTACAGAAACTAGCAATTAAAAAAAAAAAGGAAAAAATAAGGGAGGGCGATGAAACAGTTGATAACAATAAGCGTTAAATAAAATTTCAACTGCAATTGTAGCGTGAATAAACTAATTATGGTGAACAACATTTTTTTGTTCTGAGATTTTTACATTTTATAAAAGCACTAGAATTATGTTTCTAGTACAAAGCATTTTTGGTGCTGCAACTATGAAAGCTAGAGGTAGAGAAATAAAAGCTCAAACGCCTCTAAGCCCTGGTTCACATTGGTGCATTTTGACATGTGAAATTACAGTACATGTCAAATCGGTGGCTATTGCCGGCAATGGCACCGTCCTAATCAGTGCGATGCTGCATTTGCGGCGCCACACCAATTTCAAAAAGTAGTTTCTGCACTACTTTTTGCGACTTCGGGGTGCAATTTCCATTGACATCTGTGCAGAAACCTGCACAATTGTCTGTGAAATCGGCGCCGAAATGGCAACTGACATGCGGGAGTGAAATCGTGCAAGTTCAGCTGAACTCGCACAGCTGAACTCGCACAGCTTCATTCTCGCAGATCAGAGTGAACCAGGGCTAAAAATAGCTTTTTTTTTGAGTTGAAGTGTGCACAAGCCCTAAGGGCTAATAAGAGGATAAATGTTTAAGAAAAGGTTTGTTTACACTTGCATAACACCAGTAATTCATGAATGAAATGTACAGTTAGTTTAATAGCTCAGTCCCGCACAATGCAAGATTTGGCTAGGTAAATCCTCCCAGGAGCAGGACAGGCTCCAGTCCCAGCTGCCCCCCTTCAGGATAGCACCAAAGGTACCTGTTCTGCCTCTGCCTTGGCCCTAGGGCCAAATGCTTAGTGCTTGTACAGCATATTCCAATTAAATTTGTTGACAAAACCACCCGCGCCTCTGTGAACAAAAATCTTTAGTGAATGCAACTGCTGTCTGTTATACTCGACCGGAAATATAGCCAATTAAATAGTATCCTAGACAGCACTTGCAATGATGTGCACAAACTTATTTGAAATATACCACCTTAAGTTATCACAACAAACCAAACTATTATGATATGGATATGGTGAATACAAAAGTAACTTGACGAAAAATAATTCAAATATTAAAATAGTCCTTAACCACTTCCGCCCCGGAAGAATTGGCTGCCCAATGACCGGGCCATTTTTTGCGATTCGGCACTGCGCCGCTTTAACTGACAATTGCGTGGTTGTGCGACGCTGTACCCAAACAAAATTTACGTATTTTTTTCCCACAAATAGAGCTTTCTTTTGGTGGTATTTGATCATCTCTGCAATTTTTATTTTTTGCGCTATAAACAAAAAAAGATTTTGAAAAAAACACAATATTTTGTACTTTTTGCTATAATAAATATCCCCAATTTTTTTTTTTTTAAATCTCAGTTTAGGCCGATATGTATTCTGCATATTTTTAGTAATAAAAATTGCAATAAGTGTATATTGATTGGTTTGCGCAAAAGTTATAGCGTCTACAAAATAGGGGATAGATTTATAGCATGTTTATTATTATATATTTTTTAATAGTAATGGTGGCGATCTGCGATTTTTATCGGGACTGCGACATTATGGCAGACACATCGGACACTTTTGACACATTTTTGGGATCATTGGCATTTATACAGCGATCAGTGCTAAAAAAATGCACTGATTACTGTAAAAATGTCACTGGCAGGGAAGGGGTTAACACTAGGGGGTGATAAAGGGGTTAACTGTGTTCCCTAATGTGTTTCTAACTGTAGGGAGAGGGGACTGATCTATAGGAAATGATAGATCGTGGTTCCTAGCTATTAGGAACTCACGATCTGTCTTTCCTCACTGAACAGAACAAGAATGTGTGTGTTTACACACACACACACGTCCCTTGTTCTACCTCTCGTGCCCACGATCGCTCGGCGGTCACGAGCATCGGCACCCCCCCCGATGCAGTGAGCGCGCGCCTGCTATCCTATTTAAAGGGACCGACAGACACCTACGGCGGTTCGGGGGATTGTGGTGACCTGCTGCCGTATAACGACGGCGGCTGGTCGGCAAGTGGTTAAAGTGAACAAGTGCAAATGTCCTTGTAGTGGCCTCCACCCTCTCCTCTCTACTCTTCTTGCTCTGGCGCTCGTCTAGGGGTACTCTGAAGGAGAGAGTGCGGGGTCACCACGCCAAGTCCCCCTGCAGAGTATGTGCAGTGAGAGACAATCCTCTTTTACCTTCGGGTCGGTGTTCTGCATCCGGAGACCTCCTCCTGGTTTTCTCGAACAGTGTCTGCCAGTAAATGAGCCCCACACCACTAAAGTCCAACACTCCTTTATTCTTCCAATAACAGAGTAATGCACAGACAGTTGGCTTCCTTAAACTTTTATGTATATTTCCAACCATGGGGATTAGTTGATCACTTTGATAGTTTTTCAACTTGTTTTTTCATTATTAGCAAGGGCTGGTAAGTGAGTGACACTTTCAGGGAGAGCAGCCGGTGAGTGCCTCTGACTTCCGGTTTTTGCGCCTGGCTTCACTGTCACCATGACGACCGCCTTGCTATTTCTATCAGCCGGGTGACACCATAGCTCCACCCTCGCTGACGAAGTCCTGTTCGACGTAACGCCACGTACGGGGGGAGGAGGAGCTCACGCACGGACGTCACCCGCTGCCATCTCCATGCTGGACGGATGTCCACAGTGTATATTCACATTGTTATTCCCGGCTATCATACCGGCTTTTATCTAGGCGCAGAGCGCCAATGCTGTTCTTTATCATTGACTTTTAAATAAATTTACGGAGTGCACTTAGGTTGTCTCCCTTCCCCTTTTTTCTGGTGACTATTGGACACTATACCATTGCATCCAGTACCATACTTAGGAGGATTTATTACACCACCTTCTGGCCACACATTTCGGCTATCTGCGGAAGGACCTTTGTTGCAGTCACTTGATTCAATTATCCCTGGGTGGATACACGCCTGTATGACCTTCTCCTAGCGGAAAGGTCCATCGTATCTGGTAAGCTCAACATTTTTACGTTGGAGGATTACATCAGCACATTTTGGGCAGAGGATTGCATCTTCCTTCTTTTCATCACACGAGGAATCTCACCCCTTTTTCCTGCTATACCATTCTGGGAATTTATGAGGACTTTTCTCTCTCAGTGATAGAACTGTATTTGATTTGATAGTGTTGATCACTCATTTTGTGCTGTTTTATATTTACAATTTTTTATGCGCTGCACATACCCTCGTTTTGCTATCTTCCTTAAACGAACAGAACAGACAAGGGGGGTGTGGATGCGAGTAGGCCCAGGCACAATGAACTCTCCACTTTCCTTCCTGAAAGTGGGTTGCGGTCTCCGAGCGAAGGGGGATTTCCTTCCAGGCGGTCTCCGATGGAAGGCTCACCTGTCACCGGCAATATGCTGCACCAGGTCTTCAAGCAAGTATCTCCCACCGGTCCATTACGCCCTCCGGATTCGGGTACCCACTCCCAGGGTCCCCTAGGATCTCCTTCCCTCGCGGAACTCAGTGTTGGGCACTGAGCTCCAGACCTCCATCCGAGTACCTCACCCCAGGCTAAAGGTGCCTGGGATGGAACGCGACCTCCGAACGTCCTCTAGGCCTAGGCCGCCTAGAGGACCGACACGAACCACCGCCCACAGGCTGAAGGTGCCCGGGACTCGACCCCATGACAAAGATGGCCGGCCCCTTTATAACCTCCCCCAGCAAGCACGGCGGGTTCCCCACCCCACCATACTGCTGCCGAGGGAGGACAAAAAGGGAGCCCGGCACACAGCAATGGTTCAACCCCAGCCCAAGGCGACAGCGCCACCCGCTGGGCTGCAGGGAACTGCACATCACTGGTGTCTCTGCCAGTTTTAAATACACAGAAAAGTGTATACCCGCTACATCCTTATAAAGCACACTCCTGCTGGTAAACTGACGTTTAGGAGCAGTTGGGTGTTTTTTTCAGCTGCCCCTGAACTCTCCTCTATGTTATGTTTTTTGGAACGCAAATAAATGCGTTTAGAACGGATCTTCAGAGGCATTTGAAATGCCAAATACCTGTAACAGCTTGTAAATGCGTGTAAACGCAGTAACTCGCATTTAGCCGCATTTTGTTTACAGGCGTTTTTCATTTTTTACTATTTGCAATAAAAAAAAAAAAAAACACGGCTAAACGTGGCATGTAAACACGGAAAAAAAAACGTTTTTAAACATTTTTTACTATCTGTCAAGTTAAATCGTTCAGGGGAGGTTAAAAAATGTCCCGTGTACATTAAGGTGTGAAAACATGAGTGCTTGGACTCCGATTCCCAGAACACCCTGTGTGGTGAATACTCCACCTCGTGCTTGATAGTACACACCGCACGCACCAGATGCCAAAGACCCCCTTGCCATACAGCACGGAAAGTCATCAACGCTTTTAGGTCTTTGGAGGACCTGTCCCGCCCTTCCTAAATGCTCTTGGCATGGATCTTTTATCCTCCTCAGTGTGATCCTGATATTTCTCCAATAGATTCAATAGGCAAGGAGTATGGTGAAAGTAGAAATAAAAAGGAGAGGAAGCCTCTCAGTGTAAAACCTATTGGTATGTTTTTTTTAAATAGTTAAAAAAGTAAAAAAACGCTGCACCTTCCATAGGCATCAAACAAATCGGTCTGCTATTGCATCCAGTATGATGGATGCCGCCCGTGACCAGGCGTGCATTCCACCTACGGACTGGAAGTGACGCACAGGAACCTCGGCTTAACGTGTTTTGTTATCAAACAGTGACATCTTCAGAAATATAGTTTGGAGCAGAACAAAGTGTGTCCTGCAGGATGGAGAAGATATGGAGGAGTTTTCTATAGCAGAAATAGGGTCATATTTTTGTTTTCTGAGCAGAAGTACATTAATGGTATGTAGCGGGGTGCTATATTTAGGGGGAGCATCTGAGTGGTAACTAGGCTCAGATGCACTAATTGTTAGGTTTCATGGACCATTTCTGTCCCTGGGAGATAGTACTGATGTGCAGTTCCCTGGGGCCTATAGGTGGCGCTGTTGCCATAGGCCCGGGTTGAACCATGGTACAGGGTTGTGCCTTTTCTTGTCCCCTCTCGGCAGCAGTACGGCGGGGCGGGGAACCTACTGTGCCTGTCGGGAGAGGGTATAAAAAGGGGCGGCCATCTTCCAGTCGGGGTCGATGCCCAGGCACCTTAGGCCTGGGTGTGTGTGTGTGTCGCCTCCCGGTGCCCTAGACCCGGAGGCCTGGGTCGTCGTTGGTTCCGCGCCCAGGCACCTTAGGCCTGGGTGTGTGTGTTGTCTCCGGGTGCCCTAGGCCCGGAGACGGAGCTGCTGTTTCCATCCCAGACACCTTCAGTCTGGGGTGAGGTACTTTGGTGAGGGCCTGGAACCCAGCAACCTTCGGCTGGGGTCCGCTAAGGATCGAGGCTCCCATGGATCTGCCTTGTGAGGGGACCCGTATCCAGGTTTGAGGAGGCCAGGGAGGTGACCCTTTCTGAAGACCCAGCGCAGAGTCGTGGTGACAGAGGGGGCCTCTGGTAACTCTCTGGAGGGATGTTCTTATCCTAAAAAGGGGCCAAGTTACTCAAAGAAGGAAGTGCGGGTTCTTTATGTCATAGTGGCAGTGACTCTACGCACACCAGATCAGTGGCAGTGACTTGCAACTATTGACCAGGTCAGTGGCAGTGACCAACCTCATGGTCCGTGGCAGGGACCATGCGCCAAGCCTGTTCGTGCAAACCAGAACAGGAGAAACCTTAAATTAAGTTTGTGCCTGGACCTCCTCCCACCTTATCTGACCCGTGTTTGTCTCAACCTGTCTGCTCTCAAAGAGACTATTTATTGCCCTTATGAATAAATAAGAAGTTGGACTTTTCAGTTGGTGTGGACAGTTGCTTACTGGGGAGAACTAAGGACTTGTTTCTGGCTACCCCAGAAACGAGATCAGCTCTGGATGTTATCAAACACTGGCTGCAGGCAGGCCCGAGATACTAACACCGCTCAACCTCCCCATCCAGAAGGGTACGGGCTTGTGGTGCGGTGTGCCTCAGTCCTTTCCTGCAAAGGAGCCAACTATAAGAAAAGCAGGTAAAGGATGGGGTGGGTGCGCTACAGGTATATTGGTACATAGGAAAGCTTTACTTTAGAAAAAAAAGATTTATAGCTGCATATCTGTAGTGTGAGAACATCTAAGGCAGGGGTCTCAAACTGGCGGCCCTCCAGCCAGTGGCGGTGCGTCCATAGAGGGCACCGGAGCGCCGCCCCCTCTCGCTCCCGCACCGCCACTGAAAGACAATACACAGATTCATGCATTGCATGAATCTGTGTATTGTCACCGCTGCTGCGCTGCCCACTATACATATGGCCGGCCTCCTGGTGAGTGCCGGCCATATGAATTAGAGTGGCGGCCGGCGGTGGGTGTAACTTGGAAGTGCCTATCAGAGCCAGCGGCTCTGATAGGCTTTCCGAATACAGCTCTCACGCTGTATTCGGCTTCCAAAAACTCCTCCCAGGTACGCACGGGGGTGCGTTCCTGGAATAAGACTGTGTGGAGGTTTCAGCCAATCAGGTTCACCGGATCTGGTTACCGGTAACCTGATTGGCTGAAGCGACATCGAGGGCGGGAGAACACATCGAGGACGGCGCGGACCGAGGAAGGTAAGTGCAGGGCTGGGGGGGGGGACAGGCTGCATTTGGGGGACAAACTGGCTGAATATGGGGCACAAACTGGCTGAATATGGGGCACAAACTGGCTGAATATGGGGGACAAACTGGCTGCATTTGGGGGGAACTGGCTGAATATGGGGGACAAACTGGCTGAATATGGGGGGAACTGGCTGAATATGGGGGACAAACTGGCTGAATATGGGGGGAACTGGCTGAATATGGGGGACAAACTGGCTGAATATGGGGGAACTGGCTGAATATGGGGGACAAACTGGCTGAATATGGGGGGAACTGGCTGTATATGGGGGACAAACTGGCTGAATATGGGGGGAACTGGCTGTATATGGGAGACACGCTGGCTGCATTTGGGGGGAACTGGCTGTATATGGGGGACAAACTGGCTGCATTTGGGGGGAACTGGCTGTATATGGGGGACACGCTGGCTGCATTTGGGGGGAACTGGCTGTATATGGGGGACAAACTGGCTGCATTTGGGGGGAACTGGCTGTATATGGGGGACAAACTGGCTGCATTTGGGGGGAACTGGCTGTATATGGGGGACAAACTGGCTGCATTTGGGGGAACTGGCTGTATATGGGGGACAAACTGGCTGCATTTGGGGGAACTGGCTGTATATGGGGGACAAACTGGCTGCATTTGGGGGGAACTGGCTGTATATGGGGAGGAACTGGCTGCATTTGGGGGGAACTGGTTGTATATGGGGACAAACTGGCTGTATATGGGGGCACACTGGCTATATATATGGGGACACACTGGCTGTATATGGGGGCACACTGGCTATATATATGGGGACAAACTGGCTGTATATGGGGGCACACTGGCTATATATATATATGGGGGCACACTGGCTGTATATGGGGGCACACTGGCTGTATATGGGGGCACACTGGCTGTATATATATGGGGGCACACTGGCTGTATATGGAAACAAACTGGCTGTATTTGAGGGGGCAAACTGGTGGCATTTGGGCACAGTGGCTGCGTTTAATGGGCACAGTGGCGGCAATTGATTTTTTTTTCAGTTTGTTTGCGCCCCCCCCAAAAATTTTGAGCACCAGCCGCCACTGCCTCCAGCTGTTGCAAAACTACAAGTCCCTTCATGCCTCTGCCTTTGGGAGTCATGCTTGTAACCATCAGCCTTGCAATGTCTCATGGGACTTGTAGTTTTGCAACAGCTGGAGGGCCGCCAGTTTGAGACTCCTGATCTAAGGCACTGCGGAACTGAAACAAGGATCTCTCCACTTCTAAGTCACAGAGACCCAACATGGAACGTATGACAGACAAAGCTGCTGTCCAAAAGGTGTCTCCATAGATCCTCCATCCAGAATAAAGACAGGAAGTATGTTACTGGCTGGACCATCAGGTAAAAATAAATGAAAAATTGCCTAAAATAGGAAAAGTAATGCAGCCAAGGATTTTTTTGCTGCGATTTTGCACAGGTCAAAAGGTCACCGATGTAAAAAGCAGAAAAATACCTGTAATCTGCCCAAAAAAAAGCTTGTGTACTTTTTTGAGCTTCATGCCTCGTACACACGGCCGAGATTCTCGTCGAAAAAAACATGTAGTTTTTTTCGACGAGATTCTTGGACAAGAAACTTGTCCCGGCCAAGTGTACACACGCTCCTTTCAAAGAACCCGCGGTTCTTTGAATGGAGCGAACGCGGTGACGTCATCGAATACGACGAGCATGCGCTCGTCACATTCGATGCCGTCGCCGCCATCTTTGTTCACCCTACCTATGCCTAGGAAGCTACCGCGCATGCGTCAAAGTCATTTCGAGCATGCGCGGGCTTCCCGGCGAAAAGGTATATGTACACACACACAATTTTCTCGTAGAGAAACAGGCTGACGAGAATCTCGACGAGAAAATAGAGAGCAGGTTCTCTATTTTCTCGTCGAGATTCTTGTCGCTTTTCTTGACGAGAAACCATGCACACGAACGAATTTCTCGGCAAGAAATCTCTGCCAGCAAGTTTCTTGCTGGTTTTTGCAGAGAAACTCTTTCGTGTGTACGAGGCTTCAGGCTACAAAACGCTCAGATGTGAACAGGGGCCATTTAAATGAATGGGATTTTGCTTGTTGGGCATTTTTTGGGTGTTTTTTCTGGCATTTAAGATCTGAAAACACTCTGCTGTGAATGCAGGCTTAGAGGCCAACTTCTTTTGGTAAGCAGCCACCCTCACTGATTGTCTGTTCCACTGGATGATCTGGGCAGTCACTTCTCTCTATGCACGTGTCCTTCCACTTCTCTTCAAGATGTTTTTGGGAATATTACCAACTATTTTGTAACTTCTATGGACTCTGTTTATTTATATACTGAACTCACTTATATGTTGTCACTTGTATAAGGTGTTTGAGAATATTTTCATTACTTATTTTTTAATGCATACTGGAAATTTTTGGATGTTTTTGCAGCAGCTGTTTTTGGTTTCAGATGTTTCTTTCTACAGTCAATAAACTCTCCAGCATGTTATTCTATGTGTCCATGCACACATAGGCTGTTATCAACTGTTTTTGGCTGGGGCGTTTTTTGGCTGTAAAACCCCCCCCCCAAAACTAGTGGATTCTGAGAAGAGTTTTTCAGCTGTTCAGAACCGATCAATCATCAGGTCCAGGCCAATGATTTATGGCCTGGATCTGCTGATCGGTTCTGGCCAATGAAAACTTCCCCTGCCTGTGGTGAAGTGATGTCATCTCTCCTCGTGGAAGACTTTTCGTTCCAGAGAGATGAGAGAGAACATTTTACCGTGAGTTGCACCAACACTACACTAACACCAGTACACGTGCACATTTCACCTCCCGATCACCCCCCAGTTAACTCCCTCACCCCCTGTCACTGTGTCACCCAGTGCAGTTGACAGATTTTTCACTGATCACTGTACTGGTGTCATAAGTGACACTAACCAGTGTTAGGGTAATTATTGGTAGGCCCAGGTAGCTTTAGGGACCCCCCTAACCCCCCTAATAAAGGTTAAACCCCTTGATCACCCCCTGTCACCAGTGATCGCCGTATTAGTGTCATGGGTGACGCTAGTTAGTTAATTTTTTTTAGCGTCAGGGCACCCGCCGTATATTACCCAATAAAGGTTTAACCCCCTGATCGGCCAGCGGGTGATATCAGTCAGGTTTTACTGTTTTAGATAGGGTCTGAGTCGCCCCAGGCAGCTTCAGATTAGTGCCAGTAGTGCTAACCATCTTGCACGCACCATACACCTCCCTTAGTAGTATAGTGTCTGAACGGATCGATATCTGATCAGATCTATACTAGTGCCCCCAGCCGTTTAGGGTTCCCAAAAACACAGTGTTAGTGGGATCAGCCCAGATACCTGCTAGCACCTGTGTTTAGCCCCTCCACCCAGCCCACCCAAGTGCAGTATCGATCGATCACAGTCACTTACAAAACACATAACTGCAGCGTTCGCAGAGTCAGGCCTGATCCTTGCAAACGCTAACAGTTTTTGAATCAGTCGCTGACAGCCAGGAGCTCTTTTTCCTGAGAGTCTCACTAGTAGGGATGAGCTTCGTGTTCGAGTCGAACATACGTTCGACTCGAACATCGGCTGTTCGATCGTTCGACGAAGATCGAACGATTTGGGCCGTTCGCGCCAAATTCGAGTGACGCGAACGGCCCACAATGCACTACGCCATCGCAGTGTCATCCAGGCGCTGTGATTGGCCAAGCATGCACTGTGACCCCGCATGCTTGGCCAATCACAGCGCCGGCAGCGAGGAGAGCAATGATTGGCCACAGGCAGGATGCCTGTGGCCAATTATTGCTGAGGGTGTTTAGTACACGCCCCACACTATAAAAGGCCGCCAGCACGGCGGCCTAGTGTAGTGTGTTCCGGAGCAGGGATAGAGCAGCATAGGCAGGGACAGTGACTGTTATTTCTTTCTTGCTTAACCTGGATTCCTTTAGTTTAGGGAAAGAGAAGGATAGGTAGGGAGAGTGTCAGTGTGTTTTGTGCTTGTGCTATAGTGTGCTTAAAAAAAACATTTATTCTAGGGACAGAAAACTGTAGGTAGGGACAGTGTCAGTTTCTTTCACTCTGCAAGTCCTTGTTTCCAGGGACCTGGAAGGACAGTGAGTGAATTGTCCTTGTGCTATATTGTGCTTAAAAAAACATTTATTCTAGGGACAGAAAACTGTAGGTAGGGAGAGTGTCAGTTTCTTTCACTCTGCAAGTCCTTGTTTCCAGGGACCTGTAAGGACAGTGAGTGAATTGTCCTTGTGCTATATTGTGATTAAAAAAAACATTTTTTCTAGGGACAGAAAACTGTAGGTAGGGAGAGTGTTTTTTTTCTTTCACTCTGCAAGTCCTTGTTTCCAGGGACCTGGAAGGACAGTGAGTGAATTGTCCTTGTGCTATATTGTGCTTAAAAAAAACATTTTTTCTAGGGACAGAAAACTGTAGGTAGGGAGAGTGTTTTTTTTCTTTCACTCTGCAAGTCCTTGTTTCCAGGGACCTGGAAGGACAGTGAGTGAATTGTCCTTGTGCTATATTGTGCTTAAAAAAAAACATTTTTTCTAGGGACAGAAAACTGTAGGTAGGGAGAGTGTTTTTTTTCTTTCACTCTGCAAGTCCTTGTTTCCAGGGACCTCTAAGGACAGTGAGTGAATTGTCCTTGTGCTATATTGTGCTTAAAAAAAAACATTTATTCTAGGGACAGAAAACTGTAGGTAGGGAGAGTGTCAGTTTATTTCACTCTGCAAGTCCTTGTTTCCAGGGACCTGGAAGGACAGTGAGTGAATTGTCCTTGTGCTATATTGTGATTAAAAAAAACATTTTTTCTAGGGACAGAAAACTGTAGGTAGGGAGAGTGTTTTTTTTCTTTCACTCTGCAAGTCCTTGTTTCCAGGGACCTGTAAGGACAGTGAGTGAATTGTCCTTGTGCTATATTGTGATTAAAAAAAACATTTTTTCTAGGGACAGAAAACTGTAGGTAGGGAGAGTGTCAGTTTATTTCACTCTGCAAGTCCTTGTTTCCAGGGACCTGGAAGGACAGTGAGTGAATTGTCCTTGTGCTATATTGTGATTAAAAAAAACATTTTTTCTAGGGACAGAAAACTGTAGGTAGGGAGAGTGTTTTTTTTCTTTCACTCTGCAAGTCCTTGTTTCCAGGGACCTGTAAGGACAGTGAGTGAATTGTCCTTGTGCTATATTGTGCTTAAAAAAAACATTTATTCTAGGGACAGAAAACTGTAGGTAGGGAGAGTGTCAGTTTATTTCACTCTGCAAGTCCTTGTTTCCAGGGACCTGGAAGGACAGTGAGTGAATTGTCCTTGTGCTATATTGTGATTAAAAAAAACATTTTTTCTAGGGACAGAAAACTGTAGGTAGGGAGAGTGTTTTTTTTCTTTCACTCTGCAAGTCCTTGTTTCCAGGGACCTGTAAGGACAGTGAGTGAATTGTCCTTGTGCTATATTGTGCTTAAAAAAAACATTTATTCTAGGGACAGAAAACTGTAGGTAGGGAGAGTGTCAGTTTATTTCACTCTGCAAGTCCTTGTTTCCAGGGACCTGTAAGGACAGTGAGTGAATTGTCCTTGTGCTATATTGTGATTAAAAAAAACATTTTTTCTAGGGACAGAAAACTGTAGGTAGGGAGAGTGTTTTTTTTCTTTCACTCTGCAAGTCCTTGTTTCCAGGGACCTGTAAGGACAGTGAGTGAATTGTCCTTGTGCTATATTGTGCTTAAAAAAAACATTTATTCTAGGGACAGAAAACTGTAGGTAGGGAGAGTGTCAGTTTATTTCACTCTGCAAGTCCTTGTTTCCAGGGACCTGTAAGGACAGTGAGTGAATTGTCCTTGTGCTATATTGTGATTAAAAAAAACATTTTTTCTAGGGACAGAAAACTGTAGGTAGGGAGAGTGTTTTTTTTCTTTCACTCTGCAAGTCCTTGTTTCCAGGGACCTGTAAGGACAGTGAGTGAATTGTCCTTGTGCTATATTGTGCTTAAAAAAAACATTTATTCTAGGGACAGAAAACTGTAGGTAGGGAGAGTGTCAGTTTATTTCACTCTGCAAGTCCTTGTTTCCAGGGACCTGGAAGGACAGTGAGTGAATTGTCCTTGTGCTATATTGTGATTAAAAAAAACATTTTTTCTAGGGACAGAAAACTGTAGGTAGGGAGAGTGTCAGTTTATTTCACTCTGCAAGTCCTTGTTTCCAGGGACCTGGAAGGACAGTGAGTGAATTGTCCTTGTGCTATATTGTGATTAAAAAAAACATTTTTTCTAGGGACAGAAAACTGTAGGTAGGGAGAGTGTTTTTTTTCTTTCACTCTGCAAGTCCTTGTTTCCAGGGACCTGTAAGGACAGTGAGTGAATTGTCCTTGTGCTATATTGTGCTTAAAAAAAACATTTATTCTAGGGACAGAAAACTGTAGGTAGGGAGAGTGTCAGTTTATTTCACTCTGCAAGTCCTTGTTTCCAGGGACCTGGAAGGACAGTGAGTGAATTGTCCTTGTGCTATATTGTGATTAAAAAAAACATTTTTTCTAGGGACAGAAAACTGTAGGTAGGGAGAGTGTTTTTTTTCTTTCACTCTGCAAGTCCTTGTTTCCAGGGACCTGGAAGGACAGTGAGTGAATTCTCCTTGTGCTATATTGTGCTTAAAAAAAACATTTATTCTAGGGACAGAAAACTGTAGGTAGGGAGAGTGTCAGTTTATTTCACTCTGCAAGTCCTTGTTTCCAGGGACCTGTAAGGACAGTGAGTGAATTGTCCTTGTGCTATATTGTGATTAAAAAAAACATTTTTTCTAGGGACAGAAAACTGTAGGTAGGGAGAGTGTTTTTTTTCTTTCACTCTGCAAGTCCTTGTTTCCAGGGACCTGTAAGGACAGTGAGTGAATTGTCCTTGTGCTATATTGTGCTTAAAAAAAACATTTATTCTAGGGACAGAAAACTGTAGGTAGGGAGAGTGTCAGTTTATTTCACTCTGCAAGTCCTTGTTTCCAGGGACCTGGAAGGACAGTGAGTGAATTGTCCTTGTGCTATATTGTGATTAAAAAAAACATTTTTTCTAGGGACAGAAAACTGTAGGTAGGGAGAGTGTTTTTTTTCTTTCACTCTGCAAGTCCTTGTTTCCAGGGACCTGGAAGGACAGTGAGTGAATTCTCCTTGTGCTATATTGTGCTTAAAAAAAACATTTATTCTAGGGACAGAAAACTGTAGGTAGGGAGAGTGTCAGTTTATTTCACTCTGCAAGTCCTTGTTTCCAGGGACCTGTAAGGACAGTGAGTGAATTGTCCTTGTGCTATATTGTGATTAAAAAAAACATTTTTTCTAGGGACAGAAAACTGTAGGTAGGGAGAGTGTTTTTTTTCTTTCACTCTGCAAGTCCTTGTTTCCAGGGACCTGGAAGGACAGTGAGTGAATTGTCCTTGTGCTATATTGTGCTTAAAAAAAACATTTTTTCTAGGGACAGAAAACTGTAGGTAGGGAGAGTGTTTTTTTTCTTTCACTCTGCAAGTCCTTGTTTCCAGGGACCTGGAAGGACAGTGAGTGAATTGTCCTTGTGCTATATTGTGCTTAAAAAAAACATTTTTTCTAGGGACAGAAAACTGTAGGTAGGGAGAGTGTTTTTTTTCTTTCACTCTGCAAGTCCTTGTTTCCAGGGACCTGTAAGGACAGTGAGTGAATTGTCCTTGTGCTATATTGTGATTAAAAAAAACATTTTTTCTAGGGACAGAAAACTGTAGGTAGGGAGAGTGTTTTTTTTCTTTCACTCTGCAAGTCCTTGTTTCCAGGGACCTGTAAGGACAGTGAGTGAATTGTTCTTGTGCTATATTGTGATTAAAAAAAACATTTTTTCTAGGGACAGAAAACTGTAGGTAGGGAGAGTGTTTTTTTTCTTTCACTCTGCAAGTCCTTGTTTCCAGGGACCTGTAAGGACAGTGAGTGAATTGTTCTTGTGCTATATTGTGATTAAAAAAAACATTTTTTCTAGGGACAGAAAACTGTAGGTAGGGAGAGTGTCAGTTTCTTTCACTGTGAAAGTCCTTGTTTCAAGGGACAGAGAAGGACACCTGAAGGTAGCCCTTATTGCTTTTTTCCCATCTCCCTGCAGGCCATCTATTAGAATGTCTGGAAGGCAAACAAGGAGAGGCAGACAGTCAGGAGGCAATAAAAGAGGGCAAGCAGGCTCTGTGTCTGGGGGCAACAGTGCTGGTCGTGGACGCGGTGCATTGTCATCAGCACATGGCCATGGGACACGCTTGTCCTTCTTTTCGGCAGCTGGACATGTTGAGCCACATCATGCCGAAGACTTGGTAGAGTGGATGACCAAGCCCTCCTCCTCCTCCTCGTCCTCTCTCACCCAGGCTCAGGGTACTGGAAAAGCAGCTGCCAAAGCGTCGTCTTCCCTGGTATCAATGTCAGACAAATCATCAGTCACTCCTTCCCTAGACCCACCATGTCCTCCTCCTGAGGAGTCCCCCGAACTGTTTCAGCACAGTGTTGGGTACATGCTCCAGGAGGATGCCCAGCGTTTCGAAGGGTCTGATGATGAAACCCAGCTAGAGGAAGGCAGTAGCGTGAGAGCAGACAGAGGGGATGCTCAAGAAGGACACCAATCTGGCAGTCATGTTCCAGCAGCTGCAGCATACTGCCAGATTGGCTCCAGTGATGAGGAGGGAGGGGATGATGAGGTCACTGACTCCACGTGGGTGCCTAATAGGAGAGAGGAGGAGGAGGAGGATGAGGAGGAGGCACATCTCCAACGAGGCAGGATGCCCTTTGGTGGCCAGCGTAAGGGCAGTACACCGACGGAATCACACCGCAGAGCTCCGCCTGTGCAGGGCGCTGCCTCTGCCCGTCATTCAAAAAGTTCTTTGGTGTGGGCCTTTTTTGAGGCTAGTGCATCAGATCGCACAGCTGCTGTTTGCAACATATGTCTCAAGCGTATATCGCGTGGCCAAAACATCAGCCGCTTGGGTACCACATGCCTGACCAGACATATGTTGACCTGCCATGCAGCTCGTTGGCAAGCCTACCTCAAAGACCCACACCAAAGAACAAAGCGGACCTCTCCTTGCACCGCATCAGCTGGGATCTCCAACCCCACTATAACTTCAGTCCTCTCTGAAACATGCACTGAGAGGAATGAAGGTGTAGAATTAGGTGTGTCACAGCCAAGTACTTGCGCCCACTCTGCTAGCAGTACACCGACGTCCGATTCTAGCAGGCAAATTTCCCTGCCCCAGCTGCTGGACCGTCGAAAGAAGTTCACTCCCAGCCATCCACATGCCCAGCGGTTGAATGCTAGCTTGGCTAAATTGCTAGCGCTTCAACTGCTGCCTTTTCAGTTGGTAGACTCGGCCCCCTTCCGTGAGTTTGTGCAATGTGCGGTTCCTCAGTGGCAGGTTCCCAAACGCCACTTTTTCTCACGGAAGGCTATTCCGGCTCTCTACCGGCATGTGGAAGGCAATGTCTTGGCCTCGCTGGACAGGGCGGTCAGCGGTAAGGTGCATATTACCGCTGACTCATGGTCCAGCAGGCATGGACAGGGACGTTACCTTTCTTTCACGGCCCATTGGGTCACTCTTTTGGCAGCTGGGAAGGATTCAGGACAAGGTGCAGTAGTGTTGGAGGTTGTCCCACCGCCACGCCTCCAAAATGCTACTACTGGTTGTGACACACCTCTCTCCTCCACCCCTCCTCTTCTTCTTCCTCCATGGCCTCTTCCTGTGGTTTGTCCTATGAACCAGCGGTGCTCCGTAGCCGTTCACGGGGCTACGCAAGTACGCAGGCAAAAAGATGCCATGCCGTGCTTGCGCTGGTGTGTTTGGGGGACAGAAGCCACACTGGGGCAGAGGTCCTGTCTGCTCTGCAGGGCCAGGCCGAGAGGTGGTTGACGCCACGCCAGCTTAAGCCAGGAATGGTGGTTTGCGACAATGGCACCAACCTCCTCTCCGCCCTCCGACAGGGACAACTGACCCATGTGCCCTGTGTGGCTCACGTCCTTAACCTGGTGGTGCAGCGCTTCTTGGGCAGGTACCCGGGCTTACAGGATGTCCTGAGGCAGGCCAGGAAAGTCTGTGTGCATTTCCGCAGATCTTATAATGCCAGTGCTCGCCTGGCTGAGCTGCAAAAGGAGTTGAACCTGCCCAAGAACCGCCTTATATGTGACATGCCCACCAGGTGGAACTCAACGTTGGCCATGCTGCAGCGGCTGCACACGCAGCAGAGGGCCATCAATGAGTACCTGTGCGACTACGGCACCAGGACAGGGTCAGGGGAGCTTGGTTTTTTTTCTCCACGCCAGTGGGGCATGATCAGGGATGCATGCACTGTCCTGGCACCATTTGAGGAGGCCACGAGGATGGTGAGCAGTGACAGTGCATGCATCAGTGACACTGTACCTCTTGTCCACCTGTTGGAGCACACGCTGCGTGGAATAATGGACAGGGCACTTGAGGCAGAACAGAGGCAGGAAGAGGAGGACTTCCTTGCCTCTCAAGGCCCCCTTTACCCAGACAGTGTTCCTTCTGTCCCACCCATCGCACAGGAAGAGGAGGAGGAGGAGGAGGAGGATTGTGTCAGCATGGAGGTGGAGGCTGGCACTCAGCATCATCAGCAGCAGTCTTTTAGGGATGATTTACAGTCCCAAGAAACCAGTGGACTTGTACGTGGCTGGGAGGAGGTGGCTGCGGATCATGTCGTCCTTAGTGACCCAGAGGACTCCGGAGCGAATGCCTCAGCAAACCTACGCTGCATGGCCTCCCTGATCCTGCAAAGTCTGCGGAAGGATCCTCGTATTCTTCGGATCAAGGAGAGGGACCATTACTGGCTGGCCACTCTCCTTGATCCACGGTACAAGGGTAAGGTTGCGGACCTTATGTTACCGTCGCAGAGGGAGCAGAGGATGAGACAACTCCGGGAGGCCTTGCAGAAAGGTCTGTGCAACGCTTTCCCAGAGACTGGGAGGTTGCAAACTCCTGGTCCTGGACAACGAGTTGCTGAGGCTTCGGCCAGTCAAAGAAGGAGCGGTGGGGAAGGTGGCCGTCTGACCGATGCGTTCAGACAATTCTTTAGTCCGCAGCCCCAAAGTATGATCGGTTCCAGCAACCATCGCCAGCGTCTGATAAACATGGTGCAGGAATATCTAGGGGCAAGGTCAGACTTGGACACCTTCCCCACCGAAAATCCTCTGGCTTACTGGGTCTTGAGGATGGATCACTGGCCAGAGCTTGCACAGTATGCAATTGAGCTACTGGCCTGTCCTGCATCCAGCGTTCTTTCGGAACGCACATTCAGTGCTGCTGGAGGATTTGTCACGGATCACAGGGTGCGCCTGTCCACCGACTCGGTTGATCGACTGACTTTCATCAAGATGAACCAGTCTTGGATCACCACCAGCTACCACACACCTGATGCTGATATAACAGACTAATTGATTTTAACATGTCACATCCCTTCAAGACTGATGCTGATGCTGAGTGCCTGTGCTGTTATGTTGACTGGCTATCCTCCTCCTCCGAGTCCTCAATGATACGATTGATGATGATAGCTTGTAAGATCATTTTTGTTTATGGGTGCCGCCACCAGTGCCTAACGCCCAATTTTTCAGCCCCTGTTTAACAGGGGCGTGTCATTACAATTTTTGAAGCAATACTTTGCAACAGGGCTCATTGCTGTGCTCCAAGTACAGTATCTGTGAGGAGTTGCAGTGTTGTGCCACCAGTGCCTAAGGCCCAATTTTTCAGCCCCTGTTTAACAGGGGCGTGTCATTACAATTTTTGAAGCAATACTTTGCAACAGGGCTCATTGCTGTGCTCCAAGTACAGTATCTGTGAGGGGTTGCAGTGTTGTGCCACCAGTGCCTAAGGCCCAATTTTTCAGCCCCTGTTCAACAGGGGCATGTAATTACAATTCTTGATCTAATAATTCACAGCAGGGCCCATTGCTGCACCCACCAAGAGTAACTGTCAGGGCTTACAGTGTTGTGGCACCAGCACCACCATCAAAGGCCCAATTTTTACTACCACTGTTCAACAATTATATGTAATTAAAATTCCTGATATAATAGTTGACAGCAGGGCGTTCCAGCACCAACCAAGAGTAACTGTGAGTGCTTACAGTGTTGTGCCAACACCAACAACTAAGGGGCCTATTTCTGCAGAGTATATACGGCAGGTCCCTACTTTCAAACATCCAACTTACAAACGACTCCTACTTGCAAACGCAAGAAGACAACAGGAAGTGAGAGGAAATCTACCACTAGGAAGGAAAATTCTCTCCTGTAAGAATAAATATGGGAGAAAGGTGTCTCCTCTGTACTGATGCTTTATCAGCAATCCTTGTTTCAAGAAAAACACCACATTTCAAAAACAGTTGTCATTGGGACGGAAAGTGGCACAGACAGCAAAACAAATGTTACAGGGGTGATAACCCTTACCTATGTTTTCCAAAAAGTTTAAAAATAGATTTTTGGTCTGGAGCTACACTTCAACAATGTACCTGTTCAAAATTACAAACAGATTCTACATAAGAACAAACCTACAGTCCCTGTCTTGTATGCACCGCCTGTATAGGGCTGTTCAGAGTATATAGGGCCTTTTTTATTTTATGTGCGGGGTTCCCCTTAATATCCATACAAGACCCAAAGGGGCTGGTAATGGGCTGGGGTGGGGGGGGGGGTCATGGGGTAGCTATGCCATTTTTCTTAAAGAATTTCATCCATATTACCGGGACCAGACATTACATTAAAGCCGCAAGCAGTTTTAAATGGCTTTTTTTTCCTTTAGAAGTGTCATTTTGTGCAGGGACAGTTCTAAACACGGGAAACACGTGGCACTTCACAGGCATACTTTAGACACCCCCCAGGTACGATATTTAAAGGAATATTTGACTTTTTTTTTTTCACTTTATGCATCATTAAAATGACTGCTCCCGAAAAACGACCGTTTTTAAAACTTCTTTTTGCATTGATACATGTCCCCTGGTGCAGAACCCGGGTTCCCAAACCCTTTTTAGGACAATAACATGCATAATAGTTGTTATAATTAGCACTTTAGAATTCGAACGTTCGCATCCATTGTATTTAATAGGGTTCTAATGTTCGTTCGAACTTTCGGTCCGTTCGCGGGTTCTGGTGCGAACCGAACCCGGGGGTGTTCGGCTCATCACTACTCACTAGTTTACCAGTAAAATTTAGAGACCAAAATGTCAAATCAAAGGTACACAAGTGGGAGGCCTACATGTTTCTGAGCATGACAGATAGTGAAGAGGAAGTCACCCATCTGTCAGATTCAGGCTCAGAATACGAACCAGTAGACAGCAGCGGCACCCTGACAGATAACTCTGACGATGGAGTAGTGGTCCCTGCCAAGGTCAGGCATACCCGACCCCGTTCTTCTGCTGTTGTTGAGGTGCAAGAACCACATGGCTCACGTATGGAGCAGAGAGCCAGTACTAGTGCCGCACATCCTTCTGGTGAACTGGCAAGCACCAGCGGCCTAGTACATCCTGGTCGTACATCCAGCACTGCAGTAACACTTGGTGACGTGGCGAGTCCCATAAGTGCAGTTTAAGCTGGCGAGGTGGCCAGCATGAATAGAGTCCCGCAGTCACCAAGAAGACAAAGACAGGCCTGTCGTGCCCATAGTGCCCTACCTGCAGAATATGCAAATCCTAATTAATAGCCCACCACTTCTGCAGCACCCGTACTTCCCCCATTCACTGGCCAACCCGGAATTCATCGCCACTAATCCCCATTTGACCCTTGCCAGAGATTGGAAACCAATTGCGATTTCCGAATTTAAGACCTTTTTGGGCCTATCCCTCCTCATGGGCATAGTTAAAAAGAGCGAGTTGCGGTCAAAATGGTCCACTGACCAAATTCACAATATGCCCCTGTTCTCTGCCTCCATGACCAGGACACGATACGAGCAGATCTCATGGTTCATACATTTCAATAATAATGAACTCTGTCATCCTCGGGGTGACCCTGGATTTGATCCGCTCTACAAAATTCGGCCCCTCATAAACCACTTCAACCAACGTTTTGCAGCCTTGTTTACTCCCAATCAAGTTGTCTGCGTTGATGAGTCCCTGATTACGTTTTCTGGCCGCTTGTCATTCAAACAGTATCTTCCATGCAAGCGTGCCAGATATGGGGTCAAGATGTATAAGCTCTGTGATAGGTCAACAGGCTATACATGTAGTTTTATGGTTTATGAGGGAAGAGATAGTTACGTAGAGCCGGAGAACTGCCCAGATTAAATAGGGAGTGCTGGTAATATTGTGTGGGACTTGGTGTCACCCTTATTTGGAAAGGGGTACCACTTGTATGTGGACAATTATTACATGAGCATGCTACTTTTTAGTCACTTGTTTGATCATGGAATTGGCGCACGTGGCACCATGCGATCTAATCGCCGGGGCTTACCCCAGCGGCTTGTAGATTCCCGCCTTAGGCTGGGGGAGAGAACCTGCTTGAAGTGTAAATAATTTGCTTGCTGTGAATTGGAGGGATAATAAGAATGTTTTCATTCTGTCCTCCCTTCACGCAGACACAATGGTCCAAATTCCTACAGCGACTGGTGTTGTGGATAAACCCCTCTGTGTCCACGAATATAACCTTAACATGGGAGGGGTGGACCTCAACGACCAGTTGTTGGCGCTGTACCTAATTGCCCGTAAGGCCAGATGCTGGTACAAAAAAGTGTCTGTATACTTATTCCAATTGGCTCTGCTGAACGCTTATGTGCTATACAAAGCTTCAGGACGAACTGGATCCTTTCTTAAATTCCAGGAAGAGATCATCACAGCCCTTCTGTTTCCAATTGGTATATAAAGAGGATAAGATGAAGCTACAACAGTATGCTATGGTCAGTTCAGAGCAACCGGTCACATCCCAATATTTATTGAGAAAAATAGAAATAGGGTTGCCCCTGGGATAGTATGGGCCGATGCAATGAAGTGGACTGACCAAAAATTGTTTATAAAAGTAAAAAAAGTTTTATTACATATAGATCATAGAGAATCAACAATGAAAAAAGGTTGTACATTAGAAATATAGAATGAAACACACATGAATTGTGGGTTCACATTAAAAGCCAATATACATTACATTCACATCCATGTTGATGGACACTAGGTATCAATACAAAGAGATGCAAATGGACACCGACATGTTTCGGATATATGAGGCAGTTCAATGCCAGAATATATATGTTCCTTCTTCAGGGTAGGTATACAGGCAGAACAATGTATTGAATTTAATCTGTGGTTTAAGGAAAACAACAAAAGAGACAATGTATAAAAATATCATATTTGATTTCTATGAGACATTGCATAATAAACATTTTGCATAGCATGCAACATTGGATAAACATTAGGCAAAATTACAATTGATATCTAAAATAGGGAAAACATAAAGGTTGCTACTTACGTCTCACAAAGGTTTTTTACAACACATAGATGTAGAATGAAATGTCATTTGGGTGAGCTCCTTGGAGTTTGCAGAAAATCCAACCCAACAGGTGATAAGGGACAAATTCAATGTTGAAACAAATGAGGGCTTGTATATGTTTCAGAATAAACTGAAAACGATCTTGTATTGACAAGCCACTCAAATTGTTGGAAAAGGATAAGAAGTATATATATATGTATATATGGAAGTTGGGGATATTTGTTGAAAAATCACACTGATTGTGTAGGGATATCCTTACTCCAATATGGTGTGCACGGCACGTCAAGGCTCACAAGGATAAAAACAATGAACACCGAGAGTTGCCCTGAAAGGCAAGAAATGGGGTCAGTTCTCATGAGGAGAGGTTGTTGTAACAGAGTATGTAGGAAGCGGTTAAAATCATCGCTACCCAGTGTCCCTCTGTTGAGCAAAGCGTTTAGCTCTTACCTGCGGGAATATCTCAGTGCCATATAGATCTCATCTGTGCAGCGAGATTTAGTGTGGTTACTACCAATGTTTAAATAGGTCAGCTGTTGGTCAATTGACCAATCAGACAGTGGGTGTGGACGCCAGGGAGGAGGAGGAAGGAGGGGGAGTAATCCAGCAAGGTGAGCAATATAGAACCTCCCAGATGGCATCCCGTTGCCAAATCAGAGCAGTCTTCCGGGGACAGGCATCATCCCTTTGTCAGCGCGGCGTCCGGCGTCACCGCGCTGGTAATGCGCGGCGACGTCAGACGTCGACAAGACGTCGGCATCCCATCGCCAAGTCAGAGCAATCTTCCGGGGACAAACATCATCCCTCGGTCAGTGCGGCGTCCGGCGTCACCGCGCTGGTAATGCGCTGTGACGTCAGACATCGACATGACCACCGGCACACAGGGCAGCGGGGGTTCTGAGCCAGCCAGGCTCAGTGAGCATGCGCATTCGGGTCCAGCGCTCGGAGGAATCCCGACCAATCACAGCCACCGATAGGTGGAAAAAAGGGGCATGGACAATGTCAGGAATCACTCCGATAGCGGAGCCGAATCGCAGGAAACAGGAAAGATGGAACCTGTAAATTTGACTATCGCTGAGTACACCCTAGATTGGGTGCTGCCCCATAGGACAAACAAAATAGGTCCATGGGGCTCCTATGTGCCGGGGAGCCCCATGGACCTATTTTTTTTTCTCTGCATGCCTAGCCGAGGCTCACCGGCACACAGGAGCCCCATGGACCTATTTTGTTTGTCCTATGGGGCAGCACCCAATCTAGGGTGTACTCAGCGATAGTCAAATTTACAGGTTCCATCTTTCCTGTTTCCTGCGATTCGGCTCCGCTATCGAAGTGATTCCTGACATTGTCCATGCCCCTTTTTTCCACCTATCGGTGGCTGTGATTGGTCGGGATTCCTCCGAGCGCTGGACCCGAATGTGCATGCTCACTGAGCCTGGCTGGCTCAGAACCCCCGCTGCCCTGTGTGCCGGCGGTCATGTCGATGTCTGACGTCACCGCGCATTACCAGCGCGGTGACGCCGGACGCCGCACTGACCGAGGGATGATGTTTGTCCCCGGAAGATTGCTCTGACTTGGCGATGGGATGCCGACGTCTTGTCGACGTCTGACGTCGCCGCGCATTACCAGCGCGGTGACGCCGGACGCCGCGCTGACCAAGGGATGATGCCTGTCCCCGGAAGACTGCTCTGATATGGCGACAGGATGCCATCTGGGAGGTTCTATATTGCTCACCTTGCTGGATTACTCCCCCTCCTTCCTCCTCCTCCCTGGCGTCCACACCCACTGTCTGATTGGTCAATTGACCAACAGCTGACCTATTTAAACATTGGTAGTAACCACACTAGATCTCGCTGCACAGATGAGATCTATATGGCACTGAGATATTCCCGCAGGTAAGAGCTAAACGCTTTGCTCAACAGAGGGACACTGGGTAGCGATGATTTTAACCGCTTCCTACATACTCTGTTACAACAACCTCTCCTCATGAGAACTGACCCCATTTCTTGCCTTTCAGGGCAACTCTCGGTGTTCATTGTTTTTATCCTTGTGAGCCTTGACGTGCCGTGCACACCATATTGGAGTAAGGATATCCCTACACAATCAGTGTGATTTTTCAACAAATATCCCCAACTTCCATATATACATATATATATACTTCTTATCCTTTTCCAACAATTTGAGTGGCTTGTCAATACAAGATCGATTTCAGTTTATTCTGAAACGTATACAAGCCCTCATTTGTTTCAACATTGAATTTGTCCCTTATCACCTGTTGGATTGGATTTTCTGCAAACTCCAAGGAGCTCACCCAAATGACATCTCATTCTACATCTATGTGTTGTAAAAAACCTTTGTGAGACATAAGTAGCAACCTTTATGTTTTCCCTATTTTAGATATCAATTGTAATTTTGCCTATTATTTATCCAATGTTGCATGCTATGCAAAATGTTTATTATGCAATGTCTCATAGAAATCAAATATGATATTTTTATACATTGTCTCTTTTGTTGTTTTCCTTAAACCACAGATTAAATTCAATACATTGTTCTGCCTGTATACCTACCCTGAAGAAGGAACATATATATTCTGGCATTGAACCACCTCATATATCCGAAACATGTCGGTGTCCATTTGCATCTCTTTGTATTGATACCTAGTGTCCATCAACATGGATGTGAATGTAATGTATATTGGCTTTTAATGTGAACCCACAATTCATGTGTGTTTCATTCTATATTTCTAATGTACAACCTTTTTTCATTGTTGATCCTCTATGATCTATATGTAATAAAACTTTTTTTACTTTTATAAACAATTTTTGGTCAGTCCACTTCATTGCATCGGCCCATACTATCCCAGGTGCAACCCTATTTCTATTTTTCTGTTTCCAATTGGTGCTGTGGCCCAACTTCCCAATGTAGATGCACTAAGTCGGCTGCATGGTAGGGCATTTTCCGTATGTCCTCCCTGGTACCCCTACCAATCGATCACCCCAAAGAAGATGTTGTGTCTGTAGCAAGCGTGGATTTAGGTGGGACACCCGCTATTATTGCCCCCCCTGTCTTGACCATCCTGGTCTTTGCATTGGTGAATGTTTCGAACGCTATCATACACGAGTGGAGTATTAGCGTAGGGTACAGCACTGCACAGTCCTAGGCACACTAACACAGGGTCTCCAAAGATGCTATTGCATTTTTAGAGACCCAAACCTGGAACTGTTACAACCGTTACAACAGTCACAACCGTTACAACAGTTACAAATAAAAGTGTAAAAAAAAATTTGAGAAAAAAACTAAAATAAAAAAGCCAAAATTAGTTGTCATTTTATTCTTTCTCTATTCTCTTTCTATTGTTCTCTCTCTATTCTGCTCTGTTTTACTGTATTTTTTAACTGCGATGTTTTATTGTCACTATGTTTTATCATGTTTGCTTTTCAGGTATGTAATTCTTTTATACTTTACTGTTTACTGTGTTTTATTGTTAATTTATTTTTGTTTTCAGGTACGCTATTCAGCTGCAGCACTGATTTATTTATCTTGACAGCAACAGCGTTTGCTCCCACAATACGTAAATCAGCGACTCCAGCGCTGTAGAAGGTGATTTTACCACCACAATTAACAAAAAATGGTGCATGTAGGTGGTTCAATGCCAGAATATATATGTTCCTTCTTCAGGGTAGGTATACATAATTAGAAGTGGGTGGATGAAGGGCGGTATTCTAATGGTGGGCATACTCACCGATCAATCTCTTTTTTTCTTTCAGCCCACATGCTGCATGAAAAAAAGAGCATTACAATGTATGCCCATCAATGACCAGCAACGTACTGGTATGTTGCTGGACTTTAAATGGTTATTCCAGAATGATGGAATGTAAAAAACTGCGCTAGGAAAGACAATAAGAAGCAACACAATGTGAGATACAAACAAAACAATAATGGCAGGTGAAGGTTGCGCTCTAACTAAATAATATGAAAAAACACAAAACTATTAGTAATAGTCCTTAAAGGTGATACTAAGGAGTGAACAAAAATATAAAATTATGTATTTTTGAATATTGATCATGAAAACCTGTGAAAGGAATAAATGTGACCAATGTACCTAGACAAGTAATAAATGATATTAAAAATGATGTCAGAAAATGCTCAAAAGAAACTGGAAGCAGCTAGGGGGTATATTAGAGAAACACAGATGCCAAAATTAACAGAGGAAATAACTAGAAAATTGGATGAACCAATTACAATAGAGGAGTTCATGGAAGCAATAAAAGTACTAAAATTGGGTAAGGCACCAGGTCCGGATGGGTACACCCTATCATACTACAGAATGTTCGCTGAGAAACTGGCTCCCAGGTTTATATCAGCTTATAACTCACTGCGGGAGGGAAAGAAAATACCGAATGAGACGCTGCTGGCACATATAACAGTCATCCCAAAGGAAGGTAAATATCCATCACAATGCGCTAGCTACCGCCCTATATCACTGCTGAATGTGGACCTGAAAGTGTTCACTAAGATTCTTTCCACAAGATTAATAGAGTATATCCTGGATTTAATACACCCAGATCAAGTGGGATTTACCCCTGGGCGAGAGGGAAGAGAAAACCCACAACGGGTGGTGAGTACGATTTATCTAGCACAAAAACAGAGGATGCAAATTATATAAGTATCTGCTGACGCAGAAAAAGCTTTTGATAGAGTGGAATGGATGTTTCTAAAAGCAATGTTACAGCACATAGGACTGAGAGAAGGGATGATGAGTTGGTTCGATAATCTATACTCAGAACCGAGCGCAAGGGTTAAAATAAATGATAAAATATCGGAGCCATTTCTTAATCGAAATGGGACAAGACAAGGTTGCCCAATGTCGCCTATTATTTTTATTTTGACAATAGAACCCTTTTTAACCACTAGTCCCCCGCCCACTGTCAATTGACGGCGGGCGGAGGACACTCTTGTTCTGGGAGGACATCATATGACGTCCTCCCTTTAAAATGAGCTAGGAGGCGCGCGCGCGCCCGCCGCGTTCCCAAGGCCCCAATGCGCGTGCCCGGCGGCCGCGATTGCCACCGGGCACCCGCGATTGCCCGGGAAACGAGCAGGAAAGTGGATCTCTGTGTGTAAACACAGAGAACCATGTCCTGTGAGGGAGAGGGGACCGATGGTGTGTCCCTTGTACATAGGGACAACCATCGGTCACCTCCCCCAGTCAGTCCCCTCCCCCCACAGTAAGAACACATTAAGGGAACATATTTAACCCCTTCCCACCCCCTAGTGGTTAACCCCTTCCCTGCCAGTCACATTTATACAGTAATCAATGCATTTTTATAGCAGGGATCGCTGTATAAATGTGAATGGTCCCAAAAATGTGTCAAAAGTGTCCGATGTGTCCGCCGCAATATCGCAGTCACAATAAAAATCGCAGATCGCTGCCATTACTAATAAAAAAAAAATGCTATAAATCTATCCCCTATTTTGTAGACGCTATAACTTTTGCGCAAACCAATCAATACGCGCTTATTGCGTTTTTTTTTTTACCAAAAATATGTAGAAGAATACGTATCGGCCTAAACTGAGCAAAATTTTATTTAAAAAAAAAAATGGGTATTTATTATAGCAAAAAGTAAAAAATAGTGGTTTTTTTCCAAACTGGACGCTCTTCTTTTGTTTATAGCGCAAAAAATAAAAACCGCAGAGGTGATCAAATACCACCAAAAGAAAGCTCTATTTGTGGGAAAAAAAGGACGCAAATTTCGTTTGGGAGCCACGTCGCACGACCGCGCAATTGTCATTCAAAGTGTGACAGCGCTGAAAGCTGAAAAATGGCTTGGGCAGGAAGGGGGTTTTCGTGCACAGTAGAGAAGTGGTTAAGGAAGATATGGGCAAATCCGAATATTAAGGGGATAATAACGAAGGGGGAAGAACAGAAACTGGTGGCATATGCCGATGACTTAATTTTTTTTTATAACGTCCCCGATTATAGCCCTGCCTTCCCTGCTGGCAGAACTAAGAGAATATGGAAAATTGTCCAATTTTAAGGTGAACTATGGGAAATCAGAGGCAATGGGAATGGAAATATAATCCTCACTACTACATCAGATAACTACGCAATTTGATTTTAGATGGACAGATTCCCATATAAGCTACTTAGTGAGTAGCTTACTGAGATGGGATAAAGAAATCTTTACTTGGTTCGGGCGGACAAATATAATAAAGATGAACGTGTTACCGAGACTTCTGTATCTAATACAGACTTTACCAATTAAGATCCCACAAAGTTTTTTGAGGGATCTTAGGTCAAGGTTCCTGAAATTCATTTGGGCAGGGAAACCGGCAAGGATACGTAGAACTATTTTGTCATTGCCCAAAGGGGAAGGAGGGATTGGGCTCCCGGACCCAGTAAAGTATCAGGAAGCATCTCATTTAGTTAGAGTAGTAGAGTGGTGTGGGCTTAATAAGAAACCCTGGATAAAAATGGAACAGGCAACAGTGGATATACCCCTGGAAGGCCTAGTGTGGATCCCAGAAGCTGAAATGCCAGCAGAAATAAAGAAACACGCGACGATAGGGGTCACTATACGAACAATTAAAAAGGTTTTTGAAAAAACAAATATGTCTAAATACCCGAGTCCAATGACTCTGATCCTGGGCACCAGGGCATTTCTGCCAGGTTTCATAGATCAAAGATTCAATGCTCTACGACAAAGAGGTATTAGTAGAATTACTCACTTTTCAAAAGATAATCGACTAATGACAAAGAGAGAGATTGAAAGAGAGGTAGCAGCAGAATTTTATTTTTTTTGGATGCTGCAATTTGAAGCATTCTTACGGACAAAGGCAAAGATATATACAGAAGTCAGAACATTGTCAAAATTTGAGCAGATATGCCTGAAGGGGAGCCCCCTGAGACACTCACTGTCTTATTTCTATGCAATACTAATTAATTTAGACATACCACAAGAACTTACGTTCCTTCAGGCTTGGGAGAGGGACTTAAGCCCCGTACACACGATCCGAATATCGTACGAAAAATGTCGTCCGAGGAAGAATCGTACGATAATCGGATCGTTAGTACAGAGCTTCAAGAGCCGATCAGGACATTTCATCCGATATTATTTAATCGGACGTGCACGAAAATTTTCCTCGTACGATAACAAATCGTACGATTTTAGTCAGTACAGTTGTCGTCCGAAAATACAATACAAATACATTACAACACATGACATCGCTTCCGATTTTTTTTTCTGTCGTATGAGAATTTTCGTGACTTTAATAACCTATTTAATTTTACTTGCGACTATTAAGCGAAAAAAGTCGTACGATCTGTCGTACGATATTCGGATCGTGTGTACAGGGCATTAGGGTTAACATTCTCCCAAGAACAGAGAGACAGGATCTTGTTATTTACACACAAGGCCTCAGTAGCGAGCAGATACCAGGAGGGAGGATACAAAATTTTAACTAGATGGTATAGAACACCAACAGTACTGCATTGAATATATCCTCAGACGTCAGATGCCTGCTGGAGATGTCACATGGCAGAAGGGATTCTATTACATATTTTTTGGGAATGTGTAAAAATACAGGAGTTTTGGAAAATGGTAATAGAAACTATCAAAATAATTACACCAGTGTCTTTAGAAGACAGACCAGCAGCCATTCTAATACTAGATATACCTATATCAGTGGAAAAATACAAAAATTCACTACTAAGACATCTTATTATAGCCGCAAGGGCGTGTGTCCCTGTCCTGTGGAAAAAGGAGAGTCCACCAACTAGAGCAAAATGGTTCGCTAGAATCGCAGAGATTTAACAGATGGAGAAACTCACAATGGCAATGAAAGATCAAGATGGGAGATACCGGACGATATGGGCACCCTACTTGAAATATAGGGAGGAGCGGGGAGGGGGTGGGGATCGAGGAGAGGAGGAGAGAGAGGAGGTGTGAGGGTGTAATCTCTCCCGCCCTCTTTTTTCACTTTTTTTTTGTGTTTGGTTGGGGGAGGGAGGGGGGGGGCTTCACAGAAAAGAAAGGCAGAGGTTAAAGAGGAAAAGAGAAGTCACATTGAATTAATGATGCATAAAGGAGGTGGGGAATACAAGATTGTAGTCTCTTTTTTTTGTGTTTGATTTTTGATTGATATAAGCAGATGGTATAAAATGTGAAAACTTGTAATGTGAAATCTATGGAAAAATAAAGAATTTATAAAAAATAAAAATAAAATTATGTTCGCTTATACAGGCGATGTATGAGGTAATAAACTACCAAAAATCGGTAGTAAATGTGCATATAAAGAAACAAAATGAATAAGAATCATATGTGAACAAATCCTGTGAAACAAATTATGAATCAATAATGTGAAAATTGGCCATAAAGTGTCAAACAAAAAGTCTTCAAATCAGAAAAAATCAAAAAAGATACATCAAAAAATTGTAATATAAAGAAGTCCCAATGGATCCAAGATGAAATTCTTTGTAAATAAATTCTGAAGGAACTCAGGCAAAGAAATCAATAAGTGCATAAATCCAACTTCATGTGACTCTCAAAACACCATAAATCCACCATCAGAAGAAATGTGCGCTTATCAGCTGCACAGACCAGAATAGCCTGTGGCTTAAACCCAGCCAGGGTCCTTTCCTCACGATGATCCCAGGGAAAGGTCTTGACCGCTCCACCAGCAAAGACTGTATATGTATGGGGTCGCCGCTGGACGTTGACGATGTGAGTCGGAAGAAATAAACATACAGATTCTCTATGGGTAAAACCTGATTGGTATGTTTATTTTAAGCTAAAAAGTTTGCCCATAGGCGTGAATACAAATACAATAAAAATATATAGATAAAAATCTGCGGCCGGCGGCTACAGTACAAACGCCCGTGCACTAACAACGGGACGTATCGCGTGGTGACGTCAGAATGATGTTTAGGTATCATCTTGTTATCATTCTTTTCAGCCGGCAGTCGGCTTTCATGTAAAAGCAATCCTAGCAGCTAATTAGCCTCTAGACAACTTTTACAAGCAGTGGGAGGGAACCCCCCCACCATCTTTCTTGGTTTTCTCTGGCTCTCCTGTCCCAACAGGGAACCCGAGAATGCAGCCGGTGGTTCCGCCAGCTGACCATAGAGCTGATCAGTGACCAGAATGGCTCAAATCATCTCTATGGCCTAAGAAACCGGAAGCAATGCGCATTTCATGACTTAAGTTTCGCCGGATATAAACAGCACCATTGGGAAATTGGGAAAGCATTTTATCACACCGATCTTGGTGTGGTCAGATGCTTTGAGAGCAGAGGAGAGATCTAGGGTCTAATAGACCCCAATTTAAAAAAAAAAGAGTACCTGTCACTACCTATTGCTATCATAGGGAATATTTACATTCCCTGTGATAACAATAAAAATGATTAAAAAATAAATAAATGAAAGGAACAGTTTAAAAATAAAATAAAAAAGCTAAATATATAATAATAATAAAAAAAAAGCACCCGTAACCCCTGTGCTCACGCGCAAAAGCGAGCGCAAGCGTCGGTCTGGTGTCATATGTAAACAGCAATTGAACCATGCATGTGAGGTACTGTATCACCGTGAAGGTCAGATCAAGGGCAGTAATTTTAGCAGTAGACCTCCTCTGTAAATCTAAACTGGTAACCTGTAAAGGCTTTTAAAAATGTTTGGTATCCATGTACTCAGCATAAGATCATCTTTTTTTTCCATCAAACATTTGGGCAATATAGTGTGTTTTAGTGCATTCAAATTAAAAAAAGTGTTTTTTTCCCAACAAAATTGCGTTTGAAAAATCGCTGCGCAAATACTGTGTAAAAAAAAATAAAAAATGACAACACCCACCATTTTAATCTATATGGCCTTTGCTTTAAAAAAATATATAATGTTTGGGGGTTCAAGGTTATTTTCTTGCAAAAAAAATTAAATATTTTTTCATGTAAACAAAAAGTGTCAGATAAACCACTTGCTTTATCTTCAAGTGGTTAGAAGAGTGGGTGATGTGTGACATAAGCTTCTAAATGTTGTGCATAAAATGCCAGGACAGTTCAACACCCCCCCCCCAAATGAACCCATTTTGGAAAGTAGACACCCCAAGCTATTTGCTGATAGGCATGTTGAGTCCATGGAATATTTTATATTTTGCCACAAGTTTTGGGAAAATTACACTTTTTTTTTTTTTACACAAAGTTGTCACTAAATTATATATTGTTCAAACATGGCATGGTTATATGTGGAATTACACCCCAAAATACATTCTGCTGCTTCTCCTGAGTATTGGGATACCACATGTGTGAGACTTTTTGGGAGCCTAGCCGTGTACAGGACCCCAAAAACCAAGCACCGCCTTCAGGCTTTCTAAAATCGTGATTTTTCTTCTCACTACCTATCACAGTTATGGAGGCCCTGAAATGTCCAGATAGCACAAAACCCCCCCAAATGACCCCATTTTGAAAAGTAGACACCCCAAGGTATTTGCTAAGAGGCATAGTGAGTATTTTGCAGCTCTCATTTATTTTTGAAAATTAAGAAAGAAAATAATTTATTTTTTATTTATTTTTTCAATTTTCAAAACTTTGTGACAAAAGCGAGACCTGCAAAATACTCAACATGCCCCTCAGCAAATAGCGTGGGGTGTCTTCTTTCCAAAATGGGGTCATTTGGGGGGGGTTTGTGCTAACTTGACATTTCATGGCCTCCAAAACTGTGATAGGTAGTGAGGAAGTGAAATCACCATTTTACACCCTTAGAAAGCCTGAAGGCGGTGATTAGTTTTCTGGGACCTGTACTCGGCTAAGCTCCCAAAATGTCTCACACATGTGGTATCCCCATACTCAGGAGAAGCAACAGAATGTATTTTGGGGTGTAATTTCACATATGCCAATGGCATGTTTGAGCAATATATCATTTAGTGACAACTTTGTGCAAAAAAAACAACAAAAAAACAATTCATATTCCCGCAACTTGTAGCAAAATATAGAATATTTCATGGATTCAACATGCCTCTCAGCAAATAGCTTGGGGTGTCTACTTTCCAAAATGGGGTCATTTGGGGGGGGGGGGTTGTGCTATCTTGGCATTTTATGGCCTTGGAAACTGTGATAGGTAGTGAGGAGTGAAATCAAAAATTTACGCCCTTAGAAAGCCTTAAGGTGGTGATTGGTTTTCGGGGTCCTGTACACGGCTAGGCTCCCAAAAAGTCTCACACATGAGGTATCCCCATACTCAGGAGAAGCAGCAGAATGTATTCTGGGGTGTAATTCCACATATAACTATGGCACGTGTGAGCAATATATCATTTAGTGACAACTTTGTGTAATTTTCTTTTTTTTGTCATTGTTCAATCACTTGTGACAAAAAAATAAAATATTAAATGGGCTCAACATGCCTCTCAGCAATTTCCTTTGGGTGTCCACTTACCAAAATGGGGTCGTTTTTTGGGGGGGGGGTTTGTACTGCCCTGCCATTTTAGCACCTATAACTTTTGCGCAAACCAATAAATATACGCTTATTGAATTTTTTTTTTACCAAAGACATGTGGCTGAATACATTTTGGCCTAAATGTATGACTAAAATTGAGTTTATTGTATTTTTTTAATAACAAAAAGTTGAAAATATTTTTTTTTTCCAAATTTTCTGTCTTTTTTCCCGCAAATTTTGTTTGGGTACAACATTGCCTGACCGCACAATTACCAGTTAAAACAGCACAGTGCCAAATTGTAAAAAGTGCTCTGGTCATTCAGCAGCCAAATCCTCCAGGGCTGAAGTGGTTAATGTTTTTGATCCCATTGATAAAAAAAATAAAAATAAAATGCCAACGCTAAAAAAAACACCGAAAAAACTTTATTGCTATTGTCTAGGGCAGAATTTTACAGTTTTTCTATACTAAAGATTGTTGCCTAAGTGCAGACAGTCTATCCTTGTAAATCTAACTCAACAGTGAGACCAGCAGTTCCAAACATCCTTTTGATAGCAGAAAAACAAACACTCCTGCGCACAAGTGAGTACCGGATGGACTAAAGCTTGCTGCCTTCAAAGATAGGGGTATCCTAACAATCTCCCTCCCCTATACACCCTTGGGAGGGGCTTCCTGAATGCATGCTGGTGCCTGTGTGTTCCTATTTCTTTATATACATGTGTAGCTGAAGGAGGAAACACTGCTGGGCTCTGAGGAAGAAGGTACTCCTTCGAAAAGCGTCAGACGGCAGTGGCCCTTGAATCTCCTCCGTTACCACCTGGAGTCTGTTGTCTCAAGATAGATTCATGTCTTCTGGAGATCACTTGTATTGCAAGCTTTTACTATTTGTTTGTAAGTAGTTCTTTATATTTTATTCGAATGCCTAGTACACACGATTGGTTTTCAGGGGGGGAAACCGAGAACCGGCTCGGTCACTTTTCCCCTGTACACCCGGCCAGTTTTCCCAACAGGAAAACTGCCAGGAGAGCTTTAGTCGGGAAAACCCGCCGTGTGTATGCTCCCTCGCAGTGTTTCCCCATAGGAAAACTGCGAGAAAAAATAAAACACGTTCTCATTTTTTTCACCGCAGTTTTCCTGTCGGGAAAACTGCTATGGAGCATACACACGCCCGGTTTTCCCGGCCAAAAGAAAACATGGCAGTTTTCCCGACGGGAAAACCGATGGTGTGTACGAGGCATAATAAAACAACCTAAGGATAATGCACAAGGGTGGTGCGCCCTCTTTCTCTTCTTTTTTCGTTCCAAACATCTTGCCTATGCTCTTCTGAGCTAATCTACAGTATATATAGATATAATATATCTGCTGGAGTGTTTCAACATATTACATGTGCTTCTGTGAAGAGTTTCACCAATTGTGCTGGACTGTTATGGTATTTTAGAGGAGGTTTGCACTAATAGTTTTCCACAATTCTGTGGTTGTGTCCAAGTGTGATAAGGGTGTTCAGTGCTGATCTTCTAAGAATGCTAGTTGCTAGACTCTCAATGGTTTCAATACTTTTTTTTTTTTTTTTTTATAATTATTTTTTATTAACGTTTTTCAACACATACAACACACATAGCTTAAGCACCTACAGTACAGAAAAAGAGCATGTACAGAAAATAATATACTTTGCAATGTGAACACAGTGATACAGTGCATAGCAATGGAAGGGTACAACAACACCACCCAAGTAAAATCTAGGAGGATATATATTATGATAAACCCACTAGTCATCAGAAACACATCAGAATTTACCGGTATAAGAGGAAGGCATAAGAGCAAGGCAAAGCCCTGACACGATAACCCGGCTCACTCCCAACTCACTAAGCTGTTTCAGGTTTAGCTAACTTCAGTAGGTTGCCCCGATTAGCATAAGTATCCTTGTATAAAGGAAGGCTGTTGTTCACTAAGCGTTTCCATTGCACTAGAGAGGGGGGGGGCAGGCTTCTTCCACTGCATAGCAATGTTCTTATGAGCATAGAAGAGCAGCAGGGTAATCAGCGTGCGTTTGGCAGAGGACGGTACAATGGTCTCAATGAGCCCCAAAAGGCACATCTCCATTGTCAAAGGCACAGCAACCAAGTCAACTCTGTTAACCAAATCTAGCACCTCTTCCTAATACTGCTGGACCCCTGAGCACCGCCAGAAGATATGGGAGAAGTCGCCCGGTGAGGTGCTGCATCTCCAACACTCTGGGGAATGAGCAGGGTCCATCTTGTGAAGTCTGTGTGGGGTGAAATAAGCCCTGTGAACAATTTTGTATTGCACTAACCTGTCACGCATGGAGACCAGAGAGTTGAAGGGGAGGTCCAACACATCATCCCAATCATCATTGTCTAACGTGGGGATATCAGTCTGCCATTTAGTCCAGAGTTTGTCAAGCGGAGGAAGAGACACAAAGATCAAGTATGAATAGAGATGCGAGGTGGGCTTTTCTTCACAACTAAATCTAAATGTCCTCTCCAGTTCCGACTGCGCCATAAAACACGAAGATTGTGGAAATTGCGCCGCAAATGCATGGGACAGTTGAAGATATCTGAATAGGAAATGGTTAGGTAAATTGTACTGGGGGGAAAGGTGAGAGAAAGGGAGTAAGGGGTTTTGGGACACTATTTGTGACATGAGTTTGATACCGTATATTGTCCATGCGTAGGGGTCAGGGATTTTATAGATGTGGGATAAGCTAGGGTTCAGCCAGATAGGGGCATTGGGGGAGATTTCAGACTGTTTACATTTCTCAATGGCCAATCCTGTCCGCCATGCCCGCAGGGTGGTAAGCATAGAGGGGGTCAGAGGATAGGGGTAACGAGGGCCCCTAAAAAGTAACAATTGAAGAGCTTCCAGTGAACCGACCACTGTAGCTTCCAGCACAGTTGACGAGTTTGTTCTGTCCGGCTGTAGCCATCATGTCGCTGTCACCAACTGTGCAGAGAGGTAATATTTATAACAGTCCGGGAATGCCATGCCACCCTGCGTTCGTGGCCTCATTAATGTTGTCATTCGATACCTGGGAGGAGAAAATGGGAAAAAAACTGCGCTAGAACAAGAAAATAACAAGTATAGGCAGCAGCAATAATGTGATAAACATAGGCAAAATAATAAAAAAGAAAACTGCGCCAAAATTAGTATAAATATCCCAATCTGGGATATCTAAGTCCAAAGATGTATCCTCAGGATGGAAAAATCCAGAAAGGGAAAAAAACAGTGGGCTACAGTGTGTCCAACAATCCTGTACGTTAGCACATCTTTCTTGGCATCAACACTATTAGGAATGGCTGCTTACCAGATAGAAGGCAAGTAAACACAGTCGACTGTGACCCAGCCGCGGCCTTTACAAACAAGGGAGATCCAGAGATACCACAGGATATTCACACTCCTCCAATACTTAGGGACCTCTTGATGGCTCAATGATACAAAAAATAAAAAACATAGAATAATACCTTTTGACTGGTATAGGAAAGTCAAGCACCACCACCGTGAATATTAAATCAACGTGATTAGCACCCTGATAAAAATGGCTCCTTACCAACCGCAAGGATAAAGCTCACGTTCAATGCAACCTGACCACGGCCTGTGTCCTGCACGAGCTGGCCCAATACAAGTTCAGGGAACTCTCCTCACAAGTACCAGAGCACCATCGATGTTCCAGAAACCATACCAAAAAAGGAGGGAGGAGACCATAGAGTAATACCCTCAAAGGCGTTTATTTAAATAAAAGTATCGTACTTACAAACAACGAGTATTATGAAGCATAAAAAACATGCCGGCCGGCATAAGCGAAAGCCCTTCCTCGGTCGAGCTGCGCGGTCTATCTGGTAAGCAGCCATTCCTAATAGTGTTGATGCCAAGCAAGATGTGCTAACGTACAGGATTGTTGGACACACTGTAGCCCACAGTTTTTTTCCCTTTCTGGATTTTTCCATCCTGAGGATACATCTTTGGACTTGGATATCCCAGATTGGGATATTTATACTAATTTTGGCGCAGTTTTCTTTTTTATTATGATACCTGGGAGGAGAGGGGCACCATAGGAAGGAAGAAAAGATGCGGTTCAATTTCTTAAAAAAAGACTTGGGTACCCATTGTGGGGAGAGGCGGAAGAGATATGTTAGTTTGGGAATAATCTTCATTTTTATGAGGTTAACTCGCCCCCATAATGACAAGGGCAGGTTACTCCATGATTTGAGCTTCGTCTGGGACTCCAAAAGTACTGGGGCGAGATTTAAAGATATAAAGTCTGAAGCTGAACCGGAGACATGTACCCCTAAATATTTAAAGGAATCCACCCACAGGAGGGGGCTATCGGGAGGGGATGTGGACCTGGCCGCTGGATCAATCGGAAATAGGAGGGACTTGGACCAATTTACCCTAAGACCGGTGACCTCAGCGAAGGTATCTAAAATATTCAGCGCCCCCTGCAAGGACGGGCCAGTATCATTCAGGAAGAGCAACATGTCATCCGCGTACAGGGCCACCCTCTCCTCTAGCAACCCGAGTCGGAGACCTTTAATGTGCGGTGAGGTGTGAAGTGCCTCTGCCACCGGCTCAATAGCAAGGGCAAATAAAGCCGGAGAAAGAGGACAGCCCTGCCTAGTTCCCCTGGTAAGCCTGAAGGGGACAGATAGTCCACCCCCCAAGCGAGATAAATAGCAGAGGAAACCCCATCCTGCGTAATGTTTCCCACAAAAAGGGCCACTCGACCGTATCGAAGGCTTTTTCTACGTCTAGAAAGGCCACCGTCCGTGATCCCATATTAAGGTGTTGAGCCTGTATGTTAGTGAAAATCCTTCTGAGATTAACATCTGTGGACCTCCGGGGCATGAAAGCCCGGGAGAGCACAGTCCAGGCAGATAGGCAGCAATCACCCTTAGCCCCCTATCGCACAGCAATCACCCAAGCAAAGGCAGTCTAGTATGGGTGGCAGGTAGAGAGTGTGATCAGGATAAGCCCAAAGCAGGGGAACCCAGGCAGAAAGATGGCAGAGTCACCAGGCCCCCAGGCCTCTCTACTGGCCCACACATTCAGTCTCTAAAAGGCAGCACACCAGGTCCCTGCAGGGAGGAGGATGGGTGGCGGGGCAGCAGGATACATGTCCGTGATTTGCGGCCTGGCCGGGCGCGGTGCACTCCCGTGGGGTAGCCGCTCAGGAAACAGTGGTGTCGGGCAGGCTCCACTAGGCCGCACTAGGCTGTGGCCACCGCGAGTGCTCCCAGCGGCTCAGCAGGCCACCGGATCACTCCTGGCAGTTGAGGGGGCAGGCAGGAGGATGAAGAACAGTCCTGAGGATGGATGATGGTCTCTTACCACATGGCCAGGCAGGGATCGGCTCTCTCTGGCCGGGTACGGGCCAACAAGATGGCGGCGGCTGCAGGATGAGTAGTAGACGTCCTCCCGGTCGACCACTGCAGAATCTCCGCTCAAGATCTGTTCAGGGTTCAGCAGGGGACAGGGAGGAACAAGTAGGCAAGGTGGCTGGTGCTGTTTAGGCGATTAGATGCATGGATGACGAAGGATTACGTTCAGGATACCCAGAGCTCCTCTCAGACACGTCCGCTGCCGCTCACATCCGGACATGCCCCCCGTTTCAATACTTTCTCAGTCGCCTACATGGAACAAACATGCAAAAGATTGAGTAAAAGGCAGAACTCTTGATTTGCATGTTGCCTCATAAAATACTAAAGTCTAAGGAAAACCATGACACCCAAGTAGCTAGCATTTTCCTAAAAGGTCAGTAAAAGTTTTGTTCAGGGCAGTTTTCTTTAATTGGCCCTATTGTACCAGTATGTCAATAAGAAATAGATATTAAAAGAAAATATAGGAACCAATAGGTTTCAAACCCACGCAAATCAATGACCAAAAAACAAACTACAATAAAGAGCTGTGTGTTGTAAAGTGTAAAAAAACACCCAAAACGTGAAAAGAAACGAGGGAATCGCGGTCTTATATCATAAATTACATATCATAAATCAACAAATAAATCTTTATTTGAATTATAAATGTAGCCAGGAACTGGCTATAATGCCTGCAATGCAGAGACATTTTTGCTGTCTTATTAGTGTGGGGTTGGCTTCCTCTAGTGTTTGCTGGACTCTGTGTCATTTTCTTTTCTTATGACAAAATTCAGAGCAAAGCATCATGGGATGTTTAGTTCAGAATACTGAAGTTTCAATGCCAGCAGGACTCATCTGAACTACAATTAACAGAATGCTGAGTGGACAGAACAGACTGCTGGAAAAAGGATATAAAAGGGCTGGTGAGGCCTAGATTTTTCTCTTGGGATGCCGTGTGACTATGCCAGCAGGAGGTCTGTGTGACAGTGAGCTACTGTTGATTTGCGGCCTACACAGCGGGGAGCCTTTCAACTATATCCAGAGGGACCTCTGTATACAGCATCGCTTCTTCCCTGCAGCAGACCGGAGGGTGTTCCAGGTCATCCAGAGACGCCTGCACTTCAGATCTAAGTAGGCCGCAGCATGGTGTGGCGGGCGCCATTTCCCAGAGCCAGGATACAGAGAGTTCCTGATAGAGTTGTCTTCATCACCTACATCGTTGCCAGCTGTATCTGAGTTCCACTGTGGTGAGCGGGCATAGCCCATCTTGTTATAAGACACTGCTTTCAGACATCATTCACACAGTTCAGCTTGGTGGCACTTGTAGTTCCACTGGAAGTCAGTTCTTATGCTATAACGAACACTGAAAGCAGACATCTTTGCCTTGTTCACATTATTGATTCTTGTAGCTGCACTGGATAACACCATTATCATTATAAGAGAGGTTGCAATACAACAAGGATATCTTAAAATTCTGCCAAATTTTCTATACCCTATTAACAAGGATTACCATAGTTACAACACAACAAGGCTAGCTAAAGACATCTGGATGTCAAGGAATACCCTTTTACCTTTTGTTATCCTTTTCCTCATCTGCTTTAATGGACGTCATTTAACCACTTGCTTACTGAGCACTTAAAGAGGTTGTAAAGGTTTATTTTTTATTTTCTAAATAGCCTTTAAGCTAGCGCATTGTTGGTTCACTTACCTTTTCCTTCGATTTCCCTTCTAAATGTTTTTTTTCTTTGTTTTCTTTGTCCGAATTTCTCACTTCCTGTTCCTCCTCAGTAAGCTGTTCAGTAAGCTGTTCTAGCTGACTAAACACCGCTCGGATGATGGTGTGAAGTTTACTGAGGAGAAACAGGAAGTGAGAAATTCAGACAAAGAAAAAAAACATTTAGAAGGGAAATTGAAGGAAAAGGTAAGTGAACCAACAATGCACTAGCTTAAAGGAACCTATTTAGAAAATAAAAAACGAACCTTTACAACCCATTTAAATCCCCTTCCTTTAGCTTTGAACGACAATTGCGCGGTCATGTAACACTGTACCCAATTAATTTTTCCCCCACAAATAGAGCATTCTTTTGGTGGTATTTGATCACCTCTGGGTTATTTATTTTTTGTTCTGTAAAAAGACAGAAAAAAATTAAAAAAACAAACAAAACGGAATGAATTCAAACCGCTGCTGTCATCCATTCAATATATATGTAGATAGAGTATTCAAAGCTCCAGTTTTGCCATATAGAGATTGTGAGGAAAGAACACTCTCATGGTGCAGTAATTTAAATCATTTATTTAAAAAGAAGGTTGTATTGCACTTACATCAAAGAAGACAATGGTCAGCATACTGTATATTGTATAAGAATAGCCGGTTAGCGCTCCACCTGTGTTCCAGCTGACCGTAAATAATGTATCTCAAACACCACCCAATGCCGCTTTGTCAGCCTACAGCTGACGTCTTCACTCCGTAACCCCTGAAGACGTCAGATGTAGGCTGACAAAACGGCATTGGTTAGTGTTTGAGATACATTATTTACGGTCAGCTGGAACACAGCTAATACTGATTTATACTGAGTTATCAGTGTACTCAAAATGTGTGGCACTTTTAATAACCATATGCCCTTAAAACTTTAAACTCACATTCTAAAATCATATAAGGGAAACAGCTGACCTGCACATAGCTCCTATGTTTCCATAGTTGTGTATCAGGACACCCTATCCCTGTGTCCAAAAATTCACTTGATAGTGTATGTGGGGCCTTTCCAATCCTGTCCCTTTGGAGGGGGGGGGGGTTATTAAAACTGAGGCAAATAGAATTTGGTGTAACTGTGCATAGTAATCAATCAGCTTCTAGGTTTAAGCCCACGTTCACACTGAGGGCCGGTTTGAAATCGCACGATTTCAAATCGTAATTTCAGTCTGACTTCGGAGGCAATTTGACAGACATCTGTGCGGGTTCATGCCCAGATGTCTATTCAAATCACCCCCAAAGTCGCCAAAAGTAGTGCAGAAACTACTTTTGGGAATTGGTGCAATGTTGCACCAATTCAGACGTTTCCGGCAATAGGCATCGATCTGACCTGTCAAATCGCATGTCAAAATGGCCCGATGTGAACATGGGGTAAGTGTTCAAATATTATAAATATTAAATATATAAATTAAATTGCGCTAATCAGTGCATAAAAATACTTCAAAGTAACAACCACATTAACAATGTTGAAAAATGTGCAAAAGTTTCAGACTAATCCTGAGATTAGATAACCGAGTGAATCACTGTAAACAAATAACAGCACATTGAATGTTATATAAAGTGCAAAGTGCAAACTTAGCAAAAACGTGTATCAATTAACGAATAAGTCCATGTGATGATATATTCATAATCCATAAAGTAGAAACCTCCACCGAGTGATAAGCTTTCTTCCGTGTCACACCAATAGTGGTAATTAGGGATGAGCTTCGAGTTCAAGTCGAACCCATGTTCGACTCGAACATCGCCTGTTTGGCTGTTCGCCGAATTTCGAACATTATGGGCCATTCGCGCCAAATTCGAGTGACGCGTCCCGGCCCATAATTCACTGCGGCATCACAGTGCTTGGCGGCCTTGTGTAGTGTGTTGCAGCGTTGGTTAAAAGAAAGAGAGAGAGACAGTGTAATTTGATTTGAGTTAGATAGAGCATGCAGGCGAGTCAGTTAGCTACAGTTACAGTGTGTAGAGGATATATATGCATCCTAGGTGTTGTATATATATTTACACACTGTATTCAGTTTAGCTAGATCCGTTCCTGTTATTCTCTATACGGACAGGCAGGCAGGTGATTGTGCTAGCTGCAGTATTTTCACTTAGTGTCCTTTGCACAGCGTTCACCTAAAGGTGCTCTCATACTAATACCACACAGGCAGGGAGCTGCATTAATTTCATTTAGTGTACTGTGTCCTTTGCACAGCGTTCACCTAAAGGTACCTCAATACAATTGGTGGTGTTCTCATACTAATACCACAGGCAGGGAGCTGCAAGTATTTTCACTTAGTGTACTGTGTCCTTTGCACAGCGTGCACCTAAAGGTACCTGAATACAATTGGTGGTGTTCTCATACAATACCACAGGAAGGGAGCTGCAAGTATTTTCACTTAGTGTACTGTGTCCTTTGCACAGCGTGCACCTAAAGTTACCTGAATACAATTGGTGGTGTTCTCAAACTTATACCACAGGCAGGGAGCTGCAAGTATTTTCAGTTAGTGTACTGTGTCCCATGCACAGTGTGCACCTAAAACTAACTGAAGACAATTGCTGGTGTTCTCATACTAATACCACAGCAGGCAGTTGATTCTGCTAGCTGCAGTATAATCAGTATAGATATATATATATATGTATATATCTATACATCCCACCTTTGTGCAGCTACATCTCACTGCAGGCCATTAGTATGTCTGGAAGGCAAACAAGGAGAAGCAGACAGTCACGAGCCAATAAAAGAGGGCAAGCAGGCTCTGTGTCTAGAGGCAACAAAGCTGGTCATGGACACGGTGCATCCTCATCAGCACGTGGCCGTGGGACACGCTTGTCCTTCTTTTCGGCAGCTGGCTTTGTTGAGCCGCAACATACCGAAGACTTGGTAGAGTGGATGACCAAGCCGTCTTCATCCTCCTCATCCTCTCTCACCCAGGCTCAGGGTACTTTGTCTGGCAAAGCAGCTGCCAACGCGGCCTCTTCCTTCGGCTCAATGGCATCAGTCACTTCTTCCCTAGCCCCACCATGTCCTCCTGAGGAGTCCCCTGAACTGGTTGACCACAGTGTTGGGTACATGCTCCAGGAGGATGCCCAGCGTTTTGAAGGCTCCGATGATGGAACCCAGCTAGAGGAAGGCAGTAACGTGAGCACAGAGAGAGGGGGTAGTAACGTGAGCCCAGAGAGAGGGGGTGCCCAACAAGGACAGCAATCTGGCAGTCATGTTCCCCCAGCTGCAGCATACTGCCAGGTTTGCTACAGTGATGAGGAGGGAGGGAGGGGATGATGAGGTCACGGACTCTACGTGGGTGCCTGATAGTAGAGAGTAGGAGGAGGAGGCACATCTCCAACGAGGCAGGATTCCCTCCAGGGGACAGCTTAAGGGCATCACACCGCATGTGCAGGCCGCTGCTGTCTCTGTGCGTTATTCCAGAAGTTCTTTGGTGTGGGCCTTTTTTGAGACGAGTGCATCAGATCACAACGCTACTATTTGCAACATATGTCTCAGGCGTATCTCGCGTGGCCAAAACATCACCCGCTTGGGCACCACATGCTTGATCAGACATATGTCGACCTGCCATGCAGCTCGTTGGCAAGCACACCTAAAAGACCCACACCAAAGAACAAAGCAGACTTCTCCTTGCTCCTCATCAGCTGGGATCTCCAACCCCACTATACCTTCAGTCCTCTCTGAAACCTGTACTGAGAGGAATGAAGGTGTAGAATTAGGTGTGTCACAGCCAAGTACTTGCGGGCAATCTGCTATCGGTACACCGACTTCAGATTGTACCAGGCAAATTTCCCTGCCCCAGCTGCTGCACCGCCGAAAGAAGTTCGCTCCCAGCCATCCACATGCCCGGCGGTTGAAAGCTAGCTTGGCTAAATTTTTAGGACTTCAACTGCTGCCTTTTCAGTTGGCAGACTCTGCCCCCTTCCGTGAGTTTGTGGAATGTGCGGTTCCTCAGTGGCAGGTTCCCAAACGCCACTTTTTCTCACGGAAGGCGAATCCGGCTCTCTACCGGCATGTGGAAGGCAATGTCTTGGCCTCGCTGGACAGGGCGGTCAGCGGTAAGGTGCATATTACCGCTGACTCATGGGACGTTACCTATCTTTCACGGCGCATTGGGTGACTCTGCTGGCAGATGGGAAGGATGCAGGACAGGGTACAGTAGTGTTGGAGGTTGTTCCGCCACCACCCCTCCAAAATGCTACTACTGGTGATTCTGACACACCTCTCTCCTCCACCCCCTCCTCTTCTTCTTCCTCCATGGCCTCTTCCTGTGCTTTGTCCTCGGAACCAGTGGTGCTCCGTAGGCGTTCAAGGGGCTATGCAAGTACGCAGGCAAAGAGATGCCATGCGGTGCTTGAGCTGGTGTGCTTGGGGGACAGGAGCCACACTTGGGCAGAGATTCTGTCAGCTCTGCAGGGGCAGGCTGAGAGGTGGTTGACGCCACGCCAGCTTAAGCCAGGAATGGTTATTTCCGACAATGGCACCAACCTCCTCTCCACCCTCCGACAGGGACACCTGACTCATGTGCCCTGCTTGGCTCACGTCCTTAACTTGGTGGTGCAGCGGTTCTTGGGCAGGTACCCGGGCTTACAGGATGTCCTGAGGCAGGCCAGGAAAGTCTGTATGCATTTCCGCCAGTCATATAATGCCAGTGCTCGGCTGGCTGACCTGCAAAAGGAATTTAACTTGCCCAAGAACCGCCTAATCTGTGACATGCCCACAGGTGCAACTCAATGTTGGCCATGCTGCAGCGGCTGCACACACAGCAGAGGACCATCAATGAGTATCTGTGCCAATATGGCACCAGGACAGGGTCAGGGGAGCTTGTTTTTTTTTGCCACGCCAGTGGGTCATGATCATGGATGCATGCACTGTCCTTGCACCATTTGAGGAGGCCACGAAGATGGTGAGCAGTGACAGTGCATGCATCAGTGACACTGTCCCTCTTGTCCACCTGTTGGAGCACACACTGCATGGAATAATGGACAGGGCACTTAAGGCAGAACAGAGGGAGGAAGAGGAGGACTTCCTTACCTCTCAAGGCCCCCTTTATCCAGACAGTGTTCCTGCTGGCCCGCCTATCACACAGTAAGAGGACGGGGAGGAGGAGGATTGTGTCAGCATGGAGGTGGAGCCTAGCACTCAGCATCAGCAGCAGTATTCAAGGGATCAATTACAGTCCCAAGACACCCATGGACTTGTACGTGGCTGGGAGGAGGTGGCTGCGGATCATGTCGTCCTGAGTGACCAAGAGGACTCCGGACCAAATGCCTCAGCAAACCTACACTGCATGGCCTCCCTGATCCTGCAAAGCCTGCGGAAGGATCCTCGTATTTGTGCTATCAAGGAGAGGGACCATTACTGGCTGGCAACCCTCCTTAATCCACGTTACAAGGGTAAGGTTGCGGACCTTATCTTGCCATCGCAGAGGGAGCAGAGGATAAAACATCTTCGGGAGGCCTTGCAGAAAAGTCTGTGCAACGCGTTCCCAGAGACTGGGAGGTTACAAATTCCTGGTCCTGGACAACGTGTTGCTGAGGCTTCGGTCAGTCAAAGAAGGAGCGGTGGAGAAGGTGGCCGTCTGACCGATGCATTCAGACAATTTTTTAGTCCGCAGCCCCAAGGTATGATTGGTTCCAGCAACCATCGCCAGTGTCTGTTTTACATGGTGCAGGAATACCTAGGGGCAAGATCAGACTTGTACACCTTTCCGACTGAAAATACTCTGGGTTACTAGGTCTTGAGGATGGATCACTGGCCAGAGCTTGCACAGTATGCAATTGAGCTACTGGCCTGTCCTGCATCCAGCGTTCTTTCGGAACACACATTCAGTGCTGCTGGAGGCTTTGTAATCGATCACAGGGTGCACCTGTCCACTGACTTGGGCGATCGACTGACCTTCATAAAAATGAATCAGTCTTGGATCACCACCAGCTACCAAGCCGAATATTTTTTTTTTAAATGTCAGATCCCTCCAAGACTGCCTATGCTGATGCTGAGTGACTATCCTGTTATGCTGAGTGACTATCCTCTTCCTCCTCAATGATCATGCTGATAGATTGTAAGAACATTTTTGGCTCTGGGCACCGCCACCAGTGGCTAAGGCCCAATATTTCAGCCCCTGTTTAACAGGGGCGTGTAATTACAATTTTTGATGCAATACTTTGCAGCAGGGCTCATTCCTGCGCTCCAAATACAGTATATGTGAGGGGTTGCAGTGTTGTGGCACCAGTGCCTAAGGCCCAATTTTTATGCTCCTGTTCAACAGGGGCATGTAATTACAATTCTTGATCTAATATTTCACAGCAGGGCCCATTCCTGCGCCCACCAAGAGTAACTGTGAGGACTTACGGTGTTGTGGCACTAGCACCACCACCAAAGTCCCAATTTTTCCTACCACTGTTCAACAATGGCATGTAATTACAATTCTTGATATAATAGTTCACAGCAGGGCGTTCCAGCGCCCACCAACACCTAAGGGCCAAATTTCTGCAGAGTATATACGGCAGGCCCCTACTTTCAAACATCCAACTTACAAATGACTCCTACTTGCAAACAGAAGGAGATAACAGGAAGTGAGAGGAAATCTACCCCTAGGAAGGGAAATTCTCTCCTGTAAGAGTTAATATGGGAAAAAGGTGTCTCCTCTCCACTGATGCTTTATCACCAATCCTTGTTTCAATAAAAAACCCAAATTTTCAAAAAACATTTGTCATTGGGACGGAAAGTGAGGTGAAATGTTCTGAACAGGTGCACAGACAGCAAAACAAATGTAAAAAGAGAGGGCGCACCGACCTAGTGCATTACCAAAGGCTAGTTTATTAAAAATATATTTAAAAGATCATGAATACTCACAAACAAAGGTAAATAAAAGGCACATAACATTCCATCCAGGGATATAGCCTCTTCCTTTATTACTGGCCTCAGTCAGAAGGTTTATCTGTATGTTTTCTCTTCTACTCAAATTTCTATAATATTGTCAGAGGGAGCGCCCTGTGCATCCTGAGAGGCCCTTGCTATTGTTGACGATAATAATGCTGTCGTGCTTATGAGGATAATTTTCCTGTGATGATGATCCTTGTGATCACTGAGGACTAGAACTCAGGTCTACTGAGCTAAAGGAGTTCTAGTCCTCAGTGATCACAAGGATCATCATCACAGGAAAAAGGTCCTCATAAGCACGACAGCATTATTATCGTCAACAATAGCAAGGGCCTCTCAGGATGCACAGGGCTCTCCCTCTGACAATATTATAGAAATTTGAGAAGAAGAGAAAACATACAGATAAACCTTCTGACTGAGGCCAGTAATAAAGGAAGAGGCTATATCCCTGGATGGAATGTTATGTGCCTTTTATTTACCTTTGTTTGTGAGTATTCATGATCTTTTAAATATATTTTTAATAAACCAGCCTTTGGTAATGCACTAGGTCGGTGCGCCCTCTCTTTTTACCTTTTTTCCAGTCCGAAGAATACCAAATATTCTGAGGAGGGCAGCAAGACCCCTGGGCATTTTCCTTCTAAACGGAACACTCTGGTTGTGTCACCAAGAGACCAAACTTCTGAGCGCAGGAGACTGTTTTTCTTGTTTCAGCAAAACAAATGTTACAGGGGTGATAACTCTTCCTTATGTTTTCCAAAAAGCTTAAAAATAGATTTTTGGGCTGGAGCTACACTTTAAAAATGTACCAGTTCAAAAATACAAAAATATTCTACGTAACAACAAACCTACATTCCCTGTCTTGTTTGCACCGCCTGTATACTGCTGTTCAGAGTATATAGGGCCTGGGGGGCCCATGCCTTTCCTTTTTTTAATTTAGATGCGGGGTTCCCCTTAATATCCATACAAGACCCAAAGGGGCTGGTAATGGGCTGGGGGGGTACCCATGCCATTTTTTTCAATGATTTTCATCCGTATTGCCGGGACCAGACATTACATTAAAGCCGCAAGCAGTTTTAAAGTGGTTGTATACCCTGTTTTTTTACTTTTACCTACAGGTAAGCCTATAATAAGGCTTACCTGTAGGTAAAAAGAATATCTCCTAAACCTCTACGGTTTAGGAGATATTCCCCCCGCAATGAGCCGCTGACTGCAGCGGCGCATGCGCGGCGGGGATTCTCGGCTAAAGTCCGGCAGCCGCCGGACCTTGCCGACGCGCGGGAGTGACAACATCGCCGCTCCAGCCACTCACAGCGCTGGAGCGGTGATACCCGGAAGACACGCCGAGGCAAGATGACATCTCCCTCAGCGTGGACCAGGTAAGTTCCCGACACCTCGTTCTAAGGCAAGTATTTCATAATGAGCTAGTATGCGTTGCATACTAGCTCATTATGCCTTTTGCCTTTCAGGTATGAAAAAAAAAAAAGTAGGAGCGGGTATACAACCGCTTTAAATTACTTTTTTTCCTTTAGAAATTTCATTTTGTGCAGGGACAGTTCCAAACACGGGAAACACGTGCCACTTCACAGGCATACTTTAAATGCCCCAGTAGATGCATTTCTCATGCGAAACATGTCGGGTACATGGACTTGCCTATAGCTACGCTTTTTATTTGATTCTAAACTTTGCTTGTACAAGCCTCTGCATGGAAGCCTGTTTCCTTTTTTTTTTATATTTCGTTTTTCATACACCCATGCATGTTTTGTGACTTTTTGTTTTAAATAAACAAAGTCTTTTTTAATTATCATCTGATCCTGCACTATGTGGAGCTTCCCTCTTTTTTTCTATGGTCATTACCACAATCCTTGATGCACTATTATCCTTGGCGCTTCATATCACCACCGTGGAAAGATCCGGCCGGAGATTCGGTGTCCCTGCATCTATCGATTGGTGAGGACGGTTCCTGAGGATTTCACATCTACACCTTTGCTTGATTGACCCACCACCGCTGGTGTGTGTGTCCACACATAGGGGTAAGAGTATTCATTGCTTTTTCCCCATTCCTGGTGTTGGAATCACGTCCCCGGGTGTTGCAGTTTTATGTATACATATATTCTACACGAATTTGAATGGATATACCGTTTTTTGATTGACTGCAATTTTTCTCAGTTCATCTACTGAGCATTTCATTGGACTTGGCTGTCAGCCACTTCACTTTATATAACTTTTATATATGAGTTTGCATTTTTCACAATTGCTTGGTATTTATATATATTTTGGGGTCACTCCCTCCTTTTGTATTGAATAGTTAGTTCAACTATCACAAGCCCAGATTTACATTTATATCTGGGTTTTCACATAGTATCTTGGCGCTGCATTTTTTATTTTCTGTTAATTATTCTGCGATTTGTCTATTTGCTGATGCTAGCAGCCACTTATTCATTTGTTCACCCAGTAGCGCTACTTTGTTTATTTTATATACTTTAAATATCGTACCAGGGGGGTGTCTAAAGGAATATTTCACCGTTTTTTTTTCACTTTATGTATCATTAAAATCACTGCTCCCGAAAAAACGTCCATTTTTAAAACATTAAAACCCTTTTTAGGACAATAACTTGCATATTAGCCTTTATAATTAGCACTTTTGATTTCGAACGTTCGAGTCCCATAGACTTTAATGGGGTTCTAAAGTTTGCGCGAACTTTCGGTCCGTTCGCAGGTTCTGGTGCGAACCGAACCGGGGGGTGTTCGGCTCATCCCTAGTGGTAATATGAGACTCTTACCAGATGCTCAGGACCACCTATCACTAGGATGGTCTAATGGGCAGGCAGAATGGCCTATGCAGGGTATTATAAAGATATCCTGGATGTAATATAACCACAGGTAGATCACACTATAGCCACCTTTTCACTGACAGCGTGAGCTCCAAGCCATTCATCAGTTATATGTATGAAAGAAAAGGCTCCGATAGTGTAATACCATAAAAATGTATTTATTGAGATAAAAGCCAAATGGCAACTTACATTTTTTTTAAATAGTATGCGCATGAGAATCTCTAAAGCCGGCAACAAATCGTACACCCATCCTTTTGGGATCGCATGGGGCGTGGTGATGTCAGTGCGTAGCTCTGCCCGACATGTTTTCCAGGGGCACGGGAGTCATCGCTCTATTTATAGAAAGTAGACCAAGCCTCACTATCGCGCAGGCGGCCATGTTGAGCTTTAATCTAGTCTCATTCCTGGTTCAGTTCATTACAGAGGACCAAGCCTTGGTTTGGAATGTCGTATCTCCGTGCCTAGCCAAGCTAGATAGTTAAGAAAAAAAAGGCTCAATTAGTTGGCTCTAAGATAAAAAATAATAATTTTGGACTAAACATAGGGGATCCCCAATTCCCCTGATATATAAACTACAGAAAAAAACGAGTCACTACCATCACATAAAGACGCCAATATGCGACAGGCAACCAGTAGAGGATATCCTTGGAATTGGTCTATAAATTTACCAAAAATATAGGTGGAAGGAAACAAAATTGATCACTGAGGAACAAACTGTAATGCCGCGTACACACGATCATTATTCACGGCGGTTAAAAAACCGCCGTGAATAATGTCATTTAAAACGGGGGAACAGCTTGTTCCCCACACACGTTTTTCACGTCATTTTTTCTCTTGACGAGAAAAACGACCGTCTGTGGGCTCCGCGGCAGTGTTTCCCTATGGGAAACACTGCCGCGGAAAACATGTTGAAAAAAACGACGAGAAAAATTAGAACATGTTCTAATTTTTCTCGCCGTTTTTAATGCCGTTTTTCTCGTCGAAAAAAACGACAGAAAGCCCACAGACTAAAAAATTTTGTTTTTTTCAACGAGAAAAACGGCCGTGTGTACGAAAAATTAATAAAAGACATGTAAAATTAGGATAAAAATTATAATTAATATTATCAAGGACTACATATGGGGAGAAAATATTTGCAAATCAGGAATTAATAATGAATGCATTAACCTCAATATCGGCATTCAAACCGAGGGGTCTAAGGCACTTAACCCTATAACTCCAGCTCATCTGGAGTCTAGATCCCCCTCTCCAATGCAATTTGAGTTTATCAATCCCTATAAAACTAGTGCCAGCCTAGTTCACACCAGATGCAGTTCCGTGGGCTTTTTTTCTGCACTAAAAATGCATGTAGTGTTTTCCATGTATTCCAATGGCTCTAGTTCACACCAGTGCAGTCAGTTTCAGTCAGTTTCCAGTGCAAAAAAAAAGTAGAGCATGCTGCATTTTTTCTGCACAGAACTGTACTGGAACATAGGAAATTGTATCAAAAACACACTGGAACTGCGTGTGGTGTGAACTGTAATCAAAAACTGATCTGGAACATATCCGTAGGGCATTTTTGTGGTGTGAACTGGCTGTAAAAATGCATGTACAGTGTTTTTCATGTATTCCAATGGCTCTAGTGTAGTCAGTTCCAGTCAGTTTCTGGTCAGTTTCTGCACCGGAAACTGACTGGAACTGACTGCATTTGTGTGAACTAGATACCCGTACCCTCTTGAATGGGGAGGTTGAGCGGTGTTAGTTTCTCGGGCCTGCTTGCAGCCAGTTTTTTAAAAACCTCCAGTGCTGACCTAGTTTCTGTGGTAGTCAGAAACAAGCTTTTAGTTCTCCCCAGTAAGCAACTGTCCACACCAACTGAAAGGTCCAACTCTTATTTATTTTTCTCAGCACAATAAACATTCTCTTTGAGAGCAGACAGGTTGGGACAAGACACAGGTCAGATAAGGGCACAAACTTGAATTGGGTTTTCTCCTGTTCTGATTAGCACGAACAGGCTTGGCGCACGGTCTCTGCCACAGACCATGAAGTTGGTCACTGCCACTGACCGGGTGAAAATTATGAAAGCCACTGCCACTGACCTTGTGTGCGTAGTGTCACTGCCACTGTGACATAAAGAACACGCACTTCCTTTAGTAAACTGGCCCCTTTTTAGGACAAGAACATCCCTCCGGAGAGTTACCAGAGGCCCCATCTGTCACCACGACTCTGCTCTGGGTCTTCAGAAAGGGTCACCTCCCTGGCCTCCTTGTCCTGGATACGGGTCCCCTCGCAAGGCAGATCCCTGGGAGTCTCGGTCCCCAGTGGATCCCAGCTGAAGGCTGCTGGGCTCCGGGCCTTTCTCCAAAGTACCTCACCCCAGACTGAAGGTGTCTGGGATGGAACAGCAGCTCCGTCTCCGGGCCTAGGGCACCCGGAGACAACCCGACCAGGCCTCCGGGCCTAGGGCACCCGGAGACAACCCGACCAGGCCTCCGGGCCTAGGGCACCCGGAGGCGACACACACGCACCCAGGCCTAAGGTGCCTAAGCGCGCAACCGACGACCCCTCTGGAAGATGACCACCCCCTTTTATATCCTCTCCCGACAGGCACAGCAGGTTCCCCGCCCCTCCGTACTGCTGCCAAGAGGGGACAAAAAAGGCACAATCTTGTACTGCGGTTCAACCCGGGCCCATGGCAACAGCGCCACCTATAGGCCCCAGGGAACTACACACCAGTACCATCTCCCAGGGATAGAAATGGTCCATGAAACCTGACAATTAGTGCATCTGAGCCTAGTTACCACTCAGATGCTTCCCTCTAAATGTAACCACCCGCTACACATCCCCCTCACTTGTGAACACTGGTCCTCAGTGTCTGAAACAAATTTATGCCTCCTCAATCAGAGTCAACATAAGCAAGATCCAGAAACAAACTAAAAAAAAATTACAATTTAAAATTGTGTTTGTTTGTGCCGAAACCTAACATGGGGAAGGAGAGAAACACAACTAAGAAAAGGGGTGTACATGTGTATAAAAAAATTGGAAGTCACTCAAACATTACAGTAAAAATTTACAGTTCCCACCCGCATAACTAGCTAAGACCCACCCCATACTCAGCAGTCTTGCTTGTCGGAGAGGAAAAAAAAAAGTTCAAACACAAAACACAAGAGTCTGGTCTCTCACAAATAGTAGTGTGGGTCAGGCAACACCAGCGGCTTCCAATGTTTGTCAAAGGTATCTATGTGGTACTCCACATTGTCCTTTCGGCAGATAAGCACTTTGTCCGCATGAATGTGCCGACCCAACATCCAAGCAGCTTTGCAATCTTTAAACCGCAGAGTGGCGGCGGGTGAACATGAAAAATACCTTCTGGCCTGAGGTACCTTAATGTGTGTCCACACAAACTCCGAGTACCACCGATCTCTACAGGCCTCAACCTCGAACAAAAGTTCTTTGGGTAGGTACGGGTACTCCCACCCATACTCGCTGGCAACCTTCTGGTTGAAGAGTCTCTGTAAACGGGACAGCGGCGGCATAGTGGCGCGGTCTCCTGCGCCAGGCAAAACAACAGCATCCAGGTGTCAAGGCACTTTAACTGCCTCGGGGCCAGTTGCAGGGGCCCGCAGTGACACCTGTCTCATAGTAGCAGTAGTGGCGGAAGCAGGTGCTCCCGACGGTGGAAGGGCAGGCAAGGGGGCAGATCCCTCCTCAGGCTCGGAAGCCACCACCCGGGGTGTACTTTCCCCAGTAGACATGGGTGGGTCCCTAGGCTTACGGAACAAGGACAGGGGCATCTTATCCCATCCCTTCCTCTCAAATAGTTCATCAATTGCAGCGTCATCACCCGCATCAGAGACAGACTCTAGGTCGGAGGTATCGTACTCCTCCGTAGGGAAGTAATTCCTGGTATAGGACGATTCACCCCCTCTGGCCAACTCACTAACATGTGAATCCCCAGGGCTAGGGACCTTTAACAAAGTCTCTCCCCCTGGCTTACCTCGGCTTGAAGAAGGACTCGGACGTCCGGGACTTTTCCATTCAGAGACATCCGTTCCGGGTAAGCGCTGGGGCGTTGCTCCACCACGGCCGCGGGAAGCTTTCACAAGACCCATCTTCCTCTTGGGCGGTGGGAGAAAAGACTCTGTTGTTATCGAAGCAGCATCCTCCGGTTTCTCACTCGCTGAAGCGATCTCCTCTGTGACTTCCTCTGAAGACCCGCCAGTGCTCGCAGGGGTGGCTGTGTACGCTTCGATTCCTCCTTCCAGAGTGGTGGCGCCCGTAAGGCAATTGAAGTGGAAGGCCCGAGGCCTCTCTGTAGGTTGCTCCACCTCGAACACAAACTCCTTACAGCTTTCGCATCGCCCGAATGGCTTCAGATGAACCACCAGTCCCGAGCAGCCGGGACAAATCACACCGAGGGCCTCCACGTCCTTGCACACGTAGAGGGCAAATCTTCCCACGGGGCTTGAGCCGAATCCCTGTATCCGTAAGCGAAGCAGCGAATTAAGTCATTTTCACGATTGTAGAAGCTGGAACCCATGATGCATGAGATGACATGCTGACCATCTGCTGCACCATCGCGCACTGACCTTTTTGCGCCAAAGTCCCCACGTGTAACTCCCCACGTGTAACTCCATACATGGTCAGACTCCTCCCATCTCCTGCATCGCTTTTCTGAATAGACACGCCCACAAACTATGCAGTCAGGGTTCTCCTCGTGGCGCAGTTCTAAACATGGCCGACCTCCACGGAACTTCACTGGGGAATAAAAGTTCAGCTTCTGGGGGGGGGTTTCACTCTGTGGCCGCAAACACATCCCGGACGAGCCCCCACGTGTAGCGCACCAACCCAGATATTACCTGCTTTTCTTCTGCTTGGCTTCTCCTAAGGAAAAAAGTGAGGCACACCGCACCACAAGCCCGTACCCTCCTGAATGGGGAGGTTGAGCGGTGTTAGTTTCTCGGGCCTGCTTGCAGCCAGTGTTTAAAAACCTCCAGTGCTGACCTAGTTTCTGTGGTAGTCAGAAACAAGCCTTTAGTTCTCCCCAGTAAGCAACTGTCCACACCAACTGAAAGGTCCAACTCTTATTTATTTTTCTCAGCACAATAAACAGTCTCTTTGAGAGGAGACAGGTTGGGACAAGACACAGGTCAGATAAGGTGGGAGGAGGTCCCCCCCTCCTACCCCATAATACACGGACGATGAAAGGTCTTTCTGGGAGATATGCTGATCAGCCGTCCAGCACACTGGAGGGAGCCCAGGCCACCATGGATGAGTGCCCGGCCTGCAGCTTGGTCATGGTAAGTGAGATGACCCCATCCCCCACACACCATCACATACCCCCTCCATCTCCCCTGGAGACAGGGACCCCATCTCCCCGGGGGACAGGGACCCCACCTCCCCTGGATCTCCCCTGGGGACAGGGACCCCATCTCCCCTAAGGGCAGGGACCCATATGCCCGAGGGACAGGGACCCCATCTCCCCTGGGGACAGGGACCCCATCTCTCCTAAGGGCAGGGACCCCATCTCCCCTAAGGGCAGAGACCCCTTCTCACCTGGGGACAGGGACCCCTTCTCACCTGGGGACAGGGACCTCTTCTCCCCCTTGGGGACAGGGACCCCTTCTCACCCGGGGACAGGGACCTTTTCTCACCTGGGAACATAGACCCCATCACCCCTGGGGACAGAGACCCCATCTCCCCTGGGGACAGGGACCCCATCTCCCCTGGGGACAGGGACCCCATCTCCCCTAAGGGCAGGGACCCCATCTCCCCTAAGGGCATGGACCCCATCTCCCCTAAGGGCAGGGACCTCATCTCCCCTAAGGGCAGGGACCCCGTCTCATCTGGGGACAGGGACTGCTTCTCACCCCTGGGGACAGGGACCCCTTCTCACCCCTGGGGACAGGGACCTTTTCTCACCTGGGGACAGGGACCTTTTCTCAGCTGGGGACAGGGACACCATCTCCCCTGGGGACAAGGGTCCACTTCTCCCCAGAGGACAGGGACCCCTTCTCATCTGGCATGGGGGACTCCATCTTACCTAGGGACCCCATCTTTCCTGAGGACCAGCACCCCACCTCCCCTAAGAACAGGAACCCCATCTACAGACCATGCTGGGTGGCAGGGCTGGTGTCAGCCACCCTAGGGTGCCAGGATGGAGGAAGGGGCAGAACACACAGAGGAAATCTGAATTCCCAGCCATTTGGGGGTGTACCAGCAGGGGTCACTGAACACCGGGGGGGTACAGCAGTACCAGCGTGGGGAGGTTGGAGGACAGAAAGGGGTCTAGCAGTACCAATGTGTGGTGGCTGGAGGACGGGGGGGAACAGCAGTACCAGCATGGGGTCACTGGAGATGGTGCGGGTGGGTACAGCAGTACCAGTAAGGTGTGCTGGAAAGAGCACACAGGGGCTGGCCCTGTGTGGTCTTTCTCGGACCCCCTCGTTGGCTCTGCCAGGTTCCCCCATCTCCTCTACTGCTGGTTGCTGCTGGGGATCTGTCAGGATGGAGACTGGGAAATGGGCAGGTAAATGTGTGATCTGTACCGATCATTGACTCTGTCCATTCATAGCTGTGGCATACACTAAACTGCGTTTACTATGCTTCAGTTTATGAATGAACGAGAAGCTCTGTACAGAGCTATCCATGTCCATTCATTCTATGTAGCTGAGGCTGCAGAGAAGGAGATTGGGGGCTGTGTCCTCAGTCTACCTCTTTGTCTCAAAGGTGTAACATCATAGGTCTGTTTGGACCCCCAATATCTCACCAAAGCCCCCAACGAGGCTCCTAAAAAATGTGTAAAAAATAATAGAAACTACTGATACCAGTGACCAGGCCCCTGAGTTCCACCACCGGACTCAGAGAGAAGGGCCCCGGCTGGGGTTCAGGGGGGCCCTTCATGGTTTCTTCCACCGGGGCCCTGAAGGTTTTAGTTACGCCACTGGTCGGGATCGACCACTTACCCCGTTCTGTGATACAGCAAATTTCAGACTCACTGATCACAGAGCGTGCCGCGCATGCCCTGCAGGGGGCACGCAGGCTGCTCGAGCACGGGAGGACTTCTATTGACGCCCTCCCGGAAAAGTAGGTCTGCGCTGTAGCCGTCATTCGGCTATAGCGCAGATCTGAAGTGGTTAGAAACCAACAAAAAAACAAAACAAAAAATCTTGATGTGATAGCTTCATCCATTTGGTGTGGGGGTGAAGAATGTGATGTATAAGTCAACATCAGTGAATTGTCTGAAGAAATGATGCACATGCTAACTGCTGCACTAACTTAAGTTACAGACTTTATGGATTACATATGGAAAATATCTACAGTCAAAGGTAAAAGTATCCTTGAAAATTGGTATTGAAACCAACACCTAAATATAATAGCACCTTTTATGTAAAGGATAAACTACCAAGCTTAAATAGAATATTAAAATGCTCCAATGTTATATTTTCTGAGAGAAGAAAATGATGAGACCAGCCATATCAGATAATGTTCTTTTCATGTCTGTGTTACCATGGTGACATCTCTGAAATTGTAATGATCTTTATAATAAGATACTGCTGACTGTGAGCACAATCAATGACAACTTGGCATGTGTTCTGGAAAATAAAGCCAGACAATGCCACTAAGTACATAGATACATAGTTCGTAAGGTTGGAAAAAAAAAACACTAGTCCATATAGTTCAAACAATTTAAAAAAAAAACATATGCAAGTAGAAAATCTCCATATGCACTATCCTTTTCCCACAGTTGATCCAGAGGAAGGCAAATAAAGACCCAATAAAACATGGTCCAATTTTCTCCAGTGGGGGTATAAACTCCTTCCTGATCCCCTTGGAGGCAGTCGCATATTCCCTGGATCAACTACCCCTGGTGTTATTACCTCTAAAAATAATTGTATCCAGTTATAATTTGTGCATTTAGGAATGCATACAGCTTTTTTAAAACAATCTATTGAGCTGGCCAGAACTATATATTTTTTTTGAGGGAGTCTATTCCACACTTTCACAGCTCTTATGCCGCGTACACACGGTCGGAATTTCAGAGGAAAAAAGTCAGACGGAATTTTTTCATCAGATTATCTGACCGTGTGTATGCCCCATCTGACTTTTCCGCCGGAAATTCAGACGGAGTTAGAAAGAGAACATGTTCTCTTTTTTTCCGACGGAAAAAAAATTCTATCGGAAATTCCATTCGTCTGTAGGGGAACTCCACGCATGCTCAGAATCAAGTCGACGCATGCTCGGAAGAATTGAACCTCATTTTTCTCGGCTCGTCGTAGTGTTCTACGTCACCGCGTTCTTAACGGTCGGAATTTGGTGTGACAGTGCGTATGCAAGACAGCTTCAACTGAATTCCGTCGGAAAAACCCATTGGAGTTTATTCAGACGGAAAATCCGACCGTGTGTACAAGGCATAACTGTGAAGAAGTCTTTCCGTATGTGAAGGTTAAATCTCTTTTCCTCCAGATGTTAAGAGTGCCCCATTGTCCTCTGTAATGACCTAAAAGTGAATAACTCTACACCCAATTCACTATTTGGACCACTTATGTATTTATACTAGTGATGAGCCAAACACCCCCGGGTTCGGTTCGCACCAGAACCCGCGAACGGACCGAAAGTTCGCACGAACATTAGAACCCTATTAAATACAATGGATGCGAACGTTCGGATTCTAAAGTGCTAATTATAACGACTATTATCCATGTTATTGTCCGAAACAGAGTTTGGGAACCCGGCTTCTGCACCAGGGGACATGTATCAATGCAAAAAGAAGTTTTAAAAACGGACGTTTTCCGGGAGCAGTCATTTTAATGATGCATAAAGTGAAAAAAAAAAAAGTCAAATATTCCTTTAAATATTGTACCTGGGGGGTGTCTAAAGTATGCCTGTGAAGTGCCACGTGTTTCCCGTGTTTAGAACTGTCCCTGCACAAAATAACATTTCTAAAGGGAAAAAAGCCATTTAAAACTGCTTGCGGCTTTAATGCAATGTCTGGTCCCGGTAATATGGATGAAAATCTTTAGGAAAAATGGCATAGCTACCCCATCAACCCCCCCCCCCCCTACCCCAGCCCATTACCAGCCCCTTTGGGTCTTGTATGGATATTAAGGGGAACCCCGCACACAAAATAAAAAAGGACCTATATACTCTGAACAGCCGTATACAGGCGGTGCATACAAGACAGGGACTGTAGGTTTGTTCTTATGTAGAATCTGTTTGTAATTTTGAACAGCTGCATTGTTTAAGTGGAGCTCCATGCCAAATTCCTTTTTTTTAGCTTTTTGTAAAACATAGGGAACGGTTATCACCCCTGTCACATTTTTTTTGCTGTCTGTGCCCCTGTTCAGAACATTTCACCTCACTTTGCGTCCCAATGACAACTGTTTTTGAAATGTGTTGTTTTTATTGAAACAAGGATTGGTGATAAAGCATCAGTAGAGAGGAGACACCTTTCTCCCATATTAATTCTTACAGGAGAGAATTTTCCTTCCAAGGGGTAGATTTCCTCTCACTTCCTGTTGTCTTCTTCCGTTTGCAAGTAGTAGTAGTTTGTAAGTTGAATGTTTGAAAGTAGGGACCTTCCGTATATACTCTGCAGAAATTGGCCCCTTAGGTGTTGGTGTTGGCACAACACTGAAAGCACTCACAGTTATTCTTGGTGGGTGCTGGAACGCCCTGCTGTCAACTATAATATCAGGAATTGTAATAACATATAATTGTTGATCAGTGGTAGTAAAAATTGGGCCTTTGATGGTGGTGCAGGTGCCACAACACTGTAAGGCCTGACAGTTAATCTTGGTGGGCGCAGCAATGGTCCCTGCTGTGAATTATTCGATCAATAATTATAATTGCATGCCCCTGTTGAACAGGGGCTGAAAAATTGGGCCTTTGGTGGTGGTGGTGGTGGTGGTGATGGTGGTGCTGGTGCCACAACACTGTAAGGCCTGACAGTTACTCTTGGTGGGCGCAGCAATGGTCCCTGCTGTGAATTATTAGATCAATAATTATAATTGCATGCCCCTGTTGAACAGGGGCTGAAAAATTGGGCCTTTGGTGGTGGTGGTGGTGGTGATGGTGGTTCTGGTGCCACAACACTGTAAGGCCTGACAGTTACTCTTGGTGGGCGCAGCAATGCTCCCTGCTGTGAATTATTCGATCAATAATTATAATTGCATGCCCCTGTTGAACAGGGGCTGAAAAATTGGGCCTTTGGTGGTGGTGGTGGTGGTGGTGATGGTGGTGCTGGTGCCACAACACTGTAAGGCCTGACAGTTACTCTTGGTGGGCGCAGCAATGGGCCCTGCTGTGAATTATTAGATCAATAATTATAATTGCAAGCCCCTGTTGAACAGGGGCTGAAAAATTGGGCCTTAGGCACTGGTGGCACAACACTGCAACCCCTCACAGATACTGTACTTGGAGCACAGCAATGAGGCCTGTTGCAAAGTATTGCATCAAAAATTTTAATTACACGCCCCTGTTAAACAGGGGCTGAAAAATTGGGCCTTAGCCACTGGTGGCGTCACCCATAAACCAAAATGATCTTCCAAGCTATCATCGTTAATCGTATCATTGAGGAGGAGGAGGAGGATAGCCAGTCAACATAACAGCACAGGCACTCAGCATCAGCATCAGTCTTGAAGGGATGTGACATTTTAAAATCAATTAGTCTGTTATATCAGCATCTGGTGTGTGGTAGCTGGTGGTGATCCAAGACTGGTTCATCTTGATGAAAGTCAGTCGATCAACCGAGTCGGTGGACAGGCGCACCCTGTGATCCGTGACAAATCCTCCAGCAGCACTGAATGTGCGTTCTGAAAGAACGCTGGATGCAGGACAGGCCAGTAGCTCAATTGCATACTGTGCAAGCTCTGGCCAGTGATCCATCCTCAAGACCCAGTAAGCCAGAGGATTTTCGGTGGGGAAGGTGTCCAAGTCTGACCTTGCCCCTAGGTATTCCTGCACCATGTATATCAGACGCTGGCGATGGTTGCTGGAACCGATCATACTTTGGGGCTGCGGACTAAAGAATTGTCTGAACGCATCGGTCAGACGGCCACCTTCCCCACCGCTCCTTCTTTGACTGCCCGAAGCCTCAGCAACTCGTTGTCCAGGACCAGGAGTTTGTAACCTCCCAGTCTCTGGGAACGCGTTGCACAGACCTTTCTGCAAGGCCTCCCGGAGTTGTCTCATCCTCTGCTCCCTCTGCGACGGTATGATAAGGTCCGCAACCTTACCCTTGTACCGTGGATCAAGTAGAGTGGCCAGCCAGTAATGGTCCCTCTCCTTGATCCGAAGAATACGAGGATCCTTCCGCAGACTTTGCAGGATCAGGGAGGCCATGCAGCGTAGGTTAGCTGAGGCATTCAGTCCGGAGTCCTCTGGGTCACTAAGGACGACATGATCCGCAGCCACCTCCTCCCAGCCACGTACAAGTCCACTGGTTTCTTGGGACTGTAAATCATCCCTAAAAGACTGCTGCTGATGATGCTGAGTGCCAGCCTCCACCTCCATGCTGACACAATCCTCCTCCTCCTCCTCCTCTTCCTGTGCGATGGGTGGGACAGAAGGAACACTGTCTAGGTAAAGGGGGCCTTGAGAGGCAAGGAAGTCCTCCTCTTCCTGCCTCTGTTCTGCCTCAAGTGCCCTGTCCATTATTCCACGCAGCGTGTGCTCCAACAGGTGGACAAGAGGTACAGTGTCACTGATGCATGCACTGTCACTGCTCACCATCCTCGTGGCCTCCTCAAATGGTGCCAGGACAGTGCATGCATCCCTGATCATGCCCCACTGGCGTGGTGAAAAAAACCCGAGCTCCCCTGACCCTGTCCTGGTGCCGTAGTCGCACAGGTACTCATTGATGGCCCTCTGCTGCGTGTGCAGCCGCTGCAGCATGGCCAACGTTGAGTTCCACCTGGTGGGCATGTCACATATAAGGCAGTTCTTGGGCAGGTTCAACTCCTTTTGAAGCTCAGCCAGGCGAGCACTGGCATTATAAGATCTGCGGAAATGCACACAGACTTTCCTGGCCTGCCTCAGGACATCCTGTAAGCCCGGGTATCTGCCCAAGAACCGCTGCACCACCAGGTTAAGGACGTGAGCCATACAGGGCACATGGGTCAGTTGTCCCTGTCGGAGGGCGGAGAGGAGGTTGGTGCCATTGTCGCAAACCACCATTCCTGGCTTAAGCTGGCGTGGCGTCAACCACCTCTCGGCCTGCCCCTGCAGAGCAGACAGGACCTCTGCCCCAGTGTGGCTCCTGTCCCCCAAACACACCAGCGCAAGCACGGCATGACATCTTTTTGCCTGCGTACTTGCGTAGCCCCTTGAACGCCTACGGAGCACCGCTGGTTCCGAGGACAAACCACAGGAAGAGGCCATGGAGGAAGAAGAAGAGGAGGGGGTGGAGGAGAGAGGTGTGTCACAACCAGTAGTAGCATTTTGGAGGCGTGGCGGTGGAACAACCTCCAACACTACTGCACCTTGTCCTGCATCCTTCCCAGCTGCCAAAAGAGTGACCCAATGGGCCGTGAAAGAAAGGTAACGTCCCTGTCCATGCCTGCTGGACCATGAGTCAGCGGTAATATGCACCTTACCGCTGACCGCCCTGTCCAGCGAGGCCAAGACATTGCCTTCCACATGCCGGTAGAGAGCTGGAATCGCCTTCCATGAGAAAAAGTGGCGTTTGGGAACCTGCCACTGAGGAACCGCACATTGCACAAACTCACGGAAGGGGGCCGAGTCTACCAACTGAAAAGGCAGCAGTTGAAGCGCTAGCAATTTAGCCAAGCTAGCATTCAACCGCTGGGCATGTGGATGGCTGGGAGTGAACTTCTTTCGACGGTCCAGCAGCTGGGGCAGGGAAATTTGCCTGCTAGAATCGGACGTTGGTGTACTGCTAGCAGAGTGCCCGCAAGTACTTGCCTGTGACACACCTAATTCTACACCTTCATTCCTCTCAGAGCAGGTTTCAGAGAGGAGTGAAGGTATAGTGGGGTTGGAGATCCCAGCTGATGCGGTGCAAGAAGAGGTCAGCTTTGTTCTTTGGTGTGGGTCTTTAAGGTAGGCTTGCCAACGAGCTGCATGGCAGGTCAACATATGTCTGATCAAGCATGTGGTGCCCAAGCGGCTGATGTTTTGGCCACGCGATATACGCTTGAGACATATGTTGCAAACAGCAGCTGTGCGATCTGATGCACTCGCCTCAAAAAAGGCCCACACCAAAGAACTTTTTGAATGACGGGCAGAGGCAGCGCCCTGCACAGGCGGAGCTCTGCGGTGTGATTCCGTTGGTGTGCTGCCCATACGCTGGTCACTCAAGGGCATCCTGCCTCGTTGGAGATGTGCCTCCTCCTCATCCTCCTCCTCCTCCTCCTCTCTCCTATTAGGCACCCACGTGGAGTCAGTGACCTCATCATCCCCTCCCTCCTCATCACTGGAGCCAATCTGGCAGTATGCTGCAGCTGCTGGAGCATGACTGCCAGATTGGTGTCCTTCTTGAGCATCCCCTCTCTCTGCTCTCACGTTGCTGCCTTCCTCTAGCTGGGTATCATCATCAGACCCTTCGAAACGCTGGGCATCCTCCTGGAGCATGTACCCAACACTGTGCTCAAACAGTTCGGGGGACTCCTCAGGAGGAGGACATGGTGGGTCTAGGGAAGGATTGACTAATGAAGATAATGATACCAGAGAAGAGGACGCTTTGGCAGCTGCTTTGCCAGTACCCTGAGCCTGGGTGAGAGAGGATGAGGAGGATGAGGTGGGCTTGGTCATCCACTCTACCAAGTCTTCGGCATGATGTGGCTCAACATGTCCAGCTGCCGAAAACAAGGACAAGCGTGTCCCATGGCCATGTGCTGATGACAATGCACCGCGTCCACGACCAGCACTGTTGCCCCCAGACACAGAGCCTGCTTGCCCTCTTTTTTTGCCTCCTGACTGTCTGCCTCTCCTTGGTTGCCTTCCAGACATTTTAATGGATGGCCTGCAGGGAGATGGGAAAAAGAGCAATAAGGGCTACCTTCAGGTGTATACTGTGCAGGAGGCTTAGCAACAATGACACTGACACTGTCCCCTGCCTATCCTTCTCTGTCCCTAAACACAAGGATTGAAAATATGGTTCAGCAAAATAGTTTTAGAACAGAATAGCACACTGACACTTTCCCTCACTGTCCTACTCTGTCCCTCCCTACAAACAAGATTTAGCACAGAATAGCACACTGATAATTTCTACGAGTGTCCTTCTCTGTCCCTAAACTCAAGGATTGAAAATATGGAACAGCAAAATTGGTTTAGAACAGAATAGCACACTATCAGTTTCACTCACTGTACCTCTCTGTCCCTCAACTCAAGGATTGAAAATATGGTTCAGCAAAATAGTTTTAGAACAGAATAGCACACTGACACTTTCTCTCACTGTCCTACTCTGTCCCTCCCTACAAACAAGATTTAGCACAGAATAGCACACTGATAATTTCTACGAGTGTCCTTCTCTGTCCCTAAACTCAAGGATTGAAAATATGGAACAGCAAAATTGGTTTAGAACAGAATAGCACACTGTCAGTTTCACTCACTGTACCTCTCTGTCCCTCAACTCAAGGATTGAAAATATGGTTCAGCAAAATAGTTTTAGAACAGAATAGCACACTGACACTTTCTCTCACTGTCCTACTCTGTCCCTCCCTACAAACAAGATTTAGCACAGAATAGCACACTGATAATTTCTACGAGTGTCCTTCTCTGTCCCTAAACTCAAGGATTGAAAATATGGAACAGCAAAATTGGTTTAGAACAGAATAGCACACTGTCAGTTTCACTCACTGTACCTCTCTGTCCCTCAACTCAAGGATTGAAAATATGGTTCAGCAAAATAGTTTTAGAACAGAATAGCACACTGACACTTTCCCTCACTGTCCTACTCTGTCCCTCCCTACAAACAAGATTTAGCACAGAATAGCACACTGATAATTTCTACGAGTGTCCTTCTCTGTCCCTAAACTCAAGGATTGAAAATATGGAACAGCAAAATTGGTTTAGAACAGAATAGCACACTGTCAGTTTCACTCACTGTACCTCTCTGTCCCTCAACTCAAGGATTGAAAATATGGTTCAGCAAAATAGTTTTAGAACAGAATAGCACACTGACACTTTCTCTCACTGTCCTACTCTGTCCCTCCCTACAAACAAGATTTAGCACAGAATAGCACACTGATAATTTCTACGAGTGTCCTTCTCTGTCCCTAAACTCAAGGATTGAAAATATGGAACAGCAAAATTGGTTTAGAACAGAATAGCACACTGTCAGTTTCACTCACTGTACCTCTTTGTCCCTCAACTCAAGGATTGAAAATATGGTTCAGCAAAATAGTTTTAGAACAGAATAGCACACTGACACTTTCCCTCACTGTCCTACTCTGTCCCTCCCTACAAACAAGATTTAGCACAGAATAGCACACTGATAATTTCTACGAGTGTCCTTCTCTGTCCCTAAACTCAAGGATTGAAAATATGGAACAGCAAAGTTGGTTTAGAACAGAATAGCACACTGTCAGTTTCACTCACTGTACCTCTCTGTCCCTCAACTCAAGGATTGAAAATATGGTTCAGCAAAATAGTTTTAGAACAGAATAGCACACTGACACTTTCTCTCACTGTCCTACTCTGTCCCTCCCTACAAACAAGATTTAGCACAGAATAGCACACTGATAATTTCTACGAGTGTCCTTCTCTGTCCCTAAACTCAAGGATTGAAAATATGGAACAGCAAAATTGGTTTAGAACAGAATAGCACACTGTCAGTTTCACTCACTGTACCTCTCTGTCCCTAAACTCAAGGATTGAAAATATGGTTCAGCAAGATTGGTTTAGAACAGAATAGCACACTGACACTTTCCCTCACTGTCCTACTCTGTCCCTCCCTACAAACAAGATTTAGCACAGAATAGCACACTGATAATTTCTACGAGTGTCCTTCTCTGTCCCTAAACTCAAGGATTGAAAATATGGAACAGCAAAATTGGTTTAGAACAGAATAGCACACTGTCAGTTTCACTCACTGTACCTCTCTGTCCCTCAACTCAAGGATTGAAAATATGGTTCAGCAAAATAGTTTTAGAACAGAATAGCACACTGACACTTTCTCTCACTGTCCTACTCTGTCCCTCCCTACAAACAAGATTTAGCACAGAATAGCACACTGATAATTTCTACGAGTGTCCTTCTCTGTCCCTAAACTCAAGGATTGAAAATATGGAACAGCAAAATTGGTTTAGAACAGAATAGCACACTGTCAGTTTCACTCACTGTACCTCTCTGTCCCTCAACTCAAGGATTGAAAATATGGTTCAGCAAAATAGTTTTAGAACAGAATAGCACACTGACACTTTCCCTCACTGTCCTACTCTGTCCCACCCTACAAACAAGATTTAGCACAGAATAGCACACTGATAATTTCTACGAGTGTCCTTCTCTGTCCCTAAACTCAAGGATTGAAAATATGGAACAGCAAAATTGGTTTAGAACAGAATAGCACACTGTCAGTTTCACTCACTGTACCTCTCTGCCCCTCAACTCAAGGATTGAAAATATGGTTCAGCAAAATAGTTTTAGAACAGAATAGCACACTGACACTTTCTCTCACTGTCCTACTCTGTCCCTCCCTACAAACAAGATTTAGCACAGAATAGCACACTGATAATTTCTACGAGTGTCCTTCTCTGTCCCTAAACTCAAGGATTGAAAATATGGAACAGCAAAATTGGTTTAGAACAGAATAGCACACTGTCAGTTTTACTCACTGTACCTCTCTGTCCCTCAACTCAAGTATTGAAAATATGGTTCAGCAAAATAGTTTTAGAACAGAATAGCACACTGACACTTTCCCTCACTGTCCTACTCTGTCCCTCCCTACAAACAAGATTTAGTACAGAATAGCACACTGATGATTTCTACGAGTGTCCTTCTCTGTCCCTAAACTCAAGGATTGAAAATATGGAACAGCAAAATTGGTTTAGAACAGAATAGCACACTGTCAGTTTCACTCACTGTACCTCTCTGTCCCTCAACTCAAGGATTGAAAATATGGTTCAGCAAAATAGTTTTAGAACAGAATAGCACACTGACACTTTCTCTCACTGTCCTACTCTGTCCCTCCCTACAAACAAGATTTAGCACAGAATAGCACACTGATAATTTCTACGAGTGTCCTTCTCTGTCCCTCAACTCAAGGATTGAAAATATGGTTCAGCAAAATAGTTTTAGAACAGAATAGCACACTGACACTTTCCCTCACTGTCCTACTCTGTCCCTCCCTACAAACAAGATTTAGCACAGAATAGCACACTGATAATTTCTACGAGTGTCCTTCTCTGTCCCTAAACTCAAGGATTGAAAATATGGAACAGCAAAATTGGTTTAGAACAGAATAGCACACTGTCAGTTTCACTCACTGTACCTCTCTGTCCCTCAACTCAAGGATTGAAAATATGGTTCAGCAAAATAGTTTTAGAACAGAATAGCACACTGACACTTTCCCTCACTGTCCTACTCTGTCCCTCCCTACAAACAAGATTTAGCACAGAATAGCACACTGATAATTTCTACGAGTGTCCTTCTCTGTCCCTAAACTCAAGGATTGAAAATATGGAACAGCAAAGTTGGTTTAGAACAGAATAGCACACTGTCAGTTTCACTCACTGTACCTCTCTGTCCCTCAACTCAAGGATTGAAAATATGGTTCAGCAAAATAGTTTTAGAACAGAATAGCACACTGACACTTTCTCTCACTGTCCTACTCTGTCCCTCCCTACAAACAAGATTTAGCACAGAATAGCACACTGATAATTTCTACGAGTGTCCTTCTCTGTCCCTAAACTCAAGGATTGAAAATATGGAACAGCAAAATTGGTTTAGAACAGAATAGCACACTGTCAGTTTCACTCACTGTACCTCTCTGTCCCTAAACTCAAGGATTGAAAATATGGTTCAGCAAGATTGGTTTAGAACAGAATAGCACACTGACACTTTCCCTCACTGTACCTCTCTGTCCCTACAAACAAGGATTAGCACAGAGATGGAACACACTGACACTTTCCCTCACTGTCCCTCTCTGTCCCTACAAACAAGGATTAGCACAGAATAGCACACTGACACTTTCCCTCACTGTACCTCTCTGTCCCTACAAACAAGGATTAGCACAGAGATGGAACACACTGACACTTTCCCTCACTGTACCTCTCTGTCCCTACAAACAAGGATTAGCACAAAATAGCACACTGACACTTTCCCTCACTGTACCTCTCTGTCCCTACAAATAAGGATTAGCACAGAATAGCACACTGTCACTGACACTCTCCCTACCTATCCTTATTTGTCCCTAAACACAAGGAATCCAGGATTAGTAAAGGAAAAATAATGACACTGTCCCTGCCTATGCTTCTCTTTCCCTGCTCCGGAACACACTACACAAGGCCGCCGCGCTGGCGGCCTTTTATAGTGTGGGGCGTGTACTAAACCCCCTCAGCAATAATTGGCCACAGGCATCCTGCCTGTGGCCAATCATTGCTCTCCTCGCTGCCGGCGCTGTGATTGGCCAAGCATGCGGGGTCACAGTGCATGCTTGGCCAATCACAGCGCCTGGATGACACTGCGATGGCGTAGTGCATTGTGGGCCGTTCGCGTCACTCGAATTTGGCGCGAACGGCCCAAATCGTTCGATCTTCGTCGAACGATCGAACACGAAGCTTATCCCTAATTTATACATGTTGATTATACCCCCCCCCCTTAATTGCCTCATCTCAAGAGAGAATAAATTCAGTTCATAGATTTTTCATAGCTGAGCTCCTCCATGCCACTTATCAGTTTGGTTGCCCTTCTCTGCACCTACTCCAGTTCTCCAATATCCTTTTTGTGAAATGGTGGCCAAAATTAAACTGTATAGTCTAGATGAACTATTACAAATGATGTGTACAGTGTCAATGACTCTTTCATTGCTAACCTATGTCACCAACACTATGAAATGTTTAGAAAATGCTTAACAGTATATGAAATTTTAGCTGAGTCTCCTTTAAGGCCCCAGGACTACGTTACCCAGAACCCCGTTCGGCACCCAGAGTGCAGTTAGCCTCCGCAGAGACTCATGGGAGGGGTTATTTAAGGAGCAGGCGAGGCGGAGCTCGGCCTCTTTGGACACCACGCTGCAAGCAAGAGTTCTTCCTGTGAGGATCTGCTGCAGTGCAAGGCCTGAAGCCTGGGCCTTGCGCAACTTCCAAAGAGCCTTCCACCCCACCGCGGAGCCTGGGTGGCATCTGACTTGTCGAGTGAGGACATCAGTTGGATCGGGGACCCGATCGTTGCAGACGCTGTGTGCGGAGACAAAGCAGGTGGAAGTCCCGGGCTGGGATCGCGCCCAGAGTGGTGAGCGAGCACTTGCTCAATCCATTAGACTTTACTGATTCTAGGCCTATAGACTACCGTGGCCCACCGATTGTTTGCTTGTTGTTCCACTGGGGGGACCGGTAGCAGGACAGAGTTGAAGTGTCCCCCCCCCCCATCATAGTGTTCTTTGTGATTGCCAGTTGTGGATTACAAATACCATTCATCAAGTGCACCACCGAAAGTTTGCATGCAAAGAAATCCCCATAGAAAGGACTGAGATTTATTCTGGGTCAGGCCTGGCCAGGGTGCGGATATAGGATATTGTTTAGTGCGCCACAGGGCGTGTATACCATAATAGCTACGCGTGGTGTATTACCGCGCAGCGCCATTATTGTGTGCTATATTGATTGCTGCAGGGCTCTGCAATTCAGTTGTGTGTATTATATCCTGTTTAAACCTTCTCTTTTACAACCAAAGTAAACTGTTATACTTAATCTTTAACATTGGTGTGTTGTCTTACTGTAAAGAGGGTGCCTTTAGCATACCCATTGATTATGATAAAAATATAACCCCTAGACTAGCTGTGCCAGAGTGGGTCAAGCAGATTGCCGGGGGTTGGTGGTGCTGTACACAGGGCCCGAAAACAAATCCAGCGGCTCTCTTAACTGGGGGTAGCGCTACACGTGGGGGCTCTCGAGTCCGGGATCCTGTTGCAGCAAGTAACGCGCCAAAAGTACCAGCATGGACCCACTAGAAGTAGGACAGTGGTGTAAAACGGTCGGCACAGATCCAGCCGGGATAGTAGTCATAGAACTCCCAGGGATCTGGCAAGAAGAAGCGGTGAAGCAGCTAGTGATGTCACTGTCACCGTATCAGAAAGCATGGGTGGTGGATGTCAGGACGAATTCCTCACTGACCCACGCATTAGTAGAGTGGAAGGACGGAGTCCCAGAACATTTCAAGAATCCAAGTGTAGAAGCTATAGATGATCAGACTTATAGCCTAATACACGCGCTGCCGCTCAAGCCAGGAGGACGGTTTCAGACACCGAAACTATCTCCATCACCCACCCCAAAAGTAGAAAGACAGGTGAAAAGGGAAAGTCCCGGGTCGCCATCTGCCACCCTCGGCGCAGAGTTGTGCGCGGTCCTGGGGGAACTTGTGGCCCAGTCTAAGAAAGATCCTACAGATTACCAGATGTCAGGATACAGAAAACTTAGAATATTCTCAGGAAGGAAACCTGTACCTTCGGGTGAAGAGGGGTTTGAGGAGTGGTTAGACGGTGCCACTCAGGCCCTAGAAGAATGGGAAGTCCCAGACCACAGAAAGAAGCAGAGAATTGCTGAGAGCTTGAAGGGGCCTGCTCTAGAGGCCATACGCAACCTCAAGATGAGTAAGACAGACTGTAATGCACAGGACTATCTGGACATTCTGCAGAATGTGTTCGGTGGAACAGAGAAAATCACTGAGCTCACTTATCAGCTGGAGCACTGCTACCAGAAGACAGGAGAGAAGCTGTCAGAGTTCATGAGGCGCCTGGACAAGATCCTGCATAAGATGATTCTTAAGAAGGGGATTGACCCACGGAAGGTGGATGAGGCCCGTGTTCAACAGGTGATGAGAGGATCTCAGCCCCTGAACCCCATCGCATTGGCGCTACGCACAAGACAGGACGGGAAGAGCCTGGAGTACCCTGACTTGATTTGAGTGGTCAGAGAGGAAGAAGCTATGCTGGAGGAGAAGAAGAGGAGCCTACCAGTTGAGTCGGTAAATCCTCCTCCAGTGATGGTCAGGACGGCCATGACCCTGGAAAGAGACTCAGAGGTGGATACCTTGAAGTCACAGATGTCCCAAGTATTGGGGATGCTGACCTCCCTGATGGAAAAGAAGTCAAGGGAACCAGAGAGGGAAAGTCCGAGGAAGGAGCTGTTTCCCAACACCTCAGTGCCCGCATCCCTGGAATATTGGGGGGATGTGATTTGTTTCAATTGTGGAGGAGCTGGCCATTTCGCCAAAGTGTGTGCCAGCCCAAAGAAAAAAAGATGAATAACCGCAAGCCGCCGGAAAACTTCAGCGGGCCCCGGTGAAGGAGTCAACCGGGTGCCCATCATCTCCAGTGAGCTCCAAACTGAATGAGAAGCACATGAAAAGAGTGGAGAAGACCCCTCAGAAGAAACGCAAAGTTCCTCAGAAGGAACGCACCCCAAAGAAAGAGAGTAGTGTCCCTCAGCGGGTAGTTACACCCACCAAAAGGAGGGAGATCAATGCATACCAGGCCCAAGAAAGACTTAAGTCCAAAGAGAAATGGAAGAAAGAAAGTCAAAAGGGAAAATGCAAAGATCAAAAGAAAGAGACCCCCTTGAAGCGATATCCAGAGAAGCTGGTGGGTCCCTCCCCGATAGTACCAGTTCAAGTGGAGGGAGTCTACACAAGAGCCATATTGGATACTGGGGCGCAAGTGACCCTGTTGTATCGGGACTTTTATGACAAGCATTTAAGTCACCTACCCATCCAGAAGATTGAAGAGTTGGAGATATGGGGAATTGGGACAGAGAGTTTCCCTTATGATGGCTATCTGCCTATAAAACTGACTTTTGACCTGTCCATAGCCGGAAAGGCTGAAGTGTTCGACACCTTAGCTTTGGTGTGCCCCCGACCGCCTGGAGCTAACAAGAGTTCCCTGATAATAGGGACGAACACGGATCTGGTCCGAAGACTCTTGGCCCCTCTGACAAGGAGGAAAGACCCCACAGTCACTGAGATCCACCCAATGTTGAAGACAGCCTACCAACGACTGATCTTGGAAAAGAAGGCCCCGGAAGAGGGGGTAGGGAAGATCTGGAGGCTGGGAAGAAGGGGAATAGTGTTGCAGCCTGGTGAAGTAACCTGCTTGAAAGCCACAGTGAAACTCACTTGGGAGCAGCCGGGCCCTTTTGTCACGTTGGAACCCGACCCAAGGGAAGAACATTCGGGCTTAGAAGTAGTCCCAGAAGTGGTCCCGGTGAGGGCCCTGAAGAAGGCTCATTGTAAAGTGCCTGTGAGCATCAGAAATACCACGGATGGTCCCATGGAAATCCCAGCCAGGCTGTTACTGGGCCGGGTGAGCCCTGCTACCCCAGTTACTTCACCAGATGTGGAGAGGACAGATGGAGAAAGTACTGTGTGGGAGAAACTTTCCATGGAGAATCCAAATCTGCCCAGGGCTTGGAAAGAGAGAGCCAAGGCCCAGTTGACCAGGTGGGAAAGGATCTTCTCTCAAGATGAATTTGATGTGGGGTGTGCTAGGAGTGCCACCCATCGAATCCGCCTCCAGGAAGACAAGCCCTTCAGGGAGAGGGTTAGGCGGGTTCCGTTAGCAGACCTCGAAGACTTGAGGGAGCAGCTCGCCGAACTCAAGCGAACAGGTGTGATTCGAGAATCTAGAAGTCCCTACGCCTCCCCTATAGTGGTGGTCCGGCAGAAGAATGGGTTACTGAGGCTGTGCATAGACTATAGGACCCTCAACAGGAGAGCCATACCGGATCAATATACCACTCCAAGGATAGAGGATGCCCTACAGAGCTTGTCTGGAGCCAAGTGGTTCAGTGTTATGGACCTCAAGAGCGGGTACTATCAGATCCCGATGCATCCAGAAGACAGAGAGAAGACGGCTTTCATAACCCCGGTAAGGTTCTTTGAATTCAACCGAATGCCTCAAGGTCTGTCTGGAGCTCCAGCCACCTTCCAACGTCTCATGGAGAAGACTGGGGAGATATGAACCTCATCGAAGTCCTCGTATACTTGGATGACATCATTGTCTTCGGAAGAACCTTGGAAGAGCATGAAGAGAGGCTGGAGAAAGTTTTGAAGAGACTGAGTGAGGAAGGACTCAAGCTCTCACCTGTAAAATGCCAATTCTATCAGTCATCGGTTAACTATCTGGGGCAAATAGTGTCTGAAGATGGGGTAGCCACAGACCCCGAAAAATTGGAGGCAGTCACCTCCTGGCCCAGGCCCACCACTGTGACAGAGCTCAGATCCTTTCTGGGGTTCTGTTCCTATTAAAGGAGGTTTGTGGAGGGGTTTGCTCAGATAGCCAGGCCTCTGAATGAGCTGCTAAAGACGGAGGGGGAAGAGGATGACACAGGCCGCAGAAAGCCAGGGGAGTCAGTCAAGGACCAGTGGAACGAGAAGTGTGAGAATGCCTTCCAGATGTTGAAGAAGACATTAACCACTGCCCCTGTCCTGGCCTACGCAGACCCTAAGAAGCCTTATGAACTTCATGTAGATGCTAGTCATGATGGTTTGGGAGGAGTGCTGTACCAGGAGCATGAAGAGCAACTGAGGCCTGTTGCGTATGTGAGCAGAAGTCTAACTCCCTCCAAAAAGAACTACCCCACCCATAAGTTGGAGTTCCTGGCCCTTAAGTGGGCGGTAGTTGACAAACTCAGGGACTATTTGTATGGGGCGGAATTCACAGTGAAAACCGACAACAACCCCCTCACCTATCTTTTCACCACAGCAAAGTTGGATGCCACAGGACATAGGTGGCTGGCGGCGCTGTCTGCCTTCAATTTCGGCCTGAAGTACAGACCTGGGGCTGGAAACCGAGACGCAGACGCTTTGTCTAGAAGATCTCACGTCCCCACTTGCAGTACAGAAGACTGGACCCAAGTGGCACCCGACGGGGTATGGGCCCTCTGCCAAGGGGCTGAACTCCAGGCCAGTGGTGGCTCAAGAGCAGAAGAGATAGGGGTTACCATAGTAGGAGTTCCCAAGCAATACTGTGGAGTAACCCAACTGGGGGAAGATAATTGCCAAAACTGTCCAAGGAGCTGAGATCCGACCAATTGGAAGACCCCATGGGGAGATTGGTCCTAGAGGCTCTGGAGAATCAGGACCCGAATAGACTCTTACGCCACCCTTCAAAGGAAGCTCGCCTGCTGAGGAAAGAGTGGGACAAGTTGCAGGTGCATCAGGGAGTGGTCTACCGAAGGGGCCCCTCTGATGACCTAGAAGACAAATGGCAATTGTTCTTGCCTGAGAAGCACCTAAAGACAGTCCTGGTTGCCCTGCACGACAACCATGGCCACCTAGGGGCGGAAAGGACCTTCCAACTCGTTAGGGACCGTTTCTATTGGCCCTGCATGAGGGCTGAAGTTAAAGAATACTGCCACTCATGTGCACGATGCATCCAGAGAAAGACTTTACCTCATCAAGCTGCCCCAATGGGCCATCTGCAAAGTCAAAGCCCACTTGACCTGGTATGCATTGATTTCATCTGCCTCGAACCCGACCTGAGTGGACTAGGAAATGTTCTGGTAGTAACCGACCATTTCACCCGGTATGCCCAGGCCTTTCCAACCAAGGACCAGAAGGCTTCCACCGTGGCCAAAGTGCTGATGGAGAAATACTTCGTACATTATGGGCTACCACAACGGTTCCATTCAGATCAGGGAAGGGATTTTGAAAGTCGATTGATCCGGAAACTCCTGGATTCTTTGGGGATCAAGAAGACAAGAACTACCCCCTATCATCCGCAAGGTGATGCTCAGCCGGAGAGGTTCAACCAAACCCTGCTCAACATGCTGGGGACCCTAAGTAGTGAAAAGAAGCAGCATTGGAGCAATCACATAGCGGCAGTTGTGCATGCATACAACAGCACCACCAGTGATGCTACAGGGTACTCACCCTATCGACTTATGTTCGGGAGAGAAGCAAGACTACCCATAGATCTGGTCTTTGGCACTTCCATAGACCATTGTTCTGCTACTTCCCACAAGGGATATGTCGATAGGCTCAGACGGAATTTGAAATTGGCCTATGAACAGGCCCAGGTGGCCTCGGAGCAAAGGGGGGCCCGCAACAAGAAAAATTTTGACCTGAAAGTTAGGATTCAGGATTTATAACCAGGAGACAGAGTGTTGCTACGGAACTTGGGGGTCCCTGGAAAACACAAGCTTGCAGATAGATGGAGACCTGAACCTTATGTCGTTTGCAAAAGACTACCGGGACTGCCCGTTTACAGACTTAAACCAGAAGGGAAGGTGGGACCTTTGAAGACCTGGCATCGGAACCACCTACTCCCACTAGCGGAGGCAGTTCGGATACCCCCTGTGACGGATTCCCCTGAGCCAACTTCCATCCTGGATACTCCCAGACCGAACACTCGGTCCCAGACCCCTCAGATTGGGGATACAGAGACCTCGGAGATGAGTGAAGATGAGGGAGAAGAAATTGACTGGCTTTGGCCTTCACAGGCCCCAGGAACCTCTGCTATTGATCTTCCACCTGAAGAAGACACCATAGAGCAGACGCTGAATGCAGAAGCTACTGAGTTCATTCCGTCCAGTCCTTGGTCAGATTCTTGGGAGAGTGCCTGTGACTTACTCCCAGAAGAAGATCCAAGGGAGTCTCTGTACCTCCCTGCCCCGGAGTCCAGTGCTCCCGAACCAGAAGTAATTCCTGAGTTGGTTCCAGAGGAGGAGCCTGTTCTAACAGAGAGCCCAAGAGGACAGAGGAAGCGAAGAGCCATAAAGCCTCCCAGAAGATTAACTTACCCACAGATGGGGAGAAGTGCGGAAGACACTGTGGTTACTGCCAGAAGGAGTACGGAAGACCCTGACCCTCCCACTGTTCATTTAGTGGGGGGCAACCCCAGCTCACTCTCTGGCACAGTTAGGCAGGACACTATTGATGGTGTGACCTGTGGGCAGGGGAGTTCACCGCCTCGGTTTTGGTGGGAATTTCCTCTGCCAACATCATACGAAACTTTGATTGATGTTGTACGTTCTGTGATTTAAGTTTATGTTATCTTTGGGGACCAAAGAGTTTAAGTGGGGGGAGTGTGTAGCGGGGTCTCCTTTAAGGCCCCGGGACTACGTTACCCAGAACCCCGTGCGGCACCCAGAGTGCAGTTAGCCACCGCAGAGACTCATGGGAGGGGTTATTTAAGGAGGAGGCGAGGCGGAGCTCGGCCTCTTTGGACACCGCGCTGCAAGCAAGAGTTCTTCCTGTGCGGATCTGCTGCAGTGCAAGGCCTGAAGCCTGGGCCTTGCGCAACTTCCAAAGAGCCTTCCACCCCACCGCGGAGCCTGGGTGGCATCTGACTTGTCGAGTGAGGACATCAGTTGGATCGGGGACCCGATCGTTGCAGACGCTGTGTGCGGAGACACAGCATGTGGAAGTCCCGGCCTGGGATCGCGCCCGGAGTCGTGAGCGAGCACTTGCTCAATCCAATAGACTTTACTGATTCTAGGCCTATAGACTACCGTGGCCCACCGATTGTTTGCTTGTTGTTCCACTGGGGGGACCGGTAGCAGGACAGAGTTGAAGTGTCCCCCCCCCCCCATCATAGTGTTCTTAGTGATTGCCAGTTGTGGATTACAAATACCGTTCATCAAGTGCACCACCGAAAGTTTGCATGCAAAGAAATCCCCATAGAAAGGACTGAGATTTATTCTGGGTCAGGCCTGGCCAGGGTGGGGATATAGGATATTGTTTAGTGCGCCACAGGGCGTGTATACCATAATAGCTACGCGTGGTGGATTACCGCGCAGCGCCATTATTGTGTGCTATATTGATTGCTGCAGGGCTCTGCAAGTCAGTTGTGTGTATTATATCCTGTTTAAACCTTCTCTTTTACAACCAAAGTAAACTGTTATACTTAATCTTTAACATTGGTGTGTTGTCTTACTGTAAAGAGGGTGCCTTTAGCATACCCATTGATTATGATAAAAATATAACCCCTAGACTAGCTGTGCGAGAGTGGGTCGAGCAGATTGCCGGGGGTTGGTGGTGCTGTACACAGGGCCCGAAAACAAATCCAGCGGCTCTCTTAACTGGGGGTAGTGCTACAAAATCAAATATTCCAAAGAAGTCCACATAAAGTGCAGTGCTAGGAAATCAAATTAATATTATGAACAGGTAAGATAGTCCCTATTAAGCCTCGTACACACAGTCGGACTTTTTGCCAACAAACTTCATTTTGAGCAAGTTTGTCAAAAAATCTGACTGTGTGTACGCTCCATCGGACAAACTTTTTTGGTTTTCATCGGACAAATGTTCGGTTTGCAAACGGACAAACTTTTCGCCAACAAAAGTCTGATGGAGCAAAGTCCGACCGTGTGTACAGAAATCCAGCGTTCTGTCTTGTAAAACTAGCATTCGTTATGGAGATATCACATTTGTGACACGGCAAGTTATGAATTCTCTAAATGCAGCGCACATTTTCTTCTTCTTTACAATGGCATAATAATAAAAGCTGCTTTGCTGGTGATACTGACGGAGTAAAAACCAGCGTCTTTCCTATGAATTTGTGTTATTGTTATCTAAATAAACCATATTTAGATATTATTTAGCAGGTCAAGGTAGCACAACCCCATTATCCCCTATATTTTTTTTTTATGCTGAAACCACCACCTACTATATTTGTGTCCCTTAATTTTAAAAATGTACCTGCCTACTCCCAAACTGTAATTATTAATGTAAACACATAATCAAACAATTTAGGCCATATTTTTTGTTTATTTAATAATAAAAAAAACCACAATAATGGCATCTCAAAATCAAGAACAGGAAGGCAGCAATATATCAAATGGTGGAATTTGTGAAGCCTCTGTACCCCAGGGCATACATCAATTATATTAATGTCAAAATTGGAAACCTGAGGAGTACGTACAATAGGGAGCACAAGAAGGTCGTGGACTCCAAAAGATGGGGAGCAGCAGCAGAAGACATATCTGTCCCCAGGCTGTGGTACTACAAGGGGCTGGTATTTTTGTCATACCAGACTGAACCACACACATCGCTCTCCACACTTCGATCCATATCAGCTGAGGCCATATTGTATACTGTGCATTTACAACAGAACAAAAACAAAATAATTAATAGACATTTTCTCTGTCATCCCAAAAAATAGTTGTCCCTAAAAAATACAAATGCTCCTCCAAAAAAATTATAAAAAATGGAAAACAATTAACGTAATAAACTAATCAAAATTAGTAGCCCCTAAACTCCCCAGACCACTGGCCTTGTTGGGGATCCAGGGTCTGATGTGGCCACTGATCCCCATGCTGCCGAGGTGGGTTGGCTTGCTGGGGTGGGTTGGCTTGCTGGGGTGGGTGGGGTTGCTGGGGTGGGTAGTTTTGCTGGTGTGGGTAGGTTTGCTGGGGTGGGTAGGTTGGATGGGGTGGGTAGGCTTGTTGTTGAGGAGCTGTGTGGTCCAAATCACACACATGTGATTTAGGGGTTAGCTCCCGTTTCCTGGCCTTGCTGAGGAGCTGGATGATTATACCCTCACATAGCTCCCTTTGATCCTCGTCCACCTCCCGGAGCTTATTAGATGTGAAACAGCCAAACCCTTCTGCAATATTGGGTGCAGTTGTTATGACAGATGTGGCCCTACTAAGGAATTCAGCTGTTGCCTCATCCAGGTGGTGACTCTTCCTGGCCCTTTTGGTAAGAGGGCTCAGTGTAGGGACTCTGCATTCAGTTGTCTGGCTGCTGGGCCCTGCCTCTTCTTGGCTCAAATTTTCCTGTGTCTGAAAAATAAACATAATTTACTTAATATTATTTTTTATTCATCAATTCCAAACACATTTATCAGCTCATTACTTTTACAACTTGAATGTGTCCAAAAAGCAAAGCCTATCATTATGACTCCAGTATTTCTCATTCTTGTCCACAATTTTATTTTTAACTTCTGTCTATTTTATATTTTCTAATCAATTTTTTTATGTAATAATTTTGGAGCCATCATAACAACACATTTACATCATTGTATATTTTTAGTACACTATTTTCTACAATGCTATACCTGGGGCAAGCTGGGCTCCTCCTCCTCCTCTTCTTCCTGTGTAGGATCAGCCTCAGTATCTGTGGCCTCAGCTGATGTGGAGGGTAGTGTAGAGATATGCTTGCGTGGCACAGTTTGGTCCTTCAAAAATAGCAGGCTGGAGAAGAACCACAGCTTTGGGAAATAAACGTCTTCTGCTGCTGCTCCTGATCTTTTTGATTCCTCGATCCTCTTTATCTCCCTGTTGAACATGCTCCTGAGGCCCCCAGTTTTGGTCTTGATCAAAGTTTTGTTTGCCCTGGGGTACACAGTCTGCGCCAATTCCACCAATTGATCAATTGCTGCCTGCCTTTTATTTTTATTTGAATAGTCCTTATGTTTTACCTGCCACAGACAGGAGTGAGACCTGTATTGCTCTATGAACTCTGTCATGAATTCATGTGTATTTAATATGGTCCCCTTCATTTTTTGGTCAATTATATCACATGGCTGCAAGAAAGAACACAAGACAAACCAATAATGTTTTGCTTCTAGCTCCTAACCTGCTTATAATATAGGCCCTTATGTAAGCAGTATATGGCAATAACCAACAGTGTCACAATGTTGTCACGTACTTTTCTTTCGACTATCCCTTCGGCTTGCTTTTGTTTCCCAAGTATATGGTTACATTCCAGCGTCCGGTACGTCGAATGCTCGTTATGGAATTATATACCCTGCGCATGCATGAAACTCCGCTCTCAGTGCGTCATGACGCTGGGGCGTGCCCACATTCTTTATTCTGCATGCGACATACACGGCGGGACATTCGTGAGGGAGAACATGATGGCTGAATCCACGAAAATGAACAGGCCCCGCGGTGGTGGAGATTATTGCAAACACAAGGCCACCCCCGTGAGCAAGGGGGAGATGGTGGAGATGGTGCACATATTTGACAAATATGATTATGACTGCAAGCTGGAGAACTAGGATAGGCCCAACAGCCATAAAGACTATGTTCTGGAGAAGATCCTCGTGGCATTGGGACGAGATTATGGGGTCATGAGAACGAAAGATCAAATTCGCAAACGATGGTCAGATTTGAAACACAGAGAGAAAGAACAGTTGGACTCCATTCACTGCATAATTATTAAAAGAAGTAAGCACAATTCATGACTGTAGTCATTATGTTGATGTTTGAATTAGCTGTCTTTACATTAGATGTATATAATGTTTTATTTTTTATTTTTTTGGGGGGTAAAGAATAAGTTAATTACATTTAATGCAGATATGAATAAAACGTATTGTTTCTGACTCTCCTTTTTTGGTGCAATAATTACCGTATTTATCCGCGTATAACACGCGCCGGCGTATAACACGCACCCCAAGTTTAGGAGGGAATTTTAGGGAAAAAAACTTTTAGGAGGGAAGTTTAAGGAAAAAAAACTTACATTTAAATGCAGCCTTATCAGTGTCATTTGCAGCCTTGTCACAGTGCAGCCTTGCCCCAGTGTCCATTGCAGCCTTGTCAGTGTCCATTGCAGCCTTGACAGTGTCCATTGCAGCCTTGTCAGTGTCCATTGCAGCCTTGTCAGTGTGCATTGCAGCCTTGACAGTGTCCATTGCAGCCTTGTCAGTGTCCATTGCAGCCTTGTCAGTGTGCATTGCAGCCTTGTCAGTGTCCATTGCAGCCTTGTCAGCGTCCATTGCAGCCTTGCAAACCCAAAGTTTTCATTGCAGCCTTGCCCCCCCCAGTGTCCATTGCAGCCTTGCCCCCCCCCCCCCAGTGTCCATTGCGGCCTTGGCCGAATTTAGATTTGGCGCCGCCGAGCGGGGCGAACGCCGCAGAGAACACAGGGACTGGGCGGAGCCGAGATACACATAGCCGAGTGTACTCGGCTCTACTCTGCTTTTCTCGGCTCCGCTCACAGTCACGCCGAGTCCCGCCCTATAATGGACGTAACACAGGTCCAATGGCGGGACTGGGCGTGACTGTGAGCGGAGCCGAGAAAAGCCGAGTACATTCGGCTATGTGTATCTCGGCGACGATCGCTGCGCTCCGCTCACAGTCAGCGGAGATTTAACGGGGATAGGTGAGTATTGGCATATAACACGCACCCACGATTTCCCCCTGATTTTAAGGGGAAAAAAAGTGCGTGTTATACGCCGATAAATACGGTAATATACAGTATGTAATGCTATTCACAGGAAAAAGGCACAGAGAAAGACACCAGAGGGGACAAAGGGAGGCTTCCCTTGGCCAGGCCCCAACAGGGGAGACAACAGGGCCAGCATCATCCCCAAATCGTAAGTCACCGCTCAAATTAAATATTTATATCCTCCGACAGGGGTGTTTCTAGGTGGGACAAAGGCCATGGTGTCAGGACTTAACTTTTAAGGTGTAAAGAATAATTTAGGTTTGCTGTGTGGCTCATCAGTGCACATTAATGACGCTTTTCCAGGGTAGACATGTGTAGAGGAGAGGCCCTGGGGATCACAGTCACACAGAGTCACGGCTGCTAGAATGTTCATCATAGATCCCCCATCCCATAGGACACAAGAGTGGTGGGTGTCAACTGCATTATTTTTTCTATGTGGGCATATAGGCATGTTTTAAATAACATCATCTACCCTTTACAATGCATTTTTGTTATTTTTAAAATGCATAGTGCGCATGTTATAGTCCACTAGTCTGGAGCAAATATTGTTACTAGTGCAAGGTTGGTCTCCTAATTCAGCTAAAGGGATTCTAGCAAAAGATTTGACATTTGGGGTGGCTTTTAAGTAATGTTTTTTATTATTTTTAGGGGAACGTGAATGTGGTCAGCTCCAACATTTGGAGGAGTGTGATCAGAGAGCTGGACCCAGCAAAGAGCCTCCAGTGGTCATCACATCCCCAGACACAAGACATTCAGAGGGGGGAGTAGTGCATCAAATTGAAGATGATTTATTGGAGCCTGTTGTTTACCCCAGTAAGTATTTTTATCATCTGTCTTCAAATGTCTAGACATGTCTAGGGATTGCTTAAATTTAATATAAACAAACACCCAAACAACACAGGAGCAAAGTAGGTAGTGCATTGAACATTAGCATGTAGAAGGGGCAGGGCCGGACTGGCCTACTGGGAGACCGGGAGATTTCCCGGTAGGCTGCCTGTCCTGGGGCCGGTTTCAGTTGCGGCTGCAGTGCTCCCTGTCCCCTCTCTCCTGCTCCTGTGTATCACGGAGCTGGCTGGCTCGGTCTGTGTTTGGCGGTGATGCTGTAACACGGTCCCGCCCCCCTAGACCGGCTCGTGTGATAGTAGATATAGTCAGTGTTCAGCCTATCACATGAGCCGGTCTAGGGGGGCGGGACCGTGTTACAGCGTCACCGCCAAACACAGACCCAGCCAGGTCAGCTCTGTGATAAACAGGAGGATAGGAAGATTGGATTCAGCAGGGGGCCACATATAGAGGAAATTAGCTTTCTCGATTCCTCCATACAGATGCTGAATGCTTGCATGAGGGGGAGGAGGAGAATCAAGCATTCCACAGCTGTATGGAGGAATATATAAAGCTAATTTCCTCTATATGTGGTCCCCCTGCTTCTCCTCCCATCCAAGTTCTTTTGCTGGCCCCTCCCAGTTCTCCTTGTGGCTCCCCCCCAGTGCTCTTGGCCCCCCTGTGCTCCCCACTCTGTTCTTTCTGGCCCCCCCCAGTGCTCTCCGCTCCCCCTTCTCTCCAGCTCCCACTCAGTGCTCTGACTTCCCCAGGACCAGAGGACAGGCTGACTGGGGCCAGAAAATTAGGACGGCTGAAGGTGCAGGTGGCCAGGGAGCACTGTTCCCATCAAAAACTAGAACAGACCCTGCCTGCTGATGGTGATCATGGATATCCTGCTGGCATGGAAGGTACCGTACCGAGCATCAACAACACACCTTCCCACAGACAGGGACTGCAGACTGGTACATGGGGCATATGAGAGGCTGCATTCATGGGCACAGTGATGCTGCATTGAGCTCTTGGATCATGTCTGCAGTCTCTGAGGGAGTCTGGAGAGGAGTCAAGAGTGGGAGCACCGCCAGGATGTGGATCATGGGAGAAGTCAGATGTGTGTGGACTGTGGAGAGGAGACTATATAGGATCAAACCAGGGCCACCAAGCTGGAGCCGACTGACTGAGCCCTGCACGGTGCACCTGAGAGGAGGACAGTGACAGCACCGCTAGGCCAGTCTGAGGGGGGTCACTGATGTAAGGGGGGAGTGAATCCGATAATGTAAGGGGGCACTGATAGAAAGGTTTCACCCTATATCAGTAACCCACCCCCCCTTACCTTAGTGTATTCTTTCAGCAGAAGGTGGTCCCCCCCATGTTATGAGTTCCTGGGGTCCCCCTTGATGATTGACCACTTTTGACAGTTTTAACTTAAATTTGCATTTTAGATATATAAAGCCCGATGTGCTTTAATATCTGTCTTATCTATATATAATACGCTCTTCAAATGTGCTTGACAATGTATGGTTTTCCCTTTCATGAACAATAAAATAATGACGTTATGCTGTTACGCTGGTCTAATTATTCTGTGGGGCTGGTCTAAAAGATTTTGAAGGGCTGGATTTTATTCCTATTCCGGCCCTTGGTCGTATCAGTGCTGATATGCTGCAGGCAATGACTGAACTAGAACAAATAAAGGAGGCTGCCACTGGTGTTCAGAGGCGTATCCAGGATTACAGTATGTAGACCTGTTAGCAAAATTTTAATATTATTTTTGATTTACGTTTTAATTGTTGCCTCCTGTCTTGGTTTATTGTTTTTACTATACTTTGAAGCACATGCTCTGATTATTGATATGTAGAAATCACACTACTTCCTTTGAATTACTCTGATTTCCTATTATTAATGAACAATGCCATATTTTCATGCGATTTGTCTTGTAAAATCGCATGACAATTCACATTAAATTTGATGGTGTTTTTTTAAAGGTTTTGAGGTCAGTGTTTCTCCACCCCCCTTCTCTAGGTGCTTGACCGCATCCTTTTTTCTTTAGTGTAGGCAATATACAGAAAATCTACTTATTTTTTCTGCTAAAATAATTACACTGCACCTGTGACTATAGTTTCAAATAGAGAAAATAAGACCTAGAAATGCACCTGGAGAAGGAGAGTTGTCAAACACTGTCCTCAAAATTTAAGTTTTACTAATGTTTTTCATACTTTGGTATTTTACATTAAAAAATTGTGAATAACGTTTGCCCCCATGAAGATTTTAAATGCAAATAAACATATAGGGGGTAATTCACTATAGCGCCGCGGCGCTAATTAGCGCAAATTGCCGCAAATTTGTGCTAATTAGCGCAAGTCGCGGCAATTTGAGCTAATTAGCGCTAAAACGGTATTCACTATAGCGCTGGAGAAAAAATACTTACCAAAATCGAATTTACTATAGCTCCCAGAATCCAAATAGCGCCCAAATGCTTACTCTACTAAAAGCTGGAGTTGTGCACATGGAAATAATGTTTAGAGCATGATATAATTGCCTAAATGGTTACTGAAATATGCGGTATATTATTTAAAGATAATCTGCTTTTAAACTGTGTGAAAAAGTGATTTCTACACTGAAATATCTTTAAAAGTCTGAGAAGTAAAAAAAATGCCCGTTTTTGGACAACTATTTGCAAGCTAAATTGAGCATGCCCAGAGCTAATATAACTCAAATTTTAACTCAAGTGACTTTTTTCACAAGAGTTATAGTAAATACCGAAATGAGAGCTAAATAAAGAGCATGTTTTGGAAGTGAAAATCTGAGCTATTTTAGTCCAATGCTAGTTTTAGCCATTGATTCTAATGATACAATTGTAATGTTCACAAATAAATCCTTTTATTGGGCGTGTACTTCTATTGGGCGTGTGTCAGTTTGCTAACAATACAACCTCTCTTATATAAAGGCCTGCAGTATGGGGGATCGTTTGGTCTGAGAAGGCCAGGTTTTTTGCTGTGATTTGTGGGGGGAGAAGGAATGATATTGTGCAGATTGACAAACCCCCCCCCCCCCCCCCAACTAGTGTTATTTGCTGAAATTCTTGTGCATTTTTTCAATCAAAAATTGTGTGTGTATTGTTCCTGTCTGACCATGCAAAATCGTTTGGAAGCATCTGCTGACCTTCTACTCTTGGGTCTCATTGCTTAATCGTGTACACAGAAATGCAGCTTCCAGCCGAACACCAATGTATGTATATGTGGATTGTGGGGTGGGGGTGGGTGTTTTGAACATGTCTTTTTTAATATTATGTTGGAATGCTTTGTAAGAATAATGACTTCAGTATGTTTCTATAATCTTGCAGATAAAAATGTGATGTGTTGCCCGTTATACACTAAAAGTAAAGCTGTGTGCACTCTAAGGTTTTGACAAATTTTAGATTGTAAGCTCCTATGAGCAGGGCCCTTAAAATCCAATTGCTAAATGTAGCACCATGTATCCTGTCCAAATTTTGTTGAAGCTAGTAAATGAATGTACATAATTTTGTTTCTGCTGGCAAAATAAAAGTACGTTATTGAGCTTTGGTGTGTGTGTGTTTTTTTTTTTTTTGGCAAAGTGCAAAATCCTTACTTTTATTTCTATATGGATTTGTGCACCAAAAAATTAATCTCTTTGCCCTTGTTCACATTGATGCTACTTTGAAATTGCGCTACTTCACTTAAGCTAGAGCGATTTTAGGTACTACTTGATAGACATCTGTGTGTCTATTGAAGTCGCACCTGAAATCGGCAAAAGTAGTGCAGGAACTACTTTTGCAAATCGGTGCGGCGCCACAAAATTGGGGTTGCATCGATTGGAACATTGCCACCAATAGTCATGCGATTTGATTTCTGAAATTGATGACAAATCGCCCCAATGTAAACCTAGGCTTCAGCACACCTGCAAGTAAATGATAAAGGTGGAATCTTTATATACAACAGCTGTGGAGAATTGCAGGTAATGAATTCAGCTGGAGGCTAGGCAGTGTTGTGTGAGTCAGCTCTGGTTCACATTGGTGCGATTTGACATGTCAGATCGGTGGCAATTGCGCTGTTCTAATTGGTGTGATTTGTATTGATATAAGTGCAGAAACCTGCACAGATGTCTCTGATGTCCCCCCCCCCCCCATCCTGCAGTCGGGACTGATATGCGGGAATGAAAATCGTATGAGTTCAGCTGAACGATTTCCTCCCGCTGTCAGTGTGAAGCAGGGCTCAAACCGGGCCTTTTGCCTTTGTAATTCACCTGCTGCCTATGGCAGAGACACCATTCTTTTTCAAACTCCCTTAAGTTTACCTTCAAATATCATATGTAGAAATACAGATTTGCATATCTGCAAATAATCAAAAATAATAAATTCTAAGTGTGATTGAGATCAAATAATCGCAGCTGCAATCAACAGAGCGTGGTTTCACCTCCTGACCTGGAAATGAGTCACTGTAATCACCCGGAAGTTCCTGTGCTGGTCAGGATCTCCATCTAGGTGGACATGGAGAGGTCCCTCTTTAGCATAGAGGAAGTGCTGCTGATTTGCCGGGTAAGTGTAGGATATGTATATGTGCTTACTCAAGGTGGGGGTGGGCTTCATTGATTTGTTTGGTATCACCACACATTTGCTTCTGGCCCATGTGCACACATCACTACTTCCTGCATTTGTTCTGCTGATGTAAATCAGTAAGGACTATGCAAGTATAAATGAGAGCTCCTTTCTATTAAAATATATATGACTTGATTCACAGTTGGGCGACTTTTCATGATTCTCAATGATAACCATTCATATCTGTGCTACTTTAAGTCCGACCAACTTCAAAGTAGTCCTTGTACTACTTTGGTGTGACTTTCAGGCTCAGTTTCCACTAGTGCGACTTGTCATGCAACTTGGGACTGCAAAGTCGCATGACATGTCATACCCTATGATTTCCAATGAGTATGGTTCATATCTGTGCGACATCAAGTCGCAGCGACTTCAAAGTAGTCCCTGCACTACTTTGGACCCACTTTGATACAACTTGAGGTCCATAGACCTCAAGAATATACAGGCATTGCTCCAAGTCGCATCAAAATCGCAGCAAAAAATTGCAGCAAAATCATGCGAATTTAGGGTTGCAATAGTGGAAACAGAGCCTCATGTGACTTGGGGTACATAGGGCGCAATATTACACAGGCATTCCCAGAAGTTGGGGCCAAGTTGCAGCGACAAAGTGGCAGCAAATTAGGGTGACTTTCAGGTCACAGCAGTGTGAAAGAGATTCAAGGATATCTTTGAATTTGGCCCTATTGTCACTTGTGCATCCTGAAAGTGGGGAAAATTCATCCCTGCACTACCTTGGTTTGACTTTGATGCGATTTGAGGTCCATACACCACAAGATAACACAGACATTGCTTCAAGTCATGGCAAAGCTGTGCAATTTTAAGGTCGCACAAGTGCAAATGGGGCTTTATTCAAAGGTGTTATCATTTAATCTCATTAGGTTACTTTCACACTTGTGACTTTTCATGCAGCTTTGGACCTCAGAGTCACATTAAAAGTATCCCCCCCCCCCCCCCCATGAGTTCCATTCATATCTATGCAACTTCACCCATGTTCACATAGCTCTGAATTGACATGTCAAATTGCAGGCCAAATCGGCGCCTATTGACGGCAATAGAACTGTCCGAATTGGTGCGACACCACACAGATTCCCAAGAGTATTTCCTACACTACTTTGGGCGACTTCAGGAGGCGATTTCTTACCTCCCAACTTTTTGAGATGGGTATAAGGGACAACTATTAGCAAAAGTATGTAGGCATAGTATACACCTCCTAAAACACCTTCTTAAAGGAGAATTATTAAAAAAATATATATATATATTAGTTAAACCCCCAAGTGCTTTTTTTTAACAATAATATCCCTTTAGATTGGCTTTGGGAATGTACAAACATAGCAATTTAGAAATTAGATGAAAGGTTTAGCGCTGGGAAACACTTTTTGAAAGATAAAAATTGCATTTTATATCAAACTATACAGATCCGAACAAAATGAGGGACAAATGAGGAGGAAAGAGGGACAGAGGGACTTTGTGAAATCAAATCAGGGACAGTTGAGACCTATGTGATTTCACTAGACATCTGTGCAGGAAAGTGCACTGATGTCTCTGAAATCGCTCAAAAAGTTGGGCTGAGGCCCCTTTCACACTTGAGCGACTTTTCCTGCGACTTTGGTCATCAGAGTTGCATGACAAGTCATACCCCATGATTTTCAATGTGTACCATTTATATCTGTGAAACTTCAAGTCACACCGACTTAAAAGTAGTCCCTGTACTACTTTGGTCCGACTTTGATACGAGTTGACAGGCATTCCCTGGGATCGCAGAAAAAATGCAGACGGAAGTTTGTGCGCCTTTCCCTGCGACTCCTGCGTCCATAGACCTCAAGATTACACAGGCATTGCTTAAAGTCGCATCAAAATCACACAACTTTCAGGTCGCACAAGTGTGAAAGGGGCCTAAGTCACTGTGCTGAGTACTATTATACCTAGAATATAAAGTAGTCCCACCATCAAACACTCAGCAGCATATGCTGAAAAGAGGCGAATGCCTATTAGCCAATGCCACATCAGCATGAGCATGGTTGTTACAATAATATTAAAGTGGTTGTAAACCCACTTAGACAACTTGCATCTATAGGTAAGCCTAGATTAAGGCTTACCTGTATGTGCAAGAAATATCTCCTTAAACTACACACACTAGTAGATGTTTGTGCTACGCTCAATAGGCTAGTGGTCAGCACTTCTACCTTGAAAAACTCAGGCTTTGAAGCACTCATGGGTTCAAATCCCACAGAGAGATACTAAAAGATTGTATTGGTGAAAAAAGGCAAATGCCTATTAGCCAATTAGCCAAAGCAGCATATGCTGAAAATAGGTGAATGCCAATTAGCCAATGCACTTTTATTCAATAATATTATGATGTGGACTTCCAAACATCACACACTAGCTAACGGGCAGTTTACATTTCTTTGTTTGTTTATTTTAATTTGCTTGTGCAAATAATAAACATAGCTGTTGGATGGTAGGTTGGCTGGTATTTGAACTTGTAACATGAGAGCTGTATAGACATGAGAGCAGACCACTAAGCCATTGTGCTAAGTACAAGACCTACATAATAGTGTAGTATGATTAAAGAATGAACATAAATAATTACCGCTTTATAGCCACCTAAATGAAAAAATAAAAACATGAAAAAAACAACATACAACAAATAGGTAACCTAAATGTTTAATACATGTAATTTTACATAATAGCAGACATTACTATGTAATAATCCTTCATAACTGCATTCGTTAGCAAAAGAAGGAAAAAAAACTAGGAATACTAATTGCAATATACATCAATAGATAGAGCACATCTCATATAAAAATGTTTCTTTCACATACATGGATCATGGTTACAGTGCAGTGCTATATAAAAACTTAGTGGAAATTGGCATTTGCGCGTACGCGCATTCGCTAATTAGCGCTGATTTCACATTTACTAACACTTGTTTGCTGCTAATAGCGCTCTTTTTCATTCGCAAATTCGCGCATGGAATTTTTAATTGTCAAAAATTGGAGCTATTTTTTGCGATGTGCTCAGTACTTCCTGGAGTTATAGTAAATCAGCCCCATAGTGTGTGTTTTTAAACTACCAAAGCAAAATGAGGCACTACAAGTGCAGTGGCAAGTGCACTTGGAGTTTACCAAACATTTTTGGAGTTTGAAACACCCCCACTGTGACAACATGTGCTAGCTGCCATCATGTGGTATCAATGTATGTGTTTCGGGGGATCAAATCCTTACTCTCCAAAAATGTACTTTGGAGTAAGGGGTTGCAACCCAAAAACGGTGATATCCCGTGATGTGAGCTAGCACATGTGGACACAATGGGCTTTTGTTACTAATCTGTTTGTACGTAATCACATTTTAGGCAGGGTATCATAAGTTAAATTTTACATTTAGGTCTCTTCAACATTTGTCTCGGAAAGAGGTGAGCTCTTTCCACCTGAGGAAGGCAATCTATTCTCACGTTGAGAATACAGTAAAAAATGTCTCATATGGCCTTTTTAGGTTGAAATTTATATTTTTGTAGTTACTGAGTTGGTGATGTGTATTGCTTTGCTTTGAAAAATGCACGATTAGCCAAAGTTGGTAAGCAAAAAAAAATAAAAATTTCTACACAAATAACGATGTTGGTTTGTTGTTAAATTTTGCTGCCAAGGCACTGCCCCACTACCCACAAAATAGTCCTTGTACTGGTCACGGACTAGACGGGCATTCTGGGAAGAGACAGCAGCACGACCAGTTTCCAGAGCTGGCATCACTGGCTCTTCAGCTGGCCGAAAACCAAAGGGATCATCTGTAGGCCCAGATCCGATGTAGCTGTTAGCATTCCTCCTTAAATAATTATGGAGGATGCAGCAGCACAACACAACATGATTTAATTTGTATTCAGCCAAGTTGATGGCTGTTAAAAAAAGCCAAAATCTATTGGATAGGATGCCAAAAGCATTTTCAACAACCCTTCTGGCACGAGAGAGCCTATAATTATATATGCGCTGCTCAGGGGTAAGGTTCCTCGTAGGAAAGGGCTTCAGAAGATGAGGCCCCAGAGCAAACGCCTCATCTGCTACAAACACAAAATTGAGGCCCTCCACATTGTCCTGAGCAGGTGGCAAATGTAATGTGCCATTCTGGAGCCGATGGTAGAACTCCGTGTGCATCATTACACCTCCATTTGAGTGGCGCCCATTCATACCCACATCCACATAAAGGAACTCATAGTTCACTGATACTACGGCAAGCAGAACTATGTTACAAAAGCCCTTAAAATTAAAGTAGTATGATCCGGAGTCGGGTGGTGGAACAATCCGGACATGTTTGCCATAAATGGCACCCCCACAGTTAGGAAAATTCCATAAATTGGAAAACTGGGCCGCCACATCCTGCCATTGCTGGGGGTTGGAAGGAAACTGTGGATTTAAAATTAAAATAAATTATTACTTGAGCACATATCATTTTAAAATATTTTTACACATACATTCTTTGGGCAACATAAAAATATAACATTTAAACCAGTATTTAGACATAAAAGGATAACAGTTCTAATTATATGCTTCCTCACTCCCTCTGGTGGCACATTCCATTTTTTTTAGGGGGGTGAGGTTGAATGGGTAGAGTTTGGGGACAGGTAATAACCCTCTCCACTTCCATGTGAGCAAAATGAGGAACAAATGAAGGTACATTTTGCAAGTTTTTGAAAGATTGGCAGCCCAGTGGGAAGATAAGAAGTGCCATCATATCTAAAATAATACATATTTATTTTACATCCATTAAATAACATTAAAAGAAGTGATGAGCAGAATTTAATAGTGTACTACATGCTTTGGAGAATTCAGACAGAAATATTACACCAACAAAAGAGGTATACTGCGTATTGTGTTTTTAAAAATCAACAAAATAGAGTAGTTTGATCAGTTGATTCTGCATTTTGGGGAGGGGAGGGGAGGGAGGGTTACAAAATAGTTTGTGTAGCCAAAAAATGGATTTCTTGCACTCTGCATGAATTTGAGCACAACAATACAAATGTGACACAGTTTAGGGGGTGTTTAGGGTAATCACAAAAAAAAACATAACAACAAATATTGTTAATATGCTAGGTGTGGATGTGCCCAGGGTAGCATGTTGGGGAGGTAAGTGAAGACAAATATGCATGTAGGCCATGAAAAAAAAAAAATAGGACATTCACAGCAAATTACATTAATGAAAATCATGGAAGAAAACATACATAATAAAACATTATAAAACATGAAGTAGATAGAATTTGAGATTACATAAAAATACATACCCGAATATAGTCCTTCTGCAGGACTTGAACTATAGCACAACAAGTCTCAGGAATTATATGTCCAAGAGCCTGGGGAGAGATACCAGTTGTAAACTTAATATCCTGGAGACTTCTCCCTGTTGCCAAGTAGCGCAAAGTGGCTATGAGCCTTTGCTCTGCTGGAATCGCAATCCTCATACAGGTGTCCTGCTTCCTAATATAGGGGGACAGCAAGGACAAAAGATGCTGAAAGCAGGAGTCCGACATCCGGAGATAGTTCCTAAAATCATTAGGATTATTGTCCTGTAGCTCCCTGAACAATGGCATATGGCAAAATTGGTCATGTTGAAGCAACCAATTCTTGGTCCAAACAGTCCTCCTCCTACTCCTGGACCTGGACCGGGCATGAGATATAGCCATAACTCCTAGCCCAAATATAGCACGCTCTCTACTTGGATTGAGCAACATGGTGGGTTAACGAACGGCCGTTCAGAAACGAACAAAATTGAACAAAACTGAAAATCGCGAATCAGCACACACCAAACCTCTACTAACTCGCGCTTAGCAGAAGGAGTCTCGTCAGTATGTTGAAACGTCACTACGGTCATATTTGTTGTCGAAAAATTCTGAGCGTGTGTATGCTATGGGCGTTCACGCCCAACTCCCTTCGGACAAAAATCTACGGAAAAGTCCGATGGAAGTCCGACCGTGTGTACGAGGCTTTAGGGATGAGCCAAAAAAACCCTGGTTCGGTTTTCACCAGAACATGCGAACAGGCAAAAAATTTGTGCGAACACCGTTAAAGTCTATGGGACACGAGCATGAAAAATCAAAAGTAGTAGGTAAAACCTTGTGAGCTGCCAAACTACTCCCCTAAACAATAATAATAAATAAATAAAAAAACTATAAAATAAACAAATAAAAAAATATATATATATAAAAAAAGCTGCCAGCACTTCCCACACTTCCCCAAATGTGACAATACAAATTAATATAACAAATGTGCAGCGCTTAAATAGCTACAAGAAAGAGGAAACACAGGAGGATCTTGTCCAGCAGATAATTATATTTATCACAGGCTTTTATATAAAGCCCTTAAGGTGAGGGTACATCTGATGGGGTGTGTGCACACTGCATGACGTCACTATCACTACTATCATCACGTTTATGCTTTTAAATGGATTGCTTGATTTTTTTATTACTGAGGATTACCTGTGCAATACACGGAGCACGTGCACTTTATTAGTATTGACTTGGACACTTTATCTCCGCACCCAGGATACTGTATATTGAGTATCCGTGTGCAACTTACGGTAAGGTGACCAGATTTTAAAAATGAAATCCGGGGACATATATTTTTTTTTTTACTAGTAATGGCGGCAATCAGCGGCTCTCTGCCCGTTGCCGCCCGCCTCACAGCCTGTCAAGTCTTACTCTCCCGGCCCCAGCTACTACTGGGTGGGGAGCGGAGGAAGATCACTCCACCAGGGAAGGCAAGGAGATAAGCAGGCAGGCGGCTGTCCGGGGCTTGAGCCAAGGCAGAAGAACATGCGAGCGGAGCTGAATGGGCACCCGAAACTGAAGAAATATTCCCTCCACTCCGACCAGCACATGATCATCAGAAAGGGGCACAGATAATGTAAAAAAAATACACCCCCCTAATCTAGGGTGACCAGACATCCCCGGTTTCAGGGGACAGTCCCCGGATTGAGGACACTGCCCCCAGACCAAGTCTGTCCCCGGTTTTGTCCCCGGATTGGATTTGAACAGGGGCTGGGGCAATTTCAAAGACAATCAGTGCAGAATTAAAAAAAAAAAATCTGAATTACACCCCCCCCCCTCCGCCGCTCCTACTAGCTTAGGGGGGTGTATTTTGTTCCATTATCTGTGCCCCTTTCTGATGATCATGTGCTGGTCGGAGCGGAGGGAATATTTCTTCAGTTTCGGGTGCCCATTCAGCTCCGCTCGCATGTTCTTCTGCCTTGGCTCACGTCCCGGCCAGCCGCCTGCTTATCTCCTTGCCTTCCCTGGTGGAGTGATCTTCCTCCTCTCCCCACCCAGTAGTAGCCGGGGCCCGGAGAGTAAGACTTGACAGGCTGTGAGGCCGGCGGCGACGGGCAGAGAGTCGCTGATTACCGCCATTACGAATAAAAAAAAAATATGTCCCCGGATTTCATTTTAAAAATCTGGTCACCTTACCCTAATCTAGTAGGAGCGGCGGAGTGGGGGGGTGTAATTCAGATTTTTTTTTTTTTTAATTCTGCACTGACTGTCTTTGAAATTGCCCCAGCCCCTGTTCAAATCCAATCCGGGGACAAAACTGGGGACAGACTTGGTCAGGGGACAGTGTCCTCAATCCGGGGACTGTCCCCTGAAACCGGAGATGTCTGGTCACCCTAACTTATGGAGCACAAGGACTTTTTAAGAAAAGGGGGGACGAGAGAGCGCCCCCCTCCTGAACCGCACCAGGCCACATGCCCTCAACATGCCCTCAACATGGGGCAGGTGCTTTGGGGTGCCGACTGCCATCTTTTTGCTTTGACAGCTCTTATATAGCCAAGGGCAGGGCCACCCGCTGACGTAATGGAGTGACCCTGCCCCCTTCTGACGTCATGTGATATGTGACGTCATAGGGGGCGGGGTCACCTATTTATGTCACCGGGTGGCCCCGCCCTTGACTATATAAAAGCTGTCAAAGCAAAAAGACGGCAGTTGGCGAGACGCCTCCCATGGAGTTTTTCCAGCGCTGTGATAAAAGATGGATGGACATCGCAGGACACTTTTTTTTATATAAAGGAATTGTCCAAACCTGTCTCAGTGTACCCCATACCCATTCACATCGGAGGAGCGGGCGGGATCTGGGGGCCCCCTTGTTAAAGGGGGCTTCCAGATTCCGATAAGCCCTCGCCCGCAGACCGCCACAACCAGCAGGCAAGGGTTGTGGGGATAAGGGCCCTTGTCCCCATCAACATGGGGACAAGGTGCTTTGGGGGGACCCCAAAACACCCTTCCCATGTTGAGGGCATGTGGCCTGGTACGGTTCAGAAGGGGGGCGCTCTCTCGTCCCCCACCTTTTCCTGCGGCCTGACAGGTTGCGTGCTCGGATAAGGGTCTGGTATAGATTTTGGGGGGACCCCCACACCATTTTTTTGTACATTTTGGCACGAGGTTCCCCTTAAAATCCATACCAGATCTGAAAGGCCTGGTATAGATTTTGGGGGGGACCCCACGCCATTTAAAAAAAATAATTGGCGCAGGGTTTCCCTTAACCACTTCAATACACTATATTATATATACTACACTGCCTGAATATAGATTCTACACTGAATATCTAATCTACACTAAATGCAGAGTATATACTAGGATGTGTATATATGTATATATATATATATCAAATACACTGACTGTACTGACTGAATATACAGTCAGGTCCATAAATATTGGGAGATCGACACAATTCTAATCTTTTTGGCTCTATACACCACCACAATGGATTTGAAATGAAACGAACAAGATGTGCTTTAACTGCAGACTTTCAGCTTTAACCACTTAAGCCCCGGACCATTACGCAGCTCAATGACCAGAGGTGTTTTCACAATTTGGCACTGCGCTGCTTTAACTGGATATTGCACGGACATGCAATGTTGTACCCAAACGAAATTTGCGTCCTTTTCTTCCCACAAATAGAGCTTTCTTTTAATGGTTGCCTCTGCGATTTTTTTTTGTGATATAAACGGAAAAAGACTGAAAATTTTGAAAAAAATTATATTTTCTACTTTTTGTTATAAGAAAAATCGAAAAAACTAAATTTTAGTCATACATTTAGGCCAAAATGTATTCAGCCACGTCTTTAGTAAAAAAAATGTCAATAAGCGTATATTTATTGGTTTGCGCAAAAGTTACAGCGTCTACAAACTAGGGTACATTTTCTGGAATTTACACAGCTTTAAATTTATGACTGCCTATCTAATTTCTTGAGGTGCTAAAATGGCAGGGCAGTACAAACCCCCCCCCCCCAAATGACCCCATTTTGGAAAGTAGACACCCCAAGGAAATTGCTGAGAGGCATGTTGAGCCCATTGAATATTTTTTTTTTGTCCCAAGTGATTGAATAATGACACAAAAAAAAAATTACAAAAAGTTGTCACTAAATGATATATTGCTCACACATGCCATGGTTATATGTGGAATTGCACCCCACAATACATTTTGCTGCTTCTCGTGAGTACGGGGATACCACGTGTGGGACTTTTTAGGAGCCTAGCCGCGTACGGGACCCCGAAAACCAAGCACTGCCTTCAGGATTTCTAAGGGCACAAATTTTTGATTTCACTCCTCACTACCTATCACAGTTTCGAAGGTCATAAAATGCCAAAATAGCACAAAACCCCCCCAAATGACCCAAGCTATTTGCTGAGAGGCATGCTGAGTATTTTTCAGCTCTCATTTGTTTTTGAAAATGAAGAAAGAAAATATATATATATTTTTTTCAATTTTCAAAACTTTGTGACAAAAAGCGAGATCTGCAAAATGCTCACCATACCTCTCAGCAAATAGCTTGGGGTGTCTACTTTCCAAAATGGGGTCATTTGGGGGGGTTTTGTGCTATCTGAGCATTCCATGGCCTCCGAAACTGTGATAGGCAGTGAGGAGTGAAATCAAAAATTTACACCCTTAGAAAGCCTGAAGGCGGTGCTTGGGTTTTGGGGTCCCGTACGCGGCTAGGCTCCCAAAAAGTCTCACACATGTGGTATCCCCGTACTCAGGAGAAGCAACAGAATGTATTTTGGGGTGTAATTCCACATATGCCCATGGCATGTTTGAGCAATATATCATTTAGTGACAACTTTGTGCAAAAAATTAATAAAAAATAAATAAATTGTCTTTTTTCCGCAACTTGTGTCAACATAAAATATTCCATGGACTCGACATGCCTCTCAGTATATAGCTTGGGTAGTCTAAATTCCAAAATGGGGTCATTTGGGGGGGGGGTTTTGAACTGTCCTTGCATTTTATACACAACACACTCTTCTAACCACTTGAAGACAAAGCCCTTTCTGACACTTTGTTTACATGAAAACATTTTTTTTTTTTTTGCAAGAAAATTATGTTGAACCCCCAAACATTATATATTTTTTTAAAGCAAAGGCCCTACAGGTTAAAATGGTGGGTGTTGCATTTTTTTTTCCACACAGTATTTGTGCAGCGATTTTTCAAACGCATTTTTTGGGGAAAAAATACACTTTTTTAAATTTTAATGCACTAAAACACACTATATTGCCCAAATGTTTGATGAAATAAAAAAAGATGATCTTAGGCCGAGTACATAGATACCAAACACGACATGCTTTAAAATTTCGCACAAACGCGCAGTGGCGACAAACTACATACATTTTTAAAAGCCTTTAAAAGCCTTTACAGGTTACCACGTTAGATTTACAGAGGAGGTCTACTGCTAAAATGACTGCCCTCGATCTGACCTTCGCGGTGATAGCTCACATGCATGATGCAATTGCTGTTTACATATGACGCCAGACCGACGCTTGCGTTCACCATTGCGCAAGAGCAGGGTGGGACAGGGGTGCTTTTTTTTTTTTTAATTATTAATTTTGCTTTTTTTATTTTATTTTTAAACTGTTTTGTTCATATTTATTTTTTATTTTTATTGTTACCTCAGGGAATGTAAATATCCTCTATGATAGCAATAGGTAGTGACAGGTACTCTTTTTTCGAAAAAACTGGGGTCTATTAGACCCTATATACCAAGATGATACCTAAACCCGCAGGCATCATTCTGGTATAACCATTCAAAGTCCAGCAACATACAAGTACGTTGCTGGTCCTTGTTGGACATGTATTGTAATCTTTTTTTTCATGCAGCCTGTTGGCTGAACGAAAAAAAGAGATTGATCGGTGGGTATGCCCACCATTAGAATACCTCCCTTCATCCACCCACTTCTAATGATGGGCATACATGCACCATTTATATATGCCGAAGCATGGGCGCATCCTCCCGCAAAAGTTATGCCGCGTACACACGGTCGGACTTTTCCACGGGCAAGCCTCCATCAGAATTTTTACCGTATGTACGCGGCATTAGGAGCAAAATCGCTCCTCCGCTCCTGCTGCCCCCATGCTTCGGCATATATGCTTTTTTTTTTAACTGTGGTGGTGAAATCACCTCCTACAGCACTGGAGTCGCAGGGATCAGGCCTGTCTCTGCGAACTCTGCAGTTATGTGTGTTGTGTTTTGTAAGTGACAGTGATCGATCGATACTGCACTTGGGTGGCCTGGGCTGGACGGAGGGGCAAAACGCAGGTGCTAGCAGGTATCTGGGCTGATCCCGCTAACACTGCGTTTTTGGGAACCCTAAACTGCTGGGGACGCTAGTATAGATCTGATCAGATCAGATATTGATCTGTTCAGATACTATACCACTAAGGGGGTGTATGCTTCACGCGTGGGTGTTAGCGTTACTAGCACTAACCTGACGCTGCCTGGGGCGACGCAGACCCTCTCTGATGCTAAAACCTAATTGATATCACCCGCCGGGCGATCAGGGGTTTAAACCTTTATTGGGTTATATACGGCGGGTGCCCTGACACTATAAAAAGAAAACTAACTAACCAGCGTCACCAGTAACACTTATACGGTGATCACTGGTGAAAGGGTTAACTAGGGGCAATTAGGGGGTTAAAACCTTTATTAGATAATATATGGGGGTACCTGACGCTATAAAAACCTGCAGTGAACCTAAAAAAAATAACTAACTACCTAGCGGCACCAGCATAACTAATACAGCGATCAGAAAAACGATCACTTAGTGACAATGGCAAAAGGGGGTGAAAGGGTTACCTGGGGGGGCGATCAAGGGGTTAAACCTTTATTAGGTAATATATGGGGGTACCTGACGCTATAAAAACCTGCGGTGAACCTAAAAAAAATAACTGGCTACCTATCGGCACCACCGACACTAATACAGCGATCAGAAAAACGATCGCTTAGTGACACAGGCAAAAGGGGGTGAAAGGGTTACCTGGGGGGCGATCAAGGGGTTAAACCTTTATTAGGTAATATATGGGGGTACCTGACGCTATAAAAACCTGCGGCGAACCAAAAAAAAATAACTGGCTACCTATCGGCACCACCGACACAAAGACAGCGATCAGAAAAACGATCGCTTAGTGACACTGGCAAAAGGGGGTGAAAGTGTTACCTGGGGGGGCGATCAAGGGGTTAAACCTTTATTAGGTAATATATGGGGATACCTGACACTATAAAAACCTGCGGCAAACCTAAAAAAAATAACTGGCTACCTATCGGCACCACCGACACTAAGACAGCGATCAGGAAAACAATCGCTTAGTGACAGTGGTGCTAGGGGGTGAAAGGGTTACCTGGGGGCGATCACGGGGTTAAACCTTTATTAGGGGGGGTTAGGGGGCTACACTGGACCTAAAATTAACTGCCCTGACACTTTTACAGTCACAAATGTCACTGATTGCAGTGATCAGTAAATAAATGGTCACTGCAATCAGTGACACTGTGACTGGGGGCTGGGGGGTGATCTGGGGGGGGGGGGCGATCGTGTGCCTATGTGTGCTGGTGTCAGTGTGCTGTTTAGTGCACTAGCCTGTATGTCTTCTCTCCACGGCGCTCGGTATATGTGAGCGCCGCAGGAGAGATGTTATCACTTCCTCCTGCCTGTGTAAACATTACACAGGCAGAGGAAGATTCTCATTCGACGGGATCGATCGTGAGGGGGTGGCCGGAAATGAATGGCCATCCCCTCATCACGGATCGCTCCCGGAACGATGCCGACCGCTCACTGTATAGAAGGGGGGTCCGATGGGACCCCCCAACTATACGAAGGCAGTCACGTACAGGTACGTGATTGTGCCTGTCCGTGCCATTCTGCCGACGTATATACACAGTGAGCGGTCGTTAAGGGGTTAATTTGAGGGTATTTACATCCAAATCTGGTGAACGGTGTAGGAATTACAACAGTTTGTATATGTGCCTCCCACTTTTTAAGGGACCAAAAGTAATGGGACAGATTAACAATCATCAATCAAACTTTCACTTTTTAATACTTGGTTGCAAATCCTTTGCAGTCAATTTACATCCTGAAGTCTGGAACGCATAGACATCACCAGACGCTGGGTTTCATCCCTGGTGATGCTCTGCCAGTCCTCTACTGCAACGGTCTTCAATTCCTGCTTGTTCTTGGGGCATTTTCTCTTCAGTTTTGTCTTCAGCAAGTGAAATGCATGCTCAATCGATTCAGGTCAGGTGATTGACTTGGCCATTGCATAATATTCCACTTCTTTCCCTTAAAAAACTCTTTGGTTGCTTTCGCAATATGCTTCGGGTCATTGTCCAATGTCCATCTGCACTGTGAAGCGCCGTTCAATGAGTTCTGAAGCATTTGGCTGAATATGAGCAGATAATATTGCCCGAAACACTTCAGAATTCATCCTGCTGCTTTTGTCAGCAGTCACATCATCAATAAATACAAGAGAACCAGTTCCATTGGCAGCCATACATGCCCACGCCATGACATTACCACCACCATGCTTCACTGATGAGGTGTTATGCTTTGGATCATGAGCGGTTCCTTTCCTTCTCCATACTCTTCTCTTCCCATCACTCTGGTACAAGTTGATCTTGGTCTCATCTGTACATAGGATGTTGTTCCAGAACTGTGAAGGCTTTTTTAGATGTTGTTTGGCAAACTCTAATCTGGCCTTCCCGTTTTTGAGGCTCACCAATGGTTTACATCTTGTGGTGAACCCTCTGTATTCACTCTGGTGAAGTCTTCTCTTGATTGTTGACTTTGACACGCATACACCTACCTCCTGGAGAGTGTTCTTGATCTGACCAAGTGTTGTGAAGGGTGTTTTCTTCACCAGGGAAAGAATTCTTCGGTCATCCACCACAGTTGTTTTCCGTGGTCTTCCGGGTCTTTTGGTGTTGCTGAGCTCACCGGTGCGTTCTTTCTTTTCAAACAGTTGATTTGGCCACACCTAATGTTTTTGCAATCTCTCTGATGAGTTTGTTTTGTTTTTTCAGCCTAATGATGGCTTGCTTCACTGATAGTGACAGCTCTTTGGATCTCATATTGAGAGTTGACAGCAACAGATTTCAAATGCAAATAGCACACTTGAAATGAACTCTGGACCTTTCATCTGCTTCTTGTAAATGGGATAATGAGGGAATAACACACCTGACCATTGAACAGCTGAGCAGCCAATTGTCCCATTACTTTTAGTCCCTTAAAAAGTGGGAGCCACATATACAAACTGTTGTAATTCATACACCAAATTAAAGCTGAAAGTCTGCAGTTAAAGCACATCTTGTTTGTTTCATTTAAAATCCATTGTGGTGGGTAGGGATGAGCTTCGTGTTCGCGTCGAACACACGTTCGACTCGAACATCGGCCGTTCGATCGTTCGACGAAGAACGAACGTTATGGTCCGATCGCGCTAAATTGTTGCGCGACACGGCCCATAATTCATTGCGGCATCGCAGTGCATTGCTGGCTGATGATAGGCCAAGCATGCACTATGACTCGCATGCTTGGCCAATCACAACGCGGAAAAAACAGAGAGCCGTAATTGGCCAAAGCCAGGGTGGCTTTGGCCAATTATGGCTCAGGGGGTTTAGTACACGCCCCACACTATATAAGGCCGCCTGGAAGGTGGCCTTGTGTAGTATGTTGGCGTTTGTGAAAGAGGCAGTTTCAGAGAGATAGACAGTGTAATTTATATTGAGTTAGATAGAGCAGGCAGGCGAGTCAGTTAGCTGCTGTTACAGTGTGTAGAGGATCCTAGGTGCATCCTAGGTGTTGTATATATATCTATACACTGTATTGAGTTTAGATAGATCCGTTCCTGTTAGTCTCTATACTGTGACAGGCAGGCAGGTGATTGTGCTAGCTGCAGACAGTCAGGCCCCTTTCACACTGGGGCGGTTTGCAGGCGCTATTGTGCTAAAAATAGCGCCTGCAAACCGAGCCTAAACAGCGGCTGCTGTCCAAGGGCTTTCACACTGGAGTGGTGTGCTAACAGGACGTGAAAAAAAGTCCTGCTAGCCGCATCTTTGGAGCGGTGAGAGGAGCGGTGTGTTTACCGCATCTACACCGCTCCTTCCCATTGAAAGCAATGGGAAACCGCGGTAATACCGCCGGCAATGCACCTCTACAGATGCGCATTGCGGGCGGTATTAACCCTTTTTCGGACGCTAGCGGGGGTTAAAACCGCACCGCTAGCGGCCGAATACCTCCGCAATTCCGACGGTATAGCGCCGCTAAAAATGGCGGCGATATACCGCCACCGCACCCACCGCCCCAGTGTGAAACCAGCCTCAGTGTTTAACTGAGGCTGGTTTCACACTGGGGCGGTGGGTGCGGTGGCGGTATAGCGCCGTGGGTGCTACCCCATTGTGGGTGCGATGGGGTAGCCATGCCATTTTTTTGGCTTTTTTTCCTTTAAAAATGTCATTTTGTGCAGGGAAATGTCATTTTGATGGGGTAGCCATGCCATTTTTCTCAATGATTTTCATCCATATTGCTGGGACCAGACATTACATTAAAGCCGCAAGCTGTTTTAAATGGATTTTTTTCCTTTAGAAACACGGGAAACACGTGCCACTTCACAGGCATACTTTAGACACCCCCCAGGTACGATATTTAAAGGAATATTTCACTTTATGCATCATTAAAATCACTGCTCCCGAAAAAACTACCATTTTAAAAGATTATTTTTACATTGATACATGTCCCCTCGGGCAGGACCTGGGTCCCCAAACCCTTTTTAGGATAATAACATGCATATTAGGCATTATAATTAGCACTTTAGATTTCGAACGTTCGCGTCCATTGTATTTAATAGGGTTCTAAACTTCGTGCGAACGTTCGGTCCGTTCGAAGGTTCTGGTGCGAACCGAACGGGGGGGGGGGGTGTTCGGCTCATCCCTAGTGGTGGTGTATAGAGCCAAAAAGATTAGAATTGTGTCGATGTCCCAATATTTATGGACCTGACTTTAGATTCTACACTGAATATCTAATCTACGCTAAATGCAGAATAAATATATATATATATATATATATATATATATATATATATATAGGAAGGCTAGTATGCTAGCCTGAAATTATGGGAGGAGTTCGAGGGGTACTTATACAGACCATCCACCAGGGTCAGTGTCGGCTGTAGTGCACGGTACTACATGTCACTGGGCTGACTCTTCCCCACTCACCTCATATTCATGAGTCGGCGCATGCGATCGCAGGTACATTTCGGCTTCTTCATTCGGGGTCTTCGACGGCGGTTCCCGCTCACGGTCGCAGGTAGTATCTCGAACTTTTCATATCAGGTACAATCTTGCGGTTTGTTATGCTTTCATCCTCCACCCCTTGCTTAAAAAGCCTGCTCCTGTGTTGTTGTCGCTCGTATTCAGGCATCATTCAGCACAGGCATAGTACGTTTATAAGTTCCTTCTGCCAAACATACGATTAATTCGTACATCCAAGCCTCAGAGCCGCTGTCGGTCGTTGCCCCATAACACTTGCCATAGGCTTCACTGGTTATAAAAGTCACTGTCCATGGGATTCAAGTCTCATTCATTTTGAGATGAGAATGTATTGTTTGTATGGGTTTCTGTGGCTGAGCTAGGTGGTAATTAGACCCACCTGGTGCCTTCTCTGCACTGGATTAGCCTGGGGGGATGGGTGGTTGATAGGTGTGAGCTTTCACAGCAAGGGGTGGCATACACCATACAACCAATTTGTATCAGATTAATTAATACTCCTCACTACCAATTCGTATCGGCTTCATTGCATACAATTTACAAACCGATTTGTATCCGGTACATTGCCTAGGCCGATAGCTTAACGGCTCCTCACATGCTACACCTTCTACAAACCCCATCACACCTACTGATGCCCCACACCTCCTACGATACTCTCCTTTCACCCAACTGATGCCCCACACCTCTTACTACACACACCATACACCGAACAGTCCGGTCCGAATCTGGTCGCAAAGCAGCGGCACTACAGTTCGGACCCTCGGCAATCACAAGCCCCCTCACCTTCGAAACACCAGACAGTCGATCCGAGTCCAGTCACATCTCCGGTGCCGTGATTCGGATCCCGGCGCATCAATAACCCCATACCCACACCACAACCACACCATCCGAATCCAGTCGTAGCATCGGCTCTAAGATTCGGATCCTCAGCTAAAACAACCAATCCGAGCACAGTCGCACCACCGGCGCATACCGCTCTGATCTACAGCAGTAAACTTCTTTAAACCGATCCGAATCCAGTCGTAGCATCGGCCCCAAGTTTCGGATCCTCGGCTGAAAACAACCAATCCGTACGCAGTCGCATACCCGGCTCTAGCAGCTCCGACCCATACCTCCGATAGAACGTCTCAGAACGTTACGAATCCAGCCGTAGCATCGGCCACAATGATTCGAACCCAAAGCCGCCATACACACGCATTACTCACCACTCCCGTTTCATCACGAAACGGCCATCCCCACACACTCGAAAGTCACAAACTCTTCTTCTTTCGTCTTCTTAAGGCATTTGTTCCTCGCAAGCGCTGCGAGCGTTCGACGAGTGGTTGCACACCAGCCACTCACCACCTCCAGTAGTCAAACGGCTACTCACCGATTTCTCTATCCCTTTCCACCACACAGGCCAGTTTAGATCCAGTCTCCATCCCGTCCACCCTGCAATCCAGGTCGGACGATATTTCCCACAAAAAAAAAAAAAAGTCTTACACACTTCTTCACCCGGGAGCTACCTACCGCTCCCACAACTCTTCACGCCTACCATAAAAAATATTAATAAATAAATAAATAATAAAAAAATATATAAAAAAAAAAAAAAAAAAAAAAATTTAAAAAATAATAAAAAAAAAAAAAAAATAATAAAAAAAAAAAAAAAAAAATGTTAAATAATAAAAAAAAAAAAAAATAATTTAAAAAATAATAAAAAATAAAAAATAAAAAATAAGATAATAATAAAAAAAAAAAAATGTTAAATAATAAAAAAAAAAAAAAAAAAAATAATAAAAAAAAATAAAATAAAATAAAATAATAGAAAAAAAAAAAAAAATGTTAAATAATAAAAAAATAAACAAATAAAAAAAGGGGAAATATATATCTCCATGTCACCCTCCTCACAGGTCCCGGTCGACCCATGTCTCGACCTCAACCAAGACAGGGCTCAAGTCAGGTGCGTAAACGCAAGGCCCCTCCTTGCTTTCTCTCCGCACTCTTTCACGACATCCGAGTCTTCACATACACAATTCGACCGCTCATCAGGCGCTAGCAACTGTCACATACCTCTACGCACGACACTCTGTTTTCGAAGCCGATCCGAGATCCTTCACTACGCAGACAAGGTCACCAACATCCACCTTGCTGGCAGTGCAGGAGTTGGCAGACCGACCACACGTCACTGGACTACAGATCGAAACATTCCTACTTAGTATACCAGACTTCAGCTACCCGCCCCAGTACGCCCTGGGGGCTCTGGTTCATCAGTCTGTGCCAAGCACAGGCGGCACCCGAGCTATCGGTTACCTAGCCAGTCACCTCCTGGCTCACCTCGGTTGCCACGCAGTCTTTTGAGTTTTCTAAATTTCACTCAACAAGCGCTCGTACGGAAAACTTGGCTATCCTCTGCGCCTGTCATTCCTTATTCTGTCCATCCTCCCTTCCTTCTCCCTACCCACTTTCGTACCTCCTCTATCCCCTCCATACCTGGCATCTCACTCTATAAACATACATTCCCCCCCCCCTTTTCTTTCTCGTTTCTCCAGCCCCCAACATATCGCAGACCGACTGCGATGACTTTACCTTCGTCCCACCATCACCACGTTCGGGTTCAGCGGACGACTCCACACAGTCCCTCAGGGCTGGACCATCCCCAGGCTTACGGCCGAACTACGCCGTAGGGGCATCCCCTACCCGGCCACGGCCAGGAAAACCAAGCTGTTAGGCTGCTGTTCCATAACCAGTGGCAACTCTACCAGACAAATTCCGCTGCAGTCGATATCCTCGGCATTTACTCAGCTACACGCCTCAGTGACCACACTGGCAACCAGGCCTGGATGCTTTCCTAAATGTACATAATATAACTGAGTACTAACAGTCTAGGTAAAGTTGATCCGGGGTAAATCCGATTGCCTCTCGGGGGACCGGGAAGGAATTTTTTCCCCTGCTGTAGCAAATTGGATCATGCTCCGCTGGGGTTTTTTGCCTTCCTCTGGATCAACTGTGGGTATAGCATTGGGTATATGGGATTGCACGATATTTTTATTTTGTTTATTTTATTATTTTAGTGTATTAGTGCAGGGGGCACTACAGGGTTCCACACCAGACTCATTACACTGCCTGACTCATTCCAAAACTACCCAGTCAAACTCCTGCATACCCTCACAGGAGTTCTCCCGATGGTTTAGAAATCTTGTGAGATCTAAGAAATCCAAGAGAGGTCTTTAAAACCTTGACGTGCCCATAACCGTGAAGAAAGTAGGAAAACCGGCACAGTTCATCTCCTTCCTGGTAATCGTTCTAGACAAACGCGCCATGCGGGCCAGCCCACCTCTCGGTAGATTGACCCGCATCAGGACAGTCATCCATACGTCTACCGACACGCAGGGGGGCACTAACCCACAGCTACAATCCCTACTGGGCATGCTCAAACCACGATGAGGATCGTCCCTCAAGGGCGTTCCTTTATCGCACGCTTCTTAGTGTTCCTCTCCCAGGCACGAGACGTTGACCAAGTCATTAAGCTAGACGCAGCCTCCGTAGCAGGAGCTGGCCATGGGGGACCAATTCCTTGAGACCGGATAGGTAGACCCTTGTTTATCCCATCAGCATCCTCTTCGTCACCACAGATGACCACGGACGTAGCAGCTTCCACAAGCTTCGCTGCAATTTTTGGCCATCATTGGTTTCAGGAGATCCGATCCATCAGAGATGCTCACAATTCCGCTTTTTAGTCAGTCCTCCTCTCTACTTGAGATCTACCCCATAGTCGCAGCAACACAAGTACGGGGCAGCCCCGGGCAGGACAGACCGCCATGTTCGCCACAGACAACCAGGCTACAGCCACAGTCATTAACAAAGGCAGGTCAATAAATCATTATCCGTCATGTCCTTCCCACGCAGGCTGTTGCTACTTTCCCTACAACGTCAGCTCAGTAGCCTCAGGGTCCACATCCCTGGCCAATGCAACACCTCGGCCGACGCGCTATCCCGCCTAACCATGCCACATCCTTTCACAGAAGCCCGGAGCCGACTCGACCATGTCCGGCATCCCACATTAGTCCCAACCAACTTTGGAATCGGATAACACCTCCATGGTGCTACCTCCCTCATCAATGCATCCTGATCTGCCAACACACTACAGGTGGCGGCAACCACACTCCAGTACCGAACGCTTACCAGTGACCAGCACCATTCTCCGGGACATGTCTGCTATCCTTCACGTTCCCCCTTCGGTCTATGGCCCAGCCTGGTAAATCAAGCAGCCATTTACCTAGCCTTGTTACGATCTCACGGCCCGGCGAATTACTATCACCAGCCCTAAATGCCAAGTACTACTCAGGCACCACCCGTCTCGCCACCAAAGTCATTTCATCCTACACCCGACGGTATCGGAAACAATACAACCCGGTCCCGGAGTAGACATTAAACCTTTCGGACACATAACGCCATGGCCGTTCTGGTGCAATCGGTAAACTCGGCTGTCCGATCCATCAGAGGACAGCCCTCTACTACCTTTCCCAACTGAACCCCTAAGCGGGAAACAGTTCATCAGCCACGTCAGAACACTCCTGAGCATCTCGGGCCTTAACCCAGGGTGTTACTCAGGACTTGCTTTCGCGTTAGAGCAGCCCCAACAACATCACAAAACAGAGTTCCTGACCACGCAATAAGGAAGATGGGCAGGTGGAAATCCTTGTGTTTCGCCCGACACATTCCCGATCCTCAGTCAGAAATATCACGAGCCTTTAACAGTCTCGCTCTATAGTGGTTTACCTGTCATAATAGAACAATTCCTTCCTAACCTTGTGTGATTTTTTGGCCCCTTTATTTGGCATACCGTACAAAAGGCCAGGCCACACTTCAGGTCTTATTTGTGTTGTTAGTCTTGTGACGTGTTTATGTGGTCCATATCTCTTCAGACAGAGGGCTCCGACCATAAATAGGAAGGCTAGTATGCTAGCCTGAAATTATGGGAGGAGTTCGAGGGGTACTTATACAGACCATCCACCAGGGTCAGTGTCGGCTGTAGTGCGCGGTACCCACCCACCCATATCTCCCTTTTCTAGGGCACTCCTCTACAACCAATTCTCAGCAGAATTATCTATTACTTCTATTCAGGTATGGCCCCTTTATTTGGCATACCGTACAAAAGGCCAGGCCACACTTCAGGTCTTATTTGTGTTGTTAGTCTTGTGACGTGTTTATGTGGTCCATATCTCTTCAGACAGAGGGCTCCGACCATAAATATATATATATATTGTGAGGGGGTTAGCTCGGCAGCGGGTGTGTGTGACCCCCGGGATGGGCTCCCCAGACAAAAACAGGCCCAGCAAACGGAGGTTGTGGTTTTCAAAATCAAAAAGGTGCGGTTTATTTTCTATTTACAGTGACAAAACACAGCAAAGCAAAAGAAACATAAATAAAATAAATCCTGGTCAACTTGACCTCTGACTAAACATACAGGTTTCCTAACTAACAACTGGGATCAGCCTAGTGCTGTCCTAGTCCCTAAGTCCCTGGTTTTAAATGTCCAAGCAAATAGCCACACAGGCTTTGTCTCACCGCACAGGGGTTCACTCTCCCTAGACAGTCCACACAGGTCTGGTTCCAGGCATGAGCTAACATCTAATGAAGCTGGGAGTTCTTATAGAGGCCTAAATGAGCTGACAAGCTTCAGCTGGTCTCATCAACTCCCTGTCTGCACGACGCCCAGCCCTCTCCCTAGAGGTATGAGTCATCCATGAGCCCACTAGCCTTATACAACTCTCCACCTAGTTGTATAAGTCGGCGTAAAGCCTGAATCTGGGCGAAATATATCTACCCCCCTGGATGCAACCAGGTGACTTTACCTTCCTGCTGTCACATACCCCCCCCTCTTGTTTTAACCTCGGGGTTGGAACACCAGCAATCAGGCATTCATGTACTCGAGACAAAGCATCCACATTCCCCATTTGAACGCCAGGGCGATGCTTTACTGTGAAGTTGAATTCCTGGAGGGCCAGGAACCACCTATTCACTCTTCTATTTGTTTCCTTGTTTTGAGCCATCCACTTTAACGGAGCGTGATCCGTAACCATGTCAAAGTGCCTACCTAGCAGGTAGTACCGAAGGGAATCTAGAGCCCACTTCACCGCTAAACACTCCTTTTCAACGGTGGCGTAATTTACCTCATGGGACTTCAACTTCCTGCTGAGGTAAATGACTGGGTGCTCTTCCCCGTTCCAGACCTGGGACAATACTGCTCCTAACCCCACATCTGACGCATCACTTTGTACGACAAAGTCTTTAGAGAAGTCGGGTGAGTACAACACTGGCTGGCTACATAAGGCTTGTTTCAAGAATTGGAATGCTGCCTCAGCCTCGGGGGTCCATTTAATCATGACCGACCCTTTCCCCTTCGTCAGGTTGGTTAGGGGCACAGCCTTAGAAGCAAAGTGGGGAATGAATCGCCGATAATACCCAGCGATTCCCAGAAAGGCTCGTACCTGCTTCTTGCTGTTGGGACGTGGCCAACTCTGGATGGCCTCGACTTTGTTGAGTTGGGGTTTTATTACTCCCCTCCCAATGGTGTACCCAAGATATTTGGCCTCCTCCTGCCCAATGGTACACTTCTTGGGGTTAGCCGTAAACCCCGCTTCCCGAACAGAGTCCAGGACTGCTTGCACTTTTGGCAGATGTGAGGCCCAATCTGTGCTATGGACAATTACGTCATCCAGGTAAGCCGCAGCATACTTCCGATGGGGCCTCAGCATCTGGTCCATTTTCCGCTGGAATGTGGCCGGCGCATTCTGTAACCCGAACGGCATTCTTTTATATTGGAACGCCCCGTCTGGGGTTACAAATGCGGTTTTCTCTTTGGCCGACTTGGCCAGGGGGATTTGCCAATACCCTTTTGTGAGGTCAAGAGTCGTCATGTATCGGGCTGTTCCCAGCCGGTCGATCAACTCATCTATACGTGGCATGGGGTAGGTGTCAAATTTTGTAACTTTGTTCAACTGACGAAAATCGTTACAAAATCGCCAGCTCCCATCCGGTTTAGGCACCAACACAATGGGACTAGACCAATCACTTTGGGACTCCTCTATCACCCCTAAGTTCAGCATTTTCTGTACTTCCTCCCGTATTGCCTCCCGTCGGGCCTCTGGGATCCGATAGGGTTTTAACTTCACCCTTTCACCGGGCGGGGTAATGATGTCATGCTCTACCCCAGATGTTTGTCCCGGCAGCTCAGAGAATACCTCCTTGTTGCGAAGCACAAACTCCTTAACCTCCTGTTGTTGGGGTTGTGACAAGGTGGCTGCTATTCCAACCTCAGGAATCACGCAACCAGTTTGAGCTGGTGACCAAGTGTCTGCGACTAGGGACTCTCTATCCCTCCAGGCTTTCAACAGATTAACGTGATAGATCTGTTCGGGCTTTCGCCTTCCTGGTTGTCTGACCTTGTAATTCACTTCGCTCACTTTTTCCATTATCTCATAGGGGCCTTGCCATTTGGCAAGGAATTTACTTTCAACCGTAGGGACAAGTACCAGTATCCTATCCCCCGGGGAAAAGGTACGGGTCTTGGCTCCACGGTTGTACACTCTCTGCTGTGCTAACTGCGCTTGGGCCAAATGTTCCTTCACGATGGGCATTACCTGTGCAATTCGGTCTTGCATCAGGGCGACATGCTCAATCACACTCCTGTGGGGAGAACTCTCACTTTCCCAAGTTTCCTTGGCAATATCCAACAGCCCTCTTGGGTGTCTCCCATACAGTAACTCAAAGGGGGAGAATCCCGTAGAGGATTGGGGCACCTCCCTAATAGCAAACATCAGATAAGGAAGTAGACAGTCCCAATCCTTTCCATCTCTATCCACCACTTTCTTCAACATTTGTTTTAGGGTTTTGTTGAATCTTTCAACCAGCCCATCGGTTTGGGGGTGATACACAGATGTACGTAATTGCGTCACTTTGAACAATTTACACAGCTCCTTCATAACCCGGGACATAAAGGGTGTACCTTGGTCCGTAAGCAGTTCTTTACAAATACCCACCCGGCTAAACACAAGAGATAGCTCTTTGGCTATGGTTTTGGCCGAGGTATTTCGGAGAGGGATCGCTTCTGGATAACGGGTGGCATAGTCCATTATAACTAATATGTACTGGTGCCCCCTAGCGGACTTGATTATAGGCCCTACCAAATCCATGGCGATCCTCTCAAACGGGACCTCAATGATGGGTAGAGGGACCAGCGGGCTACGGAAATGTGGCATCGGGGCCGACCTCTGACACACAGGGCAGGAGGAACAATAATTTTCTATGTCCTTCATCACCCCCGGCCAATAGAATCTCTGTAATACCCTCTCTCGGGTTTTCTCTGTCCCCAGATTACCTCCAAGAATGTGCCCATGGGCCAACTCCAACACCAACTTCCTGTAAGGTTTGGGCACCACAAGCTGCTCAACGGTTTCTTCTGCCCTTTTTGCCACCCGATACAGTAGGTCCTTCTCTACGCTGAAGTATGGGTAAGTGCAGGTATTATCTGGGTTCACTAACTCGCCATCTATTTTCACTACGTTTTCCCGTGCCTTTATTAGGGCGGGGTCTTTCAACTGTTCTGTGGCAAAGTTTTCCCTGTGAACCTCAAGATCAGAAAACTCCACAGACGGTAGGTTTTCGTCTGAGGAGGTGGGCTCCTCTCCAGTTTCTTGAGTCTCCCCTGCCAATACTGATAAGGGAAATTCCGGAGAGTCCTCACCACTCTCAGGGGAGTTCTGGCTATCACATTCCTGGTACATAGGGGCACCAGTGGGGGGCTCAGGATCATCCCACAGTTCCCAGAACTTCGGAAAATCCCTTCCCACAATGGCGTCATGCGGTAACTGAGATACTAAGCCCACTGGATGAGAGAGGGTACCTTTGGGGGTCTCGAAACACACTGTAGTCACTGGATACTCTCGGGTGTCCCCATGCACACAAATAACAGCTACCTTGCTATTCCCAAAGACCTCTGTTTTAACTAACTCAGCCTTTATCAGGGTCACAAGGCTACCTGAATCCAGCAATACCACAACATTTCTACCATTAACACACATTTTGCATAAATGTTTCTCAGTTCCTCGAATGGCAGTGCATGCGACTGTCGCACACAGCGACTGACGTCTACCCGTCAGAAAGTCACACTGCATGGGTTCCTCCACAACCGGGCAATTGGCTGCAATATGTCCCGCTTGCCGGCAGCGGTAGCAAACGATCCTTCTTGCCGCCTCTTGAGCCGCTGATTTCCCAGGCTGTTCTCGCCAAACTTGGGGTAGAGCTCCCACCCTCTCACTCTCTCCACCCTCACCCCTTGGAATCCTCTTATCCGCCCCTGGGGATGGTCTGGTCTTAGGGTGGAAAGTCCGAGTGTCTCTGGAAGAGGCCGTCAGGTTCTCTGTAGCCAAGTATTTCTCCACACGATCCACAAGACCATCGGCCGTCTCTGGGTCTCCATGGCTTACCCACTTTTGGATGGCAGTAGGAAGAGCTCTCAAAAACCGATCCATTACAACACGTTCCACAATCTTTGGTGCGGACAAAGTCTCTGGCTGTAGCCACTTTCTGCTCAGGTGAATGAGATCATACATTTGAGACCTGGGGGGTTTTCCAAGCTGGAAAGTCCAGTTATGCACACGCTGAGCCCGGACAGCCTGGGTGACACCCAGCCTTGCCAAAATTTCAGCTTTTAGCATCACATAGTCTTTTGCTTGGTTAGGCTCTAGGTCATAGTAAGCTTTCTGCGATTCACCAGTTAACAGAGGAGCCACCAGTCCAGCCCACTGCTCCTCAGGCCACTTTTCTCTTTCAGCGGTCCTTTCAAATGTGGTCAAAAATACCTCTGGATCATCCTCTCCAGTCATTTTTGTCAATAAACGACTCACCCCAAAGGACGCGGTATTAGTGGGACGGCTTTCCTCACTGGTCTGCGGACGTTGCTGCATTACTGCTTCCATTTGTTGTAGTCTCTGCTCTTGCTTCTGTAACAGGTCTATGAAGCGGGCCTCAGATTGCTGCTGGGCTTGTTGCTGAGCTTCCAGACTCTGTTGGTGAGCTTGCTGCTGGGCTGCAAGGCTCTGTTGATGAGCTTGCTGCTGGGCTGCAAGGCTCCTTTGCAAACCTGCATTTGTCTGCTGTTGATTGGCATTTGCTAGAGCCAGCTGTTTCAGTATCTCCTCCATGCTGGCTTAAAAAAAAACTGCCACTGGTTCTCCACCAACTGTGAGGGGGTTAGCTCGGCAGCGGGTGTGTGTGACCCCCGGGATGGGCTCCCCAGACAAAAACAGGCCCAGCAAACGGAGGTTGTGGTTTTCAAAATCAAAAAGGTGCGGTTTATTTTCTATTTACAGTGACAAAACACAGCAAAGCAAAAGAAACATAAATAAAATAAATCCTGGTCAACTTGACCTCTGACTAAACATACAGGTTTCCTAACTAACAACTGGGATCAGCCTAGTGCTGTCCTAGTCCCTAAGTCCCTGGTTTTAAATGTCCAAGCAAATAGCCACACAGGCTTTGTCTCACCGCACAGGGGTTCACTCTCCCTAGACAGTCCACACAGGTCTGGTTCCAGGCATGAGCTAACATCTAATGAAGCTGGGAGTTCTTATAGAGGCCTAAATGAGCTGACAAGCTTCAGCTGGTCTTATCAACTCCCTGTCTGCACGACGCCCAGCCCTCTCCCTAGAGGTATGAGTCATCCATGAGCCCACTAGCCTTATACAACTCTCCACCTAGTTGTATAAGTCGGCGTAAAGCCTGAATCTGGGCGAAATATATCTACCCCCCTGGATGCAACCAGGTGACTTTACCTTCCTGCTGTCACAATATATATATATATATATATATATATATATATATATATATATATATATATATAGATATATAACTGCATACATACAGTGTATCAAATACACTGCCTGCACGCCACTAACTAAGCTGCCTAATCTCTCATCATTCATTTTCACTATATACTCTCTCAGCCAGGGCTGGTGCAAGGATTTTTGACACCCTAGGCGAAACCTCATTTTGCCGCAACCCTTTGCACTGTCCATGTATACCCCACCTTTTTATAGACTGCTACCATTTTGGGAGGGGGGAGGAGTCAGTCACTGGCCCAGCACATGATACGCATGCAGCGTATGGAGAAACCTTGGAGTGGGGGGCACCGGCACGGCGCCCCTGACTAATGTGTGCTCTAGGCTGGTGCCTACCTTGTCTATAGGTAGTGACGGCCCTGTACAGGGGATAAGTACACAGATAATCAGGGCACTGTTGATCAGTGCCACCTATCAGTGCCCATTAGTGCCGCCTATCAGTGCCCATGGGCACTGAGTGTCACCTATAATTCTCCATCCGTGCCACTTATCAGTGCAGCCTCATCAGTGCCACCTATTAGTGCCCATCAGTGTGCCCATTAGTGGGGAATCCCTCATAATTGGCACAGCAGGTGTACAGACCTGGGAACTCATCACAGGGATGGTGGGAACCCCTCATAATGGGCACAGCAGGTGTACAGACCCGGGAAATCAGCACAGGGATGATGGGAACCCCTCATAATGGGCACAGCAGGTGTACAGACCCGGGAACTCAGCACAGGGATAATGGGAACCCCTTATTATGGGCACAGCGGGTGTACAGACCCAGGAACTCAGCACAGGGATAATGGGAACCCCTCATTATGGGCACAGCGGGTGTACAGACCCAGGAACTCAGCACAGGGATAATGGGAACCCCTCATTATGGGCACAGCGGGTGTACAGACCCGGGAACTCAGCACAGGGATGGTGGGAACCCCTCATAATGGGCACAGCGGGTGTACAGACCTCTGGACAGGGAGGGCAGCATTTACTAGAACTGACTGGCTGTATTTTCTTCCTGCAGCCGCTGACTGCTGGTGGAAGGGAGATGAGGAGAAGACCCCTTTTAGATGCTACAAGTGGAGGAAAATATTAGCCCATTTCTAGTAAATGCTGCACCCCCAGCTGCACTAGTATCAGCAGTAACTAGAATACATAGGGACTAGTGGGCAGCAGCCTGACCTGTAGGCAGTGTTTTCTATGGGTAGTCACCAGCAGAATAAAGATACATAATGAGAGCAGATACACTGACCGCCCTGCATAGCACTGATCAGTGTTACCAGCTCCAGCAACAGCATGTGTACCAGGAGGACCGAGCACTCACCTACATCCTCTGCTTTCAATCTGCCACGCTGTGACCTGTGCAATGTGAGGGAGGAGGGGGGGGGGCATTCCAGGGAGCTCCGGGGTTATCAGGAGGAAGAGCTGAAGAGCTGAGTTGAACGCTGGTGTCCCCAAGCCCTGGAGCCGCCGCCGCCACGCTATTGACGGGACGCTAAAGCCCATGATGCATCGCAGATTCAGACTGACACCTGACACGGCCAGACAGGAGAGGGGGGGCTGGACTGGACACTAAGTGGAGAGCGGCCTCTGTGCTGTGTGGACACCAGGTGACATGTGATGTCAGTCACACAGACAGAGCGGAGAGGGAGGGGCTGCTAGGCTGCTACTGCCAGTGATCATACACATCAGAGGCAGAGCGGAGAGCGCCGTGGGGGGGGGGGGGTTGCAGCCGGGACCCATACCATGATGTGACACGACTGATTTTCAAAGCAGCGGAGAACTTGAGCGAGCCGCGCTGGGGGGGGGGTGCGTCGCTGCTTGACATGTCAGGGCGCTGGAGGAGCACGGTGGAGGACAGTGCGGCGCTGTCTGTGCGGAGTGCGTTAGTAAAATTACCAGCGGCCGGGCGCCCTAGGCGGCAGTGCGCCCTAGGCGGTCGCCTAGTCCACCTAGTGGTAGCGCCGGCCCTGCTCTCAGCAGAGCGCGCTGTGATTGGCCAAAGCATGCAGGTCAGGTGCATGCTTTGGCCAATCATAAGACGCCAATGCACTGTGATCTCGCAGTGCATTATGGGGCGTTCCGCGGCGCTCGAATTTGCCGTGAACGCCCCATAATGTTCTAAATTTGGCAAACAGGCGAACAACCGATGTTCGAGTCGAAGTTACGTATGACTCGAACATCGGGCTCATCCCTAGTCCCTATAAACAGTCCATAAAAGTGCAGTGCTCCTTTTAAATGTTCGATAATATAAGAAGTGGCCACTCACCAGACAATGTTGCTGTCTCAATCAAGAGAACAGCTCACATGCTTAATGCAATAATATGCAGATGTAATTCTTCATGTAAGTTCACGTCTGGCGTCATACGCTCACTTCCTCCAGATCATATGCAATCCAGTACCAGGATTATAAAAAAATTTTTTTATAGTGTAGTATTTAGTTAATATTCAATGGAACAGTGAAATAAATCATCCGTGATAACAACAAACCCTGATGAATCCGTGTGTCACTTTGCCTTTCCCACATAGACTGCACACTCACCAGAGGAGAATATAAAGCCATGCAGTTTACAGCCCACTTTAGCAGATAGATGGATCCAGACATATTGTGGAACATTTTATGAAGATGTATTTAATATGTATTGTCATAGTGTCACCCAGTGTTAGTACTTCCGCAACCCGCTCTAAAGAGCTGACTGGGGCAGTCTGAGGCTGGTTGAATCCCGTCTGGTAGTGGAAAACGTCTTGAGGTTGGAGTGTGATGTTTGCAGCGTGGGGATATGTCCGCCGACGAGGGGCCCTCTGTGCATTAGCACGGACGATCGTTGAGGGGATATGCTCGCTCTGCAATGACATCATTGGTTATAGGCAGATGTGCGCTCTTGTCTCTGCTGTGTCTGATCAGCATGGTCGAGATTCGTAGCGCACGCCTGCAGATAGCTGTCCTTCCACAAGCAATAATAAGTATAATCTGAATATGCGTTATTCTATGGAATGGCGCAAAATAAGGATTTCTATCAGCGGTAATATAAGAGCTTATGGGCGTGTCATAGGCAGGGAAAGCGTCCATGTTTTAAAGCAATACGGCTTCGTTTGGCGCATACATGCTTTCCCTGCCCGGACACGCCCATAAGACTTTAGCCATCATGTTGTTGAGTATGTTGTTGTATTATTGTATTATTTTGTATTGGTATTATATTGTATGTATTTAAATATCCCTGTTGGAAGGGTTATCATGTATTGTCACATCCTGTGTTGCAAAATCCATATATGGGCATTTTCTGTGTGGAGCCCACATGCTGTGACATCACTTCCTATGGAGGAGATCACATCAGGGCCGTTTGAAGGAATTTGGGGGCCCCAAGCAAATAGACATGGAGGCCCCCCCCAAAGTTGGGAGGCCGCCGATCGCGGGGGGGAGGGGTGCTGCCGCGGGACAGCTATTACAGCAATTTTTTTGGTGGAGATCAAAGTTGGGTGGCCGCCGATCGCGGGGGGGGGGGGGGATATCGTCTTACCTCCTCCTCCCGTGCTGCCTCCACTGGCTCCTCTTCCTCCTCTTCCTGCTGTGCGGGAAAACATACACTCTCGCGGGACTGCGGGAAACTCAGTGTCCGGCCGGGAACAGGAAACTGAATTTGCTGTACCGTGCGGTACCCGGCTGGACTGGGGCCCCAGGCCAGCTCGGGGCCCCAAGCAATTGTTTGGTTTGCCTGTCCTGTTGCAACAGGCCTGGATCACATGCTGCAGCGAATCGCCTCCTGTGGGTGAGATCTTTTGTGATAATAAAAGGACGCGGTTAGGGCGTCGGCAGGGAGTCTTTGCTGGGATGCCTTGATGATGAGACCAGTCTGGTGATGCTTCTTGATTTGTATGAATGGGGATCGAATGGAAGGTGAGTGAATTTTAGCTTAAGATGCATTATATCATTGAGACGAAGGGTGTGCTTATGAGCACAAGGAGAAATGGCTGTGTGCTCTGCAAAAAGCCAACTTTCCATGACAGACAGTGTCCCCCATATCCTCTGAGCCCAGGACTCTCAATCAGTTATCTCTTAGGCCGTTCACACCACCCAATGTTACCAAATATGTGGAGCTGTTGCCTATAGCAATAGAACCGATTGATCCACTTTCAGTAAAAAATAATGAGCCTTGATAGGTTACCAGGAGCGGACCGCTTGGCTTTTGCTGAGAGCCGAGCAATCAAACACCACTGATCGCTCAGTTCTCTGTGCTCCATGAGAAGAGAGCTGGTGACTGTCAGTGGAGTGCTGAGCTGTGGAGGGGACGGAAGCAGCTGGCTCAGGCTGTGCCAGGTGCCAGTCCAGGGTTCTTAGCAGATCACGTGATCTTTCCCCAGCCTGGACTGTCTCTGTGATAAACGTGGCCCTTTATTATAAGTAAAAATAAATAATTAATTTATTATGTTAACTTCAATAAATCATAAAATATTAATTGAACAATCAATTAACTAACACTCATAGCATAGTTTTAACTTTTTACATAACCATATATATAGCTCAGCTATTGAAGCTCGAGCTACCACCTTAACTAACTTTAACGACAGGGTAGGAGGGTGGGATTTTCTGCTTTCTGTATCTTGTCGCCGTCTGCCCCTCTAATGACACATCTTCTCTATTTTTATAGCTAACAGCTCATACCAGAGGACCGTTTTAGGGCAACTGTTAACTCATCCACCAATCAGTATTTATTTTCAAATGTATTTATTTTATTATTATTTTTTATTATTAACTGTCAATTTCTAGAAACTTCTTTGTCTGCCATGATCCCATAGGTGGTGGGGTGGGGACATTTTATGCCCCATCCTTCACATTTATGGGATCGTAGTCAGAACTTATTAACTTTACTAAATCACTCTTTACTCAAAAACCTGTGGTTTGAATAGGTCGTGGCCCTTTATTATAGGTATAAATAAATAATTAATTTATTATAATAATTTCAATAAAATGTAAATAATTATTTATTTAAACAATCAATTACTTACAGTAACACTCATTGCATAGTATTAACTTTTTACATAACCATATACAGTATATAGCTCAGCTATTGAAGCTCGAGCTACCACTAATTTAAACTTAACATCCCATACACCAGGCTCAATTTACAGAGCCTGGCACTCACCAGGGCGACAGCCAAATCGACACAGGTTTGTAGATCAAGATTAAATATGTCCACGGCTATGTCAGACAAGTGCACATTGTCAGGGTCTATAAAACCCTGACAATTCACCTTCCAAGTTCACATGTCTATATGATCAAACCATGAACTATAGGCATGAGTTTTGCAAATTTTTTCACATTTCAATAAATTTTTATTTTTCAATTCAAGACATGTACAGAAAATCTTAAAAAATTGTTGTTTAAACATGACAAAGGGTTATTTCCAATTGTTTATGTCACAATGTTCTCATCAAGAGATTAAAAAAAAATAAAAAAAAATGAAAAATAGGCATTCAGGGAAGTCACACCCCACCTGGACGCCCCTAACGGGATCATCCTGCGCCCAGGTCAGGCCCCCCCCCCAGCCCGCCATCCTCATATGAAACCAATAAAAAGGAACTCGGAATCTTAATGAAGAACAGTACTACACTCATATACAATAACGCCCATCAAATTTAAGACTTGGAAATACCGCAATAAGAACACAGTAAATAATGATATCAAATCTTTAAATCATGTTTAAGCATCGAAACAAAAATAAAATAAAAATAAATAAAACAAAAGATAAAAGAACCAAGAAAAGATAGAATAGAAGAAGAAAGAAATAAGAAGAAATCACATGCCGAACACGAGGCCCTTTAGGAATAAGAGCGGTCAGGGTCATGCCTGACCTTCAAAGAAACGCCACAGAAAACTGCCCAAGGTTCCCATATTGCCTCAAATTTAGGGATTAAATTAGTTGATATGCTAACCATCTTCTCTTGAGCCATAATCCAAGAGATCTTATTGTGTATAGCCTTAATGGATACCCTGGGCTTCCTCCAAGATCTAGCAATAATAATTTTAGTCCCCAGAAGTATAAAGTGAATCAGTTTTCTAGTTGGTTTAGAAACGTTGGGAATATTGTCATTGAGAAGAGCAACAGAAGCTGACCTAGGTATTGAACACGAAGTGACCTTAAATATGAGATTAAAAATTTTCTTCCAGATCGGCCTGATCCTAGGACATTCCCACCAGATATGCACCATCGAGCCCAATAAATGGCAGCCTCTAAAGCAGTTGGGATCCGATTCTGGGTAGATGGATGCAAGCCTGATGGGAGTCATATACCATCTCATGACAACTTTTAAGTTAGCTTCCATGAGGGAGGTGTTCAAAATACTTTGGAATGAGCGAAAGTTGGCCTTTTGCCAGGATCCTAGATCCCAATTTAGCTGGAGGTCATCTTCCCATGCTTTCATGTATGAGGTTTTAGTAGCTGTACAAGTAAGTGAAGAGTAGATGACAGAAATGCCCCCCCTTTGTCCCACGGCCGATCCGCACCAGATCTCATAGTCCGTAAATTTGGGAGGAAGAGGTTTCTCCATCCAAATATCATTCAAGAATTGTGAAATCTGTTCAAATCTAAATTTTTCAGAGTCAGGGAGGTCAAATTTATTTAGGCAATGGGGCATGGTAATAGGACCCCGATTTGTAAAGTATTGTCCTATCCTATATAGACCTTTGTTTGTCCACCAACTGAAGGCCTCTGTATCCATACCAGGAAAGAATTTTGGATTATTAAAAATGTGTGCTAGTGGTTGTGTTACAGACACTAGAGTGGGAAGAGGACGGAGTCTGTCCCAAAGGGAAAATGATTGAGATAAGGAAGGGGATAAAATAGGTGGTCTCTGTCTTTGTGGGCACCAAAGCAGGTACTCTAAGGATAATTGTGGTACCGCTTGTTCTTCTATCAGCACCCAGTCCGGTTTTTCATTCTTGGAATAAAATATAGATAATTGTGCTAGTCTGGCAGCTAAAAAATAATTATATAAGTTAGGCAAACCCACCCCTCCCTTCTTCCTATTTAAATATAGGGTGTTTTGGGGAACTCTGTAACTAGATTTGCCCCATACGAATGTGAGAATTTTACTTTGTAAGGAATTTATCTGATCTTTCCTGATGGGAATGGGGAGGGAACGAAATAGATATAAAATTCTAGGAAGTAATGTCATTTTCACTGAATTAATCCTGCCCAACCAAGATAGTTCGAATTTGTCCCAATTTTTAAGATCTGTAATAATTTTATGGAATAGGGGAGGATAGTTACTTGTGTAAAGAGATTCTGTTCGAGCAGTCAGAAAGATTCCCAGATATTTAATATGAGAAGAATTCCATTCAAATTTGAAAGACTGTTTGATGAGGGAAACTATGGGTAACGGGAGGGAAATATTTAGTGCCTGTGACTTGGCAAAATTGACCCTGAGTCCTGAAATATTAGAAAAATCAGAAATTACTTTATAAAGATTCGGGAGGGAGGTAATGGGAGAGGTAAGAAAGAGAAGCAAATCATCTGCGAAAAGTCCGCATTTATGCATCTGATTCCCACAGGTTACGCCTTTAATGTCAGAATTTTGTCTAATGGCTATGGCCAAGCTTTCAATGGCCATAGCAAAGACAATAGGGGATAGTGGACAACCTTGTCTTGTACCCCTGGCTATATTTATCGGAGAGGAATAATATCCCTGTATACGAATTTGAGCTTTAGGTTGAGAATACAGAGCTCTAATAACTCCCATAAAACGTGGGCCAAAACCCCATCGTTCTAATAGGGGAAAAAAGTATTGCCAGGATACAGAGTCAAAGGCCTTCTCCAGATCAAGTGCTAACAGGAAACCCTGTTGTTTTTGACCTCCGTCCCAGTTGGACTGCAAAAGGGAGATAATATCAATCGCTCTTCTCACTTGATCTGGGCCTTGTCTTCCTGGCATAAATCCTACCTGATCCTTGTGAATATATTTAGTAATAAAAGAGGAGAGGCGATTCGCTAAAATTTTAGTGAGAATTTTCAAATCATTATTTATCAAAGAAATAGGGCGATAATTGGAAACTTCTTCTGGGTTTTTATCCGGTTTGGGTATAACAGTAATGTAGGCTGTATTAAGTTGTGTACCTAATTGGGAACCCCTTGTAGTAAAATTAAAAATTTTTGTTAAATATGGGGTAAGGGTGTCCTTGAAGGCTTTGTAGTAGGGAGCTGATAATCCATCAGGTCCCGGGGCTGAACCCGCCCTGAGATCTTGAATTACTGCTGTAACCTCTTCAACAGAGAAGGGAGCTTCTAGGATATCTCTATGTTCCATGTATCTCTATGTTTTTCAAGTATTCGAGTATAGCAACCAGTTTAGGCAAGGGATCACTTCAGAAAAATTTAAATTGTTTTAGATAATACCGTATGCAGACACAATAAATTCAACTTAAAGTGGAAGTAAACCCTCCTATCATTTTCAGGCAAGGAAGCTGCCATCTTGGCCTCTGTTTAATCTTCAACTGCCATGATGCTGCACATGTGATCAGTTATGACACCAGCCATTGGATGGTTTGACAGTTTGATTGAGACAACAACCAATGTGACAGTTGGCATTCCCGGCATGCCGGGAATGTAACTGCTTTTTGAAACTGTTAAATCAATGGGTTTACTTCTGCTTTAATCTGAGAAATCAAATCCAAATACCAATATCATTTCCTGACAAATGAAATATGATGACTTGAGGGACAGGCCAGCAATCATGTAAATGTGATAAAGTGTGACGTAATTCATTCCATCTCGTATCAAATCTTCAATACCAATAAACTTTATAAAATTTAGTTGGTAGTCCTAGATTTTGACCATAAATCCTACACTCCACTTTCAGCTGAGCTCAGAAGACATATGAGTGGCCAATAATCCAGATGTTAATGTTGACCTAACATCCAAAAACTGTTGCACTAGCAAAAAAAACACAAAGTCATGAACCAAGATTTTTTTTTGCAAAGTGATCCATAGTATCGATTTTACTTTTCCACAACAAAATCTGAACAGAATCCCTTCTAATAAATATATCATAAAATATTAAACCTATGCATTCGCTTACTTAATGGGGCAGTAATTCTGATACCCTAAAAGCTCCAAAAAAACAAAGGCTAAAAGCCAATTTAAACCATAACTATTTATAAGGGGAGTAACATATTTCCTCCATAGTGTCACAGATATGACCTAAAAGTTCCGCCAATATTGGTAATCTAGCATCTACTACATGGATATGCAATTAGCGGTCCTCCAGCTGTTGCAAAACTACAAGTCCCATCATGCCTCTGCCTCTGGGTGTCATGCTTGCTGCTGTCAGAGTCTCGCTATGCCTCATGGGACTTGTAGTTTGGCAACAGCTGGAGGTCTGCTAATTGCATATCCCTGATCTACATGTTTTTTTTCCAACAACGCTTCAATGCATGCTTAAAGTGGATGTAAACCTGAAAAAAAAATTATAGCCTCGTACACACGACCGATTTTCTCGTCCAAAACCGGCAAGAAAAGTGCCGCGAGAGTTTTTTTAGCGAGAAAAACGTTCGTGTGTATGGTTTTACGACAAGAAAATTGCCGTGAATCTCGACGAGAAAATAGAGAACCTGCTCTCTATTTTCTCGTCAGGATTCCAGATTTCCTCGTCGTGTTTCTCGTCGGCCTGTTTTGTGACGAGAAAATGGTTCATGTGTATGCTTTAACGAGTCTTTCAAAAGCGCGCATGCTCAGAAGCAAGTATGAGACGGGAGCGCATCTTCTGGTAAAACAAGCCTTCGTAATGGAGATAGCACATTCGTCACGCTCGAAATTATTGCATCGTTTAAATGTTGTGCATTGAAATCTCCTTTAGAATGTTACATTAATCAAAACGAAAGAACTTCTTTTGCTGCTGATATTCACACAGAGTTATGACTATATTTTTTTAACCTTTTTCATGCTGCACTTAAGAAGATTTATGTGTATTATATCGTGCAAGTTTTTATGAATATTTAACATTTTTATATTTTTCAAACTGATGTTAATTTTAATTTCGCAATGTTTTGATAGTGATCTCCCATTGAATATTTTAATATATAGTTGTAAAATTTTACACCCTCTTTTTGGGAAATCAGATTCTTTTATTTTTTAGGGGGGTTGTTATCTGTCCCTTTTTTTTGTCAGTCAAATGTCTCTGCTTACTCCAAAGCTAAATTTTAAATTTTTACAAATACACATAGTCAAGTATGAACTTAAACAAAAATAACATTTATTCATGTTTCAAATAAAATAAAGAGAAGGCAGCGCTGGAGAACCTGCTGCCATTTGTGCATCCCAGGGACCCCAGACCACACATCAACCCTGTGTGGACCCTAAAATTGGGAGCTTGAGAAGGCCAACATTTCTGAGCACAATCTGATGCTGGCCTCCCAGAGGTCAGGAACAGCAGCAGGTGAGATATATGTCCCAAGTGTGTGGTACTACAACAGGCTGCCTTCTGTCCGACCACAATGAAGCAAGGCCATCACTTCCTCGTCTTCCTGGCAACCTTCCCTGCAACTTTTCCTGAAGCCTTCCCTGCAGCCTTCCTTCTTCGTTTGGCTGGAGGCTGGGCCACTGGAGGGGTACTCCTGTCAGGAGGAGGCGGAGGAGAAGGGGGTGGCGCAGAAGAACAAGGTGGAGGTGGAGGAGAAGGGGGTGGGGCGGAAGAACAAGGTGGAGGTGGAGGTGGAGGAGAAGGGGGTGGGGCGGAAGAACAAGGTGGAGGAGGAGGTGGAGGAGAAGGGGGTGGGGCAGAAGAAGAAGGTGGAGGTGGAGGAGAAGGGGGTGGGGCAGAAGAAGAAGGTGGAGGTGGAGGAGAAGGGGGTGGGACAGTTGTGCCACCTCACAAATTGCAGTATTGGGGGTAATTTTTCCCATCACCCCCTTGTTGAGCAAGGTAATGAGCAGGGGCTCGCATAGGAGGCGTTGCTCCATGCTCATCACCTTGAACTTTGCCTCCACTAGGCCGGCAATGGCCTCTTCAGGGGATGTGGGCTCTTTGAGGGTGGCATGGGCCTCTTTAATAAGGGCCATTGCTGCCTCACTGGTGGTCCTGTCCCTCCTGCCTCTTTTGGGAAATCGGATGGGAGGCACCTGTGATCTGGTGCTTCTCCTTTGCCCTGCCACCTCCTGCCTGCCACTGGGCCCTGCCACCTCCTGCCTGCCACTGGGCCCTGCCACCTCCTGCCTTCCACTGGGCCCTGCCACCTCCTGCCTTCCACTGGGCCCTGCCACCTCCTGCCTGACAGTTTCCAGACCCTCCTCCTGGCTGATTTCATCCTGTGTATGAAAAAGGGACATAGTTTAATATGTTGCTTTAATCTTTGCCTCCAAATTTATAATCATGATTGAACCAATTAGAATGTAAATCCTGAAATCAGTTTCTAAAATTTACAACTACATCAGATTGACTATTTAGCACCCAATTAAGTGCAGACTAATGTCTAGAGATCTTGATTTCACTTGTGGAACTCTAAATAGTTTATGTTTGTCATCTTGACATATTTGGCAAACATTAATTTTATCCCAATACATTTACATTTAATACTATACCTGGCTCCAGATGGCCAAATCAGGATCATCCAGGATGGCTGCCTCCTCTTGCTCCAGAGAAGGCTCAGGTTGGCTGCAGGGAAGTCTGGGGGGAAGAGTGGAGAGTGATGGCCTTGCCTCAATCTGGTCATCCAGGAAGGACATCCTGCTGTAGTACCACAAATTCGGGACATACACATCATCTGCTGCTGCTCCTGACCTCTGAGAAGCCAGGACCTTAGAGCGTTCAGTCCTGTAGGTGCCTCTCAAGCTCCCAATTTTAGTGTCCACCTGTTTTGCTGTGGCTGTGGGCACCTTGGTATGCACAAATGGGAGCAGGGTCTCCAGCGCTGCTTTTCTCATCCCTCTTTTTTTGTGGATGGGGTTTTTCGTCTCCCACAGAGCGGGCAGCTCCCTTACCCGGTCTATAAATTCCGCAAGGAATTCCTTGTCACTTATAAACACATTCATTTTGGGTCTGCAAGTAAAATAAATAATATATAACTAATGTGAGGCACATAGTCTAACCTCCTTAACATTGTAGTCACCATATATATTCTACAACATTCTCAAGACAGTATAGGCCAACAATTTGTCCAAGTCACAAAATCACATACCTTCGTTCGCACGTCCGTAACTTGAACTCCTCTCTCCGCACACCGAACGTAGTATAGTCACATGTGTGTTTGCTATATATACACCACGCATGCGTCAAACTACGAACACGTCGCTCCGCACACGTCGCCCGCCCATGACGTTCTAACTAACATCTTTTCCCCGCCCCTTCTCTTTCGGCGCGCAGACAGATATGGCGGAGTTACAACAGGTGTCTGATAATTCCACAACTAACGAGGAGGAGACAAGCCCGGAGACCGAGGAAACGTCACGATCAAGGAGGAGATTCAAGGCATCTAATATGTCTTTTGCGGAGATGGCGGAGATGGTGGACATCTTGCTCAAGTCTGATTATGACGCAAAGCATGGGCCGTATAGCAAACCAAATAGAAGGAAGGCCAAAATCCTCAATAAAGTCGTGAAGAGTCTGAAGACGAATTTCGGGGTGAAACGCTCAAATGAGCAGTTCAGAAAGAGGTGGTCAGACCTCAAACTGAGGGAGCCAGAGCAGTTAAGGAGCATTAAGAGAATGCTAGCAAAAAGTAAGTAAAATGTACACTTTTCGGCTATTAATGTTTTTCTCAACTTACATGTTGCTCCTTTTTGTGATTTTATCATATTGGACTCCCTTCCATAATTTAATAATTTGAACTTGGTTTGGCACAGTAATCGTTCGTTACGTTACAGACACTTCGTTCGGCCACTATCCGCTGTTTTGGCTTATTTTATAGCCACAAAAGTAATTAGACATCTGCGTGTTTTTTTAACATTTTTGTTCAAAATTTTTAGGCTAGATGATGTGTTTGTAAAGAGAATGAAATGCAAACTTTAGTCAGTGTAAAGGAGAGGACACTCAGCAGCTGCTTCCACATCTGTACTTTGGAGCACTATAGTGTGGGCCACCAGACCCGCCTTTTTTGGGTGTCCCACACAGGTGCATTAGTGATTTTTTGTGGTGCCTCCATGTCTAAAAACTGACAGCCAAAGGTGAATACTAAACATATTATTGGTCAGAAATAATGCATTCATCTTTAACTTCCGCCCAAACACACACTTGTACCCCACTTCCAAACAATTTAGCCTGTTTTTATTTTTCATAGAGAATTTCAGTGTGATAAATAGACCTTTTGTTTGATTCTCAAAGGGGAGAGAAGACTGGGAGGAGAACACTCCAGGGAGCACAGGAACCCCACAGCTTCACAACAACCCCAAACTCCCAAAGACCCACAACCGAAGGATGTTGAGGAAGTTGAGGTGGAGGAAGGAGAAGTGCAGGAAGGAGAGGTGGATGACGTTGTGGAACTGGTCACCACAACAGGTCAGTATCTGTCACCACAGCTTCAGGTAAGAGATGTAGGCCTGCAGAGTTATAATACCTTTTTATTTTGTTTTTAGGGGATGTAAATGTTGTGGTGAAGGATAGTACACGTTTCTCTGCTGACAGTGCCCTCCGAATAATACAGCAAGTGATGGAATGTAGCACGGAACTGGACAGAATAAAACAAATAATTCATGTGATGGATCAAACATTTAAAGACATTCTAGATGTTTTGGGGAGAATCGAATAAGTCAACCAAACGCCCATTTTTTTTTCAGGAATGACTGTTCATCAACCTTTTATACTGTTTTTGACAATGCAACCAGCCAAAAATTGAATATGCACACAGTGTGTCAACATGTGCCATCTGCCATCAGGGGATATCCATGTACGTCTTTTGGGGGTGCAACCCCTTCCTCGTATCTAAAGTAGGTGAACTGAGGAAGGGGTTGCACCCCCAAAACACGTCCATTGATCACCCCTGATGGCAGATAGCACATGTTGACAATAGGGATCAGGAGTCTCAAATCCCTAGTGGAAAATAATACAAAATGTGTGCATATTCAATTTTTGGCTGGGCAAGGGGTGGCAAGACCCCATATTAGGACGGGCACATAGAGACATAGTTTGTGTAAGTGAATGTGTCAGATTGCTCAGAGGTATCCAATGTTGTAATTTTTGGAATGCAACTGTTTTTGTATTTTCCTAAGAAAAGAATTGGCGGTTTGTGGCCAGGAAAAAAATAAAAAATAAATAAAAAAGGAAACGTGTGTGAATGTGCACAGAGTAAAATGTTTGAACAGAAACAACGTGTAGCTTCTTTTTTCAATACGCTCTAACCTGATTTGTGTTTTTTTTAAGGTTACATAGTGAAATGGTTGTTATTTACTAAAGGAAAATACACTTGGCACTACAAATGCACTAAGACAAACTAGGAGACAAGAAACAAACCTAAGTTAAAATTAGAAATCAGAATTTTATTTAAATCATTCTCCAGGAATCTTTAGCCATAGCCTGGCATAGGAATTGCCCCCCTACCCGTGAAATATTCCATATATTTGTCCCGAACCTCACCGGCATTTTGGGGGGGCAAGCCAGGACGGGCAGATTCCAGGCCCGGCAGGGGATTAGCAGGTGAAAGTCCAGCCTCAGGCAATACTGAGGCCATATATGAATTGGATTTTCTGCTGAGAAAATTGTGTAGCACACAGCAGCATAAAATGACATAGTTTATTTTGTAGTCCGCCAAGTGTATGGAAGCCATAAAAATGCGGAACCGGCTGGCCATTATGCCGAAGGCATTTTCAACGACTCTTCGGCCCCTGGCCAGCCGGTAATTGAACACCCTCTTCTCTGGGGTCAGGGTCCTGTGAGGAAATGGCCTCATAAGATGCGGTCCGAGTCCAAAGGCTTCATCAGCCAAGAAAACAAAGGGGAGTCCTTCAATATTCCCTGCATCCGGTGGCAATGCAAGGTCGTCACTCTGGAGACGGAGGGCAAACTCCGTCTGGATGAAGGATCCCCCATCGGACATCCGGCCATTCTTCCCTACATCAACATAGAGGAATTCATACCGTGCTGACACCACCGCCATCAGCACAATGCTATGAAACCCCTTGTAATTGAAGTAGTAGGACCCAGAACGGGGTGGCGGCACGATGTGGACGTGCTTCCCGTCTATGGCACCACCGCAGTTGGGGAAGTCCCACCGCGTGGCAAACTCCGATGCCACAGTCTGCCATTCCTGTGGCGTGGAAGGAAGCTGGGGAGTCAAACAAGATGAAAGAAAATTAGAATTTAAAAATATTACATTACAAGGAGATTATAATAAAAAACATTAGAGGCCAACATCAATCAAATTCTACGTTTATTAAGGTGTTTTCAATAAGTATAATGGAAGGCTCATGTTTCATATTCATCACCCCCTCTGATGGTCCATTAATACATTATTTTGGGGGGGGGGGGTAGATGTGTTTGGCCAGAGGATAGCAGTGCAGTGGCGGTGCGTCCAGAGTGGGCGCTGGAACACTGCCCCCTCTCTCCTGTGCCCGTCACTCAGAACAATACATAGGTTCTTGCCTTGCATTAACCTATGTATTGTCAATGCCGCCCACTATTCAGGTGTATGGCCCCCTGTTAAGCGACCAACATATGAATAACTGCGGCATTTATGGGGTGAAAATTGCATATCAGAAACAGGGAGGCAAATAGGCTTGCACATTACAGCCTGAGGGATGTAATTGGCTTCATAAAAGTTAAATAGGGGACGCAGGGGGGAGGAGCATTCCTTGGGTAAACACTGACAGGCTGCTCTGCCAATCATGTTCACCAAGTCTGTTTAATGGTAACATGATTGGCTGATGCAACATCAAGGGAAGGAGAAGACATCAAGGACAGAAGAAGGATGGCGCTGACCACAAGAAGGTATGTGCAGGGCTGGGGACAAAATGGCTGCATTGGAGGGTTACAAAATGGCTGCATTGGTGGGGACAAAATGGCTGCATTGGTGGGGATAAAATGGCTGCATTGGAGGGTTACAAAATGGCTGCATTGGAGGGTTACAAAATGGCTGCATTGGAGGGTTACAAAATGGCTGTATTGGAGGGGACAACTGGGGGCGTTTAATAGGCACCTTTGCAAAAATGGAGGAAGTTTATTTCCTAAATTGGGGTTGGACCCCCAAACATTTGTTGCAACAGGCGCCCCTGCTGGAAAGGTTAGTGAAGGGAAATATGCATGGAGGAGAAAAAAGGGGCAATCTAAAGCTTTCAGCATGCATGGGGACAAAGGGGACATTCTCAGCATATTACAATCATGGTAATTAGGGAAGGATGAAAGAAATACAATACATTAGCATACATGGAATACATAAAATGTGATGTTAAAGGAGAAAACTTACCCTAATATAGTCCTCCTGCAGGACTTGTATAATGGCAGAACAGGTGTCTGGGATTATGAGGCCCAGAGCCTGGGGGAAGATGCCTGTTGTGAACTTCAAGTCCTGAAGACTTCTCCCTGTCGCCAGATAACGTAACGTGGCGATGAGCCTCTGCTCAGCACTGATGGCTTCCCGCATAACGGTGTCCTGCCTGGTAATATAGGGGGACACCAAAGCCAACAGTTCCTGAAAATCGGGGTCAGACATCCGCAGAAAATTCCTGTAGTCCTCAGGATTATTCTCGACTATCTCCCGCAGCAGAGGCATGTGGCAGAATTGGTCCCGCTGGAGCAACCAATTCTTGGTCCATGAACTCCTCCTCACACCATTCATGGACTGGTCTTGGTCCAAAACAAGCAGACCAACACCAAGCGCACGCACAGCACAAACTCGACGACGAGAACGTCCAGGCGACATGGCTAGGAAACGGTCGTCTTATCAGAACGTACAGAACAGAACGCACTTTAGAACAGCAAGGCCTATGAATAACGAACTGAAAATCAGAAATGAACGGGCAAGAACGCACTGTAAAACAGATACGACCTGCCTAGACGCCCTGAAAATCAAGATACGAACCCACAAGCACAAACTGAACCTCAGAAAACGAACTGAAAAGCACGAAGACTGAAAAGCGCGAATCGTCTCTTCCCAAACTTTTACTTCACACGCGGTAACACGAGATCAGCAAAAGCAGCCCAAGGGGTGGCGCCAAGAAAATCGATCTTCCCCTTTATAGTGCCGTCGTACGTGCTGGACGTGAGCGCAGAGAACAACGAGGAAATTGGGAAATGTCAGTGTGTACGCATAGAAAGCTTGACGAGAAACTCGTCAAGGTTAACAAGAATCTCGTCGAAAAAAACGACGTGTTTTTAACGACGAGAAACTCGGTCGTGTGTACGAGGCTTAAGGCTTGCACCTTGTACAGTATTTAGGATTTCATGTCATCTGTGCCAGTATTGCCGCAAAGAGGTAATCCAGCTCTGAGCAGTCCTCTTTATCTTTTTTCAGCGAGATAAAAACGAGATAAAACGGACAGACAGAAAAATAGGAGTCCGTTTCTCCCCCTTTCTGTGAGTGACAGGTGATTTACATATCTCATGCAGGAGCCTGAGCGAGACATTCTGTGTACTTCAGATCCCCTCCTCCTTTCTTCTCCATCTCTCCCAGGATTGGCTGCTCCACACCTCAGCATGATTGGGCATGCTGAAGTCATGCGGCGACTTTTCTGGGTTTTGACTGGATGTCAGTGATCATAGCAGAAGTTCAGTGTAAGAAATACACAGGAGAAAATGCATGTTGACAAGGGGAGTGTAGAGGTGAGCGGAGAGTCTACTGACATCACGACTCCACCCACCGTGCTCCGGGCAACAGACCCACCCACAGAATCTGCAGTTTTTCGGGTCTCATAACAGACAGAGGGAAGACATTTGACAGGTAAGGATACATGCAGGAGACATGTATATCCTTATAGATAACCACTATGGCAGTAGTTTAGAAAGGATGAGAGTGGGTTTACATCCACTTTAACAGTGAAAAAAGTCATGCAAGAATTGGCTCCACGCATACGCATGAAAAAAGAAACACCAGACAAAGTCTTAACGTTATGTGAAAAATAATAATTACGCAACACCAGAAAATTAAGGAACGTGGCACCTGCCACAAGTTGTGGATTGTCCACCTGCCACGTCACCTGGCCACGTCACCTGCCACAAGTTGTGTATCGTCCACTTGCCACGTCACCTGCCACGTCACCTGGCCACGTCACCTGCCACAATTTGTGGATTGTCCACCTGCCATGTCACCTGCCACGTCACCTGGCCACATCACCTGGCCACGTCACCTGCCACAATTTGTGGATTGTCCACCTGCCACGTCACCTGGCCACGTCACCTGCCACAAGTTGTGTATTGTCCACTTGCCACGTCACCTGCCACGTCACCTGGCCACGTCACCTGCCACAATTTGTGGATTGTCCACCTGCCACGTCACCTGGCCACATCACCTGCCACAAGTTGTGGATTGTCCACTTGCCACGTCACCTGCCACATCACCTGGCCACGTCACCTGCCACAATTTGTGGATTGTCCACCTGCCACATCACCTGGCCACGTCACCTGCCATGTCACCTGCCACGTCACCTGCCACAAGTTGTGGAATGTTCACTTGCCACGTCACCTGGCCATGTCACCTGCCACATCACCTGCCACAAGTTGTGGATTGTCCACTTGCCACATCACCTGCCACATCACCTGGCCACGTCACCTGCCACAAGTTGTGTATTGTCCACTTGCCACGTCACCTGCCACGTCACCTGCCACGTCACCTGGCCACGCCACCTGCCACAATTTGTGGATTGTCCACCTGCCACATCACCTGGCCACGTCACCTGCCACAAGTTGTGGATTGTCCACTTGCCACGTCACCTGCCACAATTTGTGGATTGTCCACCTGCCACATCACCTGGCCAAGTCACCTGGCCACGTCACCTGCCACATCACCTGCCACAAGTTGTGGAATGTTCAGTTGCCACGTCACCTGGCCATGTCACCTGCCACGTCACCTGCCACAAGTTGTGGATTGTCCACTTGCCACGTCACCTGCCACGTCACTTGCCACGTCACCTGGCCACGTTATCTGCCACAATTTGTGGATTGTCCACCTGCCACGTCACCTGCCACGTCACCAGGCCACGTCACCTGGCCACGTTACCTGCCACAATTTGTGGATTGTCCACCTGCCACGTCACCTGACCACATCACCTGGCCACGTCATCTGCCACAATTTGTGGATTGTCCACCTGCCACGTCACCTGGCCACGTCACCTGCCACAAGTTGTGGATTGTCCACTTGCCACGTCACCTGCCACATCACCTGGCCACGTCACCTGCCACAATTTGTGGATTGTCCACCTGCCACGTCACCTGGCCACGTCACCTGCCACGTCACCTGCCACAAGTTGTGTATTGTCCACTTGCCACGTCACCTGCCACGTCACCTGCCACGTCACCTGGCCACGTCACCTGCCACAATTTGTGGATTGTCCACCTGCCACGTCACCTGCCACGTCACCTGGCCACATCACCTGGCCACGTCACCTGCCACAATTTGTGGATTGTCCACCTGCCACGTCACCTGGCCACGTCACCTGCCACAAGTTGTGTATTGTCCACTTGCCACGTCACCTGCCACGTCACCTGGCCACGTCACCTGCCACAATTTGTGGATTGTCCACCTGCCACGTCACCTGGCCACGTCACCTGCCACAAGTTGTGGATTGTCCACTTGCCACGTCACCTGCCACATCACCTGGCCACGTCACCTGCCACAATTTGTGGATTGTCCACCTGCCACATCACCTGGCCACGTCACCTGCCATGTCACCTGCCACAAGTTGTGGAATGTTCACTTGCCACGTCACCTGGCCATGTCACCTGCCACAAGTTGTGGATTGTCCACTTGCCACGTCACCTGCCACGTCACCTGGCCATGCCACCTGCCACAATTTGTGGATTGTCCACCTGCCACATCACCTGCCACGTCACCTGGCCACGTCATCTGCCACAAGTTGTGTATTGTCCACTTGCCACGTCACCTGCCACGTCACCTGCCACGTCACCTGCCACGTCACCTGGCCACGCCACCTGCCACAATTTGTGGATTGTCCACCTGCCACATCACCTGGCCACGTCACCTGCCACAAGTTGTGGATTGTCCACTTGCCACGTCACCTGCCACAATTTGTGGATTGTCCACCTGCCACATCACCTGGCCACGTCACCTGCCACATCACCTGCCACAAGTTGTGGAATGTTCAGTTGCCACGTCACCTGGCCATGTCACCTGCCACAAGTTGTGGATTGTCCACTTGCCACGTCACCTGCCATGTCACCTGCCACGTCACCTGGCCACGTTATCTGCCACAATTTGTGGATTGTCCACCTGCCACGTCACCTGCCACGTCACCTGGCCACATCACCTGGCCACGTCACCTGCCACAATTTGTGGATTGTCCACCTGCCACGTCACCTGGCCACGTCACCTGCCACAAGTTGTGTATTGTCCACTTGCCACGTCACCTGCCACGTCACCTGGCCACGTCACCTGCCACAATTTGTGGATTGTCCACCTGCCACGTCACCTGGCCACGTCACCTGCCACAAGTTGTGGATTGTCCACTTGCCACGTCACCTGCCACATCACCTGGCCACGTCACCTGCCACAATTTGTGAATTGTCCACCTGCCACATCACCTGGCCACGTCACCTGCCATGTCACCTGCCACGTCACCTGCCACAAGTTGTGGAATGTTCACTTGCCACGTCACCTGGCCATGTCACCTGCCACAAGTTGTGGATTGTCCACTTGCCACGTCACCTGCCACGTCACCTGGCCACGCCACCTGCCACAATTTGTGGATTGTCCACCTGCCACATCACCTGCCACGTCACCTGGCCACGTCACCTGCCACAAGTTGTGTATTGTCCACTTGCCACGTCACCTGCCACGTCACCTGCCACGTCACCTGGCCACGCCACCTGCCACAATTTGTGGATTGTCCACCTGCCACATCACCTGGCCACGTCACCTGCCACAAGTTGTGGATTGTCCACTTGCCACGTCACCTGCCACAATTTGTGGATTGTCCACCTGCCACATCACCTGGCCACGTCACCTGCCACATCACCTGCCACAAGTTGTGGAATGCTCAGTTGCCACATCACCTGGCCATGTCACCTGCCACAAGTTGTGGATTGTCCACTTGCAACGTCACCTGCCATGTCACCTGCCACGTCACCTGGCCATGTTATCTGCCACAATTTGTGGATTGTCCACCTGCCACGTCACCTGCCACATCACCTGGCCACGTCACCTGGCCACGTTACCTGCCACAATTTGTGGATTGTCCACCTGCCACGTCACCTGCCGCGTCACCTGGCCATGTCACCTGCCACAAGTTGTGTATTGTCCACTTGCCACGTCACCTGCCACGTCACCTGCCACGTCACCTGGCCACGTCACCTGCCACAATTTGTGGATTGTCCACCTGCCACGTCACCTGCCAAGTCACCTGGCCACATCACCTGCCATCATTTGTGGATTGTCCACCTGCCACGTCACCTGCCACAAGTTGTGGATTGTCCACTTGCCACGTCACATGCCACATCACCTGGCCACGTCACCTGCCACAATTTGTGGATTGTCCACCTGCCACATCACCTGGCTACGTCACCTGCCACGTCACCTGCCACAAGTTGTGGATTGTCCACTTGCCACGTCACATGCCACATCACCTGGCCACGTTACCTGCCACAATTTGTGGATTGTCCACCTGCCACATCACCTGGCCACGTCACCTGCCACGTCACCTGCCACAAGTTGTGGATTGTCCACTTGCCACGTCACCTGCCACGTCACCTGCCACGTCACCTGGCCACGTTATCTGCCACAATTTGTGGATTGTCCACCTGCCACGTCACCTGCCACGTCACCTGGCCACGTTACCTGCCACAATTTGTGGATTGTCCACCTGCCACGTCACCTGGCCACGTCATCTGCCACAATTTGTGGATTGTCCACCTGCCACGTCACCTGGCCACGTCACCTGCCACAAGTTGTGGATTGTCCACTTGCCACGTCACCTGCCACATCACCTGGCCACATTAAATGCCACAATTTGTGGATTGTCCACCTGCCACGTCACCTGGCCACGTCACCTGCCACGTCACATGCCACAAGTTGTGTATTGTCCACTTGCCACGTCACCTGCCACGTCACCTGCCACGTCACCTGGCCACGTCACCTGCCACAATTTGTGGATTGTCCACCTGCCACGTCACCTGCCACGTCACCTGGCCACATCACCTGGCCACGTCACCTGCCACAATTTGTGGATTGTCCACCTGCCACGTCACCTAGCCACGTCACCTGCCACAAGTTGTGTATTGTCCACTTGCCACGTCACCTGCCACATCACCTGGCCACGTCACCTGCCACAATTTGTGGATTGTCCACCTGCCACGTCACCTGGCCACGTCACCTGCCACAAGTTGTGGATTGTCCACTTGCCACGTCACCTGCCACATCACCTGGCCACGTCACCTGCCACAATTTGTGGATTGTCCACCTGCCACATCACCTGGCCACGTCACCTGCCATGTCACCTGCCACGTCACCTGCCACAAGTTGTGGAATGTTCACTTGCCACGTCACCTGGCCATGTCACCTGCCACATCACCTGCCACAAGTTGTGGATTGTCCACTTGCCACGTCACCTGCCACGTCACCTGGCCACGCCACCTGCCACAATTTGTGGATTGTCCACCTGCCACATCACCTGCCACGTCACCTGGCCACGTCACCTGCCACAAGTTGTGTATTGTCCACTTGCCACGTCACCTGCCACATCACCTGCCACATCACCTGGCCACGCCACCTGCCACAATTTGTGGATTGTCCACCTGCCACATCACCTGGCCACGTCACCTGCCACAAGTTATGGATTGTCCACTTGCCACGTCACCTGCCACAATTTGTGGATTGTCCACCTGCCACATCACCTGGCCAAGTCACCTGGCCACGTCACCTGCCACATCACCTGCCACAAGTTGTGGAATGTTCAGTTGCCACGTCACCTGGCCATGTCACCTGCCACGTCACCTGCCACAAGTTGTGGATTGTCCACTTGCCACGTCACCTGCCATGTCACCTGCCACGTCACCTGGCCACGTTATCTGCCACAATTTGTGGATTGTCCACCTGCCACGTCACCTGGCCACGTCACCTGCCACGTTATCTGCCACAATTTGTGGATTGTCCACCTGCCACGTCACCTGGCCACATCACCTGGCCACGTCATCTGCCACAATTTGTGGATTGTCCACCTGCCGCGTCACCTGGCCATGTCACCTGCCACAAGTTGTGTATTGTCCACTTGCCACGTCACCTGCCACGTCACCTGCCACGTCACCTGGCCACGTCACCTGCCACAATTTGTGGATTGTCCACCTGCCACGTCACCTGCCAAGTCACCTGGCCACATCACCTGGCCACATCACCTGCCATCATTTGTGGATTGTCCACCTGCCACGTCACCTGCCATAAGTTGTGGATTGTCCACTTGCCACGTCACATGCCACATCACCTGGCCACGTCACCTGCCACAATTTGTGGATTGTCCACCTGCCACATCACCTGGCCACGTCACCTGCCACGTCACCTGCCACAAGTTGTGGATTGTCCACCTGCCTCGTCACCTGCCACAATTTGTGGATTGTCCACCTGCCACGTCACCTGCCACGTTACCTGCCACAAGTTGTGGATTGTCCACTTGCCACGTCACCTGGCCACGTCACCTGCCACAATTTGTGGATTTCCACCTGCCACGTTACCTGGCAACATCACCTGCCACAAGTTGTGGATTGTCCACTTGCCACATCACCTGTCACAAGTTGTGGATTTTCCACTTGCCACATCACCTGCCACAAGTTGTGGATTGTCTACAGTACAATGCAAGCAATTACAGTTTTTTTTTATATTTTTTTAATGGTTTTTCATCATTTGCCATAATTTTTGAGATTTCTAATGGAAAGAAATAGGTCACCTTTAAAAACGCTTATAAACCCAAATGCGGCAAAACGCCGGTACCGCAATTAGCCGCATTTAGCCGCGTTTAGCCGCGTTTAGCATCTGAAACGTGGAAAACTTTTGCGTCTGAACCCATTTTTTTGCTTCTGGAAAAACAAGGTTAAACGCAACTGCTTGTAAACACCAAAAAACGAGAGTGTGTGCATGGACACATAGGATAACATTGAATGGGTTCAGGGGCAGTTGAAAAAAGCGTCCAACTGCCTCTGAACGCGCGTTTAACAGCAAATAACAGCAAATAACAGCGTCTCGTGTGCATGGGGCCTAAAGGAACCTATTTAGAAAATAAAAAACAAACCTTTACAACCCCTTTTATCTCCTGTATCAATATAGTTATTCTTTAAGTTTTTCTTCAATGTGAATACTGTTCAGTAGCTAAAATGTAAAAAATACTGTGTCACAGTTTTTTTTTTCAGCTTTGGTTGTAAAAAACACAATCAAATATAAAAAAAAAACTTAAATGATTCTGTTGCACTTTGTAGCAGAAGCATCATTTTAGTTCTGTGAAAACAGATAAATCACAGATGAGTAATTTGTTTGTGTGTATATATATATATATGTAGCGGGGTCCTAAATTTAGGGGAAGTGTTTGAGTGGTACTTGTGCTCAAACACCCCAATTGTCAGGATTCTATCAACCATTTTGTCCGCAGGGAGAGTATCGGTGTGTAGTTCCCTGTGGCCTGCAGGTGGCGCTGCCATGGTAGGCCAGGGTTGAACCGCTGATATAGTGCTGTGCCTTGTGTGTCCCCTCTCAGCAGCCATACAGTGGGTGTGGCAGGCCTGCTGTGCATGCTGGGAGAGGATATAAATGGGGCAGACGCTGCCTGGTCGGGGTCGTCGGTCGTGGTCGGGGGTCCTACCCCAAGGAGTGTGTTCCTATCCGCCCTGGGCACCTTTGGCCCAGGGGCGGAGGTTGGTGAATCAGTCCCAGGCACCTTTAGCCCTGGGACTGCAGAAAAGGCCTTGGGCCCAGCACCTTCGGCTGGGGCCCAGCAAGGATCGAGGAATCCTAAGGGTGCCGCCTTGCAAGGGGACCCATATCTTGGACGAGGAGGCCGGGGGAGGAACTGTTCCGAGGGACCGGTGAGAAGTCACGGTGAAGGAAGGGGCCCGGTAACTCTCTGGAGGGATGTCTTCTCCTTACAAAGAGGTCAAGTTTTGAAGTACCAAGTTCACCAGGTCTGTGGGAGAGACCAAGTTCACCAGTCTGTGGCAGAGACTGTGCAGTTAAGTTAGAGTATCATTTGGCTGCTAGTCCCTTCCTAGGGAGACTATCCATTTGGGCTGAGTCTGCTTGAGAAGCCGAGCAGTGAAGTGATTGTGTTTGTGCCTGGACCTCTCCCACACCTTATGCTGTCCTGTCTTTTACTCCAACCTTTTCCTATCAGAGACGGATATTTTGCAAAGAGAAAATAAACTCTGCGTTGGAGTTGCAGCTGGTGTGGACATTCAAGTTACTGGGGAGAACAAGGACTTATCTCTATCTATTGTAGAGGTGAGAATCATCCTCTGGAGGATTCTGGTTTTTGGCCGCGGAGAACCGCTAACAACACTGCTCAACCTCTTTACACAGGAGGGTACAGGCTTGTGGCATGGTGTGCCCTCCCTACCTGCGAGGAGCCAAAGGCAGGTAAAGGGGGTTGAGGTCGCTACACACATATATATATATAAATATATATATATATATATATATATTATACACTAGTTAATTTTCAATATTACCTATTTCTGCTTTAAAACAAATAATTAAATACTTCTTGCAAAACTATACCACCATGCAAAACCATTATTTGTCCCCCACAAAAATAAAGGCATTATTTTAATATCATAAGTAATGATGTTATTTTTCAATTAATAGGTTGGTATCTGAAATGTTGTTAATTAAGTTTAATTTGCTAATTCACAAGAAGATCTCTTCCAACCTGAATGAACAATCCTTGCTAGGAAATGGTATAAGGCAGGTAATCTTTTGGCAACTAAATACTGTAACTCCTTGAAATCCATTGTATACGGTATGAGCTTCTGGAGGAATGAGGTTTCTGTACATATACCATTATGACTGCAAAAGTGTAAAAATGGCACTTAGCACCCTTTGACATAGGCGTTCCATCGGTTCGTTTTTCATCTGTCTATTGACAGATGAAAAATGGACAGCAGTTAATTTCTATGGACAAATGGATGTAAGCAGATTATCATATATTATTATATTGTACATCCGCGTTTATCCATTTTTTTTTTTGTAACGGAACAGCCAACGCCCAAATCCATTGAAATGGAATGGATGTAAGCAGAAACCGTCTATTTGGTGTGCAAAGAATATTGCTATCTTAGGCAGCATGAAGAGTCTATGATTAAAGTTCTATTTATAAATCAAGCAATTGTTGTTTTCTAATTTTCCCATTTTAAAATATTGTCATTTGAAATACTACTCACATAAATCTGAGTTCAGATTCCCGTCTCACTAAGACTTCTCGAAGCCGCTGGATTTTAGTCATTTCAAGTTCAATTTCCTCTGGCGTCATGGTTGTCTCAGCCATTGAAACAATATCAAGTTGATCTAAATATGCAAACAGAAACATAGACTTCAACAAATTCTGAAATAAACAGATTAAAAATAATTTATAATTTAAATGAAGAGACAATCACAATAAAGCTCTCAGTTGTTACCATCTTCTTTTTAGACTATGTCCAGATTATTTGGGTTTGAACAGCATTAGAAAGAAATATGAGGTTATAGGCTGTTTGTAAGTATTTAGCATGGTGACTAATATCTATTTGGTGTTTCAGTAGAAACTCTAATAAAATTCCCATTTTACGTTTCCTCTTATAACAGAAATGTATACATTTTTGAATTCCCTCTAAATTTAACCGTGTATATTTTCATAATGTACCTATGCTTTCCTACATTTCACAGGGTGAAATTCAGATATATATTTGTAGTCAGAGTCCTCCTGAACCGATAAGCACTATCTACCAAGGCCTGCGGTGTGCCTTGGCCTGACTGGTCGGTATACCTGAAAAGCGGGCATACCCTGTTTGACTGAAAGTGTGAAAGTATGACTGAACAAAGTATGACTGTAATATGAGAGGGAACCAAGAGGGTGGGAACCCGGAAAAACAGCCGAGGCTCACACAGGCTGTGGAGGAGGGCTATATAGCCCCGGACTCCTCCCACAAATTCAGGCTGGCCTGCGGCCAGCCTTCCAACTTGTAGTCAGGGTCCTCCTGAACCGATAAGCACTAACCTACCAAGGCCTGCAGTGTGCCTTGGCCTGACTGGTCGGTATACCTGAAAAGAGGACAAAAGACACATGAGTAGGTGTGAAACAAAGAACTTTAATGGAAACGAAGATTACAAGATCAGTCCAACAAAGAGGCGAACATCTGCATGAGGTTCAGGAATGTACCTGCTAAAACAGGAGGACCTCCATCGTCCCATATGCTTTATAATGAACAGAGGCACCCCCTGCTTGGAAGCGACAGAAGCCGCCCCAATCCTAAAAGAGTGGCCGGTAAACAGTTTAGGATTCAAGCCTAACCTCCCGATCAGGATCCTGACATGAGTCATGAACTGTTTGGAAGTAAGGGGATCCGAGGGGAATGGCAATAAAGGGCCGTCCAGCGGGGACGTGACCAGAAACCTAGAAAGAGCGTCAAGTACCGTGATCAGACACCACCTGCTATTAGTACCGTAATACTTGACCACAAAACCCTGGCCTACCTGTCTAGTTTTGTTATTGTTGAGCTGAAGCGCGAAATGGTCAATCCCTCTGCTGAGACTGCTTTTGGACAGAAAAGGTGCAAGACTACTGACCCGCGAAACCTCCCCCGGTCTGAGGAATCCAAAGAAACTTAAATATATTGCTGCTTTGATCACTAGACTGGGACCTACACCAAAAGGGGATGATGACAGTAAATCCGAAATATCTCGGACAATCTGGCCGGTAACAGGCAGTCTAGATGCCCTGCGACTTCAAAATACCCCTCAACAAAGCCGTGCGGCAAAAATAGACGGACTGGAAGGGTCTAGCAGAGTCTTGAAGTGTTGCACACCTGAAAGATATGACTTAATCGTACTGGCGGACAATGCCAACTCGCTATGGCAATAGGCCGCAAATGCCATAACAGATCTAATGTCCCATGGACAGCTACACGGATAAAGCCTCAAAAACACGTGGAACTTCCTCCACCCTGTGGAGTACGCCTTGAACGTGTTGCTGGCCAAAGAAACATTGGCCAAACTGATCGCCTGTATCCAGAACCTTGTCAGTCCATGATGAGCAGGGAAAACTGAGGAACCGGCTTGCCCACCCGCTCCGCTTCTGGGTGCTGTAAGAAAAATCGATTGAATTTGAGACGAGACAAAGCATCGGCCGCCCTATTGCAATCCTCACTGATAAATTTCCCCTGAAAATGGAACCTGTATGCCAAACTTAACCACGTCAACCTGCGCATGAAGGACATGATGACCAGGGACGCTGATCTGCCTTTGTTAATGATGCTAGCGGTGGCCAGATTGTCAGTAAAGAAAGTGACCGATCTTCCTGACCGGACTGCCCCCCAAGTGACCGCTGCCGCCACAATTTGGTACACCTTGAACAATGCAGAAGTCTGCGCAAATTTAGGCAAATGGAAAATTTTCGGGGGCCAACAGATAGGCAGCCATTCCGCCCCGTAAATGGCCGCAAACCCCGCTAATGCTGCTGCATCAGTGAAAACCCTGGGTGATGCACTTGTAGGCTGAGGAATGAGCAACGAAATGCCATTCCAGTCCCGCAGGAACTGGTCCCACATAACCAAGTCAGCGCGTGTGTCAGCTTGCAGGCTGACACGAGCATCAACATCCTGAAAAAGGGGCAACAGGGCCAACAATCTGGAGACAAAAGCCCTACCTTGCGGAATGATCCTCATTGCATGATTTAGCATGCCCAAGAGAGACAGCAACTCCTTTTTTGTGCAGAGTGGGGAACTGAACTAACGAATAAATGGCCAGACGAATTCTGTCCAACTTCACCTTGGGCAAACTAGCAATCATGCGATCAGAGGGTGATACCTAAGAAGTTGATGACAGTAGCCGGACCTTCCACCTTGTGAACCGCTAGTGGCACAAGCAAACCGTGAGACACTGCAAATCCCTGGGTGGCCGGCCAGAGCAAAAAATCGTCAAGGTAGTGTATCACCCCAAGACAACCTTTGGAGTGCCCCAAGATCCAATGGAGCGCTTGTTAAAAAATGTCAAACAAACAGGGACTGCTCTTAGACCCAAAGGTTAATTTGGTGGCAAAGTAGTACCGACCCCACCACATGATGCCGTACCATTGCCAAAGCGCAGAACTGATGGGCAGCAACTTGAACGCATCGGCAATATCAGCCTTGGACAACCAAGCCCCCCTGCCCAACTGAAGAATAAGCTGTATAGCTGAATCCACCAAAGAATATTTCAACGAAAATTCCTCTGAGGGAATCAGCGCATTGAGACTCGGAATGTGTGAACAATGAGGCGCGGACAAATCGTAAATGAGACGATGTTTATTAGAGAATTTCCCACATACAACCCCAATGGGGCTGACCCTCCACATGCCAAATGGTGAAAAGCTGAATGACCCAATGACAAACCCTTTGGCCACCTCTACCTCCAATAATTCGTCTACCAGTGAAGCATGGTGATCAGCAGACAAAAGTTTCCTGCATTCAAAGGTTTCAGTAGGCAGCGTGATCAACCCTGTATGGAACCCCCGGGTGAAACCATCTAACAAAAATTGCCTGACCTCAGGGGATGGGTGACCCTCCAAATGCGCCCCTAACGCAGAAATATTGACTAGGCTTAGTCACGCTGAGCTGAACGGTTTAACCAAACAGGAAGACTTGGGATGTGCCCTAAAGCAATTTGAACAAATGTGCAGGAGCCTACACTGATTGTAATTGCAGCTAGCATTTTTAAAATTGTTACATACCTGCAATTTGCCTAGGAAATGGATAGGCCTACCCAACTTGTCCCCCTGCCCGGAAGGACCCGTGGAGGACGCACCGGCCATCTGCTTACTCACCCCTGACAGACCCGGGACCTCAACTATAGGACACCACGCAGAGGTGTGAGCAGAGGATTGGCAAGTGCTACATGACCACTTGGAACTGAGCCCAAGTGGCCGCCACCTTGGCCGAGAAAGAACGGTGGTAGTCGTAGAAACTACAACCTCCGTGTCATGGATATGCAGTAGTGTTTGTCTGTCAGCTTACCTTCCTTCCCATGTGTTCATCTTAGAGGCCTGAGCCCTTTCACCTGGCTTCCTTTATAATCTCCTCCCAGCCAGACTCCACCCCAGGCCCTATCACAGAACACTATATTAACCTGTGCACTGCAAGCCTGCTTTGCTGATCAATGTGTTTGTTAGGCATTGTGTGTTTGGGGTCCTGCCTGCCGTGTGCTACGTCTGTCTCTCTGTTACATATTTGGCTTGTCCCCGACTATCCCTGTCTGCTCGTGACCCTTGACCTTCGGCTCGTTCTTTCGTTATCCTTGTCTGCTTGTGGCCCCTGACCTTCAGCTTGTTATTCGGTTCTCTCATATCTTGTGCTGCTGCTTCCCCTCTTTTCCACTTATCCTACGGGGCGTGAGCTTGGAAACTCCAGGGGCCGCGACCTGGTCCCAGCCTGCAGCATAACATCCTCACCACTAGAGGCCCTGGAGAAGACCTGCTGGGTCTTAGACTCCGCGCCCTGGGGAATCTTGGCTCTAGCTTCCGTTAGGATCCCGGTTGTGCTCCTCTGGTCCCGCTTTCCACAACCACCCAGTTTCCTATCCGCAGCAGTCAGCCATAGGGTTCACTACCTTGCGGTGCACTCCTGTCCCCCTACGGTGTGCATCTGTCACCTGGCCACAGGTGACCTTGACAGTTTGATCAGCCATGAACCCGGCTGACATCCCGTTACCCGTGGATGATCCGTTGCAGGGCATAGTTTGCAGACTTGAAACCCAGGAATCGAATCAGACTCAGGTGATGCGATTCCTCCAGGATCTGGCTTCTCGCTTTGAGCAGCTTCAGGCCTCCTTGGGAACCCTGAATCCGCAACCTCAAATACAACCAGCGGCTGCACCTATTGCACCAGTCGCAGCCACACACTCACTACAACTGCCAGCTCCGTCCCGTTTCTCTGGGGACTCCAAGGCTTGCAGGGGGTTCCTTAGCCAATGCACAATTCATTTTGAGCTCCAGCCCCAAAACTTCCTGTCTGATCGAGCTAAGGTAGCCTATATCATTTCCCTCCTCTCTGGTGAAGCTTTAGCCTGGGCAGCCCCTCTGTGGGAACTGAATGATCCAGTGGTTTCTAGCCTGTCTGGCTTCTTGAAACTTTTTCGGAATATCTTCGAAGAACCGGCTCGTGTCTCTTCAGCGGCCAGCGCCCTTTTACGTCTCCGCCAAGAGTCTGCTTCTGTGGGACAGTATGCCCTTCATTTCCGCATACTGTCGGCTGAGTTGAGCTGGAACAATGAGGCCTTAGTCGCAACCTTTTTGCATGGCCTGTCTGATAGAGTGAAGGATGAATTAGCAGGAAGAACCATCCCCACTGATCTGGCCGGCGTTATCTCCTTGTGTAACCAGATCGATATTCGCTTTCAGGAGAGGACCTTAGAAAAGCAACGCCAGCACTCCTTGGTTCTTAGTCAGCCTGAGCTCCCCTCTCTTCGACCCGTAGAGCATCTCCTACCAGCTGAGGAACCCATGCAGCTGGGTCGGACCAGGCTATCCCCCGAGGAACGTGCTAGGCGCAGAACTCTTGGTCTGTGTCTTTACTGTGGGGGCAAAGGTCATTTTCGTGACACTTGCTCTCTTTGTCCAGAAAAACGTTCGGGTCCACTTCATCTGGAAAGTGGAGTATTGGACCCAGAAATATCACCTTCCCCTTCTCGTCTTCTGCTTACTGTGTTCCTTCATGTTGGTGCTTCTTTTCATTCGGTCTCAGCATATCTGGATTCCGGAGCCGCTGGTAATTTTATGGACTGGGAAATCGCATCGTCCATGAGACTTACTCTTTTGCCCCTCACCACACCATTGGTGGTCTTGGCGATTGATGGTACTGTTCTCCCAGGGGGACCTATCCGCTTCCAGACCCTCCCTGTTAAGATGTCGGTAGGGACACTCCACCAGGAGTGGATATCCTTCCTTATCTTACCCAAGGCCTCAACGCCTATAATTTTGGGTCTCCCATGGTTACAGCTCCATTCTCCTCATGTGGACTGGACTACTGGACAGATCCTGGCTTGGGGTCCCTCCTGTTCCTCGTCCTGCCTACCCAAGGTTGCCCCCTGTGAATCTGAGCCGGTCATTCATTCCAGGTTGCATAACCATTTACATTTCTCTGTCCCTAACCACCCTTGGACGCACAGCCAGGCTAGCTTGTCTACAAGTCCTGCAGTCGCTACGTCTTGCGATGCGATTCAGGTAGTCGCTACACCTGACTCAGCTATTCACTCTGCCTCTGTACTAGTTATGCCAGTCCAGCCCATGCCCAGTGAGCCTCCTACTTTTTCTTGTTCAGGACATTCTGCTTGTCTTTCAGCTATTCAGCTTGACTCCTGTGACATGTCACCCTCTAACCAACCTGACTTCAGGGTTCCACTGACATCTGCCCAGTTTGATGGTCCTGTGCAAGATGACCAGTTCCCCTTTAAGGGTCTAGGGGACCCTCCTCAGATTCCTGTTGATCCTCTCATGCCCTTGCTTATTCCTAGAGAGCCTTTGGTCCTCAATAGATCTTCTTGTCATCTCCCTACCTCGTTTTCAGTCTCTGAGGATAATCTTAAGTACGAGGTTAGACAAGTTCTGGATTCTCGGCTCTGCAGAGGCATTCTTCAGTACCTTGTGCATTGGAGAGGTTTTGGTCCTGAGGAGGCGTCTTGGATCGCTGCATCTGATGTCGCTGCACCTCATCTGTTGAGAAGGTTTCATCAGAGATTTCCCTTTAAGCCTGGGCCCAGGCGGGGGAGGGCCCATAAGAGGGAGGGTACTGTCATGGATATGCAGTAGTGTTTGTCTGTCAGCTTACCTTCCTTCCCATGTGTTCATCTTAGAGGCCTGAGCCCTTTCACCTGGCTTCCTTTATAATCTCCTCCCAGCCAGACTCCACCCCAGGCCCTATCACAGAACACTATATTAACCTGTGCACTGCAAGCCTGCTTTGCTGATCAATGTGTTTGTTAGGCATTGTGTGTTTGGGGTCCTGCCTGCCATGTGCTACGTCTGTCTCTGTTACATATTTGGCTTGTCCCCGACTATCCCTGTCTGCTCGTGACCCTTGACCTTCGGCTCGTTCTTTCGTTATCCTTGTCTGCTTGTGGCCCCTGACCTTCAGCTTGTTATTCGGTTCTCTCATATCTTGTGCTGCTGCTTCCCCTCTTTTCCCCTTATCCTACGGGGCGTGAGCTAGGAAACTCCAGGGGCCGCGACCTGGTCCCAGCCTGCAGCATAACATCCTCACCACTAGAGGCCCTGGAGAAGACCTGCTGGGTCTTAGACTCCGCGCCCTGGGGAATCTTGGCTCTAGCTTCCGTTAGGATCCCGGTTGTGCTCCTCTGGTCCCGCTTTCCACAACCACCCAGTTTCCTATCCGCAGCAGTCAGCCATAGGGTTCACTACCTTGCGGTGCACTCCTGTCCCCCTACGGTGTGCATCTGTCACCTGGCCACAGGTGACCTTGACACTCCGTACTTGTGCGCCAGATCTACCACCTTGTGCATATATAAATCTAACTCCACCCTCCTGTCAGGACTGACTGAACAAATTACATTTCGGAAAATGCCGAAGGCCAGAACAAATTCCGCCACACTAAGCTTGCGGTTGAGTCTGGGATCCTTGGTCTTCAGGACAACTGACACTTCACCGCAAGCATAAGATTTATTCTCTGTGACATCCTGCAAAGCTATCAGAAGGGAGGCCAGATTCACGTCCTTCCCTTCCAATATGTCCTTCCTTAAGTTAGCAGGAATAAAATGAGCCGGAGATACCGACGGGAATGTCACTAAAGGAGAAGGAGCTGCGACAGGCAAGGAACAGGCCATGTTACCTGCGGGAGCACTAGGAAGAACTTGCACTGGGGGTACAGGTGGCACCTGCGTACTGGCCGCGTGAGCCTCCACTGCCTCCATCCTATCCTGCATCTGAGACATAGAAGTTGACATGACAGTGTATTCAACGAGGCATGGATTTGCTTAAGTGAATTGTGCACCGACACCTGACTCAAACTGTCCGCAATGAGTGACTGCGCTGGGCTAGGGAACAATAATCTAAAAAGTTCCACTTTCCTGGCCGTGGCCGGAAAGGAAATGCCCCTACGACGAAGCTCCGCCGTGATCCTGGGCACAGTCCAACTTCTCAAAGACGGGGTGCTGCCGTGCTCCAAACCCCCAGTAAGGGACGGAGGAATGTACGCGAACTCATCGCTCTCTGATACATGAGACATGGCTGAATCTGAGACGAAAAACAACAGGAAATATTTAGAGGAAAAAATTGTGCAGAACCTCCAACCCCCTTGCCCTCTGATGGACAGCCTAAAGCAACGTGGGTGCAGTAATGTGCCAAACAGTGCGTGAATGAACCTGATGCGCAACCACCCTACGTGAATTAACTGAGTCAGCCCGAGCAACCTGTGACGCTTAAAACAGGTAATTAACAATGAACACTCAGGGCTATGATACCCACAGAGCGTGGTGGGTATGGAAATGAGAGTAGGAAGTGAAAGTGCAACATATGACGTATGAATGATGGCCGAGAACCTGTATTGACACTTACAAGTGAATTCTGGCCCGTGAAGATCTAAGACGTGATAGATCCTGACCCGTGTACTAAATACAAGCCCCCATGAACGAAAAAATGATAAGCATGCATCTGCAGCTTTGCGTGAGAGCTGCAAATGACACGAACGAATCACCTGTGAGGTGAAACACCTACAAACGGTAAAATGACAGACAGAGAAACAAACTGAAAACCCTTGACCTGAGAAGCAATGACTCAAAAAAACCCCTGACATGCTGACTGACCCCCCCCCCCGGCCTACCCCTACCACCCTGAACGCACCTGACGTAAGCGAGAAACCGCAAGGAACCCTGTGAACAAATGACACCCATACATACCATGACAGCATGAACCCATGAAGGAGAGAGTGAGCACTGGACTGCTGCCCCTGAAGATACGTGCCCACACCTGCAGACCCATGCTGGACCCCGGGACCGCAACAGATCCTGAGGTAGTGGCCCTAGCCCTCCCTCCCCCACTCCCACCCTGCAATGCCTGTGGGAGCTAACCAGGTACCAGACACATGGTGAATGCACCCCCTCCCCCTGAGCACAGCATCCTGCCCAGCACAACAGACACCACAGGCAGCCTTGATGACCCCCCTATCAGCACGCAACCTCCCAGCACAACCTGACCAAATCAAACTCTGCAAATGAGCAAACGTCCCTCCAACATCCTGCCACCCAGGCCCCCCCAGATGATCTGTGATGCACAGACGTGGTGCCGATATTATACTAAGTTGGCCGGCTGACCGACCGCAGCATCCGACCGTGCGCCATCCGCCCCTACACCCATCGAGCCGACAGAGAGGCCCCACACCTACCTTCCGCCTACCAGAAAGAGAGCAACTGCCACAAGGTAACGGCCCGGTAACGGCCCGCCAGACACTACGTCTCACAGAACTGTTGTACGAATTACTCGCAGCTCGCAAGTTTCTTACCTCAAGTCGCACATCTGATACCCAGTCGTCGGACTGGTATCCCACACTGCACTTCCTTATCCCTAGTCACTGATGCCCTACACCTCCTACGATACTCTCCCTTCACCTTACTGATGCCCCACACCTCCTACTACTCACACCATACACCAAACAGTCTGGGCCGTCTCTTGTCGCTAACAATCGGCACTACAGGCCGGACCCTCGACAATCATAAGCCCCTTCAACTTCGAAACACCAATCAGCCGTCCGAGTCCAGCCGTATCTCCGGCGCTACGATTCGGACCCGGCAATTCAAATCCCCGCCTTGCACCCGTTATCAGCCCGAATACAGGCACAGCATCGGCTCAGAGATTCGGATCTCTGGCATCCACGTTTGTTCCGAGCACAGTCGCATCACCGGCTCATCGGCTCGGATCTACAAACATCAAACTTCTAAAACCATCCGAATTCAGTCGTAACATCGGCTCAAACTTTCGGACCTGTGGCATTCCCAAGCGATCCGAGTCCAGTCGCACCACCGGCTCATCCGACTCGGATCTTTAGCAACAAACCATTCTATCCGATCCAAACGCAGTCGTAGCATCGCCTTGACGTCGGTCCTCTGGCATCTACGAACGATCCGAGCACAGTCGCACCACCGGCTCATCGGCTCGGATCTACAAACATCAAACTTCGAACTGATCCAAATTCAGTTGTAGCATCGGCTCAAACTTCGGATCTATGGCATTTACAATCGTTCCGAGTCCAGTCGCATCACCGGCTCAATCGACTCGAATCTCTAGCAACAAAGCCTCCTATCCGATCCGAACCAGTCGTAGCATCGGCTCAAAGGTTCGGATCCTCCGCTAACATCACCGATCCGAGCACAGTCGCACCACCGGCTCATCGGCTCGGGTCTACAAACATCAAACTTAGAACTGATCAGACCCATCCAACCGATCCGAACCCAGTCGTAGCATCGGCTCAAAGGTTCGGATCCTCCGCTAACATGACCGACCCAAGCATAGTCGCACTGACTCAAACGGTTGGATCCGCAGCATCAAACTTTCGAATCCGTCCGAATCCAGTCGTAACGTCGGCTCTAAGATTCGGATCCTTTTCCAACACTATCAATTCAAGCACAGTTGCACCTCCACCGCAGCAACTCAGCTTCCCCAGCATTACAGACCCATCCTAAACGATCCGAACTCAGTCGTAGCTGCAACTCAGACGTTCAGTTCGTTGGCCACTCGAAGTGCTAGTACATTTCCGGTCGCATTAGCGGCGCCTCACGCTTGAATCGTTCCCCAAATAATAAAAAAAAATATATAATATTTAAAAAAAAAATATATATATAAAAAACAAAACAAAAACAAAAAAAAAGTAAAAAAAAAAAAAAAAAAACATAAATAATAAATGAACCAATAAATAACAATAGTCGAATGTAAATAAATTACTAGTAGTAAAATGCAACTTTTCTTCATGCATTACACACCTTACTTTAATTACTCCAGGTTCATCACGGACGGTCATCCCTACATACTCACAATTCACAAACTTTCCTTCTTTCGCCTCTCAGCAAGGCTACTTTCCCTCGCAATCGCTGCGAGCATTCAACAAGTGGTTCAAATCAGCCACTCATCATCTCCAGTAGCAACACGGCTGCTCACCTTTTCTCTGTCGCTTTCCCCATGCAGCTCAGTGTCACAGGTTTCGGGTCGACCCATGTCTCGACCTCGACCAGACTTAAACTACTGGCGCACTAGTCAGGGCGTCAGTGCAAGGCCCCTCCTTGCTTTCTCCTCGCACTCTTTCACTACATATGTTTCTTCACATACACAATTTGACCGCTCGTGAGGCGTTAGTAACTGTCACATACTTCTGTGCACTACACTCTGTTTTGGAAGAGCGATCCGAGATCCTTCACCACACAGACAAGGTCGCCTAACATCCACCTTGCTGGCAGTGCGAGGGTTAGCAGACCGACCAAACGTCAACCACTACAGATCGAAACATTCTTACTTAGCATACCAGACTTCAGCCACTCGCCCCAGCACGCCCTGGGGGCTCTGGTTCATTAGTCTGTGCCGAGCACAGACGGCACCTGAGCTATCGGTTATCTAGCCAGTCACCTCCTGGCTCACCTCAGTTGCCTCGCATTCTTTTGAGTTTTCCAAATTTCACTCAACCGCACTCGTACGCAAACTAATCTGTCATCTACGCCTATCGCTCCTTGCCCTGTCCTCACTGCTCTCCTTCTTCCTCCCCGTTTTCTTAAACCCTTCTATCCCCTCCAAACCTCGCAAACTTACTCTATCCCCTCCTTTTAACCGACGCCATGCCGCGAGCCGACAGCAAACTTTGCCTCACCATCACCCTTCGCGGGTCCGGCGGTCGGCAATACACAGTTCCCCAGACCTTGGACCACCCCCAGGCCTCGGCCGAACTACGACGTATGGGCATCCCCTACCTGGCCTCAGCCAGGAAAGCCAAGCTTAGGCTGCTCTTTCCACCACCAGCGGCAGCCTTACCAGACACACAAGCTCCATCGCAGTCGATATACTCTGCAATTATCCAGCTGCACGCCTTGGCGACCACACTGGCAACTGCAGTCACCGATGTCCAGGCTAGAGTAAGGGGCCCTAGAACACGACCAGCCACGCCCCCCTTAGCCCCAGTCTCCACCGGCTGGCACAGTGCCAGCTAACACCAACTGGAGCACTATTGACACAGAACCATTCTACCGCCACTTCACCGACCTTCGCTCCCTACTCTGTACAATCTGTCAATCTGCCACCCTCACGATTAATTGGTGCTCCGAGCTGAGGCGCAGACTATGCGCCTCGTAGATTATCAGCATGCCACAGTCCTCCCAGTCGGGCACACTAGGACGTCTAATTTGTGCACCGGGGGGGCGCAGCCATCTCCAACAAACTTTCTAGGGTTGATTTTACCCACACTGCAAACCTCGGCACATCTGTCTCCTACTCCAGACGGCTCCCCTCGAAGTACCTGCGGCACCGAGCAGCAGAACCCAGCTTATCTAGGCCGCATGCACGTCAGGCGGCATGGCTTCTCTCCTCACATCCAACTCCCCCTCTAGCAGCCTTTCTAGGGCAGGTGTTCACTACAGGGTTCCACACTGGACTCATCACTTTACCCGTCTCTACCCAGGAAAAAAAAAAGGGAAAAACACGCTCTCAGTAGCCCCGACGTAGAAGTTATCAGCACAGGCATGCGGTCAGCCCCTCCCCTCTTTTCGCAGTCACCGTTCACAGTACGGAGAGTCAGTCTTCGATCTTGTCGAGGGCAAGTTTTCCAATAAACTTTGTTTAGTCTACTACTTATCCGCGCCTCATTCTTCTAAAACGTACCCAGTTAAACTCCCTCATACCCTCACAGGAGTTCTCACCAAATACTAAACCCCCAGCAGTCCTAGGAATTCTAGAAGAGATCTCTTAAATCAATATGCCCGTAACTGAGAAAAACGTAGGAAGCCTGGCTTAGCTCATCTCCTTCCGGACATCATCCTAGACAAACCCGCCATGCAGGCCAGCCCACCTCTCAGTAGATTGACCCACACAGGACTGTCGCCCATATGTCACCGTCACGCCAGGGTGCTCCAAACACACAGCTACAATCCCTACTGGGCATGATCAACTTCACGATGAGGTTCATTTCTCAAGGGCGATCCTTTGTCTCACGCTTCTTAGTGTCCCTCTCCCAGGCACAAGACCCTGACCAAGTCATTTAGCTAGACGCAGCCGCTATAGCGGATCTGGCCATCTGGGCCCACTTCCTCAAGAACCAGCATAGTAGACCCACGTTCATCCCATCAGCATCCCTTCGTCACCACAGATAGTCAAAGACATAGCAGCTTCCACAAGCTTCATTGCAATTTTTGGCCATCATTGGTTCGCGGGTCCGTGCCCGTCAGAGATACTCACAAATCCGCGTTTAGTCAGTCCTCCTCTCTATTCGAGATCTACCCCATAGTTGCAGCGGCTCAAGTATGCGGCCGCACCTGGGCAGGACAGGCCGCCACGTTCGCCACAGATAACCAGGCCACAGTCACAGTCGTTAAAAGAGGCTGGTCAATATCGGTGGCCACCATGGCCTTCCTACGCAGGCCTGGTGCTACTACTGTCCCTACAACGTCAGTTCAGTATCCTCAGGGTCCACATCCCTGGTAAATGCTATACCTCGGCCGACGCACGTTCCTGCCTAACTATGCCTCATCCTTTCACCGGAGCCCAGAGCCGACCATGTCCGGCTTCCCACGTTAGTCGCAACCAACTCTGCAACGAGATAGCACCTCCTGGTGCTACCTCCCTCGTCGATGTGTTCTATTCTTCCAATACACTAAAGGCCACCATACTGCCTGGAAGACCGGCAGGTTCCTAGCCGCTAACCCCGGGGCGGTTCCAGGAAACTCAGACATATCTGGCCTTCGTTCCTTCTGTCACACAATCCCATCAGACTCTATTCAGCCGGCATCCAGCATTTACCTCTCTACTAGACCCTACCAAACCTTCCCTGTTCACCGCACATGCGGTCAAAACCATACCACGTGGCATCCACAGGCAGCAACCACACACTGGTTTCTAACGCTTACCAGTGACCAACGCCGTATTCCAGCACATGTCTGCTATGCTTCCACGTTCCCCCTTCGGTTATGACCCAGCCTAGTAATTCGAGCAGCCATCACGTAGCCTTCCCCGGTTTTCTACGGCCCAGCGAATTTACTGTCACGAACCCGAGTACCAAGTACTACGCAGGCACCACCCGACTCACCACCAGAGTCGTTTCACCCTACACCCGACGGTGTCGGGAAAAGCTACAATCCGGTCCCACAGTAGACGTCAAACTTTCCAGACACACAATGCCTGGTGCCCTATGGCCGTTCTAAAGCAATTGGTATACTCTACTGCCCGTCCTTTCAGAGGACAGCCTCTTCTACGTTTCCCAACTGTACCTCTAAGCAAGTACCAGTTAATCAGTTAAGTCAGAACGCTCCCATGCATCTTAGGCCTTAAACCCAGGTCGTTACTCAGGACATTCTTTCGTGTGGGAGCAGCCTTAGCTGCATCGCGTAACAGAGTTCCAGACCACGCAATCAGGATGATGGGCAGGTGGAAGTCCACGCGTTTCGCCCGATACGTCCCCAATCCTCAAACGGATTGTCACGAGTCTCCAACAGTCTCGCTCAGTTGTTATTGCCTCGTACAGTGAAACAATTCCTTCCCTAACCAAGTGTGTATTTTGGCCCCTTCTCTTGGCATACCGTCCAACAGGCCAGGCCACACTTCAGGTCTTATCTGTGTTGTTAGTCTTGTGATGTGTTTATGTGATCCATATCTCTTCGGACTGAGGGCTCCGACCATAAATAGGAAGGCCAGTATGCTGGCCTGAAATTATGGGAGGAGTTCGAGGGGTACTTAAGCAGGCCGTCCACCATCGTCAGTGTCGGCTCCAGTGCGCGGTACCCACCCACCCATACCCCTTTTTAGGGCACTTCCCTTCAAACAATTCTCAACAGAATTATTCATTACTTCTATCTTAGGTATGGCCCCTTCTCTTGGCATACTGTCCAACAGGCCAGGCCACACTTCAGGTCTTATCTGTGTTGTTAGTCTTGTGATGTGTTTATGTGATCCATATCTCTTCGGACTGAGGGCTCCGACCATAAATATATATATATGTATATATAAAATTCTAAGTACTAACCATAATTTACAAAGCCATCCACAACTCTGCCCCCAGCTACATCACTAACCTAGTCCCAAATACCAACCAAGCTGCTCTCTTCGGTCCTCCCAAGACCTCCTGCACCTCCTCCCATGCTCCCCATCCTTTGGAATTCCCTGCCCCAATCGGTCTGACTAGCTCCTACTCTATCCACTTTCAGGCACCCCATGGAGAAAGTAGGAGGAGAGGAGGAAGTAGAATTGTAAATGATACTGAAGATTCAGTGGGATAGGTAGGATGAGAGCCAACAAAGAGAACAGTCATGGAGACCAAAGGAGTTAGGTTTTTTGAGGAGGAGGGGGTGGTCAACGATATTAAAGGCAGCCGAAAGGTCCAGAAGTAGGAGTACAGAATAGTGTCTATTGGTTTTTGCTGTTAGTACATCGTTTGAGTTTTAGGAGAGCAGTTTCTATGGAGTGTTGAAGGCGAAGTCCAGACAGAAGGGGATTAAGAAGGTTACTTTTAATGGGGCGTTCAAGGAGTTTGGAGGAAAAGGGGAGCAAGGAGATGGGGCATAGGTTGATAAGATCGGTGGGGTCCAAGAATTGTTTTTAAGTATGGGGTGACTAGTGCATGTTTAACCACATCAATACTTGGCACTTTCGCCCCCTTCCTTCCCAGACCAATTTTCAGCTTTCAGCGCTCTCGCACTTTCAATGACAATTGCACGGTAATGCTACGCTGTACCCAAATGACATTTTTATCATTTTGTTCACACAAATAGAGCTTTCTTTTGGTGGTATTTATTCACAACTCCGTTTTTTATTTTTGCAATATAAGTGAAAAAAAGAGCGGAAATTTAAAAAAATATATATATATATTTTCTTCATTCTATTTTAAAAGAAATCCAATAAAATCTAATTTTGTCATAAATTTAATCCAAAATGTATTCTGCTACATGTTTTTGGTAAAAAAAAAATCCTGTTAAGTGCATAATAATTGGTTTGTGTGATCACGGACATATGTACGCAAATGATCATGTACAGATGTGCGCAGGTGATCACAGACGTGTGTGCAGATGATCATTGGGACATGTTAGAAGGCTAGCCATTGGCTAGCCTGAATTTGTAGGAGGAGGGTGGGGCGTTATATTCTCCCCATCCTCCCCCTGGCTTGCGTCGGCTGTGTTTCCAAGTTGCAGGTCAGGCGGTGACGTCATTTCCGGGGTCACAAGCGGTGGCTGTTACAGGCAGCGTGCGGAGTGGTGTCCTTTCCGTTGGGTCGGTGCGCTTTACTGACGGTCGGTCAGTGGGGGGTCAGTGTGTGGTTTTTACTCTCTTCTTCCCCGCTACAGGTGGCAGCTGGCGGGGCTTCAGCAGTCCAGGCATCTGGCGGCAGGTCGTGCGTTTCCTCGCTGTGCGGGCGCAGCATTGTCTATATTCATTGCAGGGACCTCTTGTGGCAGCTGTCACTTTGTTCTCTGTGATCGGTACAGGTAGGTCTAGGGTTGGTGGGGGGGGGGGGTGCGGGCTGTCGCTTGCCCTTTTTCTTTGCTAGCACTGTTGAATTCATGTCGATGTGCCTGTTGATTTGTCTGCTGGGATTTTCATTGTTCCATGCCACCCCACGACCAGGGTGCGTTTCTCTTCACAGGTCGTCCAGAGATTCCAGTTCTTGGTACAGGTAGGTTCACCTTCATCTAGCGGGGGAGGGGCGGTGGCACTGGTATCTGGTAGGTGGGATGCAGTGTCACCTTTTCTTACTCTGCCAGCCTTGCCTTTCCACTCCTTGCTGGGTCGGCTTCCCCCGCATCAGGTCCTTATGGGGGGGGTCGCGGGTACTGGAGTGGGGGTCTGGGCTTTGAGGCGTCCTCTACTCCAGGTTCCCCCGGGTCACTTCGCCTGCTACCCCTGGTCCACTTCCCAATTAGGTTAACTTGCACTAGCCAGTCTTTGCAGGTTGCCGGGACTCTAGTCCAGCCTGTTGGCCACGGGGCTGCTTTTCCATACGTTGGCAGCACTCATTCACGCCTTGTCACTGGGTCCCGCTAGGGTTCATTGTAGCTTCGGGGTAGGTCACGTTCAGAGTTGCTTCTTCATTTCTCCCGTTTGTCGTTCCCACCACAGTACACGTACACTCTGTTCAGGTGGTTTGCTCTAAGTCATCACGAATTTGGTTAGGGGTGGCACAGCTCGCTCTGGGCGTCATTTGTTCAGTGCATACATCTAAATGTTGTTACAGGTGGAATTCTCTGTTCATTCGGACGCTTCAGGTGCGTACTGTGGCCTTTTTCACTCAGGGGTAGTTAGGGGTTTACATTCCAGGATCTGTCACGTCTTCGGATGCGTACAGGCTGAGGTTTCATTTTTAATTGATTTGATGCAATCTTCTCGCCTGTACATTCATACGTCATACGTGCACGTCACTAACATGCCTATCTCTGCCTACCACGGTCTGTAGGTATTAAGCCCTGAGTGTTCGTTTTTAATTGCCTGTCCTGCGCCACAGGTTGCTCGGCCTAACGCTACACTCACGCAGGGGGTCACGGTCATTAGCTTCTTCAGGCGCCTGGTTTGGCATCAACTGCACACATCATTACGTTAGGGCAGGTGGGCTTGGTCAGGTCGGTAGGTGGTGTTGACTGGTGGTTATTTATGTTTCGTTCACAGATTGGGAGCATGTCGCATATCTCTGAAAGCGTGGAGTTTGCGTTCATCCCTTCCACGCCAGCTGGCCCTTCCACACCAGCTGGTCCTTCCACACCAGCAAGGGGCTCGGAGATCGGCAGCACGCCTTCCTTAAGGAGCTGGACCATACCCAAGCTCATTGCCGAACTTCATTCCAGGGGCATTCCTTTCTCGGCGTCGGCCAGGAAGGCGGAGTTATTCAGGCTCCTTTTTCGAAACCCATCCCAGCCTCTTCCTTCCACCAGTGCGGAGCATGCGTCCCTCCTCACCGCTTTGACACAAATCCATACGGTGTTAAATACTCTTTCATCTTCGGTCCAGCTTTTAAAAGATAGGATGGATGTGCTGGAGGCCCGTCCGGACAATGTGGTGGTTCCGGTAGCTTCTTCAGCTCCTGGTCCATCTGGAACTCCTGCAGGTATCACTGGCGGGCCACTACCGCTGGCTGATCCTTCTGTGGCTGTTTTTTTTCCTTCTGTTACCCCTACCCATTTTGTCCCGGCCAATCTGAGAAAGGACATCCTGGAAGGGAAGGACATTAACCTGGCATCCCTGCTCATTGCCTCACAGGACATTGTGGAGAACAAGGCGTATGCTTGCGGGGAGGTCTCGTGGTCCTTAGGACCCAGGATCCCAGGCTGAACCGTAAGCTCAACATTGCTGAGTTTGTCCTTGCGTTTGGGATTTTCAGGGATGTCATTTGTGGTGTTAGTCCCGGCAGGAGGGAGGAGTTGGACCTGTATCTGCATAAGATAGTCGATTTGGCCCACAAGTATGGTGGCAGCACCTTTTACAATTATCATAAGTCTTTTTCGTCTAAGGTCGCTGCCATGTGGGCTCAGTTTCAGGTGGTTTCATGTTGGAGTGTCATTGACACAGAATTGTTTTGCAGGCATTTTGCTGGTCAGAGATCTCCAACGTGTGCTACCTGTCAGTCTGCTGCTCACACCACCAACTGGTGTCCCAATGTTGATCATCCAGGGGTAGCTGGGACCAGTAGGTCAGTGTCTGGCAGTCCATCCTTAGGGTCCTCAGGGCTGGTTAACAAGCTTGGCAGGCCCATCCATGTGCTGGGCAGGTCACAGCTGTGTAATAATTACAATTACACCTCATGTAATTACAACCAGTGCAGACTGCTGCATGTCTGTGCAAACTGTTTTAGGGCCCATCCCAAAACCGCCTGTCCAGTCAAGCCATCCAGTGTATCTTGACTGAGCCGGGTCAATGTCTCCAAGTTGGGGTTCTGGCTGGATCACCACCCATCCCCGGCTCTCAAGCAGTTTTTGATGGATGGTTTTGTGGAGGGTTTCCATACGGGCCTGATTACCCTTCCATTGCACTCACACGAGTGTGATAATCTGGTGTCTGCCGTTACCAATCCTGAATTAGTGGATGACTTGTTGAGGGTGGAATTGTCCAAGGGATTCGTTATTGGGCCTTTTTCTTCCCTGCCTTTTGATTTATGGAGAGTGAGCCCCATCGGGGTAATAAATACCGATTAATTTACGATCTGTCGGCTCCTCATTTGTCACCGGAAGAGTTCTCCTTGAAGTACGCTTCAGTGGATTCCGCGGTTCAGCATATCCTACGGTTAGGGAGAGGGGCATGGTTGTCAAAGGCGGACATTGCAGATGCCTTTAAACTCCTCCCGATCATGCCATCTCTCTGGCAATGGTACGGTGTCAGATGGCGGGAGCAGTTTTACTTCGCCACCAAGCTGACGTTCGGGTCCAAGAGCAGCCCTTGGCTTTTTGATACGTTTGCCACTGCGCTTGAGTGGATCCTTTCTGCACAGCTGGGGTGTGGCAAGGTTATTCATTATTTGGATGATTTCCTGCTGCTGGAAAGCCGAGCACGGCCGCCCAAGGATCTCGCCACTCTCACTGAGTTGTTCAGGGATCTGAACGTCCCCTTGGCTGTCCACAAGATCGAAGGGGCCATCCACCGTGATCACGTTTCTGGGGATCACCTTGGACACCGTCCGCATGATCGCTTGTCTACCTCAGGACAAGCTGATCAGGATCCGGGGGGTCATTCACGATTTAGTTAGGTCCCCGGTATGTTCTAAGAGAGAGCTGCAGTCTCTCTTGGGCATGCTTAATTTTGCTATGAGAATCATCCCACAAGGCAGGTCCTTTGTCTCCCGCCTGTTGGCTCTCCTTCCGCTCTACCGAGACTCGGTGGTGCGTTTGGGGGCCGGCGCCAAGGCGGATCTGCTGATGTGGGATCAGTTCTTATGCAGCTGGAATGGGGTTGCCTTATTCATCCGACCACCCACGGCAGCCTCCCCGAGGGTGTACTCGGATGCCGCGGCCTCGGTGGGGTTTTCGGCCATTTTCGGGGGTCAGTGGCTCGCAGGCCCCTGGCCTTCTGAAGTAGCTGATATTCCAGAGTTTGCCAGGACATCAGCACTTTTCGAGATTTTCCCTATTGTGGCTGCTGCCTGCACCTGGGGTCCCTCGTGGTCTGGGCAGACCGTCATCTTTTTTACCGACAACAGCGCCACTGCTGAGATCATCAACAGGGGGAGATCTTCTTCTCTGTTGATCATGTCATTCATGTGCAGGTTGACTTGGTTAGGCCTCAAGTTCAATTTTCATTTTCAAGGGCAATTTGTGATGGGGGTCGATAACGGGGCGGCAGATGCCTTGTCCAGAGCTGACCTTCCTTGTTTCTTTCTGCAGCATCCGGAGGCAGATCGAAAGGGCTTGCCTGTCCCGTCTTTTGCCCAGCTGACGTTGGACTAGTCGCTCTCGGGACTCAAGCGGCCTGCCTTATCAATGCTTCCTTGTCCGCTAACACTCTCAAGGCATACAGAACGGGGTGGAGGTGTTTTGGTGGTTTCTCGTCCCGTTACCCTGGCGCCAGGGTGGTTGATGTTAAGTTCCTCTTGGCATTTATGGCTCATTGTCATGGTAATCTGTCTTTGTCCCACAGCACCATTAAATCGTACCTGGCTGGCATTCATCATTTCCTTTCCCTACTCCATCCTGGGTCATCGTCAGTTTTTGCTGCTCATCCCATCAGGGCCATGCTCAAGGGTATACAGAAGATGCAAGGTAGACCAGTGGTCAGACGGTTACCTATCTCGGGGGTGATCTTCCGGGGGCTGTCAGATTTGTTGTCCCGCTCTCCTTTCGGGTTGGGTCCCAGCCTGGTCCTGAAAGCTGCGGTATACCTTAGCTTCTTTGGGTTCCTCAGGCCGGGGGAGGTGTCCAGGGCGGGGCCCCACGCTCCAGTTCTCCTCAGAGGCGATCTCATCAGGTTGGCAGATCACTTTGTACTACAGCTCCCCAGGTGCAAGAACTCTCAGGTAGGGCTAGGTTTGGCCATCCATTATTACAGGCCTGGCACGGCCTGGTGTCCTGTGGTAGTACTGGATCAGCTCATGGGCTTGTTCGCTGCTACCCCGCTTGACAGCCCTTTTCTCCCCTTTCCTACGCGGGCCCTAACTTCCAGTCTCTTCATTTCCCATGTCAGGCTTTTGATTGGCAGGCTGGGTTATGACCCTGGTCAGTACTCAGGGCACTCGTTCAGGATTGGGGCGGCATCTGCGGCTTCTAAGCAGGGGGTACCGTCGCATGTCATTCAGTATATGGGGCGTTAGCGATCATCGTGTTATAAGAGGTATATACCGAATCCCCATGTAGAGGTGAAGCAGGCTTTTACTGTTTTGTTGGATTAACTGTCATGTTTGCTTTTCATTAAATTCTCTTTCATACCTAGTCAGTGTCATTTTTGCCCTCTTTTAGGCGTACTCTCACGGGCGACCATGGCACAACTCAGGTCGCCAGGGTTGGGGGTAGGCGGTCACGGCTTCTATTCAGTTTCCAGTATCCAGACTCTGACTACAAATGATTTTACTGTTACATATGTGGGGGACAGGTGTTTTTACTATGTGGGGACATGTGTTTTGGGGAAATGTGTGTTTACTTTGTGTGTTTTACATTGTGGGGACACTAGACTGGTGATCAGTGAGTAAAAAGCTGTAAAAAACTGCTCATACTCACTGATCACCAGCCGGCTGCAGCGATCCGCTCTCCTCTCCTCACCGAAAACTTCTGTGTGAGGAGAGGAGAGCCGATCGCCTAGCAACCGGCTCTCTGTTTACATCACATGATGGCTGTGATTGGATACGGCCGTCATGTGATCAGGAGGGCCAATCACAGAGCCCATCTGCCGATCTAAGAGGCACCGTGTCCAGGTGAAACAAGCGCATCGGGATCGCGCCGCTGCGCAGGAACGCGAGCGATCCCCCTCCTTCTGAGGAACGTTCCTGAATGTCCACTCAGAAGGAGAGAGCGCCCACCTGGCTGTATATGTACAGTGGCTGGGTGGGAAGTAGTTAAAGCGGAGTTTCACCCAAAAATGGAAATTACGCTTTAAGTGAAGGTGACCCCTTCACATGCCACATTTGGCATGTCATTTTTTTTGGAGGGGAGCGGAGAGGAGGGGGAGAGGAGCGGGGCTTCGTTCGACCCCCCACAATGCTGGACCATGGGACAGGTGAGTGTCCGATTATTAAAAGTCAGCAGCTACACTTTTTGTAGCTGCTGACTTTATATGAGTGGAACTCCGCTTTAAGAGAGTCTGGGAAAATGCCAGGAGAGAGACAGAGAGATTGAAAAATGTGGGTTAGAGAGTGTAGGATAGAGTCAGAGGGTGACTGCATTAAGAGGCAACAGGGTCCAGGGGACAGGTGGTTAGGTGGCATTAGAAATAAGTTTAGCACCCTGTCTATAGTAGCAGGGTTGAATAAGGGAAGTGTTGATTGTACCTGTGGACATGGGGTGTTAAGTAGGGGGATATTTGTAGAGTGGAGATTTCATCAGGAATTTAATCAATTTTATTTTTGAAATGATTGGCGATCTCCTGGGTAGTGAGTGAGTTAGTGGGTGTAGGAAGTGGAGAGTTAAAGCTAGAGAAGAGTTGACGGGGACTGGATGAGAAGGTGTTTATGAGAGTAATAAAATAGATCTGCTTGACAGTGTGGATGTCAGGGAAATTCCCCGTCTGTTGTCACCAATCTGCGCTCAGTGCGCATGCGCGGCAAAACGGCGCATCGGCGCATGCGCGTGCGCGGCGGGACGGCGCTTCGGCGTGCTCGGGTGCGCGCACCGGCACAACGACGAATGCGCGTGCGCAATAGCTCGCCAATGGGACTACAGGCGGGCCTATTTAAACAGACGCAGTAACACTATCTGGTTGCTGGTTTGTCAGCTTTACTGTGTTTCCTTGTGCCTGAAAGAAGTTAAAGTTCTCCTGCTGTGACCCGGACCGGATTTGACTACGCTTCTGCTTCTCCCGAACCTGACCCCCTTGGCTTGCTAAACGGACTTCTACCTCTCTCCTTGTGCTTGACCCTCGGCCTGTGACCCGGATCTGCTGCCTGTCTCCAGCCCTCTACCTTCTGCCTGTACCCTGGACTTCTTGCCTAACCTGACTAGTCTGGTGTTTTTTGCTAAACTCCTAAACGGACTTGTGCCTTTGCTGCTGGTTGCTGTTTGACCCTGTCTACCCTTGGTGTTTGACTCCCGGCCTGTTCTTCAGACTCATCCCTGCTAGATTCTTCAGCAAGACACCTCTACCTGCTGGTGGCCAGTGCTCCCTCGTGCTGTCCTCTCCCTGTCTCACCTCCAGGGGGCGGAGTGCGCTTGGGTGCAAGGGTGAACCACTCTCGGCATCTCGGCCTCGGTAAGTACGTAGTCTGATAGTACAAACCAGCCAGATGTCTGAGGCCGACAGAGTGCGTTCCCCATTTGACACCCTCTGCCAGCAGGTCTCCACCCTAACGGACACTGTCCAAAGACTCCAAGAGGGATATACTCAGATTGATGGCCGTCTTCAACAGCTCACCGGTCTCCTAGGACCAGGCCCCACAGCTGCCACCTCTGCCAACACCGCCACCAACTCCCAAGTACCTACGAGTTCTACAGTAGTGATGGCCACCCCTGAACCCAGGGTCCCTATTCCGGAACGTTTTTCGGGTGTCCGCAAAAAATACCGGGCCTTTAAAAACGCCTGCTCCCTCTACCTTGCCCTCCAACCAAGGACCTTCTCTTCGGAAGCAGTAAAAGTGGGGTTTATCATCTCTCTCTTAACGGATGACCCTCAAGCCTGGGCCCATGGCCTGATGGAGCAACAGAGCCCCATATTGGACTCAGTAGAGACATTTTTTGAACATATGGCTCAATTATACGATGATCCCCAGCGATCAGCCACGGCCGAGTCCGTCCTCCATAGCCTAACTCAGGGGAGAAGACCGGTGGAAGACTATACGTCGGAATTTAGGAAATGGTCCGCCGACACCAAATGGAATGAGGCGGCCCTCAGATACCAATACCGCCAGGGACTATCTGAGACTCTCAAGGACGAGCTGGCCAGGATCGAAACCCCCACTACCTTGGAGAACCTGATCCAATCCGCCATACAACTCGATAGGCGTCTGCGTGAACGACGGGCGGAGCGATTTCAATCTCCTCGTCCCAACTGGCCTCCATCCAGGACTGTACCTCACTACCCACCAACCTCTGCGCCTGCAGTCACACCTCTTCCTGAGCCAGAACCCATGCAGCTCGGGTTGGTTCGGGCTCCCCTGACTCCCGAGGAAAAACAGCGAAGGCGCCAGGCCAATCTGTGCCTATATTGCGGGGGTGCCGGCCACTTCCTCCTCAACTGCCCCGTAAGACCTAGTAAGTCTATCTCTAAAGACACTTTAAACTATCAACTCTTTGACAACCCTCAGTCTTAGGTCATTCTCTTTGTGTCTCTACAGCTGCCGGAAGGGGCAATCCGCCTCCCGGCAATTATTGATTCTGGAGCCTGCAGCTGCTTCCTGGACTCTGCCTTAGCCTCAAGATTCCATGTCCCCACTCAACCTAAGGACCACTGCCTTCAGATCCACCTGGCGGATGGGTCCTTGCCCCGTTCAGGGCTGATCACGCAGGAAACCAAGCCTATCCTTGCCATCTCTGACTCGGGTCATCAAGAACTTCTCCGGTTAGACCTCATACCTTCCCCGATGTTCCCCATCATCCTGGGTCTTCCCTGGCTACAGGCACACGAGCCCCTCATAAATTGGGTGAAGAAAGAGGTTAGCTTCACCTCCTCCTATTGTTCCCAGAACTGTCTTGCCTCTGCCTCTACGGTCTGCGCTTCCATGATCGCCAAGCCGGACAACCTACAGCATGTTCCTTCAGTCTATCTAGAATTCTGGGACGTGTTCGATAAGCAGCAAGCCGACCATCTACCACTAGTGATGAGCCGAACACCCCCGGGTTCGGTTCGCACCAGAACCCGCGAACGGACCGAAAGTTCGTACGAACATTAGAACCCTATTAAATACAATGGATGCGAACGTTCGAATTCTAAAGTGCTAATTATAACAACTATTATGCATGTTATTGTCCTAAAAAGGGTTTGGGAACCCGGGTTGTGCACCAGGGGACATGTATCAATGCAAAAAGAAGTTTTAAAAACGGTTGTTTTTCGGGAGCAGTCATTTTAATGATGCATAAAGTGAAAAAAAAAAAGTCAAATATTCCTTTAAATATCGTACCTGGAGGGTGTCTAAAGTATGCCTGTGAAGTGCCACGTGTTTCCCGTGTTTAGAACTGTCCCTGCACAAAATGACACTTCTAAAGGAAAAAAAAGCCATTTAAAACTGCTTGCGGCTTTAATGTAATGTCTGGTCCCGGTAATATGGATGAAAATCTTTAAGAAAAATGGCATAGCTACCCCATGACCCCCCCCCCCCTACCCCAGCCCATTACCAGCCCCTTTGGGTCTTGTATGGATATTAAGGGGAACCTTAAATAAAAAAGGCCCTATATACTCTGAACAGCCGTATACAGGCAGTGCATACAAGACAGGGACTGTAGGTTTGTTCTTATGTAGAATCTGTTTGTAATTTTGAACAGGTACATTGTTTAAGTGTAGCTCCAGCCCAAAAATCTATTTTTAAACTTTTTGGAAAACATAGGTAAGGGTTATCACCCCTGTAACATTTGTTTTGCTGTCTGTGCCCCTGTTCAGAACATTTCACCTCACTTTCCGTCCCAATGACAACTGTTTTTGAAATGTGGTGTTTTTCTTGAAACAAGGATTGCTGATAAAGCATCAGTACAGAGGAGACACCTTTCTCCCATATTAATTCTTACAGGAGAGAATTTTTCTTCCAAGGGGTAGATTTCCTCTCACTTCCTGTTGTCTTCTTGCGTTTGCAAGTAGTAGTCGTTTGTAAGTTGGATGTTTGAAAGTAGGGACCTGCCGTATATACTCTGCAGAAATAGGCCCCTTAGTTGTTGGTGTTGGCACAACACTGTAAGCACTCACAGTTACTCTTGGTTGGTGCTGGAACGCCCTGCTGTCAACTATTATATCAGGAATTTTAATTACATATAATTGTTGAACAGTGGTAGTAAAAATTGGGCCTTTGATGGTGGTGCTGGTGCCACAACACTGTAAGCCCTGACAGTTACTCTTGGTGGGTGCAGCAATGGGCCCTGCTGTGAATTATTAGATCAAGAATTGTAATTGCATGCCCCTGTTGAACAGGGGCTGAAAAATTGGGCCTTTCGTGGTGGTGGTGGTGGTGGTGGTGTTGCCACAACACTGTAAGCCCTCAGAGTTACTCTTGGTGGGTGCAGGAATGGGCCCTGCTGTGAATTATTAGATCAAGAATTGTAATTACATGCCCCTTTTGAACAGGGGCTGAAAAATTGGGCCTTTGGTGGTGGTGGTGGTGGTGGCGTTGCCACAACACTGTAAGCCCTCAGAGTTACTCTTGGTGGGTGCAGCAATGGGCCCTGCTGTGAATTATTAGATCAAGAATTGTAATTGCATGCCCCTGTTGAACAGGGGCTGAAAAATTGGGCCTTTCGTGGTGGTGGTGGTGGTGGTGGTGTTGCCACAACACTGTAAGCCCTCAGAGTTACTCTTGGTGGGTGCAGGAATGGGCCCTGCTGTGAATTATTAGATCAAGAATTGTAATTACATGCCCCTTTTGAACAGGGGCTGAAAAATTGGGCCTTTCGTGGTGGTGGTGGTGGTGGCGTTGCCACAACACTGTAAGCCCTCAGAGTTACTCTTGGTGGGTGCAGCAATGGGCCCTGCTGTGAATTATTAGATCAAGAATTGTAATTGCATGCCCCTGTTGAACAGGGGCTGAAAAATTGGGCCTTTCATGGTGGTGGTGGTGGTGGTGGTGTTGCCACAACACTGTAAGCCCTCAGAGTTACTCTTGGTGGGTGCAGGAATGGGCCCTGCTGTGAATTATTAGATCAAGAATTGTAATTACATGCCCCTTTTGAACAGGGGCTGAAAAATTGGGCCTTTCGTGGTGGTGGTGGTGGTGGCGTTGCCACAACACTGTAAGCCCTCAGAGTTACTCTTGGTGGGTGCAGGAATGGGCCCTGCTGTGAATTATTAGATCAAGAATTGTAATTGCATGCACCTGTTGAACAGGGGCTGAAAAATTGGGCCTTAGGCACTGGTGGCACAACACTACAACCCCTCACAGATACTGTACTTGGAGCACAGCAATGAGCCCTGTTGCAAAGTATTGCTTAAAAAATTGTAATGACACGCCCCTGTTAAACAGGGGCTGAAAAATTGGGCCTTAGGCACTGGTGCCACAACACTCCAACCCCTCTCAGATACTGTACTTGGAGCACAGCAATGAGCCCTATGGCAAATTATTGCTAAAAAAAATTGTAATTACACGCCCCTGTAAAACAGGGGCTGAAAAATTGGGCCTTAGCCACTGGTGGCGGCACCCATAAACAAAAATGATCTTCCAAGCTATCATCATCAATCGTATCATTGAGGACTCGGAGGAGGAGGATAGCCAGTCAACATAACAGCACAGGCACTCAGCATCAGCATCAGTCTTGAAGGGATGTGACATGTTAAAATCAATTAGTCTGTTATATCAGCATCAGGTGTGTGGTAGCTGGTGGTGATCCAAGACTGGTTCATCTTGATGAAAGTCAGTCGATCAACCGAGTCGGTGGACAGGCGCACCCTGTGATCCGTGACAAATCCTCCAGCAGCACTGAATGTGCGTTCCGAAAGAACGCTGGATGCAGGACAGGCCAGTAGCTCAATTGCATACTGTGCAAGCTCTGGCCAGTGATCCATCCTCAAGACCCAGTAAGCCAGAGGATTTTCGGTGGGGAAGGTGTCCAAGTCTGACCTTGCCCCTAGATATTCCTGCACCATGTTTATCAGACGCTGGCGATGGTTGCTGGAACCGATCATACTTTGGGGCTGCGGACTAAAGAATTGTCTGAACGCATCGGTCAGACGGCCACCTTCCCCACCGCTCCTTCTTTGACTGGCCGAAGCCTCAGCAACTCGTTGTCCAGGACCAGGAGTTTGTAACCTCCCAGTCTCTGGGAACGCGTTGCACAGACCTTTCTGCAAGGCCTCCCGGAGTTGTCTCATCCTCTGCTCCCTCTGCGACGGTAACATAAGGTCCGCAACCTTACCCTTGTACCGTGGATCAAGGAGAGTGGCCAGCCAGTAATGGTCCCTCTCCTTGATCCGAAGAATACGAGGATCCTTCCGCAGACTTTGCAGGATCAGGGAGGCCATGCAGCGTAGGTTTGCTGAGGCATTCGCTCCGGAGTCCTCTGGGTCACTAAGGACGACATGATCCGCAGCCACCTCCTCCCAGCCACGTACAAGTCCACTGGTTTCTTGGGACTGTAAATCATCCCTAAAAGACTGCTGCTGATGATGCTGAGTGCCAGCCTCCACCTCCATGCTGACACAATCCTCCTCCTCCTCCTCCTCCTCCTCTTCCTGTACGATGGGTGGGACAGAAGGAACACTGTCTGGGTAAAGGGGGCCTTGAGAGGCAAGGAAGTCCTCCTCTTCCTGCCTCTGTTCTGCCTCAAGTGCCCTGTCCATTATTCCACGCAGCGTGTGCCCCAACAGGTGGACAAGAGGTACAGTGTCACTGATGCATGCACTGTCACTGCTCACCATCCTCGTGGCCTCCTCAAATGGTGCCAGGACAGTGCATGCATCCCTGATCATGCCCCACTGGCGTGGAGGAAAAAAACCAAGCTCCCCTGACCCTGTCCTGGTGCCGTAGTCGCACAGGTACTCATTGATGGCCCTCTGCTGCGTGTGCAGCCGCTGCAGCATGGCCAACGTTGAGTTCCACCTGGTGGGCATGTCACATATAAGGCGGTTCTTGGGCAGGTTCAACTCCTTTTGCAGCTCAGCCATGCGAGCACTGGCATTATAAGATCTGCGGAAATGCTCACAGACTTTCCTGGCCTGCCTCAGGACATCCTGTAAGCCCGGGTACCTGCCCAAGAACCGCTGCACCACCAGGGTCAGTTGTCCCTGTCGGAGGGCGGAGAGGAGGTTGGTGCCATTGTCGCAAACCACCATTCCTGGCTTAAGGTGGCGTGGCGTCAACCACCTCTCGGCCTGGCCCTGCAGAGCAGACAGGATCTCTGCCCCAGTGTGGCTTCTGTCCCCCAAACACACCAGCGCAAGCACGGCATGGCATCTTTTTGCCTGCGTACTTGCGTAGCCCCTTGAACGGCTACGGAGCACCGCTGGTTCATAGGACAAACCACAGGAAGAGGCCATGGAGGAAGAAGAAGAGGAGGGGGTGGAGGAGAGAGGTGTGTCACAACCAGTAGTAGCATTTTGGAGGCGTGGCGGTGGAACAACCTCCAACACTACTGCACCTTGTCCTGCATCCTTCCCAGCTGCCAAAAGAGTGACCCAATGGGCCGTGAAAGAAAGGTAACGTCCCTGTCCATGCCTGCTGGACCATGAGTCAGCGGTAATATGCACCTTACCGCTGACCGCCCTGTCCAGCGAGGCCAAGACATTGCCTTCCACATGCCGGTAGAGAGCCGGAATAGCCTTCCGTGAGAAAAAGTGGCGTTTGGGAACCTGCCACTGAGGAACCGCACATTGCACAAACTCACGGAAGGGGGCCGAGTCTACCAACTGAAAAGGCAGCAGTTGAAGCGCTAGCAATTTAGCCAAGCTAGCATTCAACCGCTGGGCATGTGGATGGCTGGGAGTGAACTTCTTTTGACGGTCCAGCAGCTGGGGCAGGGAAATTTGCCTGCTAGAATCGGACGTCGGTGTACTGCTAGCAGAGTGGCCGCAAGTACTTGGCTGTGACACACCTAATTCTACACCTTCATTCCTCTCAGTGCATGTTTCAGAGAGGACTGAAGTTATAGTGGGGTTGGAGATCCCAGCTGATGCGGTGCAAGGAGAGGTCCGCTTTGTTCTTTGGTGTGGGTCTTTGAGGTAGGCTTGCTAACGAGCTGCATGGCAGGTCAACATATGTCTGGTCAGGCATGTGGTACCCAAGCGGCTGATGTTTTGGCCACGCGATATACGCTTGAGACATATGTTGCAAACAGCAGCTGTGCGATCTGATGCACTAGCCTCAAAAAAGGCCCACACCAAAGAACTTTTTGAATGACGGGCAGAGGCAGCGCCCTGCACAGGCGGAGCTCTGCGGTGTGATTCCGTCGGTGTACTGCCCTTACGCTGGCCACCAAAGGGCATCCTGCCTCGTTGGAGATGTGCCTCCTCCTCATCCTCCTCCTCCTCCTCTCTCCTATTAGGCACCCACGTGGAGTCAGTGACCTCATCATCCCCTCCCTCCTCATCACTGGAGCCAATCTGGCAGTATGCTGCAGCTGCTGGAACATGACTGCCAGATTGGTGTCCTTCTTGAGCATCCCCTCTGTCTGCTCTCACGCTACTGCCTTCCTGTAGCTGGGTTTCATCATCAGACCCTTCGAAACGCTGGGCATCCTCCTGGAGCATGTACCCAACACTGTGCTCAAACAGTTCGGGGGACTCCTCAGGAGGAGGACATGGTGGGTCTAGGGAAGGAGTGACTGATGATGAGTCTGACATTGATACCAGGGAAGAGGACGCTTTGGCAGCTGCTTTGCCAGTACCCTGAGCCTGGGTGAGAGAGGATGAGGAGGAGGAGGAGGGCTTGGTCATCCACTCTACCAAGTCTTCGGCATGATGTGGCTCAACATGTCCAGCTGCTGAAAAGAAGGACAAGCGTGTCCCATGGCCATGTGCTGATGACAATGCACCGCGTCCACGACCAGCACTGTTGCCCCCAGACACAGAGCCTGCTTGCCCTCTTTTATTGCCTCCTGACTGTCTGCCTCTCCTTGTTTGCCTTCCAGACATTCTAATAGATGGCCTGCAGGGAGATGGGAAAAAAGCAATAAGGGCTACCTTCAGGTGTCCTTCTCTGTCCCTTTACTTAAGGATTTCTAAATATGGTTGAGGATGATTGCTTTTGCACAGAATAGCACAACGACAATTTCCCTGACTGTCCAAAAAACAAGGATTTCAAAGATGGTTGATGAGGAATGCTTTAGCACACTATAGCACAAGGAGAATTTCCCTCACTGTCCTTCCCTGTCCCTAGAAACAAGGATTCGCACAGTAAAACACACTGACACTCTCCCTACCTATAGTTTTCTGTCCCTAGAAAAAATGTTTTTTTAAAGCACACTATAGCACAAGGAGAATTCCCTCACTGTCTTTCCCTGTCCCTAGAAACAAGGATTCGCACAGTAAAACACACTGACACTCTCCCTACCTATAGTTTTCTGTCCCTAGAAAAAATGTTTTTTTAAAGCACACTATAGCACAAGGAGAATTCCCTCACTGTCCTTCCCTGTCCCTAGAAACAAGGATTCGCACAGTAAAACACACTGACACTCTCCCTACCTATAGTTTTCTGTCCCTAGAAAAAATGTTTTTTTAAAGCACACTATAGCACAAGGAGAATTCCCTCACTGTCCTTCCCTGTTCCTAGAAACAAGGATTCGCACAGTAAAACACACTGACACTCTCCCTACCTATAGTTTTCTGTCCCTAGAAAAAATGTTTTTTTAAAGCACACTATAGCACAAGGAGAATTCCCTCACTGTCCTTCCCTGTCCCTAGAAACAAGGATTCGCACAGTAAAACACACTGACACTCTCCCTACCTATAGTTTTCTGTCCCTAGAAAAAATGTTTTTTTTTAAAGCACACTATAGCACAAGGAGAATTTCCCTCACTGTCCTTCCCTGTCCCTAGAAACAAGGATTATCACAGTGAAAGAAACTGACAGTCTTCCTACCTATAGTTTTCTGTCCCTAGAAAAAATGTTTTTTTAAAGCACACTATAGCACAAGGAGAATTTCCCTCACTGTCCTTCCCTGTCCCTAGAAACAAGCATTCGCACAGTAAAACACACTGACACTCTCCCTACCTATAGTTTTCTGTCCCTAGAAAAAATGTTTTTTTAAAGCACACTATAGCACAAGGAGAATTCCCTCACTGTCCTTCCCTGTCCCTAGAAACAAGGATTCGCACAGTAAAACACACTGACACTCTCCCTACCTATAGTTTTCTGTCCCTAGAAAAAATGTTTTTTTAAAGCACACTATAGCACAAGGAGAATTCCCTCACTGTCCTTCCCTGTCCCTAGAAACAAGGATTCGCACAGTAAAACACACTGACACTCTCCCTACCTATAGTTTTCTGTCCCTAGAAAAAATGTTTTTTTAAAGCACACTATAGCACAAGGAGAATTCCCTCACTGTCCTTCCCTGTCCCTAGAAACAAGGATTCGCACAGTAAAACACACTGACACTCTCCCTACCTATAGTTTTCTGTCCCTAGAAAAAATGTTTTTTTAAAGCACACTATAGCACAAGGAGAATTTCCCTCACTGTCCTTCCCTGTCCCTAGAAACAAGGATTCGCACAGTAAAACACACTGACACTCTCCCTACCTATAGTTTTCTGTCCCTAGAAAAATTTTTTTTTTAAAGCACACTATAGCACAAGGAGAATTTCCCTCACTGTCCTTCCCTGTCCCTAGAAACAAGGATTCGCACAGTAAAACACACTGACACTCTCCCTACCTATAGTTTTCTGTCCCTAGAAAAAATGTTTTTTTAAAGCACACTATAGCACAAGGAGAATTCCCTCACTGTCCTTCCCTGTCCCTAGAAACAAGGATTCGCACAGTAAAACACACTGACACTCTCCCTACCTATAGTTTTCTGTCCCTAGAAAAAATGTTTTTTTAAAGCACACTATAGCACAAGGAGAATTCCCTCACTGTCCTTCCCTGTCCCTAGAAACAAGGATTCGCACAGTAAAACACACTGACACTCTCCCTACCTATAGTTTTATGTCCCTAGAAAAAATGTTTTTTTAAAGCACACTATAGCACAAGGAGAATTTCCCTCACTGTCCTTCCCTGTCCCTAGAAACAAGGATTCGCACAGTAAAACACACTGACACTCTCCCTACCTATAGTTTTCTGTCCCTAGAAAAAATGTTTTTTTAAAGCACACTATAGCACAAGGAGAATTCCCTCACTGTCCTTCCCTGTCCCTAGAAACAAGGATTCGCACAGTAAAACACACTGACACTCTCCCTACCTATAGTTTTCTGTCCCTAGAAAAAATGTTTTTTTAAAGCACACTATAGCACAAGGAGAATTCCCTCACTGTCCTTCCCTGTCCCTAGAAACAAGGATTCACACAGTAAAACACACGGACACTCTCCCTACCTATAGTTTTCTGTCCCTAGAAAAAATGTTTTTTTAAAGCACACTATAGCACAAGGAGAATTTCCCTCACTGTCCTTCCCTGTCCCTAGAAACAAGGATTCGCACAGTAAAACACACTGACACTCTCCCTACCTATAGTTTTCTGTCCCTAGAAAAAATGTTTTTTTAAAGCACACTATAGCACAAGGAGAATTTCCCTCACTGTCCTTCCCTGTCCCTAGAAACAAGGATTCGCACAGTAAAACACACTGACACTCTCCCTACCTATAGTTTTCTGTCCCTAGAAAAAATGTTTTTCTAAAGCACACTATAGCACAAGGAGAATTCCCTCACTGTCCTTCCCTGTCCCTAGAAACAAGGATTCGCACAGTAAAACACACTGACACTCTCCCTACCTATAGTTTTCTGTCCCTAGAAAAAATGTTTTTTTAAAGCACACTATAGCACAAGGAGAATTCCCTCACTGTCCTTCCCTGTCCCTAGAAACAAGGATTCGCACAGTAAAACACACTGACACTCTCCCTACTGTGAGGGGGTTAGCTCGGCAGCGGGTGTGTGTGACCCCCGGGATGGGCTCCCCACACAAAAACAGGCTCAGCAGACGGAGGTTGTGGTTTTCAAAATCAAAAAGGTGCCGTTTATTTTCTATTTACAGTGACAAAAACACAGCAAAGCAAAAGAAACAAACAAAATAAATCCTGGTCAACTTGACCTCTGACTAAACATACAGGTTTCCTAACTAACAACTGGGATCAGCCTAGTGCTGTCCTAGTCCCTGGTTTTAAATGTCCAAGCAAAATATAGCCACACAGGCTTTCTCTCACCGCACAGGGGGTCACTCTCCCTAGACAGTCCACACAGGTCTGCTTCCAGGCATGAGCTAACATCTAATGAAGCTGGGAGTTTCTTATAGAGGCCTAAATGAGCTGACAAGGTTCAGCTGGTCTCATCAACTCCCTGTCTGCACGACGCCCAGCCCTCTCCCTAGAGGTATGAGTCATCCATGAGCCCACTAGTCTCAGCTGGGCTTATACAACTCTCCACCTAGCTGTATAAATCGGCGTAAAGCCTGAATCTGGGCGAAATATATCTACCCCCCTGGATGCAACCAGGTGACTTTACCTTCCTGCTGTCACATACCCCCCCCTCTTGTTTTAACCTCGGGGTTGGAACACCAGCAATCAGGCATTCATGTACTCGAGACAAAGCATCCACATTCCCCATTTGAACGCCAGGGCGATGCTTTACTGTGAAGTTGAATTCCTGGAGGGCCAGGAACCACCTATTCACTCTTCTATTTGTTTCCTTGTTTTGAGCCATCCACTTTAACGGAGCGTGATCCGTAACCATGTCAAAGTGCCTACCTAGCAGGTAGTACCGAAGGGAATCTAGAGCCCACTTCACCGCTAAACACTCCTTTTCAACGGTGGCGTAATTTACCTCATGGGACTTCAACTTCCTGCTGAGGTAAATGACTGGGTGCTCTTCCCCGTTCCAGACCTGGGACAATACTGCTCCTAACCCCACATCTGACGCATCACTTTGTACGACAAAGTCTTTAGAGAAGTCGGGTGAGTACAACACTGGCTGGCTACATAAGGCTTGTTTCAAGAATTGGAATGCTGCCTCAGCCTCGGGGGTCCATTTAATCATGACCGACCCTTTCCCCTTCGTCAGGTTGGTTAGGGGCACAGCCTTAGAAGCAAAGTGGGGAATGAATCGCCGATAATACCCAGCGATTCCCAGAAAGGCTCGTACCTGCTTCTTGCTGTTGGGACGTGGCCAACTCTGGATGGCCTCGACTTTGTTGAGTTGGGGTTTTATTACTCCCCTCCCAATGGTGTACCCAAGATATTTGGCCTCCTCCTGCCCAATGGTACACTTCTTGGGGTTAGCCGTAAACCCTGCTTCCCGAACAGAGTCCAGGACTGCTTGCACTTTTGGCAGATGTGAGGCCCAATCTGTGCTATGGATAATTACGTCATCCAGGTAAGCCGCAGCATACTTCCGATGGGGCCTCAGCATCTGGTCCATTTTCCGCTGGAATGTGGCCGGCGCATTCTGTAACCCGAACGGCATTCTTTTATATTGGAACGCCCCGTCTGGGGTTACAAATGCGGTTTTCTCTTTGGCTGACTTGGCCAGGGGGATTTGCCAATACCCTTTTGTGAGGTCAAGAGTCGTCATGTATCGGGCTGTTCCCAGCCGGTCGATCAACTCATCTATACGTGGCATGGGGTAGGTGTCAAATTTTGTAACTTTGTTCAACTGACGAAAATCGTTACAAAATCGCCAGCTCCCATCCGGTTTAGGCACCAACACAATGGGACTAGACCAATCACTTTGGGACTCCTCTATCACCCCTAAGTTCAGCATTTTCTGTACTTCCTCCCGTATTGCCTCCCGTCGGGCCTCTGGGATCCGATAGGGTTTTAACTTCACCCTTTCACCGGGCGGGGTAATAATGTCATGCTCTACCCCAGATGTTTGTCCCGGCAGCTCAGAGAATACCTCCTTGTTGCGAAGCACAAACTCCTTAACCTCCTGTTGTTGGGGTTGTGACAAGGTGGCTGCGATTCCAACCTCAGGAATCACGCAACCAGTTTGAGCTGGTGACCAAGTGTCTGCGACTAGGGACTCTCTATCCCTCCAGGCTTTCAACAGATTAACGTGATAGATCTGTTCGGGCTTTCGCCTTCCTGGTTGTCTGACCTTGTAATTCACTTCGCTCACTTTTTCCATTATCTCGTAGGGGCCTTGCCATTTGGCAAGGAATTTACTTTCAACCGTAGGGACAAGTACCAATATCCTATCCCCCGGGGAAAAGGTACGGGTCTTGGCTCCACGGTTGTACACTCTCTGCTGTGCCAACTGCGCTTGGGCCAAATGTTCCTTCACGATGGGCATTACCTGTGCAATTCGATCTTGCATCAGGGCGACATGCTCAATCACACTCCTGTGGGGAGAACTCTCACTTTCCCAAGTTTCCTTGGCAATATCCAACAGCCCTCTTGGGTGTCTCCCATACAGTAACTCAAAGGGGGAGAATCCCGTAGAGGATTGGGGCACCTCCCTAATAGCAAACATCAAATAAGGAAGTAGACAGTCCCAATCCTTTCCATCCCTATCCACCACTTTCTTCAACATTTGTTTTAGGGTTTTGTTGAATCTTTCAACCAGCCCATCGGTTTGGGGGTGATACACAGATGTACGTAATTGCGTCACTTTGAACAATTTACACAGCTCCTTCATAACCCGGGACATAAAGGGTGTACCTTGGTCCGTAAGCAGTTCTTTACAAATACCCACCCGGCTAAAAACAAGAGATAGCTCTTTGGCTATGGTTTTGGCCGAGGTATTTCTGAGAGGGATCGCTTCTGGATAACGGGTGGCATAGTCCATTATAACCAATATGTACTGGTGCCCCCTAGCGGACTTGATTATAGGACCTACCAAATCCATTGCGATTCTCTCAAACGGGACCTCAATGATGGGTAGAGGGACCAGCGGGCTACGGAAGTGTGGCATCGGGGCCGACCTCTGACACACAGGGCAGGAGGAACAATAATTTTCTATGTCCTTCATCACCCCAGGCCAATAGAATCTCTGTAATACCCTCTCTCGGGTTTTCTCTGTCCCCAGATGACCTCCAAGAATGTGCCCATGGGCCAACTCCAACACCAACTTCCTGTAAGGTTTGGGCACCACAAGCTGCTCAACGGTTTCTTCTGCCCTTTTTGCCACCCGATACAGTAGGTCCTTCTCTACGCTGAAGTATGGGTAAGTGCAGGTATTATCTGGGTTCACTAACTCGCCATCTATTTTCACTACGTTTTCCCGTGCCTTTATTAGGGCGGGGTCTTTCAACTGTTCTGTGGCAAAGTTTTCCCTGTGAACCTCAAGATCAGAAAACTCCACAGACGGTAGGTTTTCGTCTGAGGAGGTGGGCTCCTCTCCAGTTTCTTGAGTCTCCCCTGCCAATACTGACAAGGGAAATTCGGGAGAGTCCTCACCACTCTCAGAGGAGTTCTGGCTATCATATTCCTGGTACATAGGGGCACCAGTGGGGGGCTCAGGATCATCCCACAGTTCCCAGAACTTCGGAAAATCCCTTCCCACAATGGCGTCATGCGGTAACTGAGACACTAAGCCCACTGGATGAGAAAGGGTACCTTTGGGGGTCTCGAAACACACTGTAGTCACTGGATACTCTCGGGTGTCCCCATGCACACAAATAACAGCTACCTTGCTATTCCCAGAGACCTCTGTTTTAACTAATTCAGCCTTTATCAGGGTCACAAGGCTACCTGAATCCAGCAATACCACAACATTTCTACCATTAATACACATTTTGCATAAATGTTTCTCAGTTCCCCGAATGGCAGTGCATGCGACTGTCGCACACAGCGACTGACGTCTGCCCGTCAGAAAGTCACACTGCATGGGTTCCTCCAAAACCGGGCAATTTGCTGCAATATGTCCCGCTTGCCGGCAGCGGTAGCAAATGATCCTTCTTGCCGCCTCTTGAGCCGCTGATTTCCCAGGCTGTTCTCGCCAAACTTGGGGTAGAGCTCCCACCCTCTCACTCTCTCCACCCTTACCCCTTGGAATCATCTTATCCGCCCCTGGGGATGGTCTGGTCTTAGGGTGGAAAGTCCGAGTGTCTCTGGAAGAGGCCGTCAGGTTCTCTGTAGCCAAGTATTTCTCCACACGATCCACAAGACCATCGGCCGTCTCTGGGTCTCCATGGCTTACCCACTTTTGGATGGCAGTAGGAAGAGCTCTCAAAAACCGATCCATTACAACACGTTCCACAATCTTTGGTGCGGACAAAGTCTCTGGCTGTAGCCACTTTCTGCTCAGGTGAATGAGATCATACATTTGAGACCTGGGGGGTTTTCCAAGCTGGAAAGTCCAGTTATGCACACGCTGAGCCCGGACAGCCAGGGTGACACCCAGCCTTGCCAATATTTCAGCTTTTAGCATCACATAGTCTTTTGCTTGGTCAGGCTCTAGGTCATAGTAAGCTTTCTGCGATTCACCCGTTAACAGAGGAGCCACCAGTCCAGCCCACTGCTCCTCAGGCCACTTTTCTCTTTCAGCAGTCCTTTCAAACGTGGTCAAAAATACCTCTGGATCATCCTCTCCAGTCATTTTTGTCAATAAACGACTCACCCCAAAGGACGCGGTATTAGTGGGACGGCTTTCCTCACTGGTCTGCGGACGTTGCTGCATTACTGCTTCCATTTGTTGTAGTCTCTGCTCTTGCTTCTGTAATAGGTCTATGAAGCGGGCCTCAGATCGTTGCTGGGCTTGTTGCTGAGCTTCCAGACTCTGTTGGTGAGCTTGCTGCTGGGCTGCAAGGCTCTGTTGATGAGCTTGCTGCTGGGCTGCGAAGTTCTGTTGTTGAGCTGCAAGGCTCTTTTGCAAACCTGCATTTGTCTGCTGTTGATTGGCATTTGCTAGAGCCAGCTGTTTCAGTATCTCCTCCATGCTGGCTTAAAAAAAAACTGCCACTGGTTCTCCACCAACTGTGAGGGGGTTAGCTCGGCAGCGGGTGTGTGTGACCCCCGGGATGGGCTCCCCACACAAAAACAGGCTCAGCAGACGGAGGTTGTGGTTTTCAAAATCAAAAAGGTGCCGTTTATTTTCTATTTACAGTGACAAAAACACAGCAAAGCAAAAGAAACAAACAAAATAAATCCTGGTCAACTTGACCTCTGACTAAACATACAGGTTTCCTAACTAACAACTGGGATCAGCCTAGTGCTGTCCTAGTCCCTGGTTTTAAATGTCCAAGCAAAATATAGCCACACAGGCTTTCTCTCACCGCACAGGGGGTCACTCTCCCTAGACAGTCCACACAGGTCTGCTTCCAGGCATGAGCTAACATCTAATGAAGCTGGGAGTTTCTTATAGAGGCCTAAATGAGCTGACAAGGTTCAGCTGGTCTCATCAACTCCCTGTCTGCACGACGCCCAGCCCTCTCCCTAGAGGTATGAGTCATCCATGAGCCCACTAGTCTCAGCTGGGCTTATACAACTCTCCACCTAGCTGTATAAATCGGCGTAAAGCCTGAATCTGGGCGAAATATATCTACCCCCCTGGATGCAACCAGGTGACTTTACCTTCCTGCTGTCACACTACCTATAGTTTTCTGTCCCTAGAAAAAATGTTTTTTTAAAGCACACTATAGCACAAGGAGAATTCCCTCACTGTCCTTCCCTGTCCCTAGAAACAAGGATTCACACAGTAAAACACACTGACACTCTCCCTACCTATAGTTTTCTGTCCCTAGAAAAAATGTTTTTTTAAAGCACACTATAGCACAAGGAGAATTCCCTCACTGTCCTTCCCTGTCCCTAGAAACAAGGATTCGCACAGTAAAACACACTGACACTCTCCCTACCTATAGTTTTCTGTCCCTAGAAAAAATGTTTTTTTAAAGCACACTATAGCACAAGGAGAATTCCCTCACTGTCCTTCCCTGTCCCTAGAAACAAGGATTCGCACAGTAAAACACACTGACACTCTCCCTACCTATAGTTTTCTGTCCCTAGAAAAAATGTTTTTTTAAAGCACACTAAAGCACAAGGAGAATTTCCCTCACTGTCCTTCCCTGTCCCTAGAAACAAGGATTCGCACAGTAAAACACACTGACACTCTCCCTACCTATAGTTTTCTGTCCCTAGAAAAAATGTTTTTTTAAAGCACACTATAGCACAAGGAGAATTCCCTCACTGTCCTTCCCTGTCCCTAGAAACAAGGATTCGCACAGTAAAACACACTGACACTCTCCCTACCTATAGTTTTCTGTCCCTAGAAAAAATGTTTTTTTAAAGCACACTATAGCACAAGGAGAATTTCCCTCACTGTCCTTCCCTGTCCCTAGAAACAAGGATTATCACAGTGAAAGAAACTGACAGTCTTCCTACCTATAGTTTTCTGTCCCTAGAAAAAATGTTTTTTTAAAGCACACTATAGCACAAGGAGAATTTCCCTCACTGTCCTTCCCTGTCCCTAGAAACAAGGATTCGCACAGTAAAACACACTGACACTCTCCCTACCTATAGTTTTCTGTCCCTAGAAAAAATGTTTTTTTAAATGACACTATAGCACAAGGAGAATTCCCTCACTGTCCTTCCCTGTCCCTAGAAACAAGGATTCGCACAGTAAAACACACTGACACTCTCCCTACCTATAGTTTTCTGTCCCTAGAAAAAATGTTTTTTTAAAGCACACTATAGCACAAGGAGAATTCCCTCACTGTCCTTCCCTGTCCCTAGAAACAAGGATTCGCACAGTAAAACACACTGACACTCTCCCTACCTATCCTTCTCTTTCCCTAAACTAAAGGAATCCAGGTTAAGCAAGAAAAAATAAATGTCACTGTCCCTGCCTATGCTTCTCTTTCCCTGCTCCGGAACACACTACACTAGGCCGCCGTGCTGGCGGCCTTTTATAGTGTGGGGCGTGTACTAAACACCCTCAGCAATAATTGGCCACAGGCATCCTGCCTGTGGCCAATCATTGCTCTCCTCGCTGCCGGCGCTGTGATTGGCCAAGCATGCGGGGTCACAGTGCATGCTTGGCCAATCACAGCGCCTGGATGACACTGCGATGGCGTAGTGCATTGTGGGCCGTTCGCGTCACTCGAATTTGGCGCGAACGGCCCAAATCGTTCGATCTTCATCGAACAGCCGATGTTCGAGTCGAACGTATGGTCGACTCGAACACGAAGCTCATCCCTATCTACCACCTCATCGGCCCTATGATTGCCCTATCGATCTCTTGCCGGGCTCTAAAATTCCGTTCGGACGTATCTTTCCGTTGTCCGAAACCGAGTTGAAAGCCCTCAAGGCTTATATTGATGAAAACCTCCAGAAAAGATTTATTCGCCCTTCCTCCTCTCCAGCCGGTGCAGGAATCTTCTTTGTGGAAAAGAAAGACGGGTCCTTAAGACCCTGTATCGATTACCGGGACCTAAACAAGATAACCATTAAGAACAGGTACCCATTACCCCTTATTCCGGAGCTATTTCAGCGCTTCCGATCTGCTCGGGTCTTTTCCAAACTGGATCTACGGGGGGCCTACAATCTTATCAGAATCAGGGCCGGAGACAAGTGGAAAACCGCCTTCAGATCTCGTTTCGGACACTTTGGGTATTCGGTCATGCCGTTCGGTCTTTGTAATGCTCCAGCCACCTTCCAACAAATAGTCAACGACATTTTCAGACAGCACCTTGATGACTTCTTAGTAGTGTACCTGGGCGATATCCTCATCTTTTCCACCAACATCGAACTCCACCGGGCTCATGTCATGAAGGTCCTCACCATCCTTCGGAAGCACAAACTCTACCTCAAAGCTGAGAAATGCGAGTTCGAAAAGACCACCGTACAGTTCCTCGGCTTTATCATTTCCATCGATGGGGTCGCGATGGACCCGCAGAAGGTGAAGGCCATTCAGGACTGGCCAGCCCCAACCGACAAGAAGGGGGTACAGCGGTTTATAGGCTTCGCCAACTTCTATAGGAGATTCATTGAGGGCTTTTCCTCCATTGTGGCCCCAATAACCCAACTTACCCGGCAAAATAACCGTTTTCACTGGTCTCCAGAAGCTCAAGAGGCCTTCTCTCGCCTCAAGGACGTCTTCACTTCAGCACCAGTACTTCAGCACCCGGATCCTCTACTGCCGTTCACCCTGGAAGTGGACGCCTCTGAGACAGCCATCGGAGCCATCCTCTCTCAAAGACGAGGCCCCAAGGCTCTCCTGTATCCAGTAGCCTTTGCCTCTAAAAAGTTGACTCCCCCGGAGTGAAACTATGATGTAGGGGACCGGGAATTACTGGCCATAAAATTCGCACTGGAGGAATGGCGATACCTTCTGGAGGGGGCAGTACACCCCATCATGATCTTCACAGATCATAAAAATCTAGAGTACTTAAGAACAGCTCAACGTCTACGCCCCAGGCAGGCCCGTTGGGCCCTTTTCTTCACCCGGTTCAACTTTCACATTTCCTATAGACCCGGCTCCAAGAATGGGAAGGCGGATGCGCTATCCAGGATGTTTCCGGAAACCCCTCAGTCGGCCCAACCGGGCACCATTCTGTCAGCTCAGAACTTTCTGTTGATTCCCCGGGCCGATCTACTCACCTCTATTAAAATCGCTTCCGGGCTCTGCTCTGATCCGGTCACTACCTCCCTGGAGAAGCGGGACGGTCTATTCTGGTCCCAGGACAAGATTTTCGTCCCTCTGGAAACAAGACCGCTGGTCTTGAGGACCTTCCACGATCTCAAACTGGCAGATCACTTCGGAGCACGTAAATCGTCGGAACTTGTCTCCCGCTCCTTCTGGTGGCCAGGCTGGAGGCAAGATTGTAAGTCTTATGTCGCTTCCTGTACTCAGTGTCAGCGTAACAAGGGGTCAAACACCAAGAGTTGGGGCCTGCTCAAGCCCTTACCCATTCCTGAGCGCCCTTGGGCGGACGTGTCCATGGACTTTATCGTGGACTTGCCTTCCTCCGGAGGGTTTACCACGATTCTGGTTGTGGTGGACCGCCTCTCAAAAATGGCTCACTTTTTACCGATGATTGGGACACCTTCAGCCATGGATACTGCTCAAATCTTTTTTAAGGAGATAACCAGGCTTCATGGAATACCAAAGAGTATCACCTCCGACAGAGGTGTCCAGTTCACTTCGAAATTCTGGAAGGAACTCTGCAAGTCACTAGAAGTCAAAACCTGCCTCTCGTCAGCGTACCACCCCCAAAGCAATGGCCAGACAGAAAGAACCAATCAGACCCTGGAGCAATACCTCCGTTGTTTCTGCTCAGCTTCCCAGGATGACTGGGCATCTCTACTTCCTTACGCAGAGTTTGCCTATAACAATTCAATGCATTCTGCTACCAATCAAACCCCCTTTTGGGCCAATTTCGGTTTTCATCCCTCCTTTCTCCCTGAAAACATCCCCGAGAGCCCTGTTCCCGCGGTCCAGGACCGAGTGGCCTCTGTCCAGGCGAATTTCCAAAGACTCCAGGAGATGATGCGGAATGCCCAAGGATCCTACAAGAAATTTTATGACCGGTGGAGGAAGGAAAACCCAGCGTTCAGAGTCGGGGAAAAAGTTTGGCTTTCCGCCGCCAACCTCAGATTGCCTATTCCCTCTCGAAAGCTCGGCCCTAGATTTATCGGGCCCTTCAAGATCAAACGAGCTATTAATCCTGTGGCTTTTGAACTAGCATTACCTGATTCCTATAGGATTCACCCAGTGTTCCACTCATCTTTATTAAAACCCGTCATTCCCAACGCCTTTCCTGGAAGAGATGAACCTCCTCCACCACCAGTTGAAGTAGATGGGGAAAAGGAATTTGAGATGGAATCCATCCTGGGCTGTAGGAAAAAAGGCAGACAGTTACAATACTTAATTAAATGGAAAGGGTACCCCCCGAAAGACAACTCCTGGGAACCATCCAAGAACTTGCATGCTCCTCGCCTAATACGAGCCTTTCACCAAGAACATCCGGAATTAATGGCCAGTCTGGGCGTCCGGAGTCCGCCCCTCGGGGGGGGGGCACTGTCAGGGAAATTCCCCGTCTGTTGTCACCAATCTGCGCTCAGTGCGCATGCGCGGCAAAACGGCGCATCGGCGCGTGCACGGCGGGACGGCGCTTCGGCGTGCTCGGGTGCGCGCACCGGCGCAACGACGAATGCGCGTGCGCAATAGTTTGCCAATGGGACTACAGGCGGGCCTATTTAAACAGACGCAGTAACACTATCTGGTTGCTGGTTTGTCAGCTTTACTGTGTTTCCTTGTGCCTGAAAGAAGTTAAAGTTCTCCTGCTGTGACCCGGACCGGATTTGACTACGCTTCTGCTTCTCCCGAACCTGACCCCCTTGGCTTGCTAAACAGACTTCTACCTCTCTCCTTGTGCTTGACCCTCGGCCTGTGACCCGGATCTGCTGCCTGTCTCCAGCCCTCTACCTTCTGCCTGTACCCTGGACTTCTTGCCTAACCTGACTAGTCTGGTGTTTTCTGCTAAACTCCTAAACGGACTTGTGCCTTTGCTGCTGGTTGCTGTTTGACCCTGTCTACCCTTGGTGTTTGACTCCCGGCCTGTAATTCAGACTCATCCCTGCTAGATTCTTCAGCAAGACACCTCTACCTGCTGGTGGCCAGTGCTCCCTCGTGCTGTCCTCTCCCTGTCTCACCTCCAGGGGGCGGAGTGCGCTTGGGTGCAAGGGTGAACCACTCTCGGCATCTCGGCCTCGGTAAGTACGTAGTCTGATAGTGGAGGCAAAAAAATTATTTTTCGGAGGGCAGATTTATATCGGTTGAAGTATTTGTGAGACTTAGCCTTATGACACAGACGCTCAAGAGCACGGACACATTTTTTGAGACTTCTGGTGTCATCTGTTTGCTAGGGTTGTAGGGGTTGGGGTCTGATTCTGTGTGCAGTGGGGGGGGGGGGGGGGCGAGCTCATCCAGGATGGAGGACATGGATCTATTTTAGATAGAAATGACTAGATTGGGGCAGGATAGGGGTAAGATTTTGTCATAAAGGTGATCAGTAGAAGAATAGAGAAGAGAAGGGTTGAAGTGGCGAAGGTTTCCATGGGTAATTGTTGGGTGGTTGAAGGGAGAGGTGGTAGAAGACAGGGAGAGAGAGCAAAACGCATAAGATGGTGATCAGATAGAGAAAAATTATTGTTGGAGAGGTTGCATGGAGTGCATAGTTAGGAGCATGGCTTTTTTCAGCAGGAACGGCGTTCCGGAACCTCTGGTAGCCCTCTCCTGTCCAACCTGTCATTTAATACTGAAGCTAGTAGAGGAAGTTTTCTGCACAGCTCACTTTCTCTACTGGCTTCTCTGTGCTAGCGCTGCACACTCAGGGATGCTGCCATCAAGCCCTGGTGAGTGGTTCAGGTCCCAACCCACAGCTGCTGCAGTGACTCAGAAAGATTCCATCCCTGCTTGCCGCCGATACTCAGACTTTGTAGCGCGGAGCCAAGGAGCCCTGAAACCCCTCCTCAGCTCTGTGCTACAGTAGGGGGAGCTCTCCGATCCACTGTACTGTGTTGGAAAGAAAAATAAAGTGAGGAATCTGTCACTGTGAATGAAAAGGGGGAGAGCTTTCCAGAGATTGAATTTATTCAGAGAGGAGTGCACTGTGAAAGTGGGTGGGGGAGGGGGAATATGTGCAGAGAGTAAAAGTGTGTGGTGTTTAGCAAAGGGGAGAACATTGTACATGGAAGAAAGCTTGGGGGAATTTGTGCAGAGAGGAAACCTAGGAAAGTGCGTGTCTGTGTGTGTGGGGGGGGGGGGGGTTAACAGAGAGAAGAGCTGGAGGATTTGTAATGAGAGGAGAGCTGGGGGGATTTGCGATGAGAGGAAAGCTGGGGGGATTTGTGATGAGAGGAAATCTGGGGGGATTTGTGATGAGAGGAAATCTGAGGGATTTGTAATGAGAGGAGAGCTGGGGGGATTTGTGATGAGAGGAGAGCTGGGGGGGATTTGTGATGAGAGGAGAGCTGGGGGGATTTGTGATGAGAGGAGAGCTGGGGGTATTTGTGATAAGAGGAAAGCTGGGGGGATTTGTGATAAGAGGAAAGCTGGGGGAATTGGTGATGAGAGGAGAGCTGGGGGGATTTGTGATGAGAGGAGAGCTGGGGGGGATTTGTGATGAGAGGAGAGCTGGGGGGATTTGTACAGAGAGGAGAGCTGGGGGGACTTGTACAGAGAAGAGACCTTTGGGGATTTGTGGTGAGAGGAGAGCTGGGGAGGATTTGTGATGAGAGGAGAGCTGGGGGGATTTGTGATGAGAGGAAAGCTGGGGGATTTGTGATGAGAGGAGAGCTAGGGGAATTTGTGATGAGAGGAGAGCTGGGGGATTTGTGATGAGAGGAGAGCTGGGGGAGTTGTACAGAGATAAAAGCTGGGGAGAAGAGATAAGAGGTGAGCTGGTACAGTGATTATAGCTGGGGGGATTTGTGATGAGAGGAGAGCTAGGTGGGATTTGTAATGAGAGGAGAGCTGGTGGAATTTGTAAAGAGAGGAGAGCTGGGGGGATTTGTACAGAGAGGAGAGCTGGGGGATTTGTACAGAGAGGAGAGCAGGGGAGATTTTTTATGAGAGGAGAGCTAGGAGGATTTGTGATGAGAGGAGAGCTGGGGGGATTTGTGATGAGAGGACAGCTGGGGGATTTGTACAGAGAGGAGAGCAGGGGGGATTTTTTATGAGAGGAAAGCTAGGGGATTTGTGATGAGAGGAGAGCTGGGGGGATTTGTGATGAGAGGACAGCTGGGGAATTTGTACAGAGAGGAGAGCTGGGGGGATTTGTACAGAGAGGAGAGTTGAAGGGATTTGTACAGAGAGGAGAGCTGGGGGGATTTGTACAGTGAGGAGAGCTGGGGGGATTTGTGATGAGAGGAGAGCTGGGGGATTTGTGATGAGAGGAGAGCTGGAGGGATTTGTAATGAGAGGAGAGCTAGGGGATTTATACAGAGAGGACAGCTAGGAGGGGTGTGTGATGCGAAGAGAGCTGGGGGATTTGTACAGAGATGATAGCTGGGGGGATTTGTGATGAGAAGACAGCTAGGTGGGATTTGTAATGATAGGAGAGCTGGAGGAATTTGTGAAGAGAGGAGAGCTAGAGGAATTTGTGAAGAGAGGAGAGCTAGAGGAATTTGTGAAGAGAGGAGAGCTGGGGGAATTTGTGAAGAGAGGAGAGCTGGGGGAATTTGTGAAGAGAGGAGAGCTGGGGGGGTTTGTGATGAGAGGAGAGCTTGGGGGATTTGTGATGAGAGGAGAGCTGGGGGGATTTGTAGAGAGATGAGAGCTGGGGGGATTTGTGATGAGAGGAGAGCTGGGGAGGATTTGTGATGAGAGGAGAGCTGAGGGGATTTGTGATGAGAGGAATGCTGGGGGATTTGTGATGAGGAGATCTGGGGGGATTTGTGATGAGAGGAGAGCTGGGGGGATTTGTGATGAGAGGAGAGCTGGGGGGATTAGTGATGAGAGGAGAGCTGGGTATTTGTACAGAGAGGAGAGCTGGGGAGGATTTGTGATGAGAGGAGAGCTGGGGGGATTTGTGATGAGGAAAGCTGGGGGGTTTGTGATGAGAGGAGAGCTGGGGGGATTTGTGATGAGAGGAGAGCTGGGGGGATTTGTACAGAGAGGAGAGCTGGGGGATTTGTACAGAGAGGAGAGCTGGGGTATTTGTACAGAGAGGAGAGCTGGGGGTATTTGTACAGAGAGGAGAGCTGGGGGATTTTTACAGAGAGGAGAGCTGGGGGGATATGTGATGAGAGGAGAACAGGGGGGATTTGTGATGAGAGGAGAGCTGGGGGATTTGTACAGAGATGAGAGCTGGGGGATTTGTACAGAGAGGAGAGCTGGGGAATTTTTACAGAGAGGAGAGCTGGGGGGATATGTGATGAGAGGAGAGCTGGGGGGGATTTGTGATGAGAGAAGAGCTGGGGATTTGTACAGAGATGAGAGCTGGGGGGATTTGTACAGAGAAGAGAGCTGGGGGGATTTGTACAGAGAAGAGAGCTGGGGGATTTGTACAGAGAAGAGAGCTGGGGGGATTTGTGATGAGAGGAAAGCTGGGGGGATTTGTGATGAAAGGAAAGCTGGGGGGATTTGTACAGAGAGGAAACCTGGGAAAGTGTGTGTGTGTGTGTGGGGGGGGGTTAACAGAGAGAAGAGCTGGGGGATTTGTAATGAAATGAGAACAGGGGGATTTGTGATGAGAGGAAAGCTGGGGGGATTTGTGATGAGAGGAGAGCTGGGGGGTTTTGTGATGAGAGGAGAGCTGGGGGGATTTGTACAGATAGGAGAGCTGGGGTATTTGTACAGAGAGGAAAGCTGGGGGGATTTGTACAGAGAGGAGAGCTGGGTATTTGTACAGAGAGGAGAGCTGGGGGGATAGTGATGAGAGGAGAGCAGGAGGGATTTGTGATGAGAGGAGAGCAGGGGGGATTTGTGATGAGAGGAGAGCTGGGGGATTTGTACAGAGATGAGAGCTGGGGGAATTTGTACAGAGAGGAGAGCTGGGAGATTTGTACAGAGAGGAGAACTGGGGGGATTTGTACAGAGAAGAGAGCTGGGGGGATTTGTGATGAGAGGAAAGCTGGGGGGATTTGTGATGAGCGGAGAGCTGGGGGGATTTGTGATGAGAGGAGAGCTGGGGGATTTGTACAGAGAGGAGAGCTGGGGGATTTGTACAGAGAGGAGAGCTGGGGGGATTTGTGATGAGAGGAGAGCTTGGGGAAATTTGTGCAGAGAGGAAACCTGGGAAAGTGTGTGTGTGTGTGTGGGGGGGTTAACAGAGAGAAGAGCTGGGGGATTTGTAATGAGAGGAGAGCTGGGGGGATTTGTGTTGAGAGGAGAGCTGGGGGATTTGTACAGAGAGGAAACCTGGGAAAGTGTGTGTGTGTGTGTGGGGGGGGGGGTTAACAGAGAGATAAGCTGGGGGATTTGTAATGAGAGGAGAGCTGGGGGATTTGTGATGAGAGGAGAGCTGGGGGGGATTTGTAATGAGAGGAGAGCTGGGGGATTTGTGATGAGAGGAAAGCTGGGGGAATTTGTGATGAGAGGAGAGCTTGGGGGATTTGTGATGAGAGGAGAGCTGGGGGGATTTGTAGAGAGATGAGAGCTGGGGGGATTTGTGATGAGAGGAGAGCTGGGGAGGATTTGTGATGAGAGGAGAGCTAGGGGGATTTGTGATGAGAGGAAAGCTGGGGGGTTTGTGATGAGAGGAGAGCTGGGGGGATTTGTGATGAGAGGAGAGCTGGGGGGATTTGTACAGAGAGGAGAGCTGGGGGGATTTGTACAGAGAGGAGAGCTGGGGGATTTGTACAGAGATGAGAGCTGGGGGATTTGTACAGAGAGGAGAGCTGGGGAATTTTTACAGAGAGGAGAGCTGGGGGGATATGTGATGAGAGGAGAGCTGGGGGGATTTGTGATGAGAGGAGAGCTGGGGATTTGTACAGAGATGAGAGCTGGGGGGATTTGTACAGAGAAGAGAGCTGGGGGGATTTGTACAGAGAAGAGAGCTGGGGGATTTGTACAGAGAAGAGAGCTGGGGGGATTTGTGATGAGAGGAAAGCTGGGGGGATTTGTGATGAAAGGAAAGCTGGGGGAATTTGTACAGAGAGGAAACCTGGGAAAGTGTGTGTGTGTGTGTGGGGGGGGGTTAACAGAGAGAAGAGCTGGGGGATTTGTAATGAGAGGAGAACTGGGGGATTTGTGATGAGAGGAAAGCTGGGGGGATTTGTGATGAGAGGAGAGCTGGGGGGATTTGTGATGAGAGGAGAGCTGGGGGGATTTGTACAGAGAGGAGAGCTGGGGTATTTGTACAGAGAGGAAAGCTGGGGGGATTTGTACAGAGAGGAGAGCTGGGGATTTGTACAGAGAGGAGAGCTGGGGGGGATATGTGATGAGAGGAGAGCAGGGGGGATTTGTGATGAGAGGAGAGCAGGGGGGATTTGTGATGAGAGGAGAGCTGGGGGATTTGCACAGAGATGAGAGCTGGGGGAATTTGTACAGAGAGGAGAGCTGGGGGGATTTGTGATGAGAGGAAAGCTGGGGGGATTTGTGATGAAAGGAAAGCTGGGGGGATTTGTACAGAGAGGAAACCTGGGAAAGTGTGTGTGTGTGTGTGGGGGGTTAACAGAGAGAAGAGCTGGGGGATTTGTAATGAGAGGAGAACTGGGGGATTTGTGATGAGAGGAAAGCTGGGGGGATTTGTGATGAGAGGAGAGCTGGGGGGATTTGTGATGAGAGGAGAGCTGGGGGGATTTGTACAGAGAGGAGAGCTGGGGTATTTGTACAGAGAGGAAAGCTGGGGGGATTTGTACAGAGAGGAGAGCTGGGGATTTGTACAGAGAGGAGAGCTGGGGGGGATATGTGATGAGAGGAGAGCAGGGGGGATTTGTGATGAGAGGAGAGCAGGGGGGATTTGTGATGAGAGGAGAGCGGGGGGATTTGCACAGAGATGAGAGCTGGGGGAATTTGTACAGAGAGGAGAGCTGGGAGATTTGTACAGAGAGGAGAACTGGGGGGATTTGTACAGAGAAGAGAGCTGGGGGGATTTGTGATGAGAGGAAAGCTGGAGGGATTTGTGATGAGCGGAGAGCTGGTGGGATTTGTGATGAGAGGAGAGCTGGGGGATTTGTACAGAGAGGAGAGCTGGGGGGATTTGTACAGAGAGGAGAGCTGGGGGGATTTGTGATGAGAGGAGAGCTTGGGGAAATTTGTGCAGAGAGGAAACCTGGGAAAGTGTGTGTGTGTGTGTGGGGGGGTTAACAGAGAGAAGAGCAGGGGGATTTGTAATGAGAGGAGAGCTGGGGGATTTGTGATGAGAGGAGAGCTGGGGGATTTGTACAGAGAGGAGAGCTGGGGGATTTGTACAGAGAGGAAAGCTGGGGGGATTGTTGATGAGAGGAGAGCTGGGAGGATTTGTGATTAGAGGAAAGCTGGGGGATTTGTGATGAGAGGAGAGCTGGGGGGATTTGTGATGAGAGGAGAGCTGGGGGGATTTGTGATGAGAGGAGAGCTGGGGAATTTGAACAGAGAGGAGAGCTGGGGGGATTTGTACAGAGAAGAGCTGGGGAGATTTGTACAGAGAGGAGAGCTGGGGGGATTTGTGATGAGACGAGAGCTGGGGGGATTTGCGATGAGAGGAGAGTTGGGGGATTTGTACAGAGAGGAGAGCTGGGGGGATTTAAAATGAGAGGAGAGCTAGGGGATTTATACAGAGAGGACAGATGGGAGGGATTTGTGATGCGAGGAGAGCTGGGGGGATTTGTACAGAGATTATAGCTGGGGGATTTGTGATGAGAGGAGAGCTAGGTGGGATTTGTAATGAGAGGAGAGCTGGAGGAATTTGTGAAGATAGGAGAGCTAGAGGAATTTGTGAAGAAAGGAGAGCTGGGGGAATTTGTGAAGAGAGGAGAGCTGGGGGGATTTGCGATGAGAGGAGAGCTGGGGAGGATTTGTGATGAGAGGACAGCTGGGAGGGATTTGTGATGCGAGGAGAGCTGGGGGGATTTGTACAGAGATTATAGCTGGGGGATTTGTGATGAGAGGAGAGCTAGGTGAGATTTGTAATGAGAGGAGAGCTGGAGGAATTTTTGAAGATAGGAGAGCTAGAGGAATTTGTGAAGAAAGGAGAGCTGGAGGAATTTGTGAAGAGAGGCGAGCTGGGGGGATTTGTGATGAGAGGAGAGCTGGGGAGGATTTGTGATGAGAGGATAGCTGAGGGGATTTGTGATGAGAGGAGAGCTAGGGGGGTTTGTACAGAGAGGAGAGCTGGGGGGATTTGTGATGAGAGGAAAGCTGGGGGATTTGTGATTAGGAGAGCTGGGGGGATTTGTGATGAGAGGAGAGCTGAGGGGATTTGCGATGAGAGGAGAGCTGGGGGGGATTTGTACAGAGAGGAGAGCTGGGGGATTTGTAATGAGAGGAGAGCTGGGGGATTTGTGATGAGAGGAAAGCTGGGGGGATTTGTGATGAGAGAAGAGCTGGGGGTATTTGTGATGAGAGGAAATCTGAGGGATTTGTGATGAGAGGGGAGCTGAGGGGATTTGTGATGAGAGGAGAGCTGGGGGGATTTGTACAGAGAGGAGAGCTGGGGGGATTTGTGATGAGAGGAGAGCTGGGGGAATTTGTACAGAGAGGAGAGCTGGGGGGATTTGTACAGAGAGGAGAGCTGGGGGATTTGTACAGAGAGGAGAGCTGGGGGATTTGTACAGAGAAGAGAGCTTGGGGGATTTGTGATGAGAGTAAAGCTGGGGGGATTTGTGATGAGAGGAGAGCTGGGGGGATTTGTGATGAGAGAAGAGCTGGGGGATTTGTACAGAGAGGAGAGCTGGGGGGATTTGTACAGAGAGGAGAGCTGAGGGGGATTTGTGATGAGAGGAGAGCTTGGGGGAATTTGTGCAGAGAGGAAACCTGGGAAAGTGTGTGTGTGGGGGGGGGGGTTAACAGAGAGAAGAGCTGGGGGGATTTGTGATGAGAGGAAATCTGAGGGATTTGTGATGAGAGGGGAGCTGGGGGGATTTGTGATGTGAGGAGAGCTGGGGTATTTGTACAGAGAGGAGAGCTGGGGTATTTGTACAGAGAGGAGAGCTGGGGTATTTGTACAGAGAGGAGAGCTTAGGAATTTGTACAGAGAGGAGAGCTGGGGGATATGTGATGAGAGGAGAGCAGGGGGGATTTGTGATGAGAGGAGAGTTGGGGGAAATTGTGATGAGAGGAGAGCTGGGGGATTTGTGATGAGAGGAAAGCTGGGGGATTTGTACAGAGATGAAAGCTGGGGGGATTTGTACAGAGAGGAGAGCTGGGGGATTTGTACAGAGAGGAGAACTGGGGGTATTTGTACAGAGAAGAGAGCTGGGGGGATTTGTGATGAGAGGAGAATTGGGGGATTTGTGATGAGAGGAGAGCTGGGGGATTTGTGATGAGAGGAGAGCTGCGGGGATTTGTGATGAGAGGAAAGCTGGTGGATTTGTACAGAGAGGAGAGCTGGGGGGATTTGTGCAGAGAGGAGAGCTGGGGGGATTTGTGCAGAGAGGAAACCTGGGAAAGTGTGTGTGTGTGTGGGGGGGTTTGTGTGAAATATGTGAGCGCTAAATACGATCCTAATTCCTAGGAAAAGTGCCTATATAGACATATAACAACAAATGTATCCACAGTGTTGTTATGTCTGTGAAAATCACAAAAAATCACAAAAGATTTATTTTAAGTATCAATGATGCATGATCAATGATAACAACTAATAAATTCTTTACAAATGATGCAATCTTATACTTAATCCGTGTCAAAGTGACCAAAAACTGAAAACAAAATTTAGATCGCACTCTCAAGAATACAGGGTATGTAAACCTCTATATGAGTGAGAAAAAAAGTTGTGAGCAATATAGCTTATCATGAGATATAAATAGAGGGACAGTCTATAAAGTGCATATCTGACATGAAAACAACAAAAAATAATAAATAAAGTCTATAACTTGTATCCACACCGTCAGGTATATATCCAGTGTTCCCCAAATAAATGTCAATCACATGGGGGTACTGGGAAACCCTAGATGTGGGTATAATGTCCACTTGGAACTTCCTGGGATGTATTGTGGATAAATCCTATTCCTGCAGGTGTAGAAACACCAGTAGTGGGAAGGAAGAAAGTACTTCAAAGTTTTCAGCTGATACACGGTCATAACATCATCATCATAAGCATTGAAGAGAATAAAATACTCTTACTGAGGTACCCCAGTTGATGTCTGCAGTAGACGAAACGCGTCGGGACCACATGCTAGTCACCTAGCCCACGCTTGTTTGTTATATTCGCTGGTTTGCTTTTCCAGTATTTTGGATTTTTGGATATTATTTTATTCATTTTAAAAAATATTTTTTTTGTGCAGTGGTTTTTTGCCTTTTGTACCCTTTTAGTTTTAATAAAAACCCAGTTATTTGGTTTTACACCATGCGGAGGATTTTTCTTTCTTTTCTTGGAATTGATTCCTTTCCTGGACATCTGATCGTGGTTTGAGCTGAAGGATCTGATCCGGTGTAGACTTCCATTTGTGGATCTAATAAGGACAACACGACATCACATCACCACAATCTGAGTCCCTGTGAGGACATAAGCCTGCATGACCCAGCATCGTATGGTGGCTTGGGTCCGAGTCTTGCGGTAAGAGTATTTTATTCTCTTCAATGCTTATGATGATGATGTTATCACCGTGTATCAGCTGAAAACTTTGAAGTACTTTCTTCCTTCCCACTACTGGTGTTTCTACACCTGCAGGAATAGCATTTATCCACAATACATCCCAGGAAGTTCCAAGTGGACATTGTACCCACATCTAGGGTTTCCCAGTACCCCCATGTGATTGACATTTATTTGGGGAACACTGGATATATACCTGATGGTGTGGATACAAGTTATAGACTTTATTTATTATTTTTTGTTGTTTTCATGTCAGATATGCACTTTATAGACTGTCCCTCTATTTATATCTCATGATAAGCTATATTGCTCACAACTTTTTTTCTCACTCATATAGAGGTTTACATACCCTGTATTCTTGAGAGTGCGATCTAAATTTTGTTTTCTGTTTTTGGTCACTTTGACACGGATTAAGTATAAGATTGCATCATTTGTAAAGAATTTATTAGTTGTTATCATTGATCATGCATCATTGATACTTAAAATAAATCTTTTGTGATTTTTTGTGATTTTCACAGACATAACAACACTGTGGATACATTTGTTGTTATATGTCTATATAGGCACTTTTCCTAGGAATTAGGATCGTATTTAGCGCTCACATATTTCACACATATCCTTTTTACAATTAGTCAATTGTTATGTCAGCAGCTTATTAGTATATTCACTTTATTAGCAATTTTGATATCTATATTATTTTTGCACTTGTTGATAGGCGCAGTATTACTTATTTATTTATCGTTTTTGTGTGGGGGGTTAACAGAGAGGAGAGCTGGGGGATTTGTAATGAGAGGAGAGCTGGGGGATTTGTGATGAGAGGAAAGCTGGGGGGGGACTTGTGATGAGAGGAGAGCTGGGGGGATTTGTGATGAGAGGAAAGCTTTGGGAAATTGTGATGAGAGAAGAGCGGGGGGATTTGTGATGAGAGGAGAGCTGGGGGGATTTGTACAGAGAGGAGAGCTGGGGGATTTGGACAGAGAGGAGAGCTGGGAGGATTTGTGATGTGAGGAATGCTGGGGGATTTGTGATGAGAGGAGAGCTGGGGGGATTTGTGATGAGAGGAGAGCTGGGGGGATTTGTGATGAGAGGAGAGCTGGGGTGATTTGTGATGAGAGGAGAGCTGGGGGATTTGTACAGAGAGGTGAGCTGGGCGGATTTGTAATGAGGAAAACTGGGGGGGATTTGTGATGAGAGGACAGCTGGGGGATTTGCGATGAGAGAAGAGCTTGGGGGATTTGTGATGAGAGGAGAGCTAGGGGAATTTGTGATGAGAGGAGAGCTGGGGTAGGGATTTGTACAGAGAGGAGAGCTGGGGGGAATTGTAATGAGAGGAGCGCTAGGGGATTTATACAGAGAGGACAGCTGGGAGGGATTTGTGATGCGAGGAGAGCTGGGGGGATTTGTACAGAGATTATAGCTGGGGGGATTTGTGATGATAGGAGAGCTAGGTGGGATTTGTAATGAGAGGAGAGCTGGAGGAATTTGTGAAGAGAGGAGAGCTAGAGGAATTTGTGATGAGAGGAGAGCTGGGGGAATTTGTGAAGAGAGGAGAGCTGGGGGGATTTGTGATGAGAGGAGAGCTGGGGGGATTTGTGATGAGAGGAGAGCTGGGGAGGATTTGTGATGAGAGGAGAGCTGGGGGGATTTGTACAGAGAGGAGAGCTGGGGGGATTTGTATAGAGAGGAGAGATGGGGGGATTTGTGATGAGAGGAAAGCTGGGGGATTTGTGATGAGAGCTGAGGGGATTTGTGATGAGAGGAGAGCTGGGGGGATTTGTACAGAGAGGAGAGCTGGGGGGATTTGTAGAGAGAGTAGAGCTGGGGGATTTGTAGAGAGAGGAGAGCTGGGGGGATATGTGATGAGAGGAGAGCATGGGGGATATGTGATGAGAGGAGAGCAGGGGGGATTTGTGATGAGAGGAGAGCTGGGGTATTTGTACAGAGAGGAGAGCTGGGGTATTTGTACAGAGAGGAGAGCTGGGGGATATGTGATGAGGAGAGGAGAGCAGGGGAGATATGTGATGAGGAGAGGAGAGCAGGGGGGATTTGTGATGAGAGGAGAGCTGGGGGAAATTGTGATGAGAGGAGAGCTGGGGGAAATTGTGATGAGAGGAGAGCTGGGGGGATTTGTGATGAGAGGAGAGCTTGGGGGAATTTGTGCAGAGAGGAAACCTGGGAAAGTGTGTGTGTGTGGGGGGGGGTTAACACAGAGAAGAGCTGGGGGATTTGTAATGAGAGGAGAGCTTGGGGATTTGTGATGAGAGGAAAGCTGGGGGAATTTGTGATGAGATGAGAGCTGGGGGGATTTATACAGAGAGGAGAGCTGGGGGATTTGTACAGAGAGGAGGGCTTGGGGGATTTGTACAGAGAAGAAAGCTGGGGGGATTTGTGATGAGAGGAAAGCTGGGGGATTTGTGATGAGAGGAGAGCTGGGGGGATTTGTGATGAGAGGAGAGCTGGGGGATTTGTACAGGGAGGAGAGCTGGGGGGATTTGTACAGAGAGGAGAGCTGGGGCTGATTTGTGATGAGAGGAGAGCTTGGGGGAATTTGTGCAGAGAGGAAACCTGGGAAAGTGTGTGTGTGTGGGGGGGGGGGTTAACAGAGAGAAGAGCGGGGGGATTTGTAATGAGAGGAGAGCTGAGGGATTTGTGATGAGAGGAAAGCTGGGGGAATTTGTGATGAAAGGAGAGCTGGGGGGATTTGTGATGAGAGGAAATCTGAGGGATTTGTAATGAGAGGAGAGCTGGGGGGATTTGTGATGAGAGGAGAGCGGGGGGGATTTGTACAGAGAGGAGAGCTGGGGGATTTGTACAGAGAGGAGAGCTGGGGGATATGTGATGAGGAGAGGAGAGCAGGGGGGGTATGTGATGAGGAGAGGAGAGCAGGGGGGATTTGTGATGAGAGGAGAGCTTTGGGAAATTGTGATGAGAGGAGAGCTGGGGGGATTTGTGATGAGAGGAGAGCTGGGGGATTTGTACAGAGATGAGAGCTGGGGGGATTTGTACAGAGAGGAGAGCTGGGGGATTTGTACAGAGAGGAAAGCTGGGGGGATTTGTACAGAGAAGAGAGCTGGGGGGATTTGTGATGAGAGGAAAGCTGGGGGTATTTGTGATGAGAGGAGAGCTGGGGGGATTTGTGATGAGAGGAGAGCTGGGGGATTTGTACAGAGAGGAAAGCTGGGGGGATTTGTACAGGGGGGAGAGCTGGGGCTGATTTGTGATGAGAGGAGAGATTGGGGGAATTTGTGCAGAGAGGAAACCTGGGAAAGTGTGTGTGTGTGTGGGGGGGGGGGGTTAACACAGAGAAGAGCTGGGGGATTTGTAATGAGAGGAGAGCTGGGGGATTTGTGATGAGAGGAAAGCTGGGTGAATTTGTGATGAGAGGAGAGCTGGGGGGATTTGTGATGAGAGGAAATCTGAGGGATTTGTACAGAGAGGAGAGCTGGGGAATTTGTACAGAGAGGAGAGCTGGGGGGATTTGTACAGAGAAGATCTGGGGAGATTTGTACAGAGAGGAGAGCTGGGGGATTTGTACAGAGAGGAGAGCTGGGGGATTTGTGATGAGAGGAGAGCTGGGGGGATTTGTGATGAGAGGAGAGCTGGGGGATTTGTAATGAGGAAAACTGGGGGAGATTTGTGATGAGAGGACAGCTGGGGGGATTTGCGATGAGAGAAGAGCTTGGGGGATTTGTGATGAGAGGAGAGCTGGGGGAATTTGTGATGAGAGGAGAGCTGGGGTAGGGATTTGTACAGAGAGGAGAGCTGGGGGGATTTGCACAGAGAGGAGCACTGGAGGGATTTGTAATGAGAGGAGAGCTAGGGGATTTATACAGAGAGGACAGCTGGGAGGGATTTGTGATGCGAGGAGAGCTGGGGGGATTTGTACAGAGATTATAGCTGGGGGGATTTGTGATGAGAGGAGAGCTAGGTGGGATTTGTAATGAGAGGAGAGCTGGGGGAATTTGTGAAGAGAGGAGAGCTGGGGGGATTTGTGATGAGAGGAGAGCTGGGGAGGATTTGTGATGAGAGGAGAGCTGGGGGGATTTGTACAGAGAGGAAAGCTGGGGGGATTTGTACAGAGAGGAGAGCTGGGGGGATTTCTGATGAAAGGAGAGCTGGGGGGATTTATGATGAGATGAGAGCTGGGGGATTCGTACAGAGAGGAGAGCTGGGGGATTTGTACAGAGAGGAGAGCTGGGGGGATTTGTAGAGAGAGGAGAGCTGGGGGATTTGTAGAGAGAGGAGAGCTGGATGGATTTGTGATGAAAGGAGAGCTGGGGGGATTTGTGATGAGAGGAGAGCTGGGAGGATTTGTGATGAGCGGAGAGTTGGGGGATTTGTAATGAGGAAAACTGGGGGATTTGTGATGAGAGGAGAGCTGGGGGGATTTGCGATGAAAGAAGAGATAGGGGATTTGTGATGAGAGGAGAGCTGGGGCATTTGTTATGAGAGGAGAGCTGGGGGATTTGTGATGAGAGAAGAGCTGGGGATTTGTACAGAGAGGAGAGCTGGGGGGATTTGTAATGAGAGGAGAGCTAGGGGATTTATACAAAGAGGACAGCTGGGAGGGATTTGTGATGCGAGGAGAGCTGGGGGGATTTGTACAGAGATTGGAGCTGGGGGTATTTGTGATGAGAGGAGAGCTAGGTGGGAATTGTAATGAGAGGAGAGCTGTATGAATTTGTGTAGAGAGGAGATCTGGAGGAATTTGTGAAGAGAGGAGAGCTGGAGGAATTTGTGAAGAGAGGATCATTTGGGGGATCTGTGAAGAGAGGAGAGCTGGGGGGTTGTGATGATAGGAGAGATAGGGGATTTGTGATGATAGGAGAGCTAGGGGATTTGTGATGATAGGAGAGCTAGGGGGGATTTGTGATGAGAGAAGACCTGGGGGGAAATGTCATGGGAGGAGAGCTAGGGGGATTTGTACAGAGAGGAGAGCTGGGGGATAGTACAGAAAGGAGAGCTGGGGGGTTGTGATGAGATGAGAGCAGGGGGGATTTGTGAAGAGAGGAGAGCTGGAGTTATTTTTGAATAGAGGAGAGCTGGGGGATTTGTGCAGAGAGGAGAGCTGAGAAAGTGTGTGTGGGGGATTTTTTTAGAGAGGAGAATCTGGGGGGGGGGGTTCAGAGAGAACTGGGGGGATTTGTGCAGAAAGGAGAGCTAGTGTGGGGGATTTGTAGAGCTGAGGGGATTTTAGCAGAGAGGAGGGGTGCAAAGGTGATATGTTGACGGGGGGGGCAAAGGTGAATTATGGATAGGGGTGCAGAGTGAAGCAGTGTGGACAGGGGAAAGAAAAAGTGAGTTGTGGATGAGGAATGCAGAGGTAAGCAAGGAGGTGTGCAGAGATAAGGATTTGATGGTTACTTTTTTGGGGGGGGGGGGAGAATACTTGAAGGAAGGGTGATTTTTGCTTGGGGAAGACCAGGGAAATTTGCGGAGGGACAGTAAAACATACTGAGTTCAGTGACCAAGATGTATGGCACAGCATGCAGGGTGCAGTGGTGAGGATTTTGTAACACCTTGTACACAACATACTCAGAACCACTATGCTCTCAATGCTGTGCTGTTTATTACATATTAAAGGCTTTGGGATGGTACTCCTGAATGCTGTACTCTGTACAGTTAAGTGTTACATACACCTGAGCCCTGCATTCTGTATGCTGGATTGCATATTACATATGCTTTATTGCTGCATTCTGTGTAATGGCCACTGTCACGCACTTGGTAGGCTTTTGGAGGGGTTCCTAAGTAAAGCCTAGTTGCCATATTAAAAATAGTGACTGCTTCAGACTGTTGGGACTCATTGCAGATGCTGATGTAGTCAGCAAGCCACCTATCTGGAGTTGTCTGCTATAATGTGTTTATTGCAAATACGTCTAGTGAAACTACTGAGGGTCTTCTACCCAATGTTTATTGTGCTAATTAACTCAGCTATTGTCTACTAGCAAACTACCCTTGTGGTCTGTATTTATACTTATGATAATGTGGATAATGTGTTTTCTGAGCTAGGAGACGACAAGTCCGACCTGAAAGGTCAAACCTCTGCGTCAGTAGAACTCTCACTGCACCATCTGAAAACCCCCTGAGATCGGGTTCACAAGCATCCCAATTCCAGCCAGCGGATGAAAACCTGATCTCCTTGACAAGCATGTTTAGGAGACTAGAGGCAGTGATGGCCAAAGAGATCAGGCTATATTGGGACATTGACTCACTTTCTGAATATATGGCTTCATCGCGCATCCCCCGAGGCCTGAGAATTAAGAAGTTCCCTACTTCTGTGCTAGTAAATGATTCCCTTAAAAAGGAATGGACTGACGCACTGAGCTCGTGCTCACTTAAATTAATGGGTATTCTTCTCACGTCCAAAAAAGAAGAAATTAATGTTCTTCGGGTGGAAATAGCAGATATCCAGACAAGCCTGACGGATCTGCAGACCCATCCAGAATTTCCGGGATTGGATGGCCGTCTAAATAAGAAACTCGACAAAATGGAAAAATATGTCATCTCAACAAAGAAAAGCAAAATGACCCATGATCGGGTTGACTACGAAAGCGGGATTGTTTATACTTGGAACAGAACACGATTCCCGTCTGGCCGATCGTGGAGGAATTCTGTTAAAAAAGTGAGCTTTTCCGACCCTGAGATCGACTTTGCCAATGACACGATGGCTGCAACCGCATCCGATTCCTCTCCTGAGCGACCTACGAGATCCCCCAACCCGACATGCATACAGAAGAGAAGCAGTTCTGGAAACCCTCCAGGGCGCCACAAGAAAGTAAAACAAAAAAAACCAGAAGAGGTGGAAGGAGACATTCACACACCCAAAAGAACCCTGCGAGGCAGGAAGAAGTGAACGTCCTTAATGTTATTAATAGGGATGAGCTTCGAGTTCGAGTCGAACTCATGTTCGACTCGAACATTGCCTGTTCGCGGGGTGTTCGCGGCAAATTCGAAAAATCTATGGGAGAAATCTAAAGTGTTAATTATAAAGGCTAATATGCAAGTTATTGTCCTAAAAAGTGTTTGGGGACCGGGGTCCTGCCCCAGGGGACATGTATCAATGCAAAAAGAAGTTTTAAAAACGGCCGTTTTTTCGGGAGCAGTGATTTTAATAATGCTTAAAATGAAAAAATAAAAGTGAAATATTCCTTTAAATTTCGTACCTGGGGGGTGTGTATGATATGCATGTGAAGTGGCGCATGTTTCCCGTGCTTAGAACTGTCCCTGCAAAAAATGTCATTTTTGAAAGAAAAAAAGTCTTTTAAAACTGACTCGCGGCTATTAATGAATTGTCGGCTCCCGGCAATACATACAAAAGTCATTGATAAAAAAAAAAAAAAAGCGTGGGGGTTCCCCAGAATTCAATTACCAGGCCCTTCAGGTCTGGAATGGATATTAAGGGGAACCCCGCCGCAAATTAAAAAAAAAAATGACGTGGGGTTCCCCCAAATATCCATTCCAGGCCCTTCAGATCTGGCATGGATTTTAAGGGGAACTCCACCCCAAATTTAAAAAAAAAATGGCGTGGAGTCCCCCTAAAAATCCATACCAGACCCCTTATCCGAGCACGCAACCTGGCCAGCCGCAGGGGAAAAGGGGGGGACGAGAGAGCGGCCCCCCCTCCCTCCTGAACCGTACCAAGCCACATGCCCTCAACATGGGGAGGATGTCCCCATGTTGATGGGGACAAGGGCCTCATCCCCACAACCCTTGCCCGGTGGTTGTGGGGGTCTGCGGGCGGGGGGCTTATCGGAATCTGGAAGACCCCTTTAACAAAGGGGACCCCCAGATCCCGGCCCCCCCCTATGTGAATTGGTAAGGGGTACGTTGTACCCCTACCATTTCACGAAGAAAGCGTAAAAAAATGTTTAAAAAAAACACACAAACACCTTGAAAAAGTCCTTTATTTAAAATAATTTAAAAAAAAAAACATTCCAGCGGTGAAATCCAGTGTCCCGCCGCGATCCCGATGTCCAGCGCTGTCCTTCATTGGTTGTGCCTGAGCGGACCTGATGGGGAACTCCCTCTCAGTATTTTAAATGTATAGACCCGCCCCTTCTAAAGTTCCCCATCAGGTCCGCTCCCTCGGTATGTCGGACCCGCCTACGTCATTGGCTTGAGCGGGGAACTTCCTTCACTGTGTAATTTAAATTTACATAGTGAAGGAAGTTCCCCGCTCAAGCCAATGACGTAGGCGGGTCTGACATACCGAGGGGGCGGACCTGATGGGGGACTGCTCTCACTTTGGTAATACATGTATAGACCCGCCCCTTCTCATGTTCCGCATCTGGTTCGCTGAGCGGACCTGATGGGGAACTTTAGAAGGGGCGGGTCTATACATTTAAAATACTGAGAGGGAGTTCCCCATCAGGTCCGCTCAGGCACAACCAATGAAGGACAGCGCTGGACATCGGGATCGCCGCGGGACACTGGATTTCACCGCTGGAATGTTTTTTTTTTTTTATTATTTTAAATAAAGGACTTTTTCAAGGTGTTTGTGTGTTTTTTTAAACATTTTTTTACGCTTTCTTTGTGACATGGTAGGGGTACAATGTACACATAGGGGGGGGCCGGGATCTGGGGGTCCCCTTTGTTAAAGGGGTCTTCCAGATTCCGATAAGCCCCCCGCCCGCAGACCCCCACCCCCACAACCACCGGGCAAGGGTTGTGGGGATGAGGCCCTTGTCCCCATCAACATGGGGACATCCTCCCCATGTTGAGGGCATGTGGCCTGGTACGGTTCAGGAGGGAGGGGGGGGCGCTCTCTCGTCCCCCCCTTTTCCCCTGCGGCCGGCCAGGTTGCGTGCTCGGATAAGGGGTCTGGTATGAATTTTTAGGGGGACGCCATTTTTTAAAAAAATTTGGGGTGGAGTTCCCCTTAAAATCCATGCCAGATCTGAAGGGCCTGGAATGGATATTTGGGGGAACCCCACGTCAATTTTTTTTTTAATTTGCGGCAGGGTTCCCCTTAATATCCATTCCAGACCTGAAGGGCCTGGTAATTGAATTCTGGGGAACACCCACGCTTTTTTTTTTTTTTTTATCAATGACTTTTGTATGTATTGCCGGGAGCCGACAATTCATTAATAGCCGCGAGTCAGTTTTAAATGCATTTTTTTCTTTCAAAAATGTCATTTTTTGCAGGGACAGTTCTAAGCACGGGAAACATGCGCCACTTCACATGCATATCATACACACCCCCCAGGTACGAAATTTAAAGGAATATTTCACTTTTATTTTTTCATTTTAAGCATTATTAAAATCACTGCTCCCAAAAAAACGGCCGTTTTTAAAACTTCTTTTTGCATTGATACATGTCCCCTGGGGCAGGACCCGGGTCCCCAAACACTTTTTAGGACAATAACTTGCATATTAGCCTTTATAATTAACACTTTAGATTTCGAACGTTCGAGTCCATTGTATTTAATAGGGTTCTAAAGTTTACACGAACATTTTGTCTGTTCGCAGGTTCTGGTGCGAACCGAACAGGGGGGTGTTCGGCTCATCCCTGGTTATTAACATCTCAAATAGAACTTTGAATGAAGAAGAGACACGACTTTTATCGAGGGGCCTGAACTTTTGCCCAACAAGGCACTTTGATCTTTTCAGTACGTTATTGGACGTTAATAAATGTTCTCGTAGTCTCACACTCAAAAAACACTATTTTGACCTTCCCGTGGGTGAACATGATACTTCCTCCAGCGACCAGGATACGGGTGAGTCCCTTTCTTCCCCAGTTTTATTTAAAGAGGTGTGTGCTCTTCAGGAGCTTGCAGATTTGGCTTCAGAATCCAGTCCCTGCCCCGTTGACCCCACAGATGCCTTTAATAGCATATCGTTTAAACTCAGATCTGATTTTTATCCAGTGGGGTCACGGGGCAGAGATCTTGATCTCTTCCAAAAGATGGTGGAAAGGGACCTCACCCGATTAGCTTGTGATTGCCGCAGAAAAACTGCACCCTCCAATCTGTCCACATCAGAAAGGAAAGCTTTGAAAAATCTAGAGATGGACACCAGCATTGTAATTAGGAATGCTGATAAGGGTGGTTTGGTGGTTGTGCTCAATTCTGACACATACAGGGATGAAGCTTTACGTCAGTTGTCGGATGGCACAAGCTACCAACCACTCAAAAGTGATCCAACCATCCCATTTTCCACAGAGCTCTCTTTGTTATTGGACGAAGCAGTTCATGTGGGCATTTTTTCAGAGAAAGAAAAATCATTATTCATCCCCGCTAGTCCAGTAATGCCCGTGTTTCACCACCTGCCCAAAATACACAAAGGATTACATCCTTTGTTAGGCAGACCAATAGTGGCAGGGATTGGGTCTCTTAACGAACGCCTGGGAGATTGGATTGATGGCCAACTTCAACCTTTGGTCACCAATCTCCCAGGCTACCTACGCGACACGAAACACCTGCTAGTCAAACTCCAGGAGTTTAAGTGGGAGTCACATTTCAGATGGATTACATGCGATGTTACGAGTCTTTACTCGAGTATTCCCCATGACTTAGGTGTATTGGCAGTCTCTGTGTTTCTTAGGGAATCTGGGAAGTATTCCCTGGCTCTGCAGGAATTCATCTTGTTGCCTTTGGATTATTTAATTTCACACAACTTCTTCATGTTCGACGGGGGCTATTATCTCCAGAAATGCGGGGCCTCTATGGGGGCCAAATTTTCACCCTCCCTAGCCAATCTCTACATGGGATTCTGGGAGATGTCCCGCATTTTTGGACAGGATAGCCCCCGCCGTCTGGACACGGTCTTTTTTTGTAGATTTATAGATGATCTGCTGTTCGTCACCTCTGAGGGGGACACTGAGTTGGAGGTGTGGCTTGACTTCCTTAATGACAACTCCATGAACTTACGGTTCACGGGGAAGCTCAGTGCCACCTCCATGGACTTCCTGGACGTCAACCTATCGGTCACCCATGGTAGAGTGACCACTAACATTTTTAGGAAACCCACAGCGGGGAATGCACTCCTCAGGGCAGACTCAGGTCACCCCAGCCACACAGTTAGAGGGGTGCCGGTTGGTCAATTTTTAAGACTCCGGCGTCTATGTAGTAGACCTGAGGATTTCACTGTAGAGGCTGCCAACATGACACAAAGGTTTTTGGACAGAGGTTACCCCCCTAACATCGTTGAGAGGGCGTTAACAACTGCAAAAGCCACCCCTGGAGAGACACTTCTGTGGGGGCATCACAGCAAATATAAACAGCAGTCTAATACATCATTTAGTAAGGTTCCTGTATTCTCTACTCCTTACAGTTTGGAATTTGGTAGAATTAAACTAACTGTAGAGAAATACCTACCTATCCTGCTGAATGACCCCATCTACGAAGAGATACTCTCCAGGGGCATTAAATCTGTGTCGCGAAGAGCCCCCACTCTAGGGAGTCACCTTTCACCGAGTCTATTTACGAGCAAATCGTCAACGGCCAATTGGCTGCATTTCCAGGGTACGTTCAAATGTGGTGTTAACCATTGCAATTACTGTAAATACATTAAAACAGGCCAGGTGGTACAGTCTAGTACTAACCACAGAACCTTTGACATCAAACAGTTTGTTAATTGCAACACGAGGTTCCTCGTGTATGTCATCAAATGTGAGTTGTGCAACATCCAGTACGTCGGGCATACTACACGCCGACTAACGGATAGGTTGTACGACCACTTGTTTGACATACAGAAGGACAGAAACACCAATGTCGCAAGACATTGGGTATCTGTACACCACAAGAACACATCATGCCTTTCCATCCAGGGGATTGAAAAAATCAACAGTCCCATTAGAGGGGGTGACAAGTTCAGGACACTGTGCAGGCGAGAAGTATTTTGGATTTTTTCATTAGAAACAAGAATACCAGCTGGTTTAAACTTTGAGTGGGATGTATCCCATTATTATGATTAGTTTCCTTTCCTGCACAGTGTCCTGACAGTCGAGCCACATTAAAACATCTGGCTTTTTTTTTTTTTTTTCCTGTGACCCCCTCGGCATAGCATTATATGGCACTGTGGATTTCTTTTTATTTCACATGCAGCACATGTCATTTTTTGCTGCAAACATAGGAGTTCCTGCTATTACATATGTTTCTTAGGTCTTAGGGATGCCCCAATATTCTTAATATTCTTCATATTCTCTATATACTTCAACATCGTTGCATGTTGACCGGAGGCTTCTCCGGTCATGATGTACAGGTCCTTCTCAAAAAATTAGCATATTGTGATAAAGTTCATTATTTTCTGTAATGTACTGATAAACATTAGACTTTCATATATTTTAGATTCATTACACACAACTGAAGTAGTTCAAGCCTTTTCTTGTTTTAATATTGATGATTTTGGCATACAGCTCATGAAAACCCAAAAATCCTATCTCAAAAAATTAGCATATTTCATCCGACCAATAAAAGAAAAGTGTTTTTAATACAAAAAAAGTCAACCTTTAAATAATTATGTTCAGTTATGCACTCAATACTTGGTCGGGAATCCTTTTGCAGAAATGACTGCTTCAATGCGGCGTGGCATGGAGGCAACCAGCCTGTGGCACTGCTGAGGTGTTATGGAGGCCCAGGATGCTTCGATAGCGGCCTTAAGCTCATCCAGAGTGTTGGGACTTGCGTCTCTCAACTTTCTCTTCCCAATATCCCACAGATTCTCTATGGGGTTCAGGTCAGGAGAGTTGGCAGGCCAATTGAGCACAGTAATACCATGGTCAGTAAACCATTTACCAGTGGTTTTGGCACTGTGAGCAGGTGCCAGGTCGTGCTGAAAAATGAAATCTTCATCTCCATAAAGCTTTTCAGCAGATGGAAGCATGAAGTGCTCCAAAATCTCCTGATAGCTAGCTGCATTGACCCTGCCCTTGATAAAACACAGTGGGCCAACACCAGCAGCTGACATGGCACCCCAGACCATCACTGACTGTGGGTACTTGACACTGGACTTCAGGCATTTTGGCATTTCCCTCTCCCCAGTCTTCCTCCAGACTCTGGCACCTTGATTTCCGAATGACATGCAAAATTTGCTTTCATCCGAAAAAAGTACTTTGGACCACTGAGCAACAGTCCAGTGCTGCTTCTCTGTAGCCCAGGTCAGGCGCTTCTGCCGCTGTTTCTGGTTCAAAAGTGGCTTGACCTGGGGAATGCGGCACCTGTATCCCATTTCCTGCACACGCCTGTTCACGGTGGCTCTGGATGTTTCTACTCCAGACTCAGTCCACTGCTTCCGCAGGTCCTCCAAGGTCTGGAATCGGTCCTTCTCCACAATCTTCTTCAGGGTCCGGTCACCTCTTCTCGTTGTGCAGCGTTTTCTGCCACACTTTTTCCTTCCCACAGACTTCCCACTGAGGTGCCTTGATACAGAACTCTGGGAACAGCCTATTCGTTCAGAAATTTCTTTCTGTGTCTTACCCTCTTGCTTGAGGGTGTCAATGATGGCCTTCTGGACAGCAGTCAGGTCGGCAGTCTTACCCATGATTGCGGTTTTGAGTAATGAACCAGGCTGGGAGTTTTTAAAAGCCTCAGGAATCTTTTGCAGGTGTTTAGAGTTAATTAGTTGATTCAGATGATTAGGTTAATAGCTCGTTTAGAGAACCTTTTCATGATATGCTAATTTTTGGAGATAGGAATTTTGGGTTGTCATGAGCTGTATGCCAAAATCATCAATATTAAAACAAGAAAAGGCTTGAACTACTTCAGTTGTGTGTAATGAATCTAAAATATATGAAAGTCTAATGTTTATCAGTACATTACAGAAAATAATGAACTTTATCACAATATGCTAATTTTTTGAGAAGGACCTGTATATAACATACAGAAAGAATATAGTTGAATAAGAATTAACATATTAGAGTTCTACTGTTCATGAGTTTTTCTTTTTCTTTCCTTTTTTATAGTCACAGTGACTTTTAAGGAACAGAATAGATCTACTCATTTCCTGCACACATCACCCATCAATATGAGGTTGATCATATCATGTCATTGTGTTATATGAGTGAGCTCTATATATTTTTATAGATGTTTTATACTATTGGTTTTATTGTTTTGGATGATTTGTTTGATGAAATTTATAGTTGTCAAGAACCCGTATATGTGTGTTTTTTGGTTGCTTAGGTAACCACACACATTCGGGCATTTATATTGATCACAACTTGTATAAATATACACTTTTTAATCTTCATGAAGTTGAAGTCTCAAACGACTATATATAGGAAATATTGTGTCCATATGTGCTTTTGCATTTAGCAATCTGATCAATGTTTTGGGGGGATTTTTGTGTTATATTTTTATATTATTTGATACATTGCAAGTGACGGCTGTTTATGTGGTCATATTTACCTGATTCCATCGCAATCTTCCTGCACTTGACCATATAGAACCACATATCCCCACACACCACAGATCTAATTTGATTGCATTTTGCCTTTAAATCGCACACAAATTTTATTTTTCCTTTTTCTATATTAGATTTTAATATAATATATATTGGCAACGTATGGCCATATATTAACCATTGTGGGCACATGCGTGTATGTTTAGACATATTTAGACACATTTGTTTATCCATTACATGCAAGTATACATTCCCACGTTTGAGCTATTCATTATCATCCATCCAATATATACGGCACTGATATATAGTCACTTTAGATTGGCAACTTAAAGGAATATTAGTAGGACATCTTTATCAGCGATATATGGCTACAAGTCCTTTCTTCCCTTTTTCTGTTAATCTTAGCATCTTTTCATCATGCATTTACACTACATGATTCCATCATTGATACATTATAATAGTTTTTGATTTTATCTCATCCCTCCCTGCGTTATTTTTTACAATAATGTTCTATGGGACATAACCACTCACTATTTTTACATATTTATTAAAAATTGAAAATTGATTGACTTCTTTTAATTTTTGACTTCAATTTTGAGGTCATTCCCTACATGAACCTTGAACAATGTTGCCACACTTGAGCAACTATTGTAGCGCAACGTATACCATTGATAACTATATACCACAGGGTTGTGGGCTGGTTATTTACACATAAATGTATTAATCTTTCTTGGTCAACTTTTTATATATATATCTTTCCTACATTACATTATGACACTTTTTGATGAACACACTGACAATTTACCTTTGCATCTTTTACTATTTGTGCGCTATGGATGCATTTGCCTTTGCTTATGCATCCATTTCAGCACGTTGCACATGCATTATGTGGAGATTTAGGCTGCTCATCTATTGTGTTCCATATATTCACATTTATTTAATTTACACATTCCTCACTTTTTTGCACCAATCACAAGTCTTTTCACAAATATTTAATTTGCTGCACACCTTTTCAAGAATATTATGTACATATATTTTTAGAATAGTTGGTACAATGAAACCATACACTTTTTAAAAAACATTTATTTCTTGGACACAGGTTAGTCAGCATGCAATCAACTTTCAATTAACACTTGTCAGCACTTAATCACCTACACTTGTGGTTGGGTCATATGACCTTTTTTGGGGGTATATCATGGGAATCATTTGTGCATTAGGCAGCTATGATTAAACACTAAGAAAGTGTGAAACTAGTCAGCTCTAACCAGAATTTTGTTACTTGCTGTGCTGTATTTGGATTTTTGAAGATTTTACATACTGTATTTATTGGCGTATAACACTCACTTTTTTACCCTGAAAATAGAGGGTAAACTGTGCCTGCGTGTTATACGCAGGGGGCTGTGGAAAGTTTTTTTCCTGAAACTTCCCTCTTAAAATTAGGGTGCGTGTTTTATGCCTGTGCGTGTTATACGCCGATAAATACGGTAATAAAGGCTTTTTATTGGAGTGCTGCTGTCCAGAAGACTTGATCTTTTGTTTTGCTCTGCGTCACCTAGGCTGGTTAAATGACTAGTTAATTAGCTCATGGTAATTTATGTTTCTGGTTACAGTTATATTGTTATGGTAATATGATCAGGAGGGGGGAATGTCTTTCCCAAGTGTATATAAGTCTGTATTCTTGCTCTAATAAACAGTTATATTTCTGGTATACTCCAAAACTGGAGTTGCCTGGTACTTGGGGATACTATAGCCACATCCATTGGTCTCGTGTTCCAGGACCTGGGAAGCAGCTTCTTAGTGGAAATACCCAACAGGGTGTCCGGAGTCCATCACAGCCTCTATGTTTCATATTCCTGACCCCTGCACTCTGTACACAGGGCTATATGATGCATATACCTGAGCACAAGGGGCGCTTCACATTAAATGTATCGTATATACTCGAGTATAAGCCAACCCGAATATAAGCCGAGGCACCTAATTTTACCACAAAAAAATGGGAAAATGCATTGACTCGAGTATAAGCTTAGGGTGGTCACGGTGGTCACGGATCGAGGTACCGACTGCGGATCATGCCAGGCAGACTGGGCCTGTTTGGGTGAGCGGGCACCTGCCCATATTCATCAACTATTGTATAGGCCTGTGACATTTGAGGCCCATCACCATTAGAGTAGTGTGCCACGCACCGGAACATATTGCATCGTGTGGTAGTGCGCTGTTTGAAGTTGGCGGTTGCACCGCCTGAGAGTTTCACACTCCCAAAAGCATTGCGGGAGTTCAGTTCTTCCTTTAACACCCATTGGATTACAAATAGTATGTGCACCAACGTTTGCTAGCAAAGACTCCCACCATCGAGGAATTTGTACACTAATCTTAGTCAGGCTTGACTGGAATTAACAGTTACGGGACACAGGGTGGTATTGCCCACTAGGGGGAGCTCGCGAGCATAGGATTTGTATTCATAGAAAGTAGGCATTAACATTGTCTTATTTATATTATTGACTCTTGCAGGGCCCTGCAGAGTCAACTGAAAGTACATAAATTTCTTAACCTGTTTTCTTATCTCTAATTAAGTAAACTTTATTTTTTTGGTTAAGTATAAAACCTGTGTGATGCACTTTTGTTAGCCTGAAGGACCTCAACGGAGAAAGTTAACATATATGTGTAATTTAATGTGGTAATATATGCAGAATTGTGTTTCCCAATAGTCAGTGGGTATTACAATTATTTTCATTACCAGTTGTGCCAAGGGAGGGTTCAAGCCAGTTAAGGGGTTGAGAATAAGAGGGCAAACCCAAACAAAACCAGCAGCTCCTTCGGGGGTAGTGCTACAGATAAAAACTGGAAAAACTAAAAAACTGAAAAATCTAGTATAGGTAAATTAAAATGAAATTTTTGGGACAAGAGACAATAAAAATGAAAAATTTGTTAAAGTTTGAATAAATTACTACAACTTTTTTCATAGGTCAAAAGCTATATGAGTGAAAATAATCAACACTGGGTTAATGTATTGTTGATACCAAAACTGCCACTAGATGGAGTATATGTGCACTTTGTTACAACCAAAACCTATAGTATGAGTTACAATGAATCAAGATTAAATCCTCTATATTACATAGAAACATTCTACCTAACATCTCTTTGCCCCTGACACCCGACCCAATTCCTTCACCCTATTTAAGGAGTTTGACGATCAAGAGGCATTACAATATGAAACCGATGACAGCTGCTAAAACACAAGATTAAACTCCTGAATACAGGTGAAACTCAAAAAAATTGAATATCGTGCAAAAGTTCATTTATTTTACTAGTGCAACTTAAAAGGTAAAACTAATATGTGAGATAGACTCATTACATGCAAAACAAGATAGTTCAAGCCGTGATTTGTCATAATTGTGATGATTATGGCTTACAGCTAATGAAAACCCCAAATCCACAATCTCAGAAAATTAGAATATTACATGCAATTAATAAAACAAGGATTGTACATAGAACAATATCGGACCTCTGAAAAGTATAAGCATGCATATGTACTCAGTACTTGGTTTGGGCCCCTTTTGCAGCAATTACTGCCTCAATGCGGCGTGGCATGGAAGCTATCAGCCTGTAGCACTGTTGAGGTGTTATGGAAGACCAGGATGCTTCAATAGCGTCCTTCAGCTCTTCTGCATTGTTCGGTCTCATGTCTCTCATCTTTTTCTTGGCAATGCCCCATAGATTCTCTATGGGGTTCAGGTCAGACGAGTTTGCTGGCCAATCAAGCACAGTAATCCCACGGTCATTGAACCAGGTTTTGGTGCTTTTGGCAGTGTGGGCAGGTGCCAAGTCCTGCTGGAAAATGAAGTCAGCATCCCCATAGAGCTCGTCTGTGGAAGGAAGCATGAAGTGCTCCAAAGTCTCCTGGTAGATGGCTGCGTTGACCCTGGACTTAATGAAGCACAGTGGACCAACACCAGCAGACTGTGGAAACTTCACACTGGACTTCAAGCATCTTGCAGTGTGTGTCTCTCCATTCTTCCTCCATACTCTGGGTCCTTGGTTTCCAAATGAGATGCAAAAATTTTTCTCATCAGAAAAGAGGACTTTGGACCACTGAGCAACAGACCAGGTCTGTTTTTCTTTAGCCCAGGTAAGACGCTTCTGACATTGTTTGATGTTCAGGAGTGGATTGACAAGAGGAAAACGACATTTGAAGCCCATGTCCAGGATCCGTCTGTGTGTGGTGGCTCTTGATGCACTGACTCCAGCCTTAGTCCACTCCTTATGAAAGTCCCCAACACTTTTGAATGGCCTTTTCCTGACAATCCTCTCCAGGCTGCGGTCATCCCTGCTGCTTGTGCACCTTTTTCTTCCACACTTTTCCCTTCCACATCACTTTCTATTAATGTGTTGTGATACAGCACTTTGGGAACACCCAACTTCTTTTGCAATTACCTTTTGAGGCTTTCCCTCCTTATGGAGAGTGTCAATGATGGTTTTCTGCACAACTGTCAGGTCAGCAGTCTTTCCCATGATTGCGATTCCTACTGAACCAGACTGAGAGACCATTTAAAGGCTCAGGAACCCTTTGCAGGTGTTATGGCTTAATTAGCTGATTAGAGTGGGACACTTTGAGCCTAGAATATTGCACCTTTTCACAATATTCTAATTTTCTGAGATTGTGGATTTGGGGTTTTCAAGAGCTGTAAGCCATAATAATCACAATTATGACAAATCACGGCTTGAACTATCTTGCTTTGCATGTAATGAGTCTATCTCATATATTAGTTTCACCTTTTAAGTTGCATTAGTGAAATAAATTAACTTTTGCACAATATTCAAATTTTTCGAGTATCACCTGTATAGTGAAGATGATTTTGATAACACTACTGAAAGATTTGCTAGCTGAAAACAATCTCATAACTCTGAAATTTATAGCATTAAAGGAGAAGTATGACCAAAGCTGTTTTGGTCCTACTTCTTTTAGCCCTACTTTTCCTATGGATCACAAGAGTGCAGTTCATTCTACACTCCTGTGACCTATTCTTATTTCTTTACAGGAGTACAGAGATAAAACACTGAAGAGGTACAACAACTCAAAATATATTCATTTCATCCATATACCAAAGAAAAGAAAGTCGTATTAACAAACATACTTTTCCTCTTTGCTTATACCTCTTATGGAGGTCTTGTTGTTGCCTCTTATTTCTATATAATCTATTTCTAAGAAGAATATCCCTACTTCTGCTATTTATTTATTTTCCCCCTCTTATTGTACATACAAAAAATAAACATTCCCAGTAACCCCAACCCACTCTTCAAAAAAAAAAAGGGGGGGGAGAGAAGGGATACCTCCCAAGCCTAGAAAAGGGCCAGTCTACCTGTCTATGGCCCCCGTTTGCCACCCATAAGAACCCTACTCTCCTCTCTCTTCTCCAAATAGCCTCTTCCCCTCTTCTGATTGTATAAATGCCTCTCAGGGGACCCATATTTCATTAATTTGTTCCTTTCTGTCCAGTGTCGTGGGCAGAAGGTTTTCCATTATCCCAACTCTTCTAACTTTATTGAGCCACATGGAAATGGAAGGTTCTCTTGGGTCCTCCCTGCACATGGGAATGCAGCTTTTCGCTGAATTCACCAGATGGCATATAACTGAGTTTATATATCTTTTAGGTGGGATGTTTGAACTCTGTAGCAAAAAAAAAGCTGGGTCGTCAGGGATCCGATATTCGGTAAATGTTTGGGTAATTCTTTGTGCTGTCTGCCAGAACTGTCTAATTACTGGACATGACAAAAAAATATGTAGTATAGTCCCTTGTTCCTCACAGCCTCTCCAGCAACGGTCTTATACCTCTGGAAAAAAAATTATTTAAAGGGGTTGTAAAGGTTCGTTTTTTATTTTCTAAATAGGTTCCTTTAAGCTAGTGCATTGTTGGTTCACTTACCTTTTCCTTTGATTTACCTTCTAAATGTTTTTTTTCTTTGTCTGAATTTCTCACTTCCTGTTTCTCCTCACTAAACTTCACACCATCATCCGAGTGGTGTGGAGTCAGCCAGAACAGCTTACTGAACAGCTTACTGAGGAGGAACAGGAAGTGAGAAATTCAGACAGAGAAAACAAAGAAAAAAAATATTTAGAAGGGAAATCAAAGGAAAAGTTAAGTGAACCAACAATGCACTAGCTTAAAAGAACCTATTTAGAAAATAAAAAACGAACCTTTACAACCCCTTTAAGGTTGACGGAGTGTAGTACCAGCGTGTTAGTAATTTATAGTTGGACTCCTGTGTTTTCGTGCACCTAGAAGATTTTAACATATTCTGACGTTGAGCTGGTGTAAAAGTTTGGTCCATGTTTCTCTCCCATTTATTCAGGCTTGACATTATAAAATCTTCTGGAGGTGCCGTCATCAATGCATACATTTTAGAGATCATGTGGGGGAGGGGTTCCCCTACCTCACAATATACCTCAAATTTTGTACGTGATCGCCTGTAACTCTCTGGAGGTCCCAGTGTTTCCAGATTGTGACGTACTTGTTGCGCCTGCCATAAAGGTATTTCAAACTGCCCGCCCTGTTGTGCCAGGGAGTCTATTGTTGGGCAGTTGTTAGCCACCAAAAAATGTTAGGCTTGGAAGCAGCCACTCTCCCTAAGTTTCCCAAATATTCATGGCTCTAGACCTGGAGGGAAATCTGGGTTTCCCAGTATAGGAAATAGGGGTGAATTTTTAGTAGAGAATCTGGGATTCTGACTAACTTTGAAGCCCGTTCTCAATGTGGGACCTATCGTAGGATGTGTTCTTAATGAGGGGGGTAAGGCTGTATAACACCATATCGCTCTATTTAAAAGGACTGGGCTCATTTGTTGCTCAATGGTGGTCCAGAGTTTGTAATCTCCATGTCTACTCCAGTCAATTATCCTGCCGAGTTGGGCTGCTTGATAATATTTATACATCTCTGGTGCCGCTACTCCTCCTGCCTTCTTAGGCAGTGTCAGCAATATTCTGCTAATCCTTGGGCGCCTCCTAGCCCAGATAAATTTAGTGAACTCGGCACGGATTTGGCTGAAGTAAATCAGGGGGATGTAGATAGGTAGAGCTCTTGAAAAAGGTACAGAAATGTTGGTACTATATTCATCTTTAAGATATTACATCTACCGAACCATGAATGTATACCTCTGTTCCATCTGTCTAATAATGTTCTAACTGCCCTGAGTAATGGTAGGAAATTCAATACATATGTATCTGTTAAATTTGGGGGTATTTGTGTTCCCGGGTAATTTAAAGCAGTTGTTGTCAACCTAAACTTAAAATTGTGCTGTAGACTACTTTGCAGGAGGGCCCGAAAGTGCTACCCCCATCGCCTCCGACTTGCTATAATTTATTTTTAGATTACACAGCGCCCCATACTGTTCCGCTTCCTTCATAAGATTTGGTAATGATATTTGTGGACTGGAGAGTGAGAAGAGTAGATCATCTGCATATGCAGATACTTTATAGTCATTTCCCCCTAGGCCTATACCCACAATATCCGGGTTATGTCTAATTTTATTTAGTAGGGGCTCCAGTGTCAGGGCAAATAAAGGAGGCGATAGGGGGCATCCCTGTCGGGTCCCGTTTGTAATCGTGAAGATTTTTGAATGTACCCCATTTGCCTTAACTAGGGCCTGAGGTCTTGAATACACCCCCACTACCCAATGTAACATTCGGTCTCCCAAGCCCAGATGTCTTAAAACTTCTAACATAAATTCCCAACTGACCCTATCGAAAGACTTTTCCGCATCTGTATTCAGAAAGACACTCGATAACTTTTTTGGTTTACAGATTCAGTACTTTAATGGTACTGTCTCTTGCCTCACGTGTAGGGATAAACCCTACTTGGTCCAAATGTACTAACTGGGAGAGCTGGGGTTGTAAACGAGACGCCAGTGTCTTTGTGAAGATTTTTAAGTCCACATTTAGTAATGATATCAGTCGGTAGCTACTACAGATCGACGGATCCTTCCCCTCTTTCGGGATAACCACAATATGGGCTGTTAACGCATCAGGTGGGAACACAATTGTTTGTCCTAATGCATTAAATACCTTAGTCATGTATGGGCCTAATAGTGAAAAAAAAACTTTTGTAGTATTGTATAGAAAACCCACCCGGGCCAGGTGCCTTTCCATGTTTTATCGTTTTCATTACTGTTTGCACTTCCTCAATGGTAATTGGCATTTCTAATTTTTTTCGGACCGGGGATAGTCGTGAGTAGGATTGATATTCCTCTAGAGACAAGGGGGGCAAAGATGGCACCGGCAAGTTATACAACGAGGAATAATACTCCCCAAATTCCTGCACAATGTCTTTCGCCAATGAAAGTTTTTGGTCTGCTTTTTTTTTAATATATGGTATATATGACCGCGTCTGTTGCTCCTTTAGTTTTCTTGCCAGCAATTTGCCGCACTTGTCTATGGATTTGTATCCCATTCTCCTCCCGTACTGTAATACTACTTTTGCCTTGTAGCGGAGGAGGTCTGATAGTTGTCTTCTCAGATACGCTATTTCATTTCCCATACCTGTTTCTGATATCCTCTTATGTTGTAGCTCTAGTCCCTGTATCTTTTCCAATAACTTTTTTATTTGCTCTTCTCAAGCCTTCTTCACTCGGGAACCATGTTTAATTAAAATTCCTCTAATTACCGTTTTTTGGGCCTCCCACACTATTCCCGGGTCACTCCCCGCACTGTCATTTGTCTGGAAGTACCATGTAATTTCTTTAATCAAATCCTCTCGGATTTCAGGGGACTGTAATAGACTTTCATTTAAACGCCATCTCCATTCCGATGATTGGGTCCCACCCAACAGGGAGAACCTGATCGTAACTGGCGCATGGTCTGTCCATGTTATATTTCCCATTGATATTTCCTGTACGGTGTGGAGTAACTGACGAGGTACCAAAAAGAAATAGAGTCGAGAGTATAATTGATGAGGATTAGAAAAATAGGTATAGTCCCTCTCCTCTGCGTGTAGGATGCGCCAAGCATCTATCAGTTGAAGTTCGTGGAGCTTCCAAAGACTGCGTTTCCTGGTTCTGCTAGGGACCGATGAAACGCCCCCAGAGGTGACTACTTTAGGGTCTAAGGGGACATTAGTCCCCTCCGAAGATCAGTTTTCCCTCTCTAAATTCCATTAGTTTTGATAAAACTTTATCGAGGAAGCTGTCTTGGTGCACATTCGGTGCATAGATAGTAGCCAGGGTTACCTTCACACTACCTATGAATCCTTTAAGGAAAAGATATCTCCCCCCTGAGTCCAGACATTTGTCCAAAAGGGACCACGGGATTCGATTGGAGATTAAGATAGCCACTCCTTTAGTTTTAGCTTCATGGTTAGAGGCATGGTATACATTGGGAAAATATCTGTTCTGGAGATAGGGGAAGACTCCCTCCTTAAAAGGGGTTTCCTGTACAAATCCTACGTCAGTGTTTCAGGTCGTTCAGTAGCATATTACGTTTTTCGGGGATGTTAAGTACCCTAGCGTTTAAGGAGGTCACTCGTAGTCCCTCTATCTTCCTTATCTCGGGAGGCAGCCCAGAAAAAAAAAAAAAATGAAAGGGGGTTACAAAACAGCACCTACCTAGGGGTATTAATTTCCCGTAGGTGCCGAATATGGGGAGGTGGCTGGCAATGGCCCGAGTGGCAAAGCCCCCGATCCTACCCCTCCAGCTATTTTTCTTACATATTTAAATCCTCTGATGCAGCGCATTCATTTTCCTGTATCTATTCTCATCTCTCGTCTCCCCTCCTGCCCGTGTAGCTAAGGGAGGTACCTAATACCCGGGGTCTCCTTTAACTTTCTCTTTCCTTTATTTCTATGCCAAAACATTCCTGCTATACAGTCAGGTTCCCCGTCATCCGTGCCACCAATGTTGGGTCATCTTCCCTCTCGGTGACACGGATGGCGAGGCGCCCCGGCCAGCAGTGATAATAATAGGGTACTATTCCCCCCCATAGTATCAGCCATTAAATGTTGTTGCTTCTGGTCATGTCAGTGATGGAGCTTAGCAATGCCATTAATAGGGCATTATACCTCTTTACGGGTGGGTATCATTCCTCCCAATTATATCCCAGTTATATCTGTGTCCCTCTAAAATCCAAATACATAATACTTACCCTATGCTTACCGGATTTCAAGCCCCCATCATTCGACCATGACCATATCCAACACATCTAAGCCCAGGCATTCCTACAGATACTATTGCCTAACTCTCCCCCTCCCTCCCTTCCCCTCTCCCTCCCTCCCCCCCATCTCTCTCCTCCCGCCCTCCCCCCCAGATTGAATTTTTGGAGCTGTATGATTTCCCTCTTCCGATATTCACTTTTATATAAAGACCTATATCTAGAGTTGAGCGGACACCTGGATGTTCGGGTTCGACGGGTTCGGCCGAACTTCGGAAAAAAGTTCGGGTTCGGGACCGAACTTTAACCCGAACCCGGACCCGAACCCGAACCCCATTGAAGTCAATGGGGACCCGGACTTCTAAGGACTAAAAAGGCTCTAAAAAGGTAATGGAAAGGGCTAGAGGGCTGCAAATGGCAGCAAAATGTTGTTAAGAGCATGTCAAGTGCTCTGCAAACAAATGTGGATAGGGAAATAACTTAAAATAACATAAAAAAAATAAAAATAATAATCTTGACCTAGGAGGACGAGGTCCATATGGAGTAGGAGGTTGAAGTGGCGGTGGATGTGGCTGTGTAGGTGGAAGCGGCGGTGGAGGAGGACGAGGTAGCCAACACTGATTCAAAAATACAACAATGGCTGTGTAATGCCGGTGATGTGTCGAATTCTGTCCCCCGTCAAATAGTGTCCACCCTGTACTGCGCTTGCTCAGTATGTAGGACAAGGGGATTTCGAAAATCTCCCAAGACGAACGGCGCCTGTGTGGTGAGTTCAGGTGAAGGCCACACCATCCGTGGTTCAAGACGAGCCAAGTGAGGCCGTGCCCGAAGCGTGGCGATCGAACCAAGCCCGTGAGGGGCCCTGTTATTATGTGCTACCGTATGTCCACTTGGATGGTGGGGCTTGAACCTGCACTCACAGCGCAGGCACCGTTCATCTTCGGAGATTTTGTGAATCTCCTTGTCCTCTGTACTGCGCAAGCGCTGCGCCTTCGCAGTATGGGCCGGACACAATCCGATGGCCGGACAGTTTTTGTCACAACACCGGTATACATGTCTATTCTGCACAAGGTACGGACAAGTCCTGTGGGATCCATGCCTGGTTCATTTTAATGAACGTGAGCTTGTCCACATTGGCTCTGGACAGGCGGCTGCGCTTGTCTGTGATAACGCCCCCTGCCGTGCTAAATACACGTTCAGATAATACACTGGCTGCAGGGCAGGCCAGCACCTCCAAGGCATAAAGGGCAAGCTCAGGCCATGTGCCCAATTTGGAGACCCAGAAGTTAAAGGGGGCAGACCCGTCATCCAGTACGTGTAGGCCTGTGGACACATACTGCTGAACCATGTTGGTGAAATGCTGCCTCCTGCTAAGACGTTCCATCTCAGCTGGTGGTGCTGGTTGTTGTGGCGTGCTGACAAAGCTTTTCCACATTTCAGCCATGCTAACCCTGCCTTCTGAGGTGCTGCCGGTGCCCCGGCTGCGTTGGCGACCTCTTCCTCCTCCTCTGCCTTCGCCTTGTGCTTCCACCGTACGCCCGCTGTCAGGTGGGAATGCCACCAGCAGCGCGTCTACCAGCGTGCGCTTGTACTCGCGCATCTTACGATCCCGCTCCAGTGAGGGAATTAAGGACGGTACGTTGTCCTTGTAACGGGGATCCAGCAGGGTGGCCACCCAGTAATCAGCACCAGTTAAAATGTGGGCAACTCGGCGGTCATTGCGGAAACACTGCAGCATGTAATCGCTCATGTGTGCCAGGCCGCCCAGAGGCAAAGAAAAGCTGTCCTCTGTGGGAGGTGTATCGTCTGTGTCCTCTGTATCCCCCCAGCCACGCACCAGTGATGGCCACGAGCTGGTCTGGGTGCCACCCTGCTGTGAAAATGCCTCCTCCTCCTCCTCCTCCATCTCCTCCTCCACCTCGTCATCCTCCAGAACTGTTCCCTTTCCGCCGGACAATTGTGTACCTGGCGTTTGTTGGTGCAGGAACCCACCCTCGTAGCCACTTGTGAAAGACTGCCCTGAAAGCCTTTAAAATGATCCCGCTTCCTCCTCCTCCTCCTCATCCTCCTGTGCCACATCCTCTTCCATCATCGCCCGAAGCGTTTTTCAAGGAGGCATAGAACTGGGATAGTAACGCTAAGAACGGCGTCATTGGCACTGGACATGTTGGTGGAGTACTCGAAACAGCGCAACAAGGCACACAGGTCTCGCATGGAGGCCCAGTTATTGGTGGTGAAGTGGTGCTGTTCCGCAGAGCGACTCACGCGTGATTGCTGCAGCTGAAACTCCACTATCGCCTGCTGCTGCTCGCACAGTCTGGCCAGCATGTGCAAGGTGGAGTTCCACCTTGTGGGCACGTCACATATGAGGCGGTGAGCGGGAAGGCCGAAGTTACGCTGCAGCGCTGACAGGCGAGCAGCAGCAGGGTGAGATCGCCGAAAGTGCGCACACACAGCCCGCACTTTCTGCAGCAGCTCTGGCATATTGGGGTAATTTTTAAGGAACCTCTGGACCACCAAGTTCAGCACATGCGCCAGGCAAGGGATGTGCGTCAAACCGGCTAGGCCCAGAGCTGCTACGAGATTTCGCCCATTATCGCACACCACCAGGCCGGGCTTGAGGATCACTGACAGCAACCACTCATTGGTCTGTTGTTCCATGTCCCTCCACAACTCCTGCGCGGTGTGGGGTTTTTCCCCCAAACAGGAAAGTTTTAAAACTGCCTGCTGTCGTTTACCCCTGGCTGTGCTGAAGTTGGTGGTGAAGGTGTTACGCTGACCGGATGAGGAGGCGGTAGAGGATGAGGAAGCGGAGTAGGAGGAGTTAGCAACAGGAGGCAAACTGAAGCGCCCTGCAATCCTCGGTGGTGGAAGGACATGCGCCAAACTGCTATCTGCCTCAGGCCCAGCCGCCACTGCATTTACCCAGTGTGCTGTTAGAGAGATATAACGTCCCTGACCTTGCTTACTGGTCCACGCATCCGTAGTTAGGTGGACCTTGCCACAGATGGCGTTGCGCAGTGCACACCTGATTTTGTCCCCCACTTGGTTGTGCAGGGAAGGGATGGCTTGCCTGGAAAAATAGTGGCGGCTGGGTACGACGTACTGTGGGACAGCCAAAGCCATCAGGCTTTTAAAACTCTGTGTCTCCACCAGACGGAATGACAGCATTTCAAAGGCCAGGAGTTTTGAAATGCTGGCATTCAGGGCCAGGGATCGTGGGTGGCTAGGGGGGTACTTCCTCTTCCGCTCCAATGTTTGGGAGATAGAAAGCTGAACGCTTCCATGGGACATTGTGGAGATGGTTGGTGACCCAGGTGGTAGTGTTGCTGGCAGATCCTCTGTTTGCGGGGTGGCAGGTGCCACTGTCACTACAGAGGTGGATGAAGAGGCCGAGACTGCAGCAGAAGAGGAAGCAGGAGGAGCCAGAGACCTTTCTTGGTTTTTGAGGTGTCTACTCCACTGCAGCTCGTGCTTTGCACTTAGATGCCTGGTCATGCAGGTTGTGCTCAGGTTGAGAACGTTTATGCCTCGCTTCAGGCTCTGATTGCACAGCTTGCAAACCACTCGTGTCTTGTCATCAGCACATTGTGTGAAGAACTGCCACGCTGGGGAACTCCTTGGACCTGGCTTTGGTGTGCTCGGTCCCTTGCTGCGTTGGGCAGTAGCAGACATACTGTCTAGCTGACAGACGCTCCGCTTTTGCACCCTGCTCCCTCTTCTGCTGTTCTGGTGGCTCTGTGCGACCACCGCCTCTTCCTCCAAACTACACTGGTCACCTGCATAACGTTGATTCCATGTGGGGTCGAGGACCTCATCGTCCTCCACATCATCTTCCACCCAGTCTTCACCCCTGCCCTCCTTGTCTGTCTGCACAATTGCGAAAGCAGCAGCAGTTGGCACCTGTGTTTCGTCATCATCCGAGACGTACTGCGATGGTCCTCCCATGTACTCATCATGAAACATAAGTGGTTGGGCATCGGTGCACTCAATCTCTTCCACTTCTGGGGCAGGGCTAGGTGGATGGCCCTGGGAAACCCTGCTAACAGAGTCATCGAAAAGCAGAAGAGACTGCTGCATGATTTGGGGCTCAGACTGCTTGGCTGATTTGCAAGGGGGTGAGGTGAAAGACTGATGGACATGGGTTTCAGGTGCCAACTCTGTTCTTTCATCAGAAGAGTGGGTGGGAGACAATGTGAAGGAACCCGAGGCACTGTCAGCAACCCAATCTACTATCGCCTGTACTTGTCCTGGCCTAAACATTCGTACAGCCTCATTAGGCGCGACAAAATACCGCCGCAGGCTCGGTCGCCTACTCGCACCTGAGGAAGGTGTTTCACTTGTGCGTGTATCTGGCACAGATCCACCACGTCCTCTCTCTGCAACAGGAGCTCCACCAGCAGCACCACGACCGGGGCCACCACGTCCCTTTGACCTTCTCCTCATATTTTCAAAATTTAGAATCTTGCCCTAAATGGGTGTTTTTGGAAGCGCAGAACACACCCACAGTACGTAACCGCTGAATCGCACAGCTACAGAACTGCAGAAAATGCTATTCAAAAAATTTTTTGTTTTTTTAGTATAGCACAGTAGGAGAAAACTATATAGAAATTGTTTATTTCACACACCTCAAAATATGTATAACACACTGCAACCTTTTTTTGGTGCCACTAAACGGCGTTTTTTGGAAGAGCAGAACACACCCACAGTACGTAACCGCTGAATCGCACAGCTACAGAACTGCAGAAAATGCTATTAAAAAAAAATGTTGTTTTTTTAGTATAGCACAGTAGGAGAAAACTATATAGAAATTGTTTATTTCACACACCTCAAAATATGTATAACACACTGCAAACTTTTTTTTGTGCCCCTAAACGGCGTTTTTTGCAAGCGTACATTAAAGTGCATTTTTTTTATTTTTTGCCCTAAACGGGTCTTTTTTTGCACGAGCAAAATAAAATGCTTTTTTTTTTTTTTTTTGCCCTATGGGTCTTTTGGAAAAGAGAACAATAAAGTGCCTTTTTTTTCCCCCTAAAAGTTAGATTTTCTCTGACACTGGGCTCATGGCAGTGTAAAAAGACTGCACTGCAACACAAATAGGTAGACCTATGCAGATCGCTGATTTTAATCTCTGAATCTGGACTCCTATATAATATTCTCTCTCCCTGAAAGCACCAACACAGGAACCTGGCCCTACACTACACTATCTCTCTATCTTTTCCCTCAGATTGTAGAATCAGGACTACCTCTTCTATCTTTCTATCTCTCCCTAAAAGCAGCAGCAGCAGACTAGATCCTCTCCCTATCTATTCTGAAGCAGAGTGTCATGTGTGCTGTGTGCCTCTAGCTTATATAGAAGCTGGGTCACATGTTGCACTGACCAATCACAGCCATGCCATTAGTAGGCATGGCTATGATGGCTTCCAAGGGCACACCAGCTAATCAAAAGGTGATTGGCTGGCCCCTGAAGCATTTCTAAATGCGTTATTAAATTGCCGAACCCGAACCCGGACTTTTGGGCAAAGTCCGGGTTCGGGTTCGGGTTCGGGAAAAAGCTAAAGCTCGGTACGGACCCGAACTTTACAGTTCGGGTTCGCTCAACACTACCTATATCCTATACCAGCCCATTAAGACAGTATCTGCCACATAATTCAACCTTGCAACATTGCGTTACACCACGTTATTGCTATCCTTTTACCAAAAGAGAATCCTTAATGCTGTTTTATAGTGTAACACCATATTGTGGCTTATGTCCCATACACTAAGTCTATGATAACAGTGTAATTTCACATCCTACTACAGATTTTTCAAACTTGGGGCCTAGAGTTATGTTACAGTATTATTATTACTCATCCAGCTCTCCATGTCCCGTTCTCATTTACTTCTAGGCCATTTTTCTCATAATCATCCATCACTTACCCTAATCCCCCTCCACCCCCCAAATCCAAGTCACTGGGGTTTCCGAGGGGTCAGGGACCGAGTAAATCCCCCCTTCCCTACCGTCCCGATGCCCCCAGCCCACCCTCCATCTTCTATTTCCATGGCCACCGTGAGGGGAGTGTTTTTCTACTTATTTATTTGTTTGTTTTAATATTTCATATCTGCATACATGCCACCCCAGTGTACCTTGTATAGTGTCAATCCCCCCCAACCCGTGTATCTATATAGGTTCCCTTCTTACCTCTTTTTCCCCCCAAAACTCTTTATCAGTGTATGTGATTTGTGAACTATTATGTGTCGTGCTGTGCACTAGTGCTGCCCAAATACACCCGTGCCTTTTTCTCTATTGCTCCCCTACCAACCCCACCCTCTCTCCCACCCCCCTTCCTCCCCTCTCCTTCCCCCCACCTCCCCTCCCCTTCCCAAAAAATCCAATTAACATTGTTTATACACCAACACATCTAATATAAATCATATAGTGCAAAACTTATAGTGTAATTTCCATAGTGTCAGTCCATATTCTATCCGTGCAAAAACCAACATTTATATGCATGTATACATTTTCCTCGTGTCTCTATCTGACTTAATTCTTCCTCCTCTAGTCCGGGATTGTCTCTTTTCCTTACTTCTATATTTTATTTATTTAGAGAGGGGGGTGGTGGGCTGGGAATCGAGGATATGCTCCTCAAAAGAGCCCAAAAAAAGGGGGGGCATTCAAAGAAAAGAGAGAGAGGGAAAAAGTCCACTAAGATCAATGTCTTATTCCACAGGGAGAGGGAGGCCATCTCTCCCGGGACCCCCCGCTCGGCACTACAGCCCAAGAACCAGTAGTGTCCCAGTCCACCTTGAGTAAAATTGCTCCAGTCTGTCTTCCTTTGCATCCATTGCCAGACTGCTATAAAAAAGACTGGGAACCCCGCCTCCCACTCTGTCCATCTCAGCTCCAAACGATATCACATACTAATACCATAGGGGAGGAGCACGTTTCAACTAGGAGAGAGAGGCAAGGAAAAAAGTAAAAAGGGGACAACAAGTGAAAAAAGAAAAAGGGGGGAGAGAGAGAAAAAAAAATTGAGACAAAAAAAGAAAAAACTACCGGGCAGGAAAAAAAATAAGCAAATAAGTATAACAACAGAGGGGTGTTTATTCCCCTATGACTCACAGTCTCCAGTCTAGGTCTCTGTGGCTGACGCCTGCCGTCCTTCACTGCTTTGCATGGAGACTTCCGTCATAACCGTAGGGGAGCCCCCCTTACGCTGTCTCCTCGTTATTGGCTGCAGCCAATCTGGGACCACACATCGCTCCATTTCCAAAAAAGAAAACAGGGCTGGGAGCTCCGACGGAAGGGATAGAAAAAATGAAAGAGATCCTTTCTTCACCAGCAGGGATATGGGATATCCCCATCTATATGAGCCTCCCGAAAGCTTGATCTTCTCTAGAATCGGTGTAGTTGCGCCCTCCGCTGCAGGGTGGCCGGCCCAGGAAAGATCTGGGAGAATTTTAAGGCATCCAATCACATCTCCGGGTCTGGCCAAGTCTGTAGAGCGTGGCCCAAGGGCTCTGTGCAGTCTGTCAAATTCAATCTCTCTAGGGGCTGTTAGTACTCCCAGTTTCTGACCTATAGATATCACCACTGTATGCAATGATTCTCCTTCAATGTCGTCGGGAATCCCTCTAAATCTAAGATTATTCCTTTGACTCCGGTCTTCAAATTCCTCTATTCTTAGTTGTGTAGAGGATGCCTGTATCACCTGGGAGGTCTGATCTTTTTCTAGATTTGCAATCCGTGCCTCCAGCCTAGTAATTACCGTCTCTTCTGCCATGAATTTGTCCAACAATACTTGTACCTCCGCCCGGATCAGCTGCAATTCCCTCCGGTGCCCTTCCTCCAGGCAGGACACCATTGCTTCCATTTCATTGCGTGCCGGCAGTTCCTGTAGAATTGACCTTAGATCTAGCTCTCCTGATTCTGAGCCCGTCATTCCCCGCTGCTCCGTGAATGGTTCCTGCGTTCCCGGCATATCCGGGGTCGAGGTAAGGCTCATACAGGTTGCCGCCATCGGAATTTCTATGCACGGTCTCCCCCGAGTCTCCACTGCCGATGCCCGGGCTGTAGCTGCCCGTGTACGCGAGAAATAGTTTTTAATCTCCGGCTGTGTGGGGATCTTTTGTGTCGATTTTCTTCCCCTTTCTTCCTTGCACTGCTCATCCCGTAGAGCAGTGGTCATCAACCCTGTCCTCAGGGCCCACTAACAGGCCAGGTTTGCAAGATAACTGAAATACATCACAGGTGATATAATTTGCTGCTCAGTGATTGAAGTATTCTAGTCTGCATCTCCCCAAGGTAATACATAAAACCTGGCCTGTTAGTGGGCCCTGAGGACAGGGTTGATGACCACTGCCGTAGAGTACCCCAGTATCTCCGTTTACCTTATCGGCTAAGTCGCTGCATTCAGGGCTTAGTTAGCCTAGTTATCTGGAGGGCTGGTAAGTGCCTCTGCTCGCGTGTCTCTCTACTCCGCCATTGTTAAGCCACGCCCCCTGGACCCGACTACTTTCATACCTGCTGCCTGTGGCATTTTTATTATTTATACATTTTTTACTAGTAATGGCGGCGGACAGATCGGACACTTTTGACACTTTTTTGGGACCAGTGGCCGGCAGAAATAACGGCCGCCGGCCACGCGCATTGGCTCTGGCGTCGGCCCCTTATAGCTTCTTAAAGCGGCAGTCATACAATGACGGTGATTCGCGCAGCCGTGCCAACCTGCTGCAGTACAACTGCGGCAGCTGGTCAGCAAGTAGTTAAAGTCTCATTACCTGATTTTACCAAAGAGAATCACAACTAAAAGTGAAGTGACCTACCTATTTAGAGATTATTTTAGTACCCTTAATTCTATCACTTGCCTAAGATTCACAAAAATGCAGAAGAACCTTCCAGCACACCTATGATAGCAGGCATGAATGGCCTTATGGGTGGTCTGTCTCACTACATTAATTGGGTACTTCAGCCTATGGCAATTTCCCTACCCTCCCACATAACAGATTCGGGACAATTTTTGGGACAATTTTTGGAAACCATGCAACAGTATCCATGGAAACTCTCACATTACTGGGTGTCCCTTGATGTCAGTTCCCTTCACACCTCCATCTCTCACATTGTTGGTTTTAATGCTCTTAATCACTTCTTAAGCATTTTAGATATCATCTATAAGCAAGCTCAATTCATAGTGGATTGCACAAAATTCACAATGGAGCACAACAATTTCCTTTTTTAGATAGGTAGTTTACTATTTTTCATTACAGTTAACTCAAATGCCTCACATATTACTTGTTTCAACATAGTCAAGAAAGATTATTAGATAGCGCTGAACAAATCCACTGTATTACCAACTTCCATACTAGACTGCAATACACCTTCATTGCCAGGCCAGTTTTCTGTGTTGTGATAGTTTAACTGACAGTTGTGCAACTTTTTGATACAGATATGGCTTGGTAAATGTACAAGTCATATACATGATGAGGGGAAAATAAAGGGGTTATAAGTACAGGTCACATACAGTGAGAGGATGGAAATAAATGAGTTAATGAAAAGAGGTGCAAGATAAGGGATGTGAAGGTATTAATATACAGGTCACTGCAGACCCAGAATGGATTAGATGAAGGCTGCTTTCACACTGAGGCGCTTTACAGGCGCTATAGCGCTAAAAATAGCGCCTGCAAAGCGCCTGTTAAGAGCCTCTTCTCTCAATCCAGTGGGAAAGCCTGAGTGCTTTTACACTGGAGCTGCCAGGACATCAAAAAAAGTCCAGCAACTTTGAGGCGCTGTAGGAGCGGTGTATACACCGCTCCTACAGCACCCCTGCTCATTGAAACCAATGGGCAGCGATGCCAAAGAACCAGCAAAGCGCCGCCGATCACTGCCACACCAGTCATATAATGACACTGTACTGCTCTTGTGACAATGTGTAAAAGTAAAAATTGAGAAAAAAAAGACATTGTATTTAATTTCTTCATTTTCCAAAAAAAATGATAAACAAAAATTCACCATGACTCTTACTAAATACCTTGGACTGTCTACTTTCGAAAAAGGGGCCTTTTAAGTGATATTTGTATGGTCCTGGCATTTTAGGGCCTTAAATGGGATAGGCAGTCAGTATATGAGGATTGATCAGTTTCAAATATATATACCATATAGCAGGGCTCAAAATTTCAAGTCCTGAGCTACTAGCCAGGCCTCAAGGGTTACTCGCCACCAGTTGCCCCGCCCGGCCCCTACCCTACCCCGCCCCTAAACCCGCCCTCATAAATTATCTCATGAAATGACACTTTAATGTTTTATGCAATTAAGTTATAAAAATATTAACAACTTTATCCATGCCCATCAATGCAGCTTGCCTGTGCCCGCCAATACAGCCTGTGCCCACCATGCAGCCTGTGTCCAATGCAGCCTGTGTCCAATGCAGCCTGTGTCCCATATGCAGCCTGTGTCCCATAAGCAGCCTGTGTTCCATAAGCAGCCTTTGTCCCATGTGCAGCCTGTGTCCCATGCGCCACCGATCACTGCCACACCAGTCATATAATGACACTGTACTGCTCTTGTGACAATGTGTAAAAGTAAAAATTGAGAAAAAAAAAGACATTGTATTTAATTTCTTCATTTTCCCCAAAAAAAAATGATAAACAAAAATTCACCATGACTCTTACTAAATACCTTGGACTGTCTACTTTCGAAAAAGGGGCCTTTTCAGTGATATTTGTATGGTCCTGGCATTTTAGGGCCTTAAATGGGATAGGCGGTCAGTATATGAGGATTGATCAGTTTCAAATATATATACCATATAGCAGGGCTCAAAATTTCAAGTCCTGAGCTACTAGCCAGGCCTCAAGGGTTACTCGCCACCAGTTGCCCCGCCCAGCCCCTACCCTGCCCCGCCCCTAAACCCGCCCTCATAAATTATCTCATGAAATTACACTTTAATGTTTTATGCAATTAAGTTATAAAAATATTAACAACTTTATCCATGCCCATCAATGCAGCTTGCCTGTGCCCGCCAATACAGCCTGTGCCCACCATGCAGCCTGTGTCCAATGCAGCCTGTATCCCATAAGCAGCCTGTGTTCCATAAGCAGCCTGTGTCCCATGTGCAGCCTGTGTCCCATGTGCAGCCTACCTGTGGAGGGGAAGAGAGGACAGCCGCCACTGGATGATCAGAGCAGGGAACATCACAGCTTTTGTTTCAATAGCTGTGTGTTTCCCCGCTGCGTGCCGTCACATAAGCCCCTCCCCTTGTCCAGGGAACTTTGATACATGTCATCCGTCCTAGGATTGGACGGGTGATCTGTCGATCAAAGTCCCGGAAAAAGAGGCGCGGCTTATGTGACGGCGCACAGCGGAGGAACACACAGCTATTAAACCGAAAGCTGTGATGTTCCCTGCTCTGATCATCCAGTGGCGGCTCTCCTCTCTTCCCCTCTGTGATCTCCGGTGCTCGCTTCCCCCCCCCCGTCTCCCAGGCAGCCCTTCTCGCCAGCCCTCAAAGTCCACTCGCAAAATGCGAGCGCGCGAGTGGAATTTTTGAGGGCTGCCATATAGACTCTATAACTTGCACACAGACCAAATAATGTACACCGATTTTGGTTATTTTTGCCCAAAAAATTTAGCAGAATGGATATTGCCCCAAATTTATGAAGAACGATTATATTTTTGCAAAATTGTATAACAGAAACTAGGAAAAACATGTTTTTTTTAGGTTTTCCTGTATTTTTTGGTGTATATAGCAACAAATAAAAAAAAAACTGTGGTGATTAAAGGCTAAGTTCACCTTTAAAAAAAAAAGAATGAATGCCCATTTTATTGCAGGTAAAAATATGTGCAATTATTATAATACATTTTTTCTTGGGAGCCTGTAAAGCATTGCACTCGTGATCAGCAGATCGTGGGTGCATTGTCAGGCTCTTGGAGACTGTCAGTACACAGTCTGCCTATACCTCTGATATAGGCAGGCAGTTACTGAAGTCCAGGAAGCTCAATGGACTACAAGCATCAAATCATAGTGTGTCTAGCTTCAGAACAAAGCACATGTGGTGAAAAGAAGCTTGGGTGGGACTAACTACTGTATAGATAGCATCCCCTATCCCTAGCGAGGGGGTAGAAACAAAATTGTTAAAGGCAAACAGACAATGCATGTGTAACATGAGGCTTATTGAAGGCTTTATTGCATTTGCCCAGTGTGAGTAAATTAGGCAATTTTGCTCCCCTCTTGTTTTTTCTTCTGTTTTAAGTGTAGCGCACCCCCAACTAAGAGAGCCGCTGAATTTGGTCTCAGGCCCTGCACACAGCACCGCCAACCCCCGGCAATCTACTTGACCCACTCTGGCACAGTTAGTCTAGAGTAATATCTCTTATACTCTATGGTAAAATTCAGACACCAATGCAAAGCGATTAAAGAATAACGAGTTTACTCTCTCTTGGTATAATAGATCAACAGTTATAACAAATCACACGTGCTTCTTGCAAAGCCCTGCAGCGAATAGCATACTACACATTAGTGAAATACAGTAATGACATACCACATGTAACGGCCGTTAACTAAGCGCCATGTGACGCAGCAACTAAACTCTAACGCTTGGTCAGGCCTGACCCAGACTCTAAAACTCAGTCTCTAGGAGATGATTTCTTTGCATGCAAATCTTTAATGGTGGTGCACATTCAGGAACACATTTGTAATCCACAGGTCAAGTAACAACACGGAACACTTCACTGGAGACACTTTAACTCAGTTCTGCTATGGATCTCCAGTGGGGTCTCAAATACAAGCTGGTGGGCCACGGCAGTCTGTAGGCCTAGCAACAGTATAAAGTATATGGACTGAGCATGTGCTCGCTCACCCCTCCGGACGCGATCCCGGACGCGATCCCAGGACTTCCACCTGCTGTGTCTCCACACACAGCGTCTGCAGTGGTCGGGTCTCCGATCCAACAAAGGTTGAGGATAACAAAGTCAGATGCCACCCAGGCTCGCAGTAGGGTGGAAGGCTCTTTGGTAGCTGCGCAAAGCCCCAGGCTTCAGGCCTTGCACACCAGCAGATCCGCACAGGAGGACTTGTTCATCGAAGTCTCGTGTCCCAAAGAGAGCGAACTTAGCCTCCCCCTTCCTTATATAGCTCCACCCATGAGTCTCTGCGGTGACAACATTGCACCCTGGGTGCCGAATGGGGTTCTGGGTAAGGTAGTCCTGAGAGTCTTAAAGGAGACCCCGCTAAACACTCCCCCCACTTAAACTCTTTGGTCCCCAAAGATAATTTTCAGCATACACTACGTACAACCCTAGACAAAGTCGCGTATGATGTTGGCATAGGGAATTCCCACCAAAACTGAGGGGTTGAATTCCCTTGCCCACAGGTCACACTATCATGAGTGGCCTGCCTAACTGTGCCAGAGAGTGAGTTGGGGTTTCCCTCCACCAAATGAACAGTGGAGGGATCCGGATTCTCTGCACTCCTCCTGGCAGTGACTACAGAATCTTCTGAGCTCTTCCCCATTTGTGGGTAGGTCAACTTTTTGGAGGCCTTATAACTCTTCGAGCCCTTTGCTCTCTTGAGGTTTCTGGCTCTGGCGCCACAGGTTCTTCTTCCGGAGCAGGCTCGAGGGACACGGCGGGCTCTGGAACATCTGATTCAGGAGCTGGAAGAGAAATAGAGTCTCTGGGGTCCTCCTCTGAGCAAGTGTCACAGGCATCCTCCCAGTGATCTGATAAAGAACTAGATGGGATGAACTCAGTAGCTTCTGCATTCAGTGTACTGTCTATAGTGTCCTCAGTGGTTGGAAGATCTATAGCAGAAGCTCCTGGAGTTGGGGAGGGCCACAACCAATCAAGCTCTTTTTCTTCATCTCCACTTAGTTCAGAGGCCTCGATATCTTCAGCTCGAGAGGTCTGGGACCAAGTGTTTGTCCTGGGAGTATCCAGGATGGAGGCTGGTTCAGGGGAGTCCCTCACTGGAGGTATCCTGACTGCTTCGGCAAGTGGGAGCAGATGGTTCCGATGCCAGGTCTTCAGTGGCCCTACCTTCCCCTCTGGCTTCAACTTGTAAACAGGTAGGCCTGGCAACTTCTTACAAATGACATAGGGTTCAGGTCTCCATCTGTCTGCAAGCTTGTGTTTTCCAGGGACCCCCAGATTGCGTAGCAGTACTCGGTCCCCAGGCTATAGGTCCTGGATCCGGACCTTCAGGTCAAAGTTCCTTTTGTTGCGGGCTCCCCTTTGATCTGAGGCCGCTTGGGCCTGTTCATAGGCTAACTTCAAGCTGTGTCTGAGTCTGTCCACATATCCTTTGTGGGATGTGGCTGAGGAATGGTCTAAGGAAGTGCCAAAGGCCAGGTCTACGGGTAACCTTGCTTCTCTCCCAAACATGAGCCGGTAGGGGGAGTAGCCTGTAGCATCACTAGTGGTACAGTTGTAAGCGTGTACCATAGCTGCTATGTGTCTGCTCCAATGTTGTTTCTTCTCGCTATTCAGAGTCCCCAACATGTTGAGCAGGGTTCGGTTAAACCTCTCCGGCTGAGCATCTCCTTGTGGATGGTAAGGGGTGGTGCGGGTTTTCTTGATCCCTAAAGAATCCAGGAGTTTCCGGATCAGCCGACTCTCAAAGTCCCTCCCTTGATCTGAATGGAGTCGCTGCGGTAGCCCATAGTGGATGAAATACTTCTCCATAAGTACCTTGGCCACCGTGGAAGCCTTCTGGTCTTTGGTTGGGAAAGCTTGGGCATACCGGGTGAAATGATCGGTTATCACCAGAACATTTCCTAGTCCACTCAGGTCGGGTTCGAGGCAGAGGAAATCAATGCATACCAGATCCATCGGACCTTGACTTTGTAGATGGCCCATTGGGGCATCTTGATGGGGTAAAGTCTTCCGCTGGATGCAGCGTGCACATGAATGGCAGTACTCCTCTACTTCAGCCCTCATGCAGGGCCAATAGAACCTACTCCTGATGAGTTGAAAGGTTCTTTCAGCCCCTAGGTGGCCGTGGTTGTCATGTAGGGCGACCAGGACAGCCTCTCTGTGTTTCTCGGGAAGAAACAATTGCCATTTATCTTCCAGGTCATCAGAGGGGCCCCTTCGGTAGACCACTCCCTAGTGTACCTGCAACCTGTCCCACTCCTTCCTCAATAGGCGAGCTTCCCTTGAGGGGTGACGCAGGAGTCTATTTGGATCCTGATTCTCCAGGGCCTCCAGGACCAATCTTCCCATAGGGTCTTCCAGTTGATCACCTCTCAGCTCCTTCTTTGACAGTTTTGGCAGATTGTCTTCTTCCAGTTGAGTTACTCCACAGTATTGTTTGGGAACTCCTACCATGGTAACTCCTATCTCTTCTGCCCTTGAGCCTCCTCTGGTTTGTAATTCAGCCTCTTGACAAAGGGCCTGCACCCCGTCAGGTGCCACTTGGGTCCAGTCTTCTGTCTCACTGGTGTGGGCATGAGATCTCCTAGACAGGGCGTCCGCATCTCGATTTCCAGCCCCTGGCCTGTACTTCAGGCTGAAATTTAACCCAGACAGGGTGGCCAGCCATCTGTGTCCTGTGGCATCCAGCTTTGCTGTGGTGAAGAGGTAAGTAAGGGGGTTGTTGTCTGTCTTCACAGTGAACTCTGCCCCATACAGGTAGTCTTTAAGCTTGTCAACTACCGCCCACTTAAGGGCCAGGAACTCCAACTTGTGAGTGGGGTAGTTCTTCTCAGAGGGGGTCAGGCTCCTGCTCACGTAGGAAACGGGCCGCAGTTGCCTTTCATGCTCTTGGTAAAGCACTCCTCCCAGACCGTCATGACTGGCATCTACGTGTAGTTCATAGGGTCTTGTTGGGTCTGCGTAGGCCAAGACTGGGGCAGTGGTTAGGCTCTTCTTCAACGCCTGGAAGGCCTCTGAGTCTTCACACTTCTGGTTCCACTGATCTTTGACTGACTCTCCCGGCTTCCTGGACCCTGAGTCGTCCTCTTCCCCTTCGGTCTTGAGTAGTTCATTCAGCGGTCTGGCGATTCGGGCAAATCCCTCTACAAACCTCCTATAATAGGAGCAGAACCCCAAGAAGGATCTGAGCTCTGTTACTGTAGTGGGCCGTGGCCAGGAAGTAACTGCCTCCAACTTCTTGGGGTCTGTGGCCACCCCTTCTTTAGACTTTATGTGTCCCAGATAGTTAACGGAAGACTGGTAGAACTGACACTTCTCGGGCGAAAGCTTGAGCCCCTCCTCACTGAGTCTTCTCAATACCTTCTCCAGCCTCTCCTCGTGTTCCTCCAAGGTTCTCCCAAAGACAATGACATCGTCCAGGTACACAAGGACTTTGATAAGGTTCATGTCTCCTACAGTCTTCTCCATGAGACGTTGGAAGGTGGCGGGAGCTCCAGACAGTCCCTGAGGCATTCGGTCAAATTCAAAGAACCCCACTGGGGTTATGAAAGCTGCCTTCTCCTTGTCTTCTGGATGCATAGGGATCTGGTAGTACCCACTTTTGAGATCCATAACGCTGAATCATTTTGCTCCAGACAAACTCTGCAGGGCATCCTCTATCCTGGGAGTGGTGTACTGGTCAGGGATGGTTCTCCTGTTGAGAGTCCTGTAGTCTATACATAGCCTCAACGACCCATTCTTCTTCCTGACCACCACTATCGGGGAGGCATAGGGGCTTCTAGACTCCCGGTTCACACCCGTCCTCTTGAGTTCTGCGAGTTGTTCCCTCAGATCCTCCAGATCTGCTAGTGGGACCCGCCTGACCCTTTCTCTGAAGGGCTTGTCTTCCTGGAGGCAGATTTGATGGGTGACACTCCTTGCACACCCCACATCAAACTCATCTTTGGAGAAGATCTTCTCCCATCTGGTCAACTGGGCCTTGGCTCTCTCCTTCCAAGCCCTGGGTAGATTCGGGTTTTCCATAGAGAGCTTTTCCCAAACATCTCCTCCTTCACCCGTCCCCTTGACTTCTGACAGGGCAACCGGGGCAGCAGGGCTCACCTGGCCCAGCAGCATTCTGGCGGGGATCTCCATGGGACCACCTGTAGTGTTCCTGACACTCACCGGAACTCTACAATGGGCCTTCTTTAGGGCCTTCAGTGGAACCACTTCTGGGATCACTTCCAAACCCGAGTGTTCTTCCCTTGGGTCGGGCTCCAGCATGACAAAGGGTCCAGGTTGTTCCCAAGTAAGCTTCACAGTGGCTCTTAGACAGGTTACTTCACCAGGCTGCAACACTACCCCTTTTTTTCCAAGTTTCCACACCTTCCCTATCCCCTCTCCTGGGGTCTTCTGTTCCAAGACCAGTCGTTGGTAGGCCGTCTTCAGCATGGGATAGATTTTGGTGACTGCAGGGTCCTTCCCTTGTACTAGAGGGGTCAGGAGTCTCCGGACCAGATCCGTATTTGTCCCTATTATAAGGGAACTCTTGTTGTCTCCAGGCGGCCGAGGGCACACAACTGCCAGGGTGTTGAACACTTCAGCCATCCCAGCCATGGATGGGTCAAAGGTCATCTTGATGGGCAGGTAGCCATCGTAAGGGAAACTCTGGGTGCCGATTCCCCATATTTCCAGCTCTTATATCTTTTGGATGGGTAGATGACTTAAGTGTTTATCATAGAAATCCCTGTATAGCAGGGTCACTTGTGCTCCAGTATCCAAGATGGCTCTTGTGTAGACTCCCTCCACTTGAATGGGTACTATAGGAGATGGGCCTACCAGCTTCTCTGGATATGGCCTGGCAGAGGCCACCTTCTTCTGGTCCTTGCCCTTCGGACTCTCTTTCGTCCAACTCCCTTTGGACTTTAGTCTTTCTTGGGCCTGATATGCATTGATTTCCCTCCTTTTAATGGGTGTACAGACCCATTGAGGGATGTTATTGTCTTTCTTAGGCGTGCATCCCCTTTGGGGAATGCTGTGCCTCTTCTGAGGGGTCTTGCCCTCTCTCTTTGGGGTGTATCCCTGCTGAGGGATACTGTGTTTCCTCTGAGGGGTTTTGTCTTTTCTCTTCTTTTTGGGGCTGGAACACACAGCTGCAATATGGCCAATTCCCCCACAGTTAAAACAGACTATATCTCCCCATTCTTGTAGAGATGCGGGTGCTGAGGCAATTGGGAATAGTTCCTTCCTTGGTACTTCTCTCTCGGGACCCTCTGGATCTTTTGCTATCAGAGAGGTCAGCATCTCTAACACCTTAGACATTTGTGATTTTAAAGTGTCTACTTCTGAGTCTCTTTCAGGGGTCATCACTGAGTTGACTATCACTGGTGCAGGGGCGGCATTTGTCTTAATCATTTGCTGGTCCTGTTGTAGTGCCTCCTCATCTCTGATGATTTTTATCAAGTCAGAGTAGGTCAGTGACGTTCCTCCTCCTGAGGTTTTCAGGTGAAGCCAGACTGGATCCGAGCGCAACGCTCCCTTCAGGACTTGCTTCATTCTTGCCGCATCTGTATCTTTAGGCATCATTCCCTTCTTCAATACAATTTTGCACAGCAACCTGTTCAGTCTTCTGACATACTCTGAAAGCTTCTCATTCGGCTGTTGGAAAGTATGTTCGAATTGGTAGACCATCTCTGTCACCTTTTCTAACTGACCGAACTCCTCTTGTAGCATGGCTAGGCAGTCTTGAGCCGTGCAATCTGTATTCCCAAACCGGAAGCTTTTTACTGCTTCTGCAGCTGCGCCTTTCAGGCTCTCTATCACTCGTTGCCTCTTCTGCGCTTCAGGCACCTCCCATGCCTCTACTGCTTGTAATGCCTGCTCCACCCAAGTATCAAAATCTTCCTCCCCTGCAGGGACAGGGAGCTTCCCTGAGAATGTCTTTAATCTCCGGTAGCTAGTCTCTACATGTACCGTGCTTGTCTTCTGACATTTTGTTAGCAGATCCCCTATAGCATTTATCAGTTCTGGTGATATGGCAGTGACAGGTGCAGGTGCCGCCGGAGGCGTCGCCCTGTCTCTTCTTTCAGGTGAGACACGGGTTGTGACTTGCGGTGATCCCGTTGGTGATGGCTCCTTCTTTATAGTCATTGCGTGCGCCAACCTATAGGTTTTGTTGTCTGGCGTCCGCACACAGTTGCGCTTGAAAGTCTCTGGCATCCCGCCCCAGTACTCCACTAGTGCATACTGATACGAGATATATGGGTCTGATTTTATCTCCATCACCCACGGTGTATGATCTGGGGACACGGACATCATTAGCTGCTCTACTGTCTCTGTTGACCACTCCTCCCCCGGGAGGCTGATGACTACCGACTTGTTTGGCTCTGCTCTAGATGCTTCGCACCATGCTTTTACTGTTAGCGGGCCCATGCCGGTACCTCTGGCGTGTTCACCTGCTGTATTAGGATCCCGGACGAGCCCCCACGTGTAGCGCACCCCCAACTAAGAGAGCCGCTGAATTTGGTCTCAGGCCCTGCACACAGCACCGCCAACCCCCGGCAATCTACTCGACCCACTCTGGCACAGTTAGTCTAGGGTAATATCTCTTATACTCTATGGTAAAATTCAGACACCAATGCAAAGCGATTAACGAGTTTACTCTCTCTTGGTATAATAGATCAACATATATAACAAATCACACGTGCTTCTTGCAAAGCCCTGCAGCGAATAACATACTACACATTAGTGAAATACAGTAATGACATACCACATGTAACGGCCGTTAACTAAGCGCCCTGTGACGCAGCAACTAAACTCTAACGCTTGGTCAGGCCTGACCCAGACTCTAAAACTCAGTCTCTAGGAGATGATTTCTTCGCATGCAAATCTTTAATGGTGGTGCACATTCAGGAACACATTTGTAATCCACAGGTCAAGTAACAACACGGAACACTTCACTGGAGACCCCTTAACTCAGTTCTGCTATGGATCTCCAGTGGGGTCTCAAATACAAGCTGGTGGGCCACGGCAGTCTGTAGGCCTAGCAACAGTATAAAGTATATGGACTGATCATGTGCTCGCTCACCCCTCCGGACGCGATCCCAGTCCGGGACTTCCACCTGCTGTGTCTCCACACACAGCGTCTGCACCGGTCGGGTCTCCGATCCAACAAAGGTTGAGGATAACAAAGTCAGATGCCACCCAGACTCGCAGTAGGGTGGAAGGCTGTTTGGTAGCTGGGCAAAGCCCCAGGCTTCAGGCCTTGCACACCAGCAGATCCGCACAGGAGGACTTGTTCATCAAAGTCTCGTATCCCAAAGAGAGCGAACTTAGCCTCCCCCTTCCTTATATAGCTCCACCCATGAGTCTCTGCGATGGCAACATTGCACCCTGGGTGCCGAATGGGGTTCTGGGTAAGGTAGTCCTGAGAGTCTTAAAGGAGACCCCGCTACACAAGTCACAGATTTCTCTGCCTGCTTTGGAGCTTTACAACCTTGCTATGTTTATGAACTTTGTAAGAACTAGATTACTTACAGGATCGTTTCCTCCCTCCAGATATTCTGGTCACTAATTTGGTGTGCCTATATACTGTAAATCTGTAACTTGGCCTTTAGGAACATAAAGGGGGTTATTTACTAAAGGCAAATCCCCTTTGCACTACAAGTTGGAAGCGCAGTCGCTGTAGATCCGAGGGGAACATGATAGGAAAATAAGAAACAGCATTTTAGCTTGCACATGATTGGATAAGAAAATCAGCAGAGCTTCCCCTCATTTGAGATCTACCCCTCAGATTTACAGTGACTGCACTTCCAAGCGCAATTTCAAGTGTGCAAAGTGGATATGCCTTTCGTAAATAACCTCCAATGTGTTACTCTGGTTAAGACAAGCAAAGCTTTTTAGAGCTTGCATTGATGCCTCTATATTAATACTTGATAAGTGTGGAATATTTTTTAGACAGTCTCATGTATCTTTCATAAGCATTTTTCAACTTTGCAAGTGCAATGCTTAGTTGAATTGCATTATAACTTTTCATCATACGTTTTATCAGCAAGAGTTATGCATTTCAGGAGAAGGGTTGTTACGTACCTGATGGTAGAGCCCGATATGCAGGGAGTGGCCTCTTTTACACCTCTGACTCTGGAACCCCTGATGGTGCAGACAGGAAGCTTGAGAGTACAGAGTCGCACAAGCACCTGGCAGGAACACTGGTGCTTGTGCGGAGTTGAGCTTCGGAAGACTCTGCAGGGATGCCAGCAGTGCAGGAGATGGCTGGAGCAGCAGACAGGCTGAAGGCAGTGGTACAGGAAGCTGGAAGCAGCAGTCAGCGGGGAAGGTGTTCTGTAGTTCAGAGCACAAGCAAGTCCAGGCAGGCCGGGTCATACACAGGCGGGCGGATCAGGTACAGATTCAGAAGCAGAAGCATAGTCGTGGTTTAGGCCAGGTCAGTAATAGGCAAGCAGCAGGCAGTCCAGAAGAAGAAGCAGAAGCGTAGTCAAAACAAGCCAGGGTCAAAGGCAGGCAGAAGTAAACAGGAACAAGCCTAGTCACAGGAACAGGTAAGCAGGACGTTTAACAGGTAGCAGGTGGGTCTCAGGTAACGCTGTAGACTGAACAGCAAGGAGCCCAGGCATCAGTCCCTTTAAATAGCCCCGTTTGGCATCAAGAACTGTCACCGTGGGCACGATCCCGCGCACGCCCGCGGGCAGCTTCCGCGCATGCGCGTGCGCCAAACACTACCACTCGCAGGAGACCCACGCACAGACATTCCTCCGCCATCTTGAATACTGGTTTGCCCTTCTTGACATTACCCCCACTCCAACGGGCAGCCTCCGGATGCCCAACTGGGCCATCTTAACCGGGACTGAATCAGTCTTTCGCCGTATATATTGCACTCGGGCTCCCACGAATTCTCCTCCGGGCCATATCCTTTCCACTTTACTAAGAATTGGACCTGATTACGCCTCTTTCTACAGTCCAAAATGGATTCAACTTAGAACTCCTCTTCGCCGTTGACTAGGATTGGTTCAGGAGGACCGGTGTTCTGCCCGGAAAAGGGATCAGGAACAGTGGGTTTAAGAAGGGCAACGTGAAAGACAGGATGGATACGGAATGATTCTGGTAGCTCTAGTTCATAGGCCACACTGTTAATCTTCCTCTTGATTGGGAAGGGACCCACAAATTAAGGCCCAGCTTCTTTGAGGGGCAGGCGAGTTTTAAATTCAGGGTGGACAACCACACCTGATCTCCAGGTTCCAGGTTAAGTTCTCCTCCTCTTCCCTTGTCAAATACCTCTTTGTTGTATTCTTGTGTCTTTGTCATTGTCTCCTGTAATAACTTATTATTTGTATTGAAAAAATCCAACGTCTCCTGAACAGCAGGTACCGCACTCTCTGGGACACAGTTGGACAGGAACAAGGGATGAAAGCCATAATTCGCATAGAATGGAGATTGCTCTGTGGCGGAGTGGACATAACTGTTATATGCGAATTCAGCCAGAGGCAGCAGCGATACCCAGTCTTCTTGTGAAAATGATGAGAAACAACGTAATTATTGTTCAAGCGTCTGATTTGTCCTTTCAGTCTGGCCGTTTGATTGCGGATGATAGGCGGATGAAAAGGACAGATCAATCTTAAGGGATTCACAAAGTGCTCTCCAGAATTTGGAAGTAAATTGCACCCCTCGATCCTATACAATATTTTCAGGGATGCCATGGAGCCTCACAATATCTTTGATAAAGATTTTAGCCGTTACAGGAGCGGAGGGTGTAACCTTCATGGGCAAGAAGTGTGCCATCTTCGATAGTCTGTCCACTACCAGGAAGATAGTGGTGAAGAACTCAGAAGGGGGAAGCTCCACGATGAAATCCATGGAGATCATCCTCCATGGTCTCTCTGGGACGGGCAGTGGTTTCAATAGACCCCAAGCTCTAGACTTGCTCCCCTTATTTCGGATACACATGGTGCACGACTCCACATAGCTCCTGCAGTCCTTTAATAGCTGTGGCCACCAAAACAGGCGTTGCAAGAGTTCAGAGGTTTTGTGTACATGGCAAGAACTAAGGACAATGACTCGTATGTTCTCAGGTACGAAAATGTTGTCCTTGTACCACAGGAGTCTGTCTCTAGGCTTCAGATCTGTACCTGGTAAAGGGGAAATTCCCATGGAAGTTTGCCTGATTCGGGACAGTAGAAGAAAGTTCCCTGAAGACAGGATGGTATTCGGAAGTGTAGGAGTTTCTGAGTCACTGAACAGAGACTCATGGGTGGAGCTATATAAGGAAGGGGCGAGGCTAGGCTCAGCCTCTTTGGGACACGAGACTTCGGTGAACAAGTCCTCCTGTGCAGATCTGCTGGTGTGCAAGGCCTGAAGCCTGGGGCCTTGCACAGCTACCAAAGAGCCTTCCACCCTACTGCGAGCCTGGGTGGCATCTGACTTTGTTATTCTTCAACCTTTGTTGGATCGGAGACCCGACCGCTGCAGACGCTGTGTGTGGAGACACAGCAGGTGGAAGTCCCGGACTGGGATCGTGTCCGGAGGGGTGAGCGAGCACATGCTCAATCCATATACTTTATACTGTTGTTAGGCCTACAGACTGCCGAGGCCGAGACCCCGCTGGAGATCTATAGCAGAACTGAGTCAAAGGGTCTCTAGTGAAGTGTTCCGTGTTGTTACTTTGACCTGTGGATTACAAATGTGTTCCTGAATGTGCACCACCATTAAAGACTTGCATGCAAAGAAATCATCTCCTAGAGACTGAGTTTTAGAGTCTGGGTCAGGCCTGGCCAAGCGTTATGCCGCGTACACACGACCGCTTTTCTCGACGAGAAAAACGGCATTTTTTCTTTTCGCCGAGAAAAACGATCGTCTGTGGGCTTTATGTCGTTTTTCTCGTCGTGAAAAATGGCATAAAAAACGACGAGAAAATTTAGAACATGTTCTAAATTTTCTCGTCGTTTTTTCCAGCATTTTTTTCCGCGGCAGTTTTCCCATAGGGAAACACTGCCGCGGAGCCCACAGACGGTCGTTTTTCTCGTTAAGAGAAAAAATGACGGGAAAAACGACCGTGTGTAGGGAACCAAGCGGTTCCCTCGTTTTTCCTGTCATTATTCACGGCGGTTTTTTAACCGCCGTGAATAATGATCGTGTGTACGCGGCATTAGAGTTTAGTTGCTGCGTCACAGGGCGCTTAGTTAACGGCCGTTACATGTGGTATGCCATTACTGTATTTCGCTAATGTGTAGTATGCTATTCGCTGCAGGGCTCTGCAAGAAGCATGTGTGATTTGTTATAACTGTTGATCTATTAGACCAAGAGAGAGTAAACTCGTTATTCTTTAATCGCTTTGCATTGGTGTCTGAATTTTACCATAGAGTATAAGAGATATTACCCTAGACTAACTGTGCCAGAGTGGGTCGAGTAGATTGCCGTGGGTTGGCGGTGCTGGGTGCAGGGCCTGAGACCAAATTCAGCGGCTCTCTTAGTTGGGGGTGCGCTACACGTGAGGGTTCTCGTCCGGGATCCTGATACAGCAGGTGAACATGCCAGTGGTACCGGCATGGACCCGCTAACAGTAAAAGCGTGGTGCGAAGCATCTAGAGCAGAGCCAGACAAGTCGGTAGTCACCAGCCTCCCGGGGGAGGAGTGGTCAACAGAGACAGTAGAGCAGCTAATGATGTCCGTGTCCCCAGATCATACTCCGTGGGTGACGGAGATAAAGTCAGACCCAGATATCTCGTATCAGTATGTACAAGTGGAGTACTGGGGCGGGATGCCAGAGACTTTCAAGCGCAACTGTGTGCGGACGCCAGACAACAAAACCTATAGGTTGGCGCACGCAATGACTATAAAGAAGGAGCCATCACCAACGGGATCACCGCAAGGGGCAACCCGTGTCTCACCTGAAAGAAGAGACAGGGCGACGCCTCCGGCGGCACCTGCACCTGTAGCTGCCATATCACCAGAACTGATAAATGCTATAGGGGATCTGCTAACAAAATGTCAGAAGACAAGCACGGTACATGTAGAGACTAGCTACCGGAGATTAAAGACATTCTCAGGGAAGCTCCCTGTCCCTGCGGGGGAGGAAGATTTTGATACTTGGGTGGAGCAGGCATTGCAGGCAGTAGAGGCATGGGAGGTGCCTGAAGCGCAGAAGAGGCAACGAGTGATAGAGAGCCTGAAAGGCGCAGCTGCAGAAGCAGTGAAAAGCTTCCGGTTTGGGAATACAGATTGCACGGCTCAAGACTGCCTAGCCATGCTACAGGAGGAGTTCGGTCAGTTAGAAAAGGTGACAGAGATGATCTACCAATTCGAGCATACTTTCTAACAGCCGAATGAGAAGCTTTTGGAGTATGTCAGAAGACTGAACAGGTTGCTGTGCAAAATTGTATTGAAGGGAATGATGCCCAAAGATACAGATGCAGCCAGAATGAAGCAAGTCCTGAAGGGAGCGTTGCACTCGGATCCAGTCTGGCTTCACCTGAAAACCTCGGGAGGAGGAACGTCACTGACCTACTCTGACTTGATAAAAATCATCAGAGATGAGGAGGCACTGCAGCAGGACCAGCAAATGATTAAGACAAATGCCGCCCCTGCACCAGTGATGGTCAACTCAGTGATGACCCCTGAAAGAGACTCAGAAGTAGACACTTTAAAATCACAACTGTCTAAGGTGTTAGAGATGCTGACCTCACTGACAGCAAAAGATCCAGGGGGTCCAGAGAGAGAAGTACCAAGGAAGGAACTATTCCCAATTGCCTCAGCACCCGCATCTCTACAGGAATGGGGAGATATAGTCTGTTTTAACTGTGGGGGAATTGGCCATATTGCAGCTGTGTGTTCGAGCCCCAAAAAGAAGAAAATAGACAACCGCAAGCCGGCGGGAAACTTCAGAGGGCCCCGGTGAATGAGTCAACCGGGTGCCCATCATCTTCAGTGAGCTCCAAACTGAATGAGAAGCTAAAGAAAAGAAAAGACAAAACCCCTTAGAGGAAACACAGTATCCCTCAGCAGGGATACACCCCAAAGAGAGAGGGCAAGACCCCTCAGAAGAGGCACAGCATTCCCCAAAGGGGATGCACACTTAAGAAAGACAATAACATCCCTCAACGGGTCTGTACACCCATTAAAAGGAGGGAAATCAATGCATATCAGGCCCAAGAAAGACTAAAGTCCAAAGGGAGTTGGACGAAAGAGAGTCCGAAGGGCAAGGACCAGAAGAAGGTTGCCTCTGCCAGGCCATATCCAGAGAAGCTGGTAGGCCCATCTCCTATAGTACCCATTCAAGTGGAGGGAGTCTACACAAGAGCCATCTTGGATACTGGAGCAAAAGTGACCCTGCTATTCAGGGATTTCTATGATAAACACTTAAGTCATCTACCCATCCAAAAGATAGAAGAGCTGGAAATATGGGGAGTCGGCACCCAGAGTTTCCCTTACGATGGCTACCTGCCCATCAAGATGACCTTTGACCCATCCGTGGCTGGGAAGGCTGAAGTGTTCGACACCCTGGCAGTTGTGTGCCCTCGGCCGCCTGGAGCCAACAAGAGTTCCCTTATAATAGGGACGAATACGGATCTGGTCCGGAGACTCTTGACCCCTCTAGTACAAAGGGGGGGCCCTGCAGTCACCAAGATCCATCCCATGCTGAAGACGGCCTACCAACGACTGGTCTTGGAGCAGAAGACCCCTGAAAAGGGGATAGGGAAGGTGTGGAGACTTGGAAGAAAAGGGGTAGTGTTGCAGCCCGGCGAAGTAACCTGTCTAAGAGCCACTGTGAAGCTTTCTTGGGAACAACCTGGACCCTTTGTCATGCTGGAGCCTGACCCAAGGAAAGAACACTCGGGTTTGGAAGTGATCCCAGAAGTGGTTCCGCTGAAGGCCTTGAAGAAGGCCCATTGTAGAGTTCCGGTGAGTGTCAGGAACACTACCGGTGGCCCCATGGAGATTCCCGCCAGAATGCTGCTGGGCCAGGTGAGCCCTGCTGCCCCGGTTGCCCTGTCTGAAGTCAAAGGGACGGGTGAAGGAGGAGATGTTTGGGAGAAGCTCTCTATGGAGAACCTGAATCTACCCAGGGCTTGGAAGGAGAGAGCCAAGGCCCAGTTGACCAGATGGGAGAAGATCTTCTCCAAAGATGAGTTCGATGTGGGGTGTGCAAGGAGTGCCACCCATCGAATCCGCCTCCAGGAAGACAAGCCCTTCAGAGAGAGGGTCAGGCGGGTGCCCCAACAGATCTGGAGGATCTGAGGGAACAACTCGCAGAACTCAAGAGGACTGGTGTGATCCGGGAGTCTAGAAGCCCCTATGCCTCCCCGATAGTGGTGGTCAGGAAGAAGAATGGGTCATTGAGGCTATGTATAGACTACAGGACTCTCAACAGGAGAACCATCCCTGACCAGTACACCACTCCTAGGATAGAGGATGCCCTACAGAGTTTGTCTGGAGCGAAGTGGTTCAGCGTTATGGATCTCAAAAGTGGGTACTACCAGATCCCTATGCATCCAGAGGACAAGGAGAAGACAGCTTTCAAGGAGAAGACTGTAGGAGACATTAACCTTATCGAAGTCCTTGTGTACCTGGACGATGTCATTGTCTTTGGGAGAACCTTGGAGGAACACGAGGAGAGGCTGGAGAAGGTATGGGGTAGACTAAGTGAGGAGGGGCTCAAGCTTTCGCCCGAGAAGTGTCAGTTCTACCAGTCTTCCGTTAACTATCTGGGACACATAGTGTCTGAAGAAGGGGTGGCACAGACTCCGAGAAGTTGGAGGCAGTTACCTCCTGGCCACGGCCTACTACGGTAACAGAACAGAGGGATTTGCCCGAATCGCCAGACCACTGAATGAACTACACAAGACAGAAGGGGAAGAGGACGACTCAGGTCCCAGGCAGCCGGGAGAGTCAGTCAAAGATCAGTGGAACCAGAACTGTGAAGAGGCCTTCCAGGCGTTGAAGAAGAGCCTAACCACTGCCCCAGTCTTGGCCTACGCAGACCCAACAAGACCCTATGAACTACATGTAGATGCCAGTCATGACGGTCTGGGAGGAGTGCTCTACCAAGAGCATGAAGGACAACTGCGACCCGTTGCCTACGTGAGCAGGAGCCTGACCCCCTCTGAGAAGAACTACCCCACTCACAAGTTGGAGTTCCTGGCCCTTAAGTGGGCGGTAGTTGACAAGCTTAAAGACTACCTGTATGGGGCAGAGTTCACTGTGAAGACAGACAACAACCCCCTTACTTACCTCTTCACCACAGCAAAGCTGGATGCCACAGGACACAGATGACTGGCCGCCCTGTCTGGATTCAATTTCAGCCTGAAGTACAGGCCAGGGGCTGGAAATCGAGATGCGGACGCCCTGTCTAGAAGATCTCATGCCCCCACCAGGGACACAGAGGACTGGACCCAAGTGGCACCTGACGGGGTGCGGGCCCTTTGCCAAGGGGCTGAACTACAAGCCAGAGGAGGCTCAAGAGCAGAAGAGATAGGAGTTACCTTGGTAGGAGTTCCCCAAACAATACTGTGGAGTAACTCAACTGGAAGAAGACAATTTGCCAAAACTGTCAAAGAAGGAGCTGAGAGGTGATCAACTGGAAGACCCTATGGGAAGATTGTTTCTGGAGGCCCTGGAGAATCAGGATCCAAATAGACTCCTGCGTCACCCCTCAAGGGAAGCTCGCCTATTGAGGAAGGAGTGGGACAGGTTGCAGGTACATCAGGGAGTGGTCTACCGAAGGGGCCCCTTTGATGACCTGGAAGATAAATGGCAATTGTTTCTTCCCGAGAAACACTGAGAGGCTGCCCTGGTCTCCTACATGACAACCACGGCCACCTAGGGGCTGAAAGAACCTTTCAACTCATTAGAAGTAGGTTCTATTGGCCCTGCATGAGGGCTGAAGTAGAGGAGTACTGCCATTCATGTGCACGCTGCATCCAGCGGAAGACTTTACCCCATCAAGCTGCCCCAATGGGCCATCTACAAAGTCAAGGCCCGATGGATCTGGTATGCATTGATTTCCTCTGCCTCGAACCCGACCTGAGTGGACTAGGAAATGTTCTGGTGATAACCGATCATTTCACCCGGTATGCCCAAGCTTTCCCAACCAAAGACCAGAAGGCTTCCACGGTGGCCAAGGTACTTATGGAGAAGTATTTCGTCCACTATGGGCTACCGCAGCGACTCCATTCAGATCAAGGGATGGACTTTGAAAGTCGGCTGATCCGGAAACTCCTGGATTCTTTAGGGATCAAGAAAACCCGAACCACCCCTTACCATCCACAAGGAGATGCTCAGCCGGAGAGGTTTAACCGAACCCTGCTCAACATGTTGGGGACTCTGAATAGCGAGAAAAAACAACATTGGAGCAGACACATAGTAGCTATGGTACACGCTTACAACTGTACCTCTAGTGATGCTACAGGCTATTCCCCCTATCGACTCATGTTTGGGAGAGAAGCAAGGTTACCCGTAGACCTGGCCTTTGGCACTTCCTTTGACCATTCCTCAGCCACATCCCACAAAGGATATGTGGACAGACTCAGACACAGCTTGAAATTAGCCTACGAACAGGCCCAAGTGGCCTCAGATCAAAGGGGAGCTCGCAACAAAAGGAACTTTGACCTGAAGGTCCAGATCCAGGACCTGCAGCCTGGGGACCGAGTACTGCTACGCAATCTGGGGGTCCCTGGAAAACACAAACTTGCAGACAGATGGAGACCCGAACCCTATGTCATTTGTAAGAAGTTGCATGGCCTACCTGTCTACAAGTTGAAGCCAGAAGGGAAGGTGGGGCCACTGAAGACCTGGCATTGGAACCACCTGCTCCCACTTGCCGAAGCAGTCAGGATACCTCCAGTGAGGGACTCCCCTGAACCAGTCTCTATCCTGGATACTCCCAGGCCAAACACTCGGTCCCAGACCTCTCGAGCTGAAGATATCGAGGCCTCGGAACTAAGTGGAGATGAAGAACGAGAACTTGATTGGTTGTGGCATTTCCCAACCCCAGGGGCTTCTGCTATAGATCTTCCGGCCACTGAAGACACTATAGACAGTACACTGAATGCAGAAGCTACTGAGTTCATACCATCTAGTTAAACGCTCCCACTACCTCCAGATTCAGGGGGTGGCTATGGGGGCGGGCTGTGCCCCCTCCTATGCCAACCTTTATCTGGGGGGTGGGAGCGTGATCTTTTTTCAAGTGATAGAGATGATACCCATCTTACCAACATACTCAGTTGGCATCGTTATATCGATGATGTCCTCATGATATGGGCGGGACCAAAGGAAGATCTTATACAGTTTCTGAATGCTCTACAGAACATGTACAACTTGAAATTTACGTACAACTATAGCCAAGAGAGAATTACATTCTTAGATGTTGAACTTTTTGTAGATGACAAGGGAAATTTATACTCTACACTATATAGGAAGCCCACTGCGGGCAATACCCTATTACATGCTACAAGTTCACACCCCAAACCACTCATTAAGAGCATTCCTTTTAGCCAGTATCTCAGACTAAGAAGGAATTGCTCTCTTGAAGGAGACTTTAAACATGAATCCAATCAACTGTATCAACGTCTCAGAGCCAGGGGCTATACAAAAACATGCTTACGGAAAGCCTTCAATAGAGTTAGAGTTCTAGATAGAAATGCTTTAATCTATAAAACCAAAGACAATAAAAAACTAGAGTCAACTAGGATCATCACAAGATATAATAGACAACACGCCTCAATTAGGAAAATATATATATAACAAGTTTTGGTACTTGTTGACATCTGATGAAAAGATCAGCAAGTACATTAACATCTTCCCTAAGATAACTTTTAAACGCTCTCAATCGATCAAAGACAAAACAGTGTCCAGTCATCACGCGTCGAACACTGATCCTAAACCCACTAGACTGGGTACCCACCCCTGTGGGAAATGCAATTACTGCCGTTATATCTTGACAGGATGTGACATAAACTTACCCAATGGAGACACATGGGCACCCAAAAATAGAATCACATGCCAAACAATCGGGGTCATATACCTCATGAAATGCCCCTGTGGGTCATTTTATGTAGGAAAAACCAAAAGGCATTTTTTTTTGTAGGATACGAGACCATGTGTCGGCTATCTCCAAAAAATTGATGGAGACCCCCATTAGCCGACACATGGGCTTGTTCCACAATCATAACCTTAAAATGTTAGGTTTCTTCGCCTTGGAGCATATTCCTCTTAATGAGAGGGGCGGCAACGCCGATCGTCGCCTGCTCCAGGTCGAAGCCAAATGGATTTATCGCCTTCAGGCCATTAAACACCCAGGCTTGAATGAAAATATCAGCTACAAACCATTTTTGTAAGTAAAATATTTACTACATATTGCACTAGACTTGGATCCCTTTTATTCTTTAATATTGGGCCACTTACCTTCTAACTTTCTGTTCTTTCCATACCCCTCACCCCCTGCCCACTTTCCCTTATCATGGGGATTGATACACTAGTTAGTCTGCTCAGCCCAACACGTGGGCTTCCTCCAACTACATGCCCATAGACATCCACCGGCCCGGACACATATCCGGACCGTTGGTGGTCTGTATGTAATCACCATATAAATGTGCTTTCAATAAATTAAAAATATTGTAATATGTATTGGAGGTGAATATAAGTCATATGTGCTCAATGTGTTCTTTATATCTTTGTATACGGTAGGATTGTCAATTTGGCGTTGACCCTCCACAGTATATAAATACTGTTCGCTATTAAGCCTTGTTATTATATTGTATATTCTTTGTTTAAACATGCAGTCTATGCCTCTGGTTCCGTGGACTCCCTCACACCAACATGCCTTTCCATCACGGTACGGTATGTATACTTAAACACCCATACAATCATACATTCACATGAATGGGTGCCCATTTGCTTGGCACTTTGACACTTGGTGTCAGTGCTTGCGTAATTTGGTGCACACATACATTACACCACACGGCATGTCTTTTCTTCCTATGTGCCACCCACTCCCCCGTCAATGCGAGCAACCACAGGGTCCCATGCGGGCGCTCGGGGGCAGTCATCAACACCCCTGTGTTGAATCCATGCAAAGGTATGGATGTTATGACTGTCCGACCCCCCGATGGACGTATTCCGGCCACACAATGGGCGCATGCGCTCTTCGGCGCACATTGGCGTTGCCATCGTTGCATAGCAATGAGGCAGGGATGGCATCCGCCCTGTGTGTCGGGACCCAGCGCATGCGCTTTGTTGGCTGCATATTCGATGGTATCATCCACCGAAACGTCATCTCCACGCGCCCGCAGTCACGCCGCTGACGTCTATACGTCATCATGCGGCGTTGAGTTAACATCATTCTATGGGTTATATAAGGCCAGACGCAGCCATTATGGCTGCTGTGTAGTGGGTCCTGGGAGCATAATCGCCGCTGAGACAGCTGTAGGTAAGCCTGGCACACTCTACCTGCACCAAAATAACTCATATCTTGCATGTATGTAAGGTGAGTTTCTCTTTTTCTGATTTTAATACATATGTACTTTTTTCATTTAGAGCTCATAAGGCCAGATTTTGCTCGATGGTGTCAATGTGTGTCCTTTTCTTAGAACACACTATGGTGGCTACACATCATACCTAGGTGCAGTCAATCACAGGTACCATCCTTGCTTTATTATATATGTTCAATGATACATATATGTTCTTTATGTATACTAGTGCAGATCTAGCAAACATATGGATATATTTATACACTATTGTCCTTACAGATTCAATCAGTACTCTGCATAATCACCAGTTTTCCTATCTGCTGCCCTACGTCTTTATAAGCTCCCAGGCTATACGATCTATCCTTTTTCAAACAGTAAGCATACATACTTACTTATTATTTATTTTGCATGCCTTATACAAGGTCGAATACTGACCATGGTATATTAGATATTCATTAATGATCAACTTTCCCTTATCCTGTATTTTTCCAACATCTGCCCCTTTGTTTCCCATTAGGGACCGTGTGTGCCTTTGCTTGCGCATACGCGGGAGTGTGGTGCATGGGTTGAGAGAGCCTTGCCTGCTTCACATCTGGGTGTCCCCTGTTTCACGACAGGTGACACTCCTTTGTTTTGAGGATCCATAGAAACTTGGAGGTATTAAACGCATGTTCTTTAAGCTTCTCAGTATATCTTATGATTATTAACTTGTTTTGGTGACAAACTCAATGATGTAATAAATATATATATTCTTTACATTTTTCTTTTTGCTCTTTCTAAATGTTTGTCTATTTTAGATAAATCAAAGTCCATGTGCGTCCCTGAAGAAGCATAATTTATGCGAAACATGTAGGACATATAACATATGTGACGTACAGGGAACGAATGCACTGCGTTGTATTTTCTTTCCTTATTGTTTTTATACCATGTATATCATGTATTAAATATAGACACTTTTATTTAAAACATTTCTTTGCATTTATTCTATTGATTTGGTCATACTCTCATTGAGCACCTTCAAAGTCCCACACACACTGCCCTTATGGGCTTCTTTATGCAATTTGATATCGGGACCTAGGTGCCATTGAGCAATAATTCTTTCCAATAATAGTGTTTGCCCTGTATGTTCTCTATATCTAAAAAAATAACTGACTACCTAGCGGCATCACCAACGCTAATACAGCGATCAGAAAAACGATCGCTTAGTGACAGTGGTGTTAGGGGGTGAAAGGGTTACCTGGGGGCGATCAAGGGGTTAAAACTTTATTAGGGGGGGTTAGGGGGCTACCCTGGACCTAAAGGGACCTACACTAACTGCCCTGACACTTTTACAGTTACAAATGTCACTGTTTGCAGTGATCAGTAAATAAATGATCACTGCAATCAGTGACACTGTGACTGGGGGCTGGGGGTGATCTGGGGGGTGATCTGGGGGTGACTGGGGGGGGCGATCGTGTTCCTATGTGTGCTGGTGTCAGTGTAGTGTTTGTGCACTAACCTGACATCTTCTCTCCATGGCGCTCCGGTATGTGTGAGCGCCACAGGGAGAGAACATCACTTCCTCTGCCTGTGTTTACATTACACAGGCAGAGGAAGCATCTCATTTACCGGGAGCGATCGTGAGGGGGTGGCCAGAAACATTTGGCCGCCCCCTCATCACGATCGCTCCCAGAGCGATACCAATCGCTCACTGTAACGGAGGGGGGTCCGATCGGACCCCCCACCCATACGAAGGCAGTCACGTACAGGTACGTGATTGTGCCTTTCCGTGCCATTTTGCCGACGTATATATACAGTGGGCGGTCATTAAGTGGTTAAAATCACTGCTCCCGAAAAAATGTGTAGCGGGTGTTTGATTTTAGGGGAGGTGTAGCGAGCCCCTTTGCTCGCTCGGCTCCACTCTCCCGACACTCCTCTGCTCTATTGGATAATCCGGTGCTCCAGGATTCAAACTACCGCTATGTGCCATTCGAATCCATTTGTGGTCGGTCAGAACAAACACCAGGCAGGCTGTATGTAAGTTCCAACAGGAGAGACTTTATTAGAACAAAAAATCAAGTCTTATATACAGTAACAGAGGGGGTAACCAAAAACATAATTAACATGAGCTAATTAACTAAATCCTTTAGCCAGCCAAGGTGACTCATAGATATGACCGTTCAGGGTAGACATCCCGGCTCCTACCTGTCTCACCTGCTATACAATATACATTATCCTAAGTGTAAACATCACACATTTAGCAGGGTCAAAATAGCACAGAGGACAGACAGATGGCTGGAGGTGATGGCATTAGCATATCCTTAGAGGGAATGTGTGAAAATCCCAACAGTATGAATTAGTCACTCTAATATGGCATATACAGGGTCCCCAGAGTCTGTGTGTCTTGGGGGGACATGGACCTGAATCCGAAGTAACACCCCGACAAGGGTCCCCAGGCATACAGCTCACAAAGAGCACCGTTCCCCCAAATGCCAGGGCCCATGGTCGCAGGGCAAGAGGCTTGCATTCAGTCCCCTCCAAAAGCCCCTGTCCCGGCCAGGTCCGTCACACATCTCCCCTTTCGGCAGGAAACTAACATAGGAGGAGACCCCAAACGGGTTGACTCCGAAGTTAGTCCATAGTTCTATTCCCCCAATGCCGGTATCCACACAGTACCCCAAACAAATTGCTCCAAACAGAGAATCACTTACCCAGCCAACCTCTGCCTCTCTCAGAGAACACACCCGCCGCTGGGGAGAGGCCTGGACTGGCCCTTCTCCCTGGAGTCCTTTCTGCTGCTGGAGAGAAGACAGGGTGACTGGGCTCAGTCCGTCATGCTGTTGGGGATCTGGGTCGACTGCCCGGCCTCCCTGGGGTATACAAGTGGAGACTGAAGTCCCATCCACTTGTGGTAGGTGAAAATCTCCCAGTGCTTGCAAAGCAAGGCTCACATCCTCCTGTCTCAGTGTCACACCATTTTCTGGGGTTGTGTCAGTGAGGACTGAAGTCCCATCCAATACCACAGGAACTCCCGCTTCTGTTAGTTGGGAGCTGAGGCCCGTGGCGCTCGGCTCTGTTGCCAGCTCTTCTGCTGGGTTGCTGTGAGTGGGGACCGCAGTCCCATCCACCGATATCCGCTCAAGTGGCAGTTGTGTGCAGCGGCCAGTAGCATTCTGCCCTGCTGCCAGTGATTCAGCTGGGGGTAAAAGCTTTACCACCTCAGCTTGTTGCTGGGGAGAGGGGCCAACTGCCCCAGCTCCCTGAAACTCCACAGTGGTTTCCGGTGCTGGGCAGAGGTGGGTACCACTCTGCCCTGTTGCCAGCACTTCTGCTGGGGACTCCACACCATCTGCTCTGGTTAACTGTTGGGGGGGGGAGATGGCCTGCTTCTCCTCCCTGCATCTCTCGCAACCTCCTTCCGAATTCCTCTTCCATGGCGGCTAGTTCTTTAGGCGTTGTCTCCGATTGCCGTATTACCGCCATTCTCCACTCATGTTGCCGCTCTAGTTCTCTCTTTTGTCGGGCATCCTGCAGCTGGATGTCTTTAATGGCTTCCTGTATGGCGGTCTCTGATGGGTTAGCCCCATATAATGCCAACCGCTGCCGCACTCGTTGCTGAAACAAATCTTCAACTGACCGGGGTCCTGCATCACCCTTCTTCTGGTCCATCTCGGCTCTCAAGTAGGTCTTTCAGCGTGACTTTCCTGCAGGCTGCATAGCTGGTCCTTCACTGTGGTGGTTTGGAGTGTCCCAGTAACTGGAGAGCAAATCCCACAGCTGCCAACCAATGTAACGAGCCCCTTTGCTCGCTCGGCTCCACTCTCCGGACACTCCTCTGCTCTATTGGATCATCCGGTGCTCCAGGATTCAAACTACCGCTATGTGCCATTCGAATCCATTTGTGGTCGGTCAGAACAAACACCAGGCAAGCTGTATGTAAGTTCCAACAGGAGAGACTTTATTAGAACCAAAAATCAAGTCTTATATACAGTAACAGAGGGGGTAACCAAAAACATAATTAACATGAGCTAATTAACTAAATCCTTTAGCCAGCCAAGGTGACTCATAGATATGTCCGTTCAGGGTAGACATCCCGGCTCCTACCTGTCTCACCTGCTATACAATATACATTATCCTAAGTGTAAACATCACACATTTAGCAGGGTCAAAATAGCACAGAGGACGGACAGATGGCTGGAGGTGATGGCATTAGCATATCCTTAGAGGGAATGTGTGAAAATCCCAACAGTATGAATTAGTCACTCTAATATGGCATATACAGGGTCCCCAGAGTCTGTGTGTCTTGGGGGGACATGGACCTGAATCCGAAGTAACACCCCGACAAGGGTCCCCAGGCATACAGCTCACAAAGAGCACCGTTCCCCCAAATGCCAGGGCCCATGGTCGCAGGGCAAGAGGCTTGCATTCAGTCCCCTCCAAAAGCCCCTGTCCTGGCCAGGTCCGTCACAGGAGGCATCTGGGTCGTAGTGTAACCCAGATGCATTGATTGTCAGGGAATCTGAGACCCTTTTGTGGTTCTTGGAGGACTCTGGTGGTGTGAGGTTCCCTGCGGCCTGCAGGTGGCGTTGTCGCCCTGGGCTGGAGTTGAACACTCACCGCAAGACTGCTTCCTTTTGTCCTTTCCTGGCGCTGGTACAGCAGGGTGAGGAACCTGCTGTGACGCAAAGGGCGAGGGGATAAAAGGGGCGGACGCCCTGACCTTGGGTTCAGAGTCGGAGGACGCAGCCGCACCCAGGCACCTTCAGCTTGGGTGCTGGCGTTCCGGAGTTCCGGGCCCAGGTGCCCTTGACCTGGCCTGAGCGAGAGATGGAGTCCATCTCAGGCACCTTTAGCCTGGGGTGAGGTACTATGGCGGAAGCCTGGAGCTCAGTACCTTCGACTGAGTTCCGCAAGGGTGGAGGAATCCGAGGAAGCCCTAACTCCTTGGGTGCCCGTGTCTGAGAGGAGGAGGCCGGTGAGCGGAACTTCTCCGGAGAGTCCAGCGCAGCATTGCGAAGGTAAATCACGTTCTGATCAATATAGTCAGTGGCAGTGACTATTCGCCACTGGTGATACTACAGTGGTTAGCTTTATCTAGAAGAATTGTGCCTTGGCCTACTCCCCACAAATACTGAAGTGTTAGATCGGTCTCAACCTGTCTGTGCTGTATGACTATTTATTGAGAAAAATAAATACGAGTTAGGACCTATTCAGTGTGTGGAACTCTGGTTACTAGGAGCCAAGGGGAGTTAATCCGAGGAGAGGATTGGACTCTGGGACACATACACAAACCCGATAGTTCTGGCCTTCACCTCTACACCTTGGAGGACATGGGCCGTGGTGTATCTCATCCCTCCCCCGAGCGTTAACCCCTAGACGAGACAGACAAGCCGCAAATGAGAAGAGGTGAGAGGGGTGAGGTCGCTACAAACGTTAGTTTTTAAAACTTTTTTTTGCATTGATACATGTCCCTTGGGGCAGGACCCGGGTCCCCAAACCCTTTTTAGGACAATAACTTGCATATTAGCCTTTAAAATTAGCACATTTGATTTTGAACGCTCGAGTCCCATAGACTTTAACGTGGTTCGATAGTTTCCGCAAACTTTCGGTCCCTTTCGCAGGTTCTGGTACGAACCGAACCGGTGGGGTGTTAGGCTCATCCCTTTTATTCAGTGACATCGGCATCATGGGCTCCATAGCTGGTAATCCAGGACTGATTAATTTCTATAAAAGTCTAAAGCCCTGTACACACGATCGGTTTTACCGATGAAAACAGTCCGATGGACTTTTTTCATCGGACAAACCGATCGTGTATGGGACCCATCGGTCTTTTTTCCATCGGTTTTAAAAAATAGAACATGTTTTAAATTTTTCCGATGGATCAAAAACCGATAGCAAATTCTGATCGAAAACCCCCGCATGCTCAGAATCAAGTCAACGCATGCTCAGAAGCATTGAACTTAATTTTTCTTGGCTCATCGGAGTGTTTTACGTCACCGTGTTTGGAACGGTCGGTTTTTTGACTGATGATGTGTAGGCAAGACTGATGGAAGTCAGCTTCATCGGATTTCCGATGGACAAAACCATCGGATTAGAATCCATAGGATATCCGATCGTGTGTACGAGGCTTAACAGTCCAAGGAGTCTGTAGACAGACGCGTTCTATGATCAGTAACAAAACCTGCTGCAGCACTGAATGCCCGTTCTGAAAGCATGCTGGATGCAGGGCAGCCCAACAACTCAATAGCATACTGGGCAAGTTCTGGCCAGTGGTCTATTCTCATGACCCAGTAAGTCAGTGGATCGTCAGCTGGAAAGTTCTCCATCTCTGTTTTGGCCCCGAGGATATCGTACACCATGTGATGCAGATGCTGCCGATGGGATGTTGAAGCTGAGAGCGCTGGGCGGCGAGGACTAAAAAAATTCCAAAACTGCTCACTTAGGCGGACGCCTTCTCCAACTCTCCTCTCTTGACCAACAGAAGACTCAAAGCTATGTTTTCTATGATACTGTAACCTACTGGAGTCAGTAAAAATGTTCAATAAAATCCTCTTTTAAGTGTCCTCAAGAGATTTTACCTTCTGCACTCTCTGTGGGGTCTGGATGAGTTCTGAGACCTTCCCCTTATACCGGTGGTCAAGGAGGATTGCCAACCAGTAATCATCCTTCTCCTTTATGCCACGTATTCTTGGGTCCTTTTGCAGGCTTTAAAGCGTGAGGTTGCCCATGCTCCTCAAATTTGCAGAGGCTTGAGAAGCAGACTCCTCGGGGTCACTCAGGATGACAGCATCTGGAACTTTTTCCTCCCAGCTACATACTACTCCCAAGGGTCCTGGGGTTGGAAAGCCATCGCTTACAGATTGACACATGTCTTCCTCTTCTTTAAAGCCTATGAAAGTGCCAGAATCCTCCTCCTCCCCTCTCTCCTCCTGTGTGTTCTGTGACATAGGAATGATGGTGTCTGGATAAAGTGGGCCTTGAGAGGAAAGGAAGTCCTCCTCTTCCTCCTGCTGCTCTGCATCCAGTGCCCTGTCCATAATGCCACGCAGAGTCTGCTCCGGCAGGAACACAACAGGGATTGTGTCACTGATGCATGCACTGTCACGGCTCACCATCCTTGTGGCCTCCTCAAATGGTGACAATACAGTGCATGCATCCTTAATGATCAGCCATTGGCGTGGGGCTAAAAAGCCGAGGTGGCCTGAGCCTGTCGTCGTGCCGTATTTGCACAGGTACTCGTTGTCGGTCCTCTGCTGCATGTATAGCCGCTGTGGCATTGCATAAGTCGAGTTCCACCTGGTGTCACAAATCAGGCGGTTTACAGGCAGGTGGATTTCCTGCTGAATTTCAGCCAACTGAGCACTGGCTGTGTATGATTACAGAACTATATGGTGTTAAACTGGCAGAAACGCAAAAAAAACTATATGGCGTTAAACTGGCAGTAACGCACACAAAACTATATGGCGTTAAACTGGTAGTAACGCACACAAAACTACATGGCGTTAAACTGGCAGTAACGCAATCAAATAGACGGTGTTCAACCGTGACTACACTGACACTATCTGAACTGTCCCTACCCTTTACTAATGTAAAGTTTACTGACACGGTCTCACTAGACTACAGTTAAACTATCTGAGCTGTCCCTACTCTAGCTGCACAGTATGCAAAGCTAAATGATGGTCCTCCTCACTACACTCACACTCTCCCTAGACTGACACTAAACTAATATTCTACACTGACAATTGAAGCAAAATAGCACACTAACTAATAGCCCTGTTCTATCTCTCTCCACCCTGAAATCACACTGAAAATGGCTGCCATTGAAAGAATACTTTTATACTGTGGGGCGGGAATGAGCCATGATTAGATAAAGTCATGATGACAGTGTCAATACAGGCAATACAGATCAAAGTCATTGAAAAAAATGGCCGAGGGTTCGCCCCCCAGTCCATTACCAGGGCCTTTGGGTCTGGTATGAATATTAAGGGGAAACCCTGCTGTTTTTTTCAATGACTTTTATCTGTATTGCTGGGACCGACAATTCATTAATAGCCGTGAGTATAGTTTTAAATGACTTTTTTGCCTTCAAAAATGAAATTTTGCGCAGGGAAGCAAAATTAGAAAAAAAAATGCGAGGGGGTCCCCCCAAATTCAATTACCAGACCCTACAGGTCTGGTATGGATATTAAGGGGAACCCTGTGCCAAATTTAAAAAAATTGTGTGGGGTTCCCCCCAAATATCCATACCAGACCCTTCAGGTCTGGTATGGATTTTAAGGGGAACTCCGCGCCAAATTAAAAAAAAAATGGCGTGGGGTTCCCCCCAAAAATCCATACCAGACCCTTATTCGAGCATGCAACCTGGCTGGCCGCAGGAAAAGAGGGGGGACGAGAGAGCGCCCTCAACATTGGGCAGAGGTCCCCATGTTGATGGGGAGAAGGGCCTCATCCCCACAACCCTTGTCAAGTGGTTGTGGGGGTCTGCGGGCGGGGGGCTTATCGGAATCTGGAAGACCCCTTTAACAAAGGGGACCCCAGATCCTGCCCCCCCTATGTGAATTGGTAAGGGGTACATTTTCCCCCTACCATTTCACAAAGAAAGTGTAAATAATTGTAAAAAAACACACAGACACAGTTGGGATAAGTCCTTTATTAAAAATAAAAAAATACAAATAAAAAAAAGATTGCAGCGGTGTAAATCGACTCTCGATCTCCACTCCAGCGATGGATGATCTCCAGGCTCCAGCGATGATGTCCAGCGCGGAACAGCACACGATCCTGTCTCCACCGGAGACACTCCGGGAATGGAGCCGCGGAAGCCTGACAGGTCTTATGTAGCCGAGGACGGGGCCACCCATCACGTGACCCCATCCCTCTCTGACGCAAGGGGAAACCCGGGGCTTTCCCAGTGATGTGACCGGTGACCCCGCCCCCCTCTGATGCAACGGAAACCTGCGTTGCTTCAACACTGCTTGCGCGTCATTAGCCGGGAGCCTCCGGTGCTGGGAAGATGTGCGTCGTTCATCGCTGGAGACTCGTCGCATCACTGGAGATTCATGGATCGTCGCTGGACAGACTGAATTACAACGCTGGAATGTCTTTTTTTATTTTTAATAAAGGACTTTTCACAACGGTGTCTGTGTGGTTTTTAACATTTTTGACACTTTCTTTTGTGAAATGGTAGGGGTACAATGTACCCCGTTACCAATTCACATAGGGGGGCCGGAATCTTGGGGTCCCCTTTGTTAAAGGGGGCTTCCAGATTCCGATAAGCCCCCCGCCCACAGACCCCTACAACCACCGGGCAAGGGTTGTGGGGATGAGGCCCTTGTCCCCATCAACAGACCCCCAAAGCATCCCTCCCATGTTGAGGGCATGTGGCCTGGTACGGTTCAGGAGGGGGGCACTCTCTCGTCCCCCCCTCTTTTCCTGCGAACTGCCAGGTTGTGTGCTCGGATAAAGGGTCTGGTATTGATTTTTGGGGGGAACTCCACGCCATTTTTTTTTTAAATTGGCGTGGAGTTAACCGTAAAATCCATACCAGACCTGAAGGGTCTGGTATGGATATTTGGGGGGAACCCCAGGTCATTTTATTTTTAAATTTGATGCAGGGTTCCCCTTAATATCCATACCAGACCTGAAGGGCCTGGTAATTGAATTTGGGGGGACCCCCACGCATTTTTTTTTATCAATGACTTTCAATGACTGTTCTCTGTATTGCCGGGAGCCGACAATTCATAATAGCCGTGAGTGCTTTTAAATGACTTTCTGCAGGGACAGTAAAGCGCTACTTTGCAGGCATACTATACACACCCCCTAGGTACGAAATTTAAAGGAATATTTCACTTTTATTGTTTCATTTTAAGCATTATTAAGATCACTGCTCCCGAAAAAACATCAGTTTTTAAAACTTTTTCTTGCATTGATACATGTCCCCTGGGGCAGGACCCGGGTCCCCAAACACATTTATGACAATAACTTGCATATAAGCCTTTAAAATTAGCACTTTAGATTTTTCATGTTCGAGTCCTATAGACTTTAATGGTGTTCGGATGTTCGAACAAATTTATTGCCTGTTCACATGTTCTGATGCGAACCGAACTGGGGGGTGTTCGGCTCATCCCTAATGATAATGAGTGACTCAGCGAATGGTAATGTGGATGAGAGAAGGAAGACTCATCGCATAATCCCGCATAAATAGTACATTTATTAAAGTATAAAGCATTTGCAATGTACCTGCGGTATGTCACATCCACGAGCGCCGAGCTCGTCTCCTGCCGTCAGATTGTGAATAAACCTAGTACTCCAGTCTCGACTCGTATCGTCATCACGTGACTTCATCAGGGGTGCTACTAGGTAAAGTCCATTGGTTTAAATAGTCTGCTAAATTGGACGCCCGTCTGCCATTTTCTTGAAGCCCGCTATTGGATTGACTGATGTTAAAATCACTATGCATCGTCCGCCATTTTGCCTGAGTCTCAGGCTACTGAAAATGCACGTCTGGATCAGACAAGTGGGCGGAACACAGCGCGCTAATCAATGACCGCGGGACAAACTAAAACCACAGGGCTAGCACTAGAAGGATGGTAGTATGTAAGACAGCCCACACAATAGGTGAACTGGCGCGGTACATGTGAGTTTTTTAAGTGTTTTATACTTTAATAAATGTACTATTTATGCGGGATTATGCTATGAGTCTTCCTTCTCTCATCCACATTGCCATTCGCTGAGTCACTCATTATCATTAGGGATGAGCTTCGAGTTCGAGTCGAAGCTCATCCCTAATGATAATGAGTGACTCAGCGAATGGCAATGTGGATGAGAGAAGGAACAGGTCTATAAATTTAATAGACTGCGGAGGAAGTTCCCCATCAGGTCCGCTCAGGCTCAGCCAATGACGGACAGCGCTGGACATCGGATCGCCACGGGACACTGGATTTCATCGCTGGAATGCTTTTTTTTTTTTTTAATAAAGGACTTTTCCAAGGTGTTTGTGTGTTTTTTTTTTTACATTTTTTTTTACACTTTCTTCGTGAAATGGTAGGGGTACAATGTACCCCTTACCAATTCACATGGGGGGGCCAGGATCTGGGGGTCCCCTTTGTTAAAGGGGTCTTCCAGATTCCGATAAGCCCCCTGCCCGCAGACCCCCACAACCACCGGGCAAGGGTTGTGGGGATGAGGCCCTTGTCCCCATCAACATGGGGACATCCTCCCCATCTTGAGGGCATGTGGCCTGGTATGGTTCAGGAGGGGGGGCACTCTCTCGTCCCCCCTCTTTTCCTGCGGCCTGCCAGGTTGCGTGCTCGGATAAGGGTCTGGTATGGATTTTTGGGGGGACTCCACGCCATTTTTTTTTTAATTTGGCGTGGAGTTCCCCTTAAAATCCATGCCAGATCTGAAGGGCCTGGTATGGATATTTGGGGGGAACCGCACGCATTTTTTTTTTAAATTTGCGGCGGGGTTCCCCTTAATATCTATACCAGACCTGAAGGGCCTGGTAATTGAATTTGGGGGGACCCCCACGCTTTTTTTTTATTTTTTATCAATGACTTTTCTATTGCCGGGAACCGACAATTCATTAATAGCCGCGAGTGAGTTTTAAATTACTTTTTTTCCTTCAAAAATGACATTTTGTACAGGGACAGTTCTAAGCACGGGAAACATGCGCGACTTTACATGCATATCATACACACCCCCTAGGTACGAAATTTTAAGGAAAATTTCACTTTTATTTTTTCATTTTAAGCATGATTAAAATCACTGCTCCCGTAAAAACGTAAATTTTTAAAACTTTTTTTTGCATTGATACGTGTCCCCTGGGGCAGAAGCTGGGTCCCCAAACACTTTTTAGAACAATAACTTGCATATAAGCCTTTATAATTAGCACTTTAGATTTCAAACGTTCGAGTCCATTGTATTTAATAGGGTTCTAAAGTTCACACGAACATTCTGTCTGTTCGCAGGTTCTGGTGCGAACCGAACAGGGGGGTGTTCGGCTCATCCCTGATTATCATCCTACACGGCTGGCAGGCAGAGAGGATTGAGGCTTACATACAGAGGGCTTACGAACTCGGCGTTCGTGGAGTAACGCCCACACTCCCTTTTTAAAAGTGAGTGCATCCCTGTACGACCTGTATCTGCCCCATTGCTGTTATTCATACAAAGTCACGCTATATATATGTTCTCTGTTTCCATAGGTGTGTGCAGCCTATTGCATTAGGGTGTGCACCCCAAAGCTCAAACACACGCTACCGTTCACTCGCTGTGTTCACCCAAAAGGGGAGGAGCCAGTAAATCACATATTTACCGGCCCCTTCCACACTCATCCTAAAACATCCCCCTCTGTGTGCCCACAGCAGCAGCCGGTGGGAAAGGAGAGGAGGAAAGCTGGAATCACTGTGGGGGGAAGGGAGTAGTAGGGGGAATCTGTGCTGTACAGGGTGATTAGGGTGTGCCTGGGCACACCTGGCACACCCTGTGTGCACGCCTATGTCTGTTTCTTTACACATGATACATCTGTCACTGAGTTCTATCAACAATGTACAGGATACCACCGCAGCGCTGCAATCATCATCTTCATTCATTCACATGTGTGATCATCCAGGCTGTTAGTCTAACAGCAGTGAGGTGAGGTGCTAGCAGACACAAAGGTGTTCACACTGAAGCAATTTTTTCTTTCAACACGGTTACTGTTGGTGGTGGGATTACCACATAGAGACTTATTTATACCTGTTTACCACTTTTGGGACTGTTTTATTTTTATTTTGGTCATCACATTGGACTAATATTGGACTCACTGTACCTATCACCTATATTCAGTTTGATGCCGCGTACACACGATCATTTTTCCCGTCGGGAAAAATTACATTTTTTCTTTTGGACGAGAAAAACGACCGTGTGTGGGCTTTTTGTAATTTTTCCCGACGGGAAAAACGGCATTAATCACGACGAGAAAAATTAGAACATGCTCTAATTTTTCTCGTCGTGATTCCCGTCATTTTTGTCCGCAGCAGTTTTCCCATAGGGAAACACTGCCGGGGAGCCTACACACAGTCGTTTTTTTTCGACCAAGAAAAAAAATGTCATTTAAAACGGCCGTGTGTAGGGGAACAAGCTGTTCCTCGTTTTTCACGTCGATTTTCTCGACGGTGTTTTCACCGTCGAAAAAATCTATCGTGTGTACGCGGCATGAGGTTTAGAAATTATGTAATTTCTCCATTGTAGGTTCGATGTCATTATTGTTGTTGATTTTTTGCTCGAGGTTTTGATCACCTATTGTCAATTCACTGTGATTTATACCAATTTTATTATCTATTCACTGTCCACACATTGCTTTTTTTACCTAATGTGCCCATCAGTCACACTTTCCCCTTCCCGCTCCCTTTTGTGTCACACAGCGCAGACATCACCATTTTATTCATTTGACACTTTCTGCTGTTCAGGACAGATTACCAGGTGTCTGCCGCAGTGCCCCCTTATTGTAATTTATTTTATTTAAATTAGCTTTAGACAGCGCGGGAGCTTCCTTTTTACATGCGCATGTAAATCGCAGTCGCACCATTCGTGTGACATATCGTTGCGAATGTGAGAAAAATAATTCTAGCACAATAGCTACTAGTTAACTCTAAACTGATGAGCTGTAAAGGCTTTTAAAGTGTCACCTATGGGGGATTTGTGGGCACGTTTGTGGCGACATCGCAGGCGCACAAAATTTTAAGACATGGAATTTTTGGTATCTATTTACTTGATGCAACCTCATCTTTTATATTTTACCCAAAAAATAGGATTTTTGTACTCACCGTAAAATCCATTTCTCTGAGTTCATGGACAGACACAGCAGCATCTTGACATATGGGTATTATCCTCCTGTTAGGAGATTGACTAGGCAGAAAAACAGCATGTTAAGTGTTAAAACACATCACACAGTACAGTACCGCCCAGGGGGCGGTCCCCCCCCCCCCCCCCGGGTACATCCCCTCTCCCTGCATCATGCAGCTCAGTTCGTAAAAAAGCAGTACAAACATAAAAAAAGGAGGGGTGGGTGCTGTGTCCGTCCGTGAACTCAGAGAAATGGATTTTATGGTGAGTACAAAAATCCTATTACTCTTTCGTCCATGGACCGACACAGCTTCTCTATTGACAAAGTGGGTATTATCCGTTAATTAGGAGTGACTAGGCAGAAAAACTTGTAAAAAGTGTTGCATCACACCTTCTACAGTACTGCCCAGGGGGCGGACCCTCTGGGTATAACCTCTCAGTCTGCATCTCGCAGATCAGTTTTTTTCTGTCTAGCGCGGACGATGATCTGTTTGGAATGTCTTCCAGCATAATACATGCAGGATAGGTAAGTAAAACTCCCCTGCCTCGGCTGGGTGATTTAGCTGGACATTCCTGGAGAGATCAAGTAAGTGGTTTTGGCCCCTTTCTTCCCTCTCTCCCTGCCTTTCCCTCCTCCCTGGGCTTCTAGCTAAAGGTTGCTGGGTGCTGGGGGTCACCTAAGGGGTCCCACTGGAGCGGGGCTGGCTGTAACTAACATTTAAAAGAAATGTCATTTCTGCGTACCTGTGTGTGTGTGTGTGTGTGTCCTTCCTCCTCCATGCTGTCGGCGGCCATTTTGAGGTGGTCCATGCCAAGTTTGGCCTCTTGTGACTGCCCGGCGGCCATCTTCCTGTGGTTCGGCCACACCCACTGGCCCCTATCAGGTGATCCGTGGCCATGTTTGTCCACCCTGTATGTATAGATTGCCATTCGGCGGCCATCTTTTTGTGGGCTACGGCTGCTTGACCTCTATCTTCGGCTCCGCTGCCATTTTCTTGGAGCCCACATTATCTTCCATACAGACGTTTTTGGCAGCCATTGCGAGAGCCTCCGGCCTCTAGGGTGCATTACACTGGCGCGAAAATTCACACAGGAAGTGCTGATAAAAGAAGCAGACTGACACAGCAGCAGAGGGACAGCATCACAGACGCAGCACACGGCAGCATAGCAGTACCTATCCAGGGTGGTGAGTCCTCTGGGTGTCCCAGCCTCTCTGCAGCACAGGAGGGTGGCCTATTGATATCTTGCCTGGAGCCCTGTGGGTGTCAGCGTGTGGTCAGCATGGCATCTGAGCCAGATGTCTTCTCCCCTGAAACACCAGATTTAGCAGCTGGTGTCCCTGAGTTGTCTATGGACGCTATGTCGGCAATCCTAGAGGCGTTTGCTGCCAGGGTGGAAGCAGCACACAGGAATACAGGGGGTAATAAACGCCCCCGTCCCCTGCAATCTTCTGGGGATATTTCTGATGCAGAACCAGGTCCAGCTACGGCTCATGGCCCAGATTCTGATGCATCAGAGACTGCAGACCGTGACCGATCGGACAGTGAGGAGGACTCCAAGTCCAGGTCAGTACGCGAGACGGCTTTGGTATCTGACCTTATTACTGCAGTGCGGGACACGCTAAAGTTGGAAAATACTGCAGAAGTAGCAGATACTCCAGTCCCCTTTGGGTTCCCTTGTGTGTCTTATTTTGACAAACTCTTATACAAGGAATGGGAGAACCCACTGAGGGTCTTTACAGCCCCAAAGAGGTTTGCAGTACGGTACCCCTTTGAGGAGAGTTTTCTGAAGATATGGACCTCTCCCCCTATAGTGGACCCTTCGGTGTCCAGACTTAATAGAGCCACCACTATTCCAGTAGAAGGGGCTCCGGTTTTCAAGGACCCTGTGGATAAGAAGGCTGAAGCACTCGCTCGCTACCTATACTCAGTGGTAGGCTCGGCAGTACGCCCGGCATTGGCGGGGGCCCTAGTGTCTCAGACACTTACTGAATGGGCAAAATTGCTACTCCAGGGGTTAAAGGAGCGATATGCTCCTCCTAATGAGATAACTTTGGCCGACCAGTTGGTCCAGGGCCTTAAGTTTGTCTGCGAGTCAGACATGGATACTATTCCCCTGCTGTCAAGAGCTTTGGTTTATGCAGTAGCAATACGCCGCCTGATCTGGCTAAAGGGCTGGTCTGCGGACCAGACTTCCAAGAAAGCCCTGTTGGATCTGCCTTTTAAGGGCGACAGACTTTTTGGGGCTTCTCTGGATGACATCATCAAGGATGCCACAGGAGGTAAAAGCACTTTGCTTCCCCAAACTAGCAAGGGTAAGGGGCCACGCCAAGCGCCAAGGGCAAGGGCCCTCCTTTACTGCACGCAAGCGTTTTTTTCGCCCCCTTAAGGCGACAGGGAAAAGACCCCAGGCCGATAAAGCGCCTGCCCAAGGACAAAAGCGTCCTTGGTCCCGCAGACCCAACAAGCCTGCGGACAAATCTGCGTCCACATGAAGGTCCGCCCCCACCCAGCTCTCGGGTGGGGGGCGTCTTCGCAAATTTGCGACTCAGTGGACTGCTCTAGTCTCCGACAGGTGGGTTTGCGAAGTAATCTCCTCAGGCTACAAGATAGAATTTCTCTCTTGTCCACCGGACAGATTCATCACCTCCAATCTCCAGCTACTACCGACCCATCGGGAGGCCCTGTATGGGGCGGTCCAGGGTCTACTGGAACGCGGGGTAGTTATTCCAGTTCCAGAACAGGAACAGGGTCAGGGTTTTTACTCAAATCTGTTCATTGTGCCGAAGAAGGAGGGGGTTCGGGCAATCTTGGATCTCAGAGCCCTCAATTGCTTTGTGAAAGTACAAAGATTTCGGATGGAGTCGGTTCGATCTGTAGTCACGGCTCTCCATCCGGGGGACTTTCTGGCCTCCTTGGACATCAAGGACGCATACCTGCATGTCCCCATATACTCCAGACACCAGAGGTTTCTGCGATTTGCTATCGGGAAGAACCACTACCAGTTTGTGGCCCTCCCGTTTGGCCTTGCCTCAGCACCCAGGACGTTCACCAAGGTGCTCGCTCCGATTCTGGCACTTCTAAGACAGCGGGGTATCGCTATCACAGGTTACTTGGACGACCTTCTGCTGAAGGCCCCTTCAAGCTCAGAATTAGAGGTAAGCGTGTCCATTACCTGTCAGACTCTTCGAGACTGTGGTTGCAGTACGGCAGCTGACTTCCAGGAATTGGTCGTCACTCCATTTTTGCATGCGAGTGTTGGGCCTCATGGTAGCCTCCTTCGAGGCGGTCCCATATGCTCAATACCACACTCGAGTGTTACAGAAGGAAGTTCTGTCCAGATGGAACAGATGCCCTTCATCTCTGGATTATCAAATCCGAGTGAGCCACCTAGTCAGGAGATCCCTGGTATGGTGGCTGACAGCACCGGCTCTAAGGGCCGGGAAGTCATTTCTTCCGGTTTACTGGATAGTGATCACGACGGACGCCAGCCTTACAGGTTGGGGGGGAGTCTGGGGTGTCCAGTCGGCGCAAGGTCACTGGACCCCAGAGGAAGCCCTCCTGCCGATCAATGTCCTGGAGATCCGGGCGATCAAGCTGTGCCTCTTCAAATGGTCTCAGAGACTGCAAGGGCGTCCAGTCAGGATCCAGTCAGACAACGCCACAGCGGTGGCATATGTCAATCATCAAGGAGGAACAAGAAGCTCAGCTGCAGCATCGGAGGTTGCTCGCATCCTGAAGTGGGCAGAGAAGAGCGTACCGGCACTATCGGCCGTGTACATTCCGGGTGTGGAAAACTGGCAGGCGGACTACCTGAGCCGCCAGATGCTGGACCAGGGAGAATGGTCCTTACACCCGGAGGTGTTCCAACTCCTCTGCCAAAGATGGGGCACACCAGACGTAGATCTTCTGGCTTCCCGACTCAATCGGAAGGTATTGAGATTTGTGGCCCGGTCAAGAGACCCATGGGCAGACGCAACGGACGCGTTGGTAGCATCGTGGGGTCAGTATCGGCTAACCTTCCCTCTCTTAAGGCTTCTTCCTCTTCTGCTCCGCATAGTGGAGGCAGAGGGAATTCCAATGATCCTAATCGCTCCAGATTGGCCTCAGCGTCCTTGGTATGCCGATCTAGTACGTTTGGTAGCAGACGTCCCCTGGCGCCTACCACTACGGAAGGACCTGCTATCGCAAGGTCCCATATTCCATCCTGCTTTACAGTCATTGGCTTTAACGGCATGGCTGTTGAGAACCAGGTACTGAGAGACCGGGGCCTGTCAGACTCAGTAATCTCTACTATGAGAAGTGCTCGAAAACCGTCCTCTAGGAAGGTTTATCACTGCACTTGGAGGGCCTACATCTCCATGTGTGAGGAAATGAAATGGCATCCGCGTACCTATTTGGTTTCCAGAATCCTGCTGTTTTTACAGCATGGGGTGGACCAAAGGCTTGCCCTAAGTACGATTAAGGGTCAGATATCTGCCCTGGCTGTCTTTTTTCAGCGACCCCTGGCGACTCACTCTCTTGTGAGTACATTTGTGCAGGGGGTTCGACATGTGGCCCCTCCAGTCCGTCCCCCGTTACCTCCGTGGGACTTGAACCTGGTCCTCTCGGTGCTTCAGAAGGCACCGTTTGAGAAGATTAGAGATATTCCCCTGTTGACACTTTCTCAGAAAGTGGTCTTTTTGGTGGCTGTTACGTCAGTTAGACGAGTCTCTGAGCTGGCAGCCTTGTCCTGCAAGGCTCCCTATTTGATTTTCCACAAGGATAAGGTGGTGCTGCGGCCGCAGCCTTCCTTTCTTCCGAAAGTCGTTTCGGCTTTTCATCTCAACGAAGACATTGTACTTCCATCCTTGTGTCCTCATCCGTCGAATCCTAAGGAGTCGGCGTTGCATTCCTTGGACGTTGTCCGAGCTTTGAGAGTATACCTATCTGCTACTTCCCTGTTCCGGAAGTCAGACTCACTGTTTGTTTCGGTGGCTGGTCCCAAGAAGGGCCAAGCAGTCTCGTCGGCCACCATCTCTAGGTGGATCCGACAGATAGTAATCCAGGCTTACGCCTTAAAGGGTCAGGTGCCCCCCTTTCCTGTCACGGCGCATTCGACCAGGGCAATAGGTGCCTCTTGGGCTTTCCGACATCAAGCGTCTGTTTCCCAACTATGTAAAGCGGCGACTTGCTCGTCCGTTCACACTTTCCCAAAATTCTACAAAGTTGATGTAGGTGCATCTTCGGATGCCTCTTTCGGCCGCAAGGTTTTGCAAGCGGCTGTTTAGAGTTGCAACTCCTCCGTTGGAGGAGTGCTGTTTTGTGTTTTGGGGTGAAGTTTGTTTTTATGCTGTTACCACCCCTCGTTTTTTTCTCTGACACTGCTTTGGGACGTCCCACTTTGTCAATAGAAAAGCTGTGTCGGTCCATGGACGAAAGAGTAAATAGGATTTTTTACTCACCGTAAAAATCCTTTTCTCTGATCCTTTTAAGTTTGTACTGCTTTTTGACGAACTGATCTGCGAGATGCAGACTGAGAGGTTATACCCAGAGGGTCCGCCCCCTGGGCGGTACTGTAGAAGGTGTGATGCAACACTTTTTACAAGTTTTTCTGCCTAGTCACTCCTAATTAACGGATAATACCCACTTTGTCAATAGAGAAGCTGTGTCGGTCCATGGACTCAGAGAAAAGGATTTTACGGTGAGTAAAAAATCCTATTTTTCTCTTCCGTTCATGGACGGACACAGCAGCATCTTGACATATGGGACGTCCCCAAGCAGTGTCAAAAAAACGAGGGGTGGGAAAAACGCATCAAACAAACTTCACCCCAAACAAACCAGAGCTCCTCAACGGAGGAGTTGCAACCTTAAACAGCCGCCTGTAAAACCTTGCGGCCGAAGAAAGCATCCGAAGATACACTCACATCAACCTTGTAAAATTTTGAGGAAAAGTGAACAGAGGACCAGGTCACCGCCTTACACACCTGTGAGACAGACGCTTGATGTCGGAAAGTCCAAGAGGCACCTATTGCCCTGGTCGAATGTGCCGTAACCGGGAAGGGAGGCGCCTGCCCTTTTAGGGCATAGGCCTGGATCACAATCTGTCTGATCCACCTAGAGGTGGCGGCCGACAAGACCGCCAGACCCTTCTTAGGACCAACCACCGAAACAAATAGAGAGTACGACCTCCGGAACGGAGCAGTAGCAGACAGGTACACCCGCAGAGCTCGGACAACGTCCAAGGAATGCAACACATCCTCTTTGGGATACGACGGACGAGGACACAAAGGCGGAAGTACAATGTCCTCATTGAGGAGAAAATCCGAAACGACCTTAGGAAGAAAAGAAGGCTGCGGACGCAGCACTACCTTATCCTTGTGAAAGATCAAATCAGGAGCCTTGCAGGACAGGGCCGCCAGTTCAGAAACCCGTCTGACTGTTGTAATAGCCACCAAAAAGGCCACCTTCTGGGAGAGAGTCAGTAAGGGAATCTCCCTAATGTTCTCCAACGGCGGTCGTTGAAGTACTGAGAGGACCAGATTCAAGTCCCACGGAGGCAGTGGAGGACATACCAGAGGGGCCACATGTCAAACCCACCGGTACAAAACGTACTCACCAGCAGTGTTGGTCATCTTACTTTAAAAAAGTAATTAGTTACAGTTACAAATTACTTCTCCCAAAAAGTAATTGCATTAGTAACTCAGTTACTACATTGAAAAAGTAATTAGTTACTCAGCAAAGTAACTGACTTTTTTTGAGGGCACATAGCACATCAGGGCATGGGGCACATAGCACATCAGGGCACATAGCACATCAGGGCACATAGCACATAGCACATCGGGGCACATAGCACATCAGGGCACACAGCACATTAGGGCACATGATAGCACATAGCACATCAGGGCATGGGGCACATAGCACATCAGGGCATGGGGCACAGGGCACATAGCACATGAGGGCACATCAGGACATGTGGCACATAGCACATCAGGGTGGGGCACATAGCACATCAGGGCAGGGCACATAGCACATTGTTTACCAGCCATGCAGAGTAGCGCAGGAAGCATGTGTAATACGTTCTCTCTCATGTCGCGGCACTGACGGCAGTCACGCTACTCCCCGGCGGCCCCTCCTCTCTTCTCGTCCATCCCAGATGATGGGGATGGACGAGAAGAGAGGAGGGGCCGCGGGGAGCAGCGTGACTGCCGTCAGTGCCGTGACATGAGAGAGACCCGGTCATAGAGGAGAGGAGGAATTACACTACTGCCATCTAGTGGCGGTAGATGTAATTGGGGTAACGCCGCCCAAGAAATGGTAACTGCGTTACCATGAGGGGAAGAGTAATCAGTTAGATTACTCGTTACCCTCTAAAGTAACTGCGTTACGTAACTCTGTTTATTCTAACTCAGTTACTTACATCACTGCTCACCAGAGAGTGAGCCGCCAAGGGCAGATGAAAGAAGACAGCCAAGGCTGAAATCTGCCCCTTAATCGTACTAAAGGCAAGTTTCTGGTCCATGCCACGCTGTAGAAACAGCCGGACCCTGGAAACCCTGGAAACCGCATATGCACGCGGATGCCACTTCATCTCTTCACACATAGAGATGTAAGCCTTCCACGTATGATGGTAAATCATCCGAGAGGATGACTTCCGTGCCCTCAGCATGGTAGAGATCACCGAATCTGACAGGCCTCGGTCCCTTAGAACCAGGCTTTCAATAGCCATGCCGTTAAAGCCAGCAACTGTAAAACAGGATGAAGTATGGGACCTTGTGAGAGAAGGTCCTTTCGTGTCGGCAGACGCCAAGGAACATCTGCTACCAGATGCACTAGGTCGGCGTACCAGGGGCTCCGAGGCCAATCTAGAGCAATCAGGATCGTTAGAATCCCTTCGGCCTCAGCTCTGCAAAGCAGATGTGGAAGAGGTTTTAGAGGAGGGAAGGCGTAAAGTAGCCGAAACTGACCCCACAGTGCCACCAACGCGTCAGACGCCTCCGTCCATGGGTCTTTTGACCTGGCCACGAACCTCAATACTTTCCAATTGAGTAGCAACGCCAGGAGATCCATGTCTGGCGTGCCCCATTTCAGACACTGGAGCTCAAACACCTCCGGGTGTAGAGACCATTCTCCTTGGTCCAGCGCCTGGCGACTTAGGTAGTCCACTTGCCAGTGTTCTATGCCCGGAATGTACACTGCCGATAGAGCCGGCACGCTCCGTTCTGCCCACCTCAGGATGTGAGCGACCTCCGCTGCCGCAGCCGCGCTTCTTGTTCCTCCTTGATGGTGGACATACGCCACTGCCATGGCGTTCTCCGACTGGATCCTGACCGGACGCCCTTGTAGCCTCCAAGACCACTTGGAGAGGCACAGCCTGATCGCCCGAAGTTCCAGGACATTGATCAGCAGGCGGGATTCTTCCTGGGTCCAGCGACCCTGGGCCGACTGAACCCTCCAGACTCCCCCCCATCCGGTAAGGCTGACATTGGTTGTGATCACCATCCAGTGAAAGGAAAGGAATGACTTCCCAGACTGAAGGGTCGGGGAAATCAGCCACCACAACAGGGAGGTCCTGACCAGGCGACTCAGCTGGATTTGACAATCCAGGGACGATGGGCATTTGTCCCAACATAACAGAATTTCCCTCTGCAACACTCGAGTGTGGAATTGAGCATATGGTACCGCCTCCAAGGAGGCTACCATGAGACCCAGGACTCGCATGCAAAAGCAGAGCGACGACCTTTTTTGGGATGTAAACTGCTGCACCGCAGCCCACAGAGTCTGCAGCTTCTCCACAGGGAGGAAGACTCTCGCCTCTGAGGAGTCCAGGACCAACCCCAGGTATTCTAGGCATTGGGACGGCACCAACACCGACTTCTGAATGTTCAGCACCCAGCCAAACTCTCGGAGGGTCTGACAGGTTATAGACACATCCTACTCTAATTCTGAGCTTGAAGAGGCTCTCAGAAGAAGATCGTCCAGGTAGCCCACAATAGCGATTCCACGTTGTCTCAGCAAGGCCAGAATCGGGGCGAGCACCTTGGTGAACACCCTCTGCGCCGATGCCAGAACAAAGGAGAGAACCACAAATTGATAGTGGTCTTCCCCAACCGCCAAGCGCAGAATCTCTGATGCCTGGAGCATATGGGGACATGCAAGTATGCGTCCTTGATGTCCAAGGACGCCAGAAAGTCTCCCCGGATGGAGAGCAGCAACAACAGAGCGAACTGATTCTATCCTGAACCTTTGCACTTTCACTAAGCAATTGAGGGCCCTGAGATCCAGGATTGGACGGACCCCATCCTTCTTTGGGACTACAAACAGATTTGAGTAAAACCCCTGAAACCGATCCTGCAATGATACAGGTACGATCACCGCACACACCAGCAGATCCTGAACTGCCCCAAACAGGGCCTCCCGACGACTCGGAGGAAGCTGGAGGTTGCAAGAAAAAAAATCTGTTCGGTGGGCAAGAGAGAAACTCTATCTTGTACCCTGGGGAAACTACTTCACAAACCCACCGGTCGGAGAGTAGAGACGTCCACCGAGCCGCAAATTCGCGAAGACAGCCCCCCACCCGAGCATCGGGCGAGGGCAGACCTTCATACGGATGCAGATTTGTCCGCAGGTTTGTTGGACTTGCGAAACCAGGGACGCTATTGTCCTTCGGAGGCGCCTTAACGGCCTGGGAGCATTTACCTGCAGCACCGGGCGGACGAAAAAAAACCCTTGTGATCTGTGAAGGAGAGCCCCTGCCTACAGCGTTGCTCCTTACTGGATTGCGGGAGCAGAGTGGTCTTACCTCCCGTGGCATCTTTGATAATGTCATCCAGAGAGGCTCCGAAAAGCCTTTCACCTTTAAAAGGTAAATCCACCAGGGCCTTCTTAGAAGATTGGTCCGCCACTTTAGCCAGACCAGGCGGCGCAACACCACCGCATAGACCCAGGCTCTGAAGAGCAAGGGTATCCAAGGCTGACTCGCAGACAAATTTAAGGCACTTTACCAACTGGTCGGCCAGTTCCACCCATTGCAGGGAAACATGATGTTCTTTCAACCCCTGGTGCAACAATTTTTCCCATTCAGTAAGCGTCTGAGACACTAGGGCCCAGGCCACGACAGGACGCACTGCTGACCCCACCACTGTGAACAGGGAGCGAGCTATGGCCTCAGCCCTCCTGTCTGCGGGGTCCTTGAAGGCAGGAGTCCCTACCACCCCCCAAATCGTGGTCACTTTGTTTAGTTAGGACACGGGGGGGGGGGGAGAAGTCAATTTTTTCTGGAAATTCTCCTCAAAAGGGGTAACGGACCGCTAAACATTTTGGGGCTGAAAAGACCTTTTGCGGCCGATCCCATTCCTTGTATAAGAGCTTATCCAGGTAAGGTACACAAGGAAACACCTTAGCAGTGCGGGTCGGCGTACAGAATCCAAAAGGGACCGTCATCTCTGTCGTCTCCGCCTTATCCTCCATTTGTAGAGTATCCCGCACCGCGGTGATAAGTGCTCCTACAAGCACCCTATCATGCGCTGACCCTGACCCAGAGTCATCCTCACTGTCCGAATGGTCGAGGTCCGTACCCTCAGACACATCAGAACCAGGGCCGGGAGCAGTAGCTGGGCCCGGTTCTGTGTCAGAGTTTTCCCCGGAAGATGGCGGGGGAGGGGTATTTTTTTTTTACCCCCCTTCTTTCCACCCTGGCCACAAAAGCCTCCAGGACCGCCAACACAGCGTCCACAGATACAGCAGGTGCAGGGACGCCAACTCGGGTATGTCTGGGGAAGAGGCGTCCGCTTCCGACGCCATGCTGACCCACTCGCCAGACACCCCTGGGGATGAAAGACAAAGTACACGGACCACCCTCCTAGCTGCCGCAGAGAGAAGGGAGGACTCACCACCCAGACCAGGTACCGCACAGCTGCCGTCTGCGCTATCCCTCCTAAGGCGCTCTCCTTGTGTCACTGTCTGTGAGAAGTGTGCTGGAGCTGTTCGCGCCATTAGAATGACCACTAGAGGTAAAAACATCTTCAAAAATTGCCGCCGACCCGCCGCCCTGTAAACAGAGCTCACGGACTACAAGGAAATGGCTGCAGATATAAACAACAGTGCTGGACGCCGCCAAAATGGCGCCTGCCGCATGTAGTGCACAAAACACACACACAGTAGGCAGCGAACACACGGGCCCCCTAAAGAAGCCCCCCCATACATAACAAGTGAACAGCACCCCCAGGAAAGCGGACCCACTGTGCAGCCCCCAGCCATAGGATGAAGCCCCCCCCAGGTGGACCCCCGTTAAGCAGACATCCTAGCCACCCAGAGCCTAGGGAGGATGGGAGGAAGGGAGAGAGGAAAGGAAGGTTGGGACCCTCTATCGACCTCCCCGGGAATGCCTAGCCGTACCACCCTGCCGGAGCAGAGGGACTGCTACTTACCCGTCCTGTAGCTAAAGGCATTCCTGACAGACCCAACATCCGTGCGGTTACGGCATGGCTGTTGGCCCGGTACACTGTGACACGGACATATAGCCCGGTCATATGTGTGCCCCGGAACATATAGCTCACCGGCCACCCCTGGAGCAACGGGGCATGTCGTGGACGGCCCAGCGCGTAGCTAAAAGGCCGGCACGCGCTCGATGGCCGAACTGGGGAGACTATAAGGATCGAGGATCCAGCCTGTCACTGAGTCGGCAGTTGATAGTAGATCTCAGGATAAAAAATAAAAAAATAGAAGAAAATACCCAGGCTAGAAAATACCCAGGGAGTCATGTCATACTCCTATGCTAGGCAGAAAAAAACTGAGCTGCATGATGCAGGGAGAGGGGATGTACCCGGGGGGGACCGCCATCTGGGCGGTACTGTACTGTGTGATGTGTTTTAACACTTAACATGCTGTTAACAGGAGGATAATACCCATATGTCAAGATGCTGCTGTGTCTGTCCATGAACAGAAGAGAAATAGGTATTACACAGTGTGGTTTTGCACTAACATTAATTTTCTTATATTTTTTCCTGAAAATTTGCATTTAATAAACAGTTGCGTAAATATCATTTGAAACAAAAATTTGCAACTATCACCTTTTTATTCTACAGGGTCTCTGATTTCAGAAAATATATAATTTTCTGGGGGTTTAACTTTTTGCCAAAAATTACGATTTTCTCATGAAAATAAAAACAATTGCTCTGGAGCCGAACTTGTTTATCTGGAGGGAATGTTACATGTACTAGCAGATTTAGATACACTAACACATTGAAGCCAAACTCCAGCTCACACCAGCTCACACCTTTTAAGCAAATAAAGTAACAATTTTGTTCCTTTTGGGATAAAGGTTTTACATATATAAATATTGGCTGACCATTGTAACCACCTTTTATCAGCATTAAATTGTTTATCTCAACCCTCTAACTGCCACTTTGCTCGACAGCTTGTTATGTTGAAAAACAACAAACTTACTGGTTGGATTACCAGATGAAAAAAAGAAAAAAAAGAAAACTAATACAGTCAGCACTGATATTATACGTGATATCCACTTATGGAAATATCAACAGATGTACAAAGCAAATATATAATATGTGTATGTATATATATATATATATATATATATATATATATATATATATATATATGTAGCGGGTATTTGAATTATGTGAGGACTCTGGTGGTGTGAGGTTCCTTGGGGCCCCTGGGTGGCGCTGTTGCCTTGGGCCGGAGTTGAACTCACACCGCAAACTGTGCCTTTTTGTCCTCCCCTGGAGCTGGTACAGCGGGGCGGGGAACCCGCAGTGGCGCGAAGGGAGAGGTCATAAAAGGGGCGGAGGCCCGGATTTGGGGAGAGTCGGAGGACGTGGCCGCACCCAGGCACCTTCAGCTTGGGTTCTGGCGTTCCGGTGTTCCAGGCCTAGGCGCCCTTGGCCTAGATGGAGCGGAGATGGAGTCCATCTCAGGCAGGGTCGGATCCTGATTCTTTTCTCGGGAGGGGCACTGCCAAAAAATTATTTTTTTGTGGGAAATTTATCGGGGAAATGGTTGGTGTCGGCGCTTCAATCATCCCGGCACCATGGTTGTTATGGTGTCAGGATGATTGAAGTGCATTATTTCTATTATTACATTGTAATATGAAATTAAATAGTTCAATGCAGAATCAGTGGGAGCCCCGAGTGTGTCACTTGCCACCGTCGCCTGCAATTAGTGGGAGCCTTGAGCGTGTCACTTGCCACACGTTGTGGATTGTCACTTGCCACATCACCTTTCACATCTTGTGGATTGTCACTTGCCACACCTTGTGGATTGTCACTTCCCACATCACCTGCCACACCTTGCGGATTGTCACTTGCCACGTCACCTGCCACACCTTGCTGATTGTCACTTGCCTGCCACCCAGGGCCGATCCGCCCTATACGCTTGCTACACAAGCTGCGTAGGGCCCCAAGTAATTACTAGGGGCCCCCGAATCTTCGCCGCCACCGCAACCGCCGCCGCCGCCGCTAGAGGTCCGCAGGCCGGGCGGAGACAATGTCTCCGCCGGCCGCCATTTTCTTATAGACCAAGAGGAGGGTCAGGGTGGCTGCCAATAGGAATTGAGCTGCGGCACCGCCCACCTCCCGCCCCGCTGATGTCTGTCTGTGTGTGAGTGAAATGTGGGAAGGGGCGGGGGTGGGCGGCGGCGCCGCAGCTTAATTCCTATTGCCAGCCATCCGGCCGGCTCCTCCACTGTCCCCTCTGCGTAATGGCGGTGGAGAGAGTCTCTGCTGCAGGGGCATCACACCTGGTGTAAGGGGGGCCTCCACTGGGAATGCCTGATGTAAGGGGGGCCTCCACTGGGAATGCCTGATGTAAGGGGGGCCTCCGCAGGGAAGGCCTGGTGTAAGGGGGGACTCTGCTGGGAATGCCTGGTGTAAGGAGGGACTCCGCTGGGAAGGCCTGGTGTAAGGGGGGCCTCCGCTGGGAAGGCCTGGTGTAAGGGGGGCCTCCGCTGGGAAGGCCTGGTGTAAGGGGGGCCTCCGCTGGGAAGGCCTGGTGTAAGGGGGGCCTCCGCTGGGAAGGCCTGGTGTAAGGGGGGCCTCCGCTGGGAATGCCTGGTGTAAGGGGGGCCTCCGCTGGGAATGCCTGGTGTAAGGGGGGCCTCCGCTGGGAAGGCCAGGTGTAAGGGGGGCCTCCGCTGGGAAGGCCTGGTGTAAGGGGGGCCTCCGGTGGGAAGGCCTGGTGTAAGGGGGGCCTCCGCTGGGAATGCCTGGTGTAAGGGGGGCCTCCGCTGGGAATGCCTGGTGTAAGGGGGGCCTCCGCTGGGAATGCCTGGTGTAAGGGGGGCCTCCGCTGGGAATGCCTGGTGTAAGGGGGGCCTCCGCTGGGAATGCCTGGTGTAAGGGGGGACTCTGCTGGGAATGCCTGGTGTAAGGGGGGCCTCCGCTGGGAATGCCTGGTGTAAGGGGGGCCTCCGCTGGGAATGCCTGGTGTAAGGGGGGACTCTGCTGGGAATGCCTGGTGTAAGGAGGGACTCTACTGGGAATGCCTGGTGTAAGGAGGGACTCTACTGGGAATGCCTGATATAAGGAGGAACTCTACTGGGAATGCCTGGTGTAAGGAGGGACTCGGGGCTTCCACTGATTCTGCATTATGGTGAGTTGAATAATTTCATTCTATATTACAATTTAATAATAGAAATAATGCGCTTCAGTCTTCCTGACACCATAACAACCATGGTGCCGGGATGATTGAAGCGCTAACACCAGGTGTTTGGAGTATCTTTATCTGCTGATTTGTTAAACTTACTGGAATACACATATTTCTATTGTGGTGTAGGATCTGGGCCTGCTGTCCCTCCACCCCTCTTTCTTTCTTTCTCTCCCTCTCTCTTTCTTTCTCCCTCCATCCCTCATTCATCTCCGACTCTAACCACACCCCCTCCGAGCCACGCCCACTATTCCACGTAAACCACACCCATTTTTTGCCACCGTAAAGGGCCCCTTAGCAGAATTTTGCTTAGGGCCCCAGGGAGGTCAGGATCGGCACTGCTGCCACCAGATGCAGATTGTCATTTGCCACGTCACCTGACACAATTTGCGGATTGTCACTTGCCACGTCGCCTGCCACACCTTGCGGATTGTCACTAACTTGCCTGCTAAGGTGTAGTTTTGGTTGTCTCTTGCTGTGTCCCAGACTCCCAGAGTCAGGCAGCAGAGAGATAATGTAATCTCTCTGCTGCCTGCACAGTGAGGGCGGAAGTCACTGCAGGAATGCAGGGCAGGCACGGGCGGTGAGAGATGATCTCATCTCTCTGCTCCCCCGCTCCCGGCTAGCTGATTGGCCAGCTGCCACACTGAGCCTGCTCTCTCACTCTCACCTGCGCTGCCAACACACTGAGCAGCACGGTCTGCCCACGAACCGCGCCGTCCCCCGACAACAAACCGTGCCGCAAGCGGAGCCGCCCGCTTTCTTACCCGTCTGTGGAGCCGCACGCTATTGCACCTGCCCGCAGAGCGGCCTGACGTGACTCACTGACGTCACTCGTTGCTAGACGCCAAGCGGCCCAGGCGTTAGCAGCAAGTGCAGGGAAGAGGCTCCACCCACCTCCTCCTCGGCTCCTGGTATCGTGTCAGTGCGCCACGTAACTACATTAGACGAGTCTCTCTCTCAGCGCCGCTGATCGGCTGATGTGAGAAAGTGAGAGAGAGACTCAGAGAGGCAGCGGCAGCCGCAGAACAAGTACTGTATATACTCGAGTATAAGCCGACCCGAATATAAGCCGAGGCACCTAATTTTACCCCAAAAAACTGGGAAAACGTATTGACTCAAGTATAAGCCTAGGGTTCGTACGAACATTAGAACCCTATTAAATACAATGGATGCGAACGTTCGAATTCTAAAGTGCTAATTATAACGACTATTATGCATGTTATTGTCCTAAAAAGGGTTTGGGAACCCGGGTTCTGCACCAGGGGACATGTATCAATGCAAAAAGAAGTTTTAAAAACGGTCGTTTTTCGGGAGCAGTCATTTTAATGATGCATAAAGTGAAAAAAAAAAGTCAAATATTCCTTTAAATATCGTACCTGGGGGGTGTCTAAAGTATGCCTGTGATGTGCCACGTGTTTCCCGTGTTTAGAACTGTCCCTGCACAAAATGACACTTCTAAAGGAAAAAAAAGCCATTTAAAACTGCTTGCGGCTTTAATGTAATGTCTGGTCCCGGTAATATGGATGAAAATCTTTAAGAAAAATGGCATAGCTACCCCATGACCCCCCCCCCCCCCCCTACCCCAGCCCATTACCAGCCCCTTTGGGTCTTGTATGGATATTAAGGGGAACCCCGCACATAAAATAAAAAAGGCCCTATATACTCTGAACAGCCGTATACAGGCGGTGCATACAAGACAGGGACTGTAGGTTTGTTCTTATGTAGAATCTGTTTGTAATTTTGAACAGGTACATTGTTTAAGTGTAGCTCCAGCCCAAAAATCTATTTTTAAACTTTTTGGAAAACATAGGTAAGGGTTATCACCCCTGTAACATTTGTTTTGCTGTCTGTGCCCCTGTTCAGAACATTTCACCTCACTTTCCGTCCCAATGACAACTGTTTTTGAAATGTGGTGTTTTTCTTGAAACAAGGATTGGTGATAAAGCATCAGTACAGAGGAGACACCTTTCTCCCATATTAATTCTTACAGGAGAGAATTTTCCTTCCTAGGGGTAGATTTCCTCTCACTTCCTGTTGTCTTCTTGCGTTTGCAAGTAGGAGTCGTTTGTAAGTTGGATGTTTGAAAGTAGGGACCTGCCGTATATACTCTGCAGAAATAGGCCCCTTAGTTGTTGGTGTTGGCACAACACTGTAAGCACTCACAGTTACTCTTGGTTGGTGCTGGAACGCCCTGCTGTGAACTATTATATCAGGAATTGTAATTACATATAATTGTTGAACAGTGGTAGTAAAAATTGGGCCTTTGATGGTGGTGCTGGTGCCACAACACTGTAAGCCCTGACAGTTACTCTTGGTGGGTGCAGCAATGGGCCCTGCTGTGAATTATTAGATCAAGAATTGTAATTGCATGCCCCTGTTGAACAGGGGCTGAAAAATTGGGCCTTTCGTGGTGGTGGTGGTGGTGGTGGTGTTGCCACAACACTGTAAGCCCTCAGAGTTACTCTTGGTGGGTGCAGGAATGGGCCCTGCTGTGAATTATTAGATCAAGAAGTGTAATTACATGCCCCTTTTGAACAGGGGCTGAAAAATTGGGCCTTTCGTGGTGGTGGTGGTGGTGGCGTTGCCACAACACTGTAAGCCCTCAGAGTTACTCTTGGTGGGTGCAGCAATGGGCCCTGCTGTGAATTATTAGATCAAGAATTGTAATTACATGCCCCTGTTGAACAGGGGCTGAAAAATTGGGCCTTAGGCACTGGTGGCACAACACTGCAACCCCTCACAGATACTGTACTTGGAGCACAGCAATGAGCCCTGTTGCAAAGTATTGCTTCAAAAATTGTAATTACACACCCCTGTTAAACAGGGGCTGAAAAATTGGGCGTTAGGCACTGGTGGCGGCACCCATAAACAAAAATGATCTTCCAAGCTATCATCATCAATCGTATCATTGAGGACTCGGAGGAGGAGGATAGCCAGTCAACATAACAGCACAGGCACTCAGCATCAGCATCAGTCTTGAAGGGATGTGACATGTTAAAATCAATTAGTCTGTTATATCAGCATCAGGTGTGTGGTAGCTGGTGGTGATCCAAGACTGGTTCATCTTGATGAAAGTCAGTCGATCAACCGAGTCGGTGGACAGGCGCACCCTGTGATCCGTGACAAATCCTCCAGCAGCACTGAATGTGCGTTCCGAAAGAACGCTGGATGCAGGACAGGCCAGTAGCTCAATTGCATACTGTGCAAGCTCTGGCTAGTGATTCATCCTCAAGACCCAGTAAGCCAGAGGATTTTCGGTGGGGAAGGTGTCCAAGTCTGACCTTGCCCCTAGATATTCCTGCACCATGTTTATCAGACGCTGGCGATGGTTGCTGGAACCGATCATACTTTGGGGCTGCGGACTAAAGAATTGTCTGAACGCATCGGTCAGACGGCCACCTTCCCCACCGCTCCTTCTTTGACTGGCCGAAGCCTCAGCAACTCGTTGTCCAGGACCAGGAGTTTGTAACCTCCCAGTCTCTGGGAACGCGTTGCACAGACCTTTCTGCAAGGCCTCCCGGAGTTGTCTCATCCTCTGCTCCCTCTGCGACGGTAACATAAAGTCCGCAACCTTACCCTTGTACCGTGGATCAAGGAGAGTGGCCAGCCAGTAATGGTCCCTCTCCTTGATCCGAAGAATACGAGGATCCTTCCGCAGACTTTGCAGGATCAGGGAGGCCATGCAGCGTAGGTTAGCTGAGGCATTCGGTCCGGAGTCCCCTGGGTCACTAAGGACGACATGATCCGCAGCCACATCCTCCCAGCCACGTACAAGTCCACGGGTTTCTTGGGACTGTAAATCATCCCTAAAAGACTGCTGCTGTTGATGCTGCTGAGTGCCAGGCTCCACCTCCATGCTGACACAATCCTCCTCCTCCTCCTCCTCCTCCTCCTCGTCCTCTTCCTGTGCGATGGGTGGGACAGAAGGAACACTGTCTGGGTAAAGGGGGCCTTGAGAGGCAAGGAAGTCCTCCTCTTCCTGCCTCTGTTCTGCCTCAAGTGCCCTGTCCATTATTCCACGCAGCGTGTGCTCCAACAGGTGGATAAGAGGTACAGTGTCACTGATGCATGCACTGTCACTGCTCACCATCCTCGTGGCCTCCTCAAATGGTGCCAGGACAGTGCATGCATCCCTGATCATGCCCCACTGGCGTGGAGAAAAAAAACCAAGCTCCCCTGACCCTGTCCTGGTGCCGTAGTCACACAGGTACTCATTGATGGCCCTCTGCTGCGTGTGCAGCCGCTGCAGCATGGCCAACGTTGAGTTCCACCTGGTGGGCATGTGACATATAAGGCGGTTCTTGGGCAGGTTCAACTCCTTTTGCAGCTCAGCCAGGCGAGCACTGGCATTATAAGATCTGCGGAAATGCACACAGACTTTCCTGGCCTGCCTCAGGACATCCTGTAAGCCCGGGTACCTGCCCAAGAACCGCTGCACCACCAGGTTAAGGACGTGAGCCACACAGGGCACATGGGTCAGTTGTCCCTGTCGGAGGGCGGAGAGGAGGTTGGTGCCATTGTCGCAAACCACCATTCCTGGCTTAAGCTGGCGTGGCGTCAACCACCTCTCGGCCTGGCCCTGCAGAGCAGACAGGACCTCTGCCCCAGTGTGGCTTCTGTCCCCCAAACACACCAGCGCAAGCACGGCATGGCATCTTTTTGCCTGCGTACTTGCGTAGCCCCTTGAACGCCTACGGAGCACCGCTGGTTCAGAGGACAAAGCACAGGAAGAGGCCATGGAGGAAGAAGAAGAGGAGGGGGTGGAGGAGAGAGGTGTGTCACAACCAGTAGTAGCATTTTGGAGGCGTGGCGGTGGAACAACCTCCAACACTACTGCACCTTGTCCTGCATCCTTCCCAGCTGCCAAAAGAGTGACCCAATGGGCCGTGAAAGAAAGGTAACGTCCCTGTCCATGCCTGCTGGACCATGAGTCAGCCGTAATATGCACCTTACCGCTGACCGCCCTGTCCAGCGAGGCCAAGACATTGCCTTCCACATGCCGGTAGAGAGCCGGAATAGCCTTCCGTGAGAAAAAGTGGCGTTTGGGAACCTGCCACTGAGGAACCGCACATTGCACAAACTCACGGAAGGGGGCCGAGTCTACCAACTGAAAAGGCAGCAGTTGAAGCGCTAGCAATTTAGCCAAGCTAGCATTCAACCGCTGGGCATGTGGATGGCTGGGAGTGAACTTCTTTCGACGGTCCAGCAGCTGGGGCAGGGAAATTTGCCTGCTAGAATCGGACGTCGGTGTACTGCTAGCAGAGTGGCCGCAAGTACTTGGCTGTGACACACCTAATTCTACACCTTCATTCCTCTCAGTGCATGTTTCAGAGAGGACTGAAGTTATAGTGGGGTTGGAGATCCCAGCTGATGCGGTGCAAGGAGAGGTCCGCTTTGTTCTTTGGTGTGGGTCTTTGAGGTAGGCTTGCCAACGAGCTGCATGGCAGGTCAACATATGTCTGGTCAGGCATGTGGTACCCAAGCGGCTGATGTTTTGGCCACGCGATATAAGCTTGAGACATATGTTGCAAACAGCAGCTGTGTGATCTGATGCACTAGCCTCAAAAAAGGCCCACACCAAAGAACTTTTTGAATGACGGGCAGAGGCAGCGCCCTGCACAGGCGGAGCTCTGCGGTGTGATTCCGTCGGTGTACTGCCCTTACGCTGGCCACCAAAGGGCATCCTGCCTCATTGGAGATGTGCCTCCTCCTCATCCTCCTCCTCCTCCTCTCTCCTATTAGGCACCCACGTGGAGTCAGTGACCTCATCATCCCCTCCCTCCTCATCACTGGAGCCAATCTGGCAGTATGCTGCAGCTGCTGGAACATGACTGCCAGATTGGTGTCCTTCTTGAGCATCCCCTCTGTCTGCTCTCACGCTACTGCCTTCCTCTAGCTGGGTTTCATCATCAGACCCTTCGAAACGCTGGGCATCCTCCTGGAGCATGTACCCAACACTGTGCTCAAACAGTTCGGGGGACTCCTCAGGAGGAGGACATGGTGGGTCTAGGGAAGGAGTGACTGATGATGAGTCTGACATTGATACCAGGGAAGAGGACGCTTTGGCAGCTGCTTTGCCAGTACCCTGAGCCTGGGTGAGAGAGGATGAGGAGGAGGAGGAGGGCTTGGTCATCCACTCTACCAAGTCTTCGGCATGATGTGGCTCAACATGTCCAGCTGCCGAAAAGAAGGACAAGCGTGTCCCATGGCCATGTGCTGATGACAATGCACCGCGTCCACGACCAGCACTGTTGCCCCCAGACACAGAGCCTGCTTGCCCTCTTTTATTGCCTCCTGACTGTCTGCCTCTCCTTGTTTGCCTTCCAGACATTCTAATGGATGGCCTGCAGGGAGATGGGAAAAAAGCAATAAGGGCTACCTTCAGGTGTCCTTCTCTGTCCCTTTACTTAAGGATTTCTAAATATGGTTGAGGATGATTGCTTTCGCACAGAATAGCACAATGACAATTTCCCTGACTGTCCAAAAAACAAGGATTTCAAAGATGGTTGATGAGGAATGCTTTAGCACAGTATAGCACAATGAGAATTTCCCTCACTGTCCTTCCCTGTCCCTACAAACAAGGTTTAGCACAGTAAAACACACTGACACTCTCCCTACCTATAGTTTTCTGTCCCTATAAAAAATTTTTTTTTTAAAGATGGTTGATGAGGAATGCTTTAGCACAGTATAGCACAATGAGAATTTCCCTCACTGTCCTTCCCTGTCCCTACAAACAAGGTTTAGCACAGTAAAACACACTGACACTCTCCCTACCTATAGTTTTCTGTCCCTATAAAAAATGTTTTTTTAAAGATGGTTGATGAGGAATGCTTTAGCACAGTATAGCACAATGAGAATTTCCCTCACTGTCCTTCCCTGTCCCTACAAACAAGGTTTAGCACAGTAAAACACACTGACACTCTCCCTACCTATAGTTTTCTGTCCCTATAAAAAATGTTTTTTTTAAAGATGGTTGATGAGGAATGCTTTAGCACAGTATAGCACAATGAGAATTTCCCTCACTGTCCTTCCCTGTCCCTACAAACAAGGTTTAGCACAGTAAAACACACTGACACTCTCCCTACCTATAGTTTTCTGTCCCTATAAAAAATGTTTTTTTAAAGATGGTTGATGAGGAATGCTTTAGCACAGTATAGCACAATGAGAATTTCCCTCACTGTCCTTCCCTGTCCCTACAAACAAGGTTTAGCACAGTAAAACACACTGACACTCTCCCTACCTATAGTTTTCTGTCCCTATAAAAAATGTTTTTTTAAAGATGGTTGATGAGGAATGCTTTAGCACAGTATAGCACAATGAGAATTTCCCTCACTGTCCTTCCCTGTCCCTACAAACAAGGTTTAGCACAGTAAAACACACTGACACTCTCCCTACCTATAGTTTTCTGTCCCTATAAAAAATGTTTTTTTAAAGATGGTTGATGAGGAATGCTTTAGCACAGTATAGCACAATGAGAATTTCCCTCACTGTCCTTCCCTGTCCCTACAAACAAGGTTTAGCACAGTAAAACACACTGACACTCTCCCTACCTATAGTTTTCTGTCCCTATAAAAATTTTTTTTTTTAAAGATGGTTGATGAGGAATGCTTTAGCACAGTATAGCACAATGAGAATTTCCCTCACTGTCCTTCCCTGTCCCTACAAACAAGGTTTAGCACAGTAAAACACACTGACACTCTCCCTACCTATAGTTTTCTGTCCCTATAAAAAATGTTTTTTTAAAGATGGTTGATGAGGAATGCTTTAGCACAGTATAGCACAATGAGAATTTCCCTCACTGTCCTTCCCTGTCCCTACAAACAAGGTTTAGCACAGTAAAACACACTGACACTCTCCCTACCTATAGTTTTCTGTCCCTATAAAAAATGTTTTTTTAAAGATGGTTGATGAGGAATGCTTTAGCACAGTATAGCACAATGAGAATTTCCCTCACTGTCCTTCCCTGTCCCTACAAACAAGGTTTAGCACAGTAAAACACACTGACACTCTCCCTACCTATAGTTTTCTGTCCCTATAAAAAATGTTTTTTTAAAGATGGTTGATGAGGAATGCTTTAGCACAGTATAGCACAATGAGAATTTCCCTCACTGTCCTTCCCTGTCCCTACAAACAAGGTTTAGCACAGTAAAACACACTGACACTCTCCCTACCTATAGTTTTCTGTCCCTATAAAAAATGTTTTTTTAAAGATGGTTGATGAGGAATGCTTTAGCACAGTATAGCACAATGAGAATTTCCCTCACTGTCCTTCCCTGTCCCTACAAACAAGGTTTAGCACAGTAAAACACACTGACACTCTCCCTACCTATAGTTTTCTGTCCCTATAAAAAATGTTTTTTTAAAGATGGTTGATGAGGAATGCTTTAGCACAGTATAGCACAATGAGAATTTCCCTCACTGTCCTTCCCTGTCCCTACAAACAAGGTTTAGCACAGTAAAACACACTGAAACTCTCCCTACCTATAGTTTTCTGTCCCTATAAAAAATGTTTTTTTAAAGATGGTTGATGAGGAATGCTTTAGCACAGTATAGCACAATGAGAAATTCCCTCACTGTCCTTCCCTGTCCCTACAAACAAGGTTTAGCACAGTAAAACACACTGACACTCTCCCTACCTATAGTTTTCTGTCCCTATAAAAATTTTTTTTTTTAAAGATGGTTGATGAGGAATGCTTTAGCACAGTATAGCACAATGAGAATTTCCCTCACTGTCCTTCCCTGTCCCTACAAACAAGGTTTAGCACAGTAAAACACACTGACACTCTCCCTACCTATAGTTTTCTGTCCCTATAAAAAATGTTTTTTTAAAGATGGTTGATGAGGAATGCTTTAGCACAGTATAGCACAATGAGAATTTCCCTCACTGTCCTTCCCTGTCCGTACAAACAAGGTTTAGCACAGTAAAACACACTGACACTCTCCCTACCTATAGTTTTCTGTCCCTATAAAAAATGTTTTTTTTAAAGATGGTTGATGAGGAATGCTTTAGCACAGTATAGCACAATGAGAATTTCCCTCACTGTCCTTCCCTGTCCCTACAAACAAGGTTTAGCACAGTAAAACACACTGACACTCTCCCTACCTATAGTTTTCTGTCCCTATAAAAAATGTTTTTTTAAAGATGGTTGATGAGGAATGCTTTAGCACAGTATAGCACAATGAGAATTTCCCTCACTGTCCTTCCCTGTCCCTACAAACAAGGTTTAGCACAGTAAAACACACTGACACTCTACCTACCTATAGTTTTCTGTCCCTATAAAAAATGTTTTTTTAAAGATGGTTGATGAGGAATGCTTTAGCACAGTATAGCACAATGAGAATTTCCCTCACTGTCCTTCCCTGTCCCTACAAACAAGGTTTAGCACAGTAAAACACACTGACACTCTCCCTACCTATAGTTTTCTGTCCCTATAAAAAATGTTTTTTTAAAGATGGTTGATGAGGAATGCTTTAGCACAGTATAGCACAATGAGAATTTCCCTCACTGTCCTTCCCTGTCCCTACAAACAAGGTTTAGCACAGTAAAACACACTGACACTCTCCCTACCTATAGTTTTCTGTCCCTATAAATTTTTTTTTTTTTAAAGATGGTTGATGAGGAATGCTTTAGCACAGTATAGCACAATGAGAATTTCCCTCACTGTCCTTCCCTGTCCCTACAAACAAGGTTTAGCACAGTAAAACACACTGACACTCTCCCTACCTATAGTTTTCTGTCCCTATAAAAAATGTTTTTTTAAAGATGGTTGATGAGGAATGCTTTAGCACAGTATAGCACAATGAGAATTTCCCTCACTGTCCTTCCCTGTCCCTACAAACAAGGTTTAGCACAGTAAAACACACTGACACTCTCCCTACCTATAGTTTTCTGTCCCTATAAAAAATTTTTTTTAAAGATGGTTGATGAGGAATGCTTTAGCACAGTATAGCACAATGAGAATTTCCCTCACTGTCCTTCCCTGTCCCTACAAACAAGGTTTAGCACAGTAAAACACACTGACACTCTCCCTACCTATAGTTTTCTGTCCCTATAAAAAATGTTTTTTTAAAGATGGTTGATGAGGAATGCTTTAGCACAGTATAGCACAATGAGAATTTCCCTCACTGTCCTTCCCTGTCCCTACAAACAAGGTTTAGCACAGTAAAACACACTGACACTCTCCCTACCTATAGTTTTCTGTCCCTATAAAAAATGTTTTTTTAAAGATGGTTGATGAGGAATGCTTTAGCACAGTATAGCACAATGAGAATTTCCCTCACTGTCCTTCCCTGTCCCTACAAACAAGGTTTAGCACAGTAAAACACACTGACACTCTCCCTACCTATAGTTTTCTGTCCCTATAAAAAATTTTTTTTTAAAGATGGTTGATGAGGAATGCTTTAGCACAGTATAGCACAATGAGAATTTCCCTCACTGTCCTTCCCTGTCCCTACAAACAAGGTTTAGCACAGTAAAACACACTGACACTCTCCCTACCTATAGTTTTCTGTCCCTATAAAAAATTTTTTTTTTAAAGATGGTTGATGAGGAATGCTTTAGCACAGTATAGCACAATGAGAATTTCCCTCACTGTCCTTCCCTGTCCCTACAAACAAGGTTTAGCACAGTAAAACACACTGACACTCTCCCTACCTATAGTTTTCTGTCCCTATAATTTTTTTTTTTTTTAAAGATGGTTGATGAGGAATGCTTTAGCACAGTATAGCACAATGAGAATTTCCCTCACTGTCCTTCCCTGTCCCTACAAACAAGGTTTAGCACAGTAAAACACACTGACACTCTCCCTACCTATAGTTTTCTGTCCCTATAAAAATTTTTTTTTTAAAGATGGTTGATGAGGAATGCTTTAGCACAGTATAGCACAATGAGAATTTCCCTCACTGTCCTTCCCTGTCCCTACAAACAAGGTTTAGCACAGTAAAACACACTGACACTCTCCCTACCTATAGTTTTCTGTCCCTATAAAAAATGTTTTTTTAAAGATGGTTGATGAGGAATGCTTTAGCACAGTATAGCACAATGAGAATTTCCCTCACTGTCCTTCCCTGTCCCTACAAACAAGGTTTAGCACAGTAAAACACACTGACACTCTCCCTACCTATAGTTTTCTGTCCCTATAAATTTTTTTTTTTTTAAAGATGGTTGATGAGGAATGCTTTAGCACAGTATAGCACAATGAGAATTTCCCTCACTGTCCTTCCCTGTCCCTACAAACAAGGTTTAGCACAGTAAAACACACTGACACTCTCCCTACCTATAGTTTTCTGTCCCTATAATTTTTTTTTTTTAAAGATGGTTGATGATGAATGCTTTAGCACAGTATAGCACAATGAGAATTTCCCTCACTGTCCCTCCCTGTCCCTACAAACAAGGTTTAGCACAGTAAAACACACTGACACTCTCCCTACCTATAGTTTTCTGTCCCTATAAAATTTTTTTTTTAAAGATGGTTGATGAGGAATGCTTTAGCACAGTATAGCACAATGAGAATTTCCCTCACTGTCCTTCCATGTCCCTACAAACAAGGTTTAGCACAGTAAAACAGACTGACACTCTCCCTACCTATCCTTCTCTTTCCCTAAACTAAAGGAATCCAGGTTAAGCAAGAAAAAAAAATGTCACTGTCCCTGCCTATGCTTCTCTTTCCCTGCTCCGGAACACACTACACTAGGCCGCCGTGCTGGCGGCCTTTTATAGTGTGGGGCGTGTACTAAACACCCTCAGCAATAATTGGCCACAGGCATCCTGCCTGTGGCCAATCATTGCTCTCCTCGCTGCCGGCGCTGTGATTGGCCAAGCATGCGGGGTCACAGTGCATGCTTGGCCAATCACAGCGCCTGGATGACACTGCGATGGCGTAGTGCATTGTGGGCCGCGAATTAGGCGCGAACGGCCCAAATCGTTCGTTGTTCGGCGAACGATCGAACAGCCGATGTTCGAGTCGAACATATGTTCGACTCGAACACCGAGCTCATCCCTAGTGAGGAGTAGTGATGAGCCGAACACCCCCGGGTTCGGTTCGCACCAGAACCCGCGAACGGACCGAAAGTTCGAACGAACATTAGAACCCTATTAAATACAATGGATGCGAACGTTCGAATTCTAAAGTGCTAATTATAAAAACTATTATGCATGTTATTGTCCTAAAAAGGGTTTGGGAACCCGGGTTCTGCACCAGGGGACATGTATCAATGCAAAAATAAGTTTTAAAAACGGTCGTTTTCCGGGAGCAGTCATTTTAATGATGCATAAAGTGAAAAAAAAAAAGTCAAATATTCCTTTAAATATCGTACCTGGGGGGTGTCTAAAGTATGCCTGTGAAGTGCCACGTGTTTCCCGTGTTTAGAACTGTCCCTGCACAAAATGACACTTCTAAAGGAAAAAAAAGCCATTTAAAACTGCTTGCGGCTTTAATGTAATGTCTGGTCCCGGTAATATGGATGAAAATCTTTAAGAAAAATGGCATAGCTACCCCATGACCCCCCCCCTACCCCAGCCCATTACCAGCCCCTTTGGGTCTTGTATGGATATTAAGGGGAACCCCGCACATAAAATAAAAAAGGCCCTATATACTCTGAACAGCCGTATACAGGCGGTGCATACAAGACAGGGACTGTAGGTTTGTTCTTATGTAGAATCTGTTTGTAATTTTGAACAGGTACATTGTTGAAGTGTAGCTCCAGACCAAAAATCTATTTTTAAACTTTTTGGAAAACATAGGTAAGGGTTATCACCCCTGTAACATTTGTTTTGCTGTCTGTGCCCCTGTTCAGAACATTTCACCTCACTTTCCGTCCTAATGACAACTGTTTTTGAAATGTGGTGTTTTTCTTGAAACAAGGATTGCTGATAAAGCATCAGTACAGAGGAGACACCTTTCTCCCATATTTATTCTTACAGGAGAGAATTTTCCTTCCTAGTGGTAGATTTCCTCTCACTTCCTGTTGTCTTCTTGCGTTTGCAAGTAGGAGTCGTTTGTAAGTTGGATGTTTGAAAGTAGGGACCTGCCGTATATACTCTGCAGAAATAGGCCCCTTAGTTGTTGGTGTTGGCACAACACTGTAAGCACTCACAGTTACTCTTGGTTGGTGCTGGAACGCCCTGCTGTCAACTATTATATCAGGAATTTTAATTACATATAATTGTTGAACAGTGGTAGTAAAAATTGGGCCTTTGATGGTGGTGCTGGTGCCACAACACTGTAAGCCCTGACAGTTACTCTTGGTGGGTGCAGCAATGGGCCCTGCTGTGAATTATTAGATCAAGAATTGTAATTACATGCCCCTGTTGAACAGGGGCTGAAAAATTGGGCCTTAGGCACTGGTGGCACAACACTGCAACCCTTCACAGATACTGTACTTGGAGCACAGCAATGAGCCCTGTTGCAAAGTATTGCTTCAAAAATTGTAATGACACGCCCCTGTTAAACAGGGGCTGAAAAATTGGGCCTTAGGCACTGGTGGCACAACACTGCAACTCCTCACAGATACTGTACTTGGAGCACAGCAATGAGCCCTGTTGCAAAGTATTGCTTCAAAAATTGTAATTACACGCCCCTGTTAAACAGGGGCTGAAAAATTGGGCGTTAGGCACTGGTGGCGGCACCCATAAACAAAAATGATCTTCCAAGCTATCATCATCAATCGTATCATTGAGGACTCGGAGGAGGAGGATAGCCAGTCAACATAACAGCACAGGCACTCAGCATCAGCATCAGTCTTGAAGGGATGTGACATTTTAAAATCAATTAGTCTGTTATATCAGCATCAGGTGTGTGGTAGCTGGTGGTGATCCAAGACTGGTTCATCTTGATGAAAGTCAGTCGATCAACCGAGTCGGTGGACAGGCGCACCCTGTGATCCGTGACAAATCCTCCAGCAGCACTGAATGTGCGTTCCGAAAGAACGCTGGATGCAGGACAGGCCAGTAGCTCAATTGCATACTGTGCAAGCTCTGGCCAGTGATCCATCCTCAAGACCCAGTAAGCCAGAGGATTTTCGGTGGGGAAGGTGTCCAAGTCTGACCTTGCCCCTAGATATTCCTGCACCATGTTTATCAGACGCTGGCGATGGTTGCTGGAACCGATCATACTTTGGGGCTGCGGACTAAAGAATTGTCTGAACGCATCGGTCAGACGGCCACCTTCCCCACCGCTCCTTCTTTGACTGGCCGAAGCCTCAGCAACTCGTTGTCCAGGACCAGGAGTTTGCAACCTCCCAGTCTCTGGGAACGCGTTGCACAGACCTTTCTGCAAGGCCTCCCGGAGTTGTCTCATCCTCTGCTCCCTCTGCGACGGTAACATAAGGTCCGCAACCTTACCCTTGTACCGTGGATCAAGGAGAGTGGCCAGCCAGTAATGGTCCCTCTCCTTGATCCGAAGAATACGAGGATCCTTCCGCAGACTTTGCAGGATCAGGGAGGCCATGCAGCGTAGGTTTGCTGAGGCATTCGCTCCGGAGTCCTCTGGGTCACTAAGGACGACATGATCCGCAGCCACCTCCTCCCAGCCACGTACAAGTCCACTGGTTTCTTGGGACTGTAAATCATCCCTAAAAGACTGCTGCTGATGATGCTGAGTGCCAGCCTCCACCTCCATGCTGACACAATCCTCCTCCTCCTCCTCCTCCTCCTCCTCCTCCTCCTCTTCCTGTGCGATGGGTGGGACAGAAGGAACACTGTCTGGGTAAAGGGGGCCTTGAGAGGCAAGGAAGTCCTCCTCTTCCTGCCTCTGTTCTGCCTCAAGTGCCCTGTCCATTATTCCACGCAGCGTGTGCTCCAACAGGTGGACAAGAGGTACAGTGTCACTGATGCATGCACTGTCACTGCTCACCATCCTCGTGGCCTCCTCAAATGGTGCCAGGACAGTGCATGCATCCCTGATCATGCCCCACTGGCGTGGAGAAAAAAAACCAAGCTCCCCTGACCCTGTCCTGGTGCCGTAGTCGCACAGGTACTCATTGATGGCCCTCTGCTGCGTGTGCAGCCGCTGCAGCATGGCCAACGTTGAGTTCCACCTGGTGGGCATGTCACATATAAGGCGGTTCTTGGGCAGGTTCAACTCCTTTTGCAGCTCAGCCAGGCGAGCACTGGCATTATAAGATCTGCGGAAATGCACACAGACTTTCCTGGCCTGCCTCAGGACATCCTGTAAGCCCGGGTACCTGCCCAAGAAGCGCTGCACCACCAGGTTAAGGACGTGAGCCACACAGGGCACATGGGTCAGTTGTCCCTGTCGGAGGGCGGAGAGGAGGTTGGTGCCATTGTCGCAAACCACCATTCCTGGCTTAAGCTGGCGTGGCGTCAACCACCTCTCGGCCTGGCCCTGCAGAGCAGACAGGACCTCTGCCCCAGTGTGGCTTCTGTCCCCCAAACACACCAGCGCAAGCACGGCATGGCATCTTTTTGCCTGCGTACTTGCGTAGCCCCGTGAACGGCTACGGAGCACCGCTGGTTCATAGGACAAACCACAGGAAGAGGCCATGGAGGAAGAAGAAGAGGAGGGGGTGGAGGAGAGAGGTGTGTCACAACCAGTAGTAGCATTTTGGAGGCGTGGCGGTGGGACAACCTCCAACACTACTGCACCTTGTCCTGAATCCTTCCCAGCTGCCAAAAGAGTGACCCAATGGGCCGTGAAAGAAAGGTAACGTCCCTGTCCATGCCTGCTGGACCATGAGTCAGCGGTAATATGCACCTTACCGCTGACCGCCCTGTCCAGCGAGGCCAAGACATTGCCTTCCACATGCCGGTAGAGAGCCGGAATAGCCTTCCGTGAGAAAAAGTGGCGTTTGGGAACCTGCCACTGAGGAACCGCACATTGCACAAACTCACGGAAGGGGGCCGAGTCTACCAACTGAAAAGGCAGCAGTTGAAGCGCTAGCAATTTAGCCAAGCTAGCATTCAACCGCTGGGCATGTGGATGGCTGGGAGTGAACTTCTTTCGACGGTCCAGCAGCTGGGGCAGGGAAATTTGCCTGCTAGAATCGGACGTCGGTGTACTGCTAGCAGAGTGGGCGCAAGTACTTGGCTGTGACACACCTAATTCTACACCTTCATTCCTCTCAGTGCATGTTTCAGAGAGGACTGAAGTTATAGTGGGGTTGGAGATCCCAGCTGATGCGGTGCAAGGAGAGGTCCGCTTGGTTCTTTGGTGTGGGTCTTTGAGGTAGGCTTGCCAACGAGCTGCATGGCAGGTCAACATATGTCTGGTCAGGCATGTGGTACCCAAGCGGCTGATGTTTTGGCCACGCGATATACGCTTGAGACATATGTTGCAAACAGCAGCTGTGCGATCTGATGCACTAGCCTCAAAAAAGGCCCACACCAAAGAACTTTTTGAATGACGGGCAGAGGCAGCGCCCTGCACAGGCGGAGCTCTGCGGTGTGATTCCGTCGGTGTACTGCCCTTACGCTGGCCACCAAAGGGCATCCTGCCTCGTTGGAGATGTGCCTCCTCCTCATCCTCCTCCTCCTCCTCTCTCCTATTAGGCACCCACGTGGAGTCATTGACCTCATCATCCCCTCCCTCCTCATCACTGGAGCCAATCTGGCAGTATGCTGCAGCTGCTGGAACATGACTGCCAGATTGGTGTCCTTCTTGAGCATCCCCTCTGTCTGCTCTCACGCTACTGCCTTCCTCTAGCTGGGTTTCATCATCAGACCCTTCGAAACGCTGGGCATCCTCCTGGAGCATGTACCCAACACTGTGCTGAAACAGTTCGGGGGACTCCTCAGGAGGAGGACATGGTGGGTCTAGGGAAGGAGTGACTGATGATTTGTCTGACATTGATACCAGGGAAGACGACGCTTTGGCAGCTGCTTTTCCAGTACCCTGAGCCTGGGTGAGAGAGGATGAGGAGGAGGAGGAGGGCTTGGTCATCCACTCTACCAAGTCTTCGGCATGATGTGGCTCAACATGTCCAGCTGCCGAAAAGAAGGACAAGCGTGTCCCATGGCCATGTGCTGATGACAATGCACCGCGTCCACGACCAGCACTGTTGCCCCCAGACACAGAGCCTGCTTGCCCTCTTTTATTGCCTCCTGACTGTCTGCCTCTCCTTGTTTGCCTTCCAGACATTCTAATAGATGGCCTGCAGGGAGATGGGAAAAAAGCAATAAGGGCTACCTTCAGGTGTCCTTCTCTGTCCCTTGAAACAAGGACTTTCACAGTGAAAGAAACTGACACTGTCCCTACCTAGAGTTTTCTGTCCCTAGAATAAATGTTTTTTTTAATCACAATATAGCACAAGGACAATTCACTCAATGTCTCTCCAGGTCCCTGGAAACAAGGACTTGCAGAGTGAAAGAAACTGACACTGTCCCTACCTAGAGTTTTCTGTCCCTAGAATAAATGTTTTTTTTAAGCACAATATAGCACAAGGACAATTAACTCACTGTCCTTACAGGTCCCTGGAAACAAGGACTTGCAGAGTGAAAGAAACTGACACTGTCCCTACCTAGAGTTTTCTGTCCCTAGAATAAATGTTTTTTTTAATCACAATATAGCACAAGGAAAATTAACTCACTGTCCTTACAGGTCCCTGGAAACAAGGACTTGCAGAGTGAAAGAAACTGACACTGTCCCTACCTAGAGTTTTCTGTCCCTAGAATAAATGTTTTTTTTAATCACAATATAGCACAAGGACAATTAACTCACTGTCCTTACTGGTCCCTGGAAACAAGGACTTGCAGAGTGAAAGAAAAAAAACACTCTCCCTACCTACAGTTTTCTGTCCCTAGAAAAAATGTTTTTTTTAATCACAATATAGCACAAGGAAAATTAACTCACTGTCCTTACAGGTCCCTGGAAACAAGGACTTGCAGAGTGAAAGAAACTGAAACTGTCCCTACCTAGAGTTTTCTGTCCCTAGAATAAATGTTTTTTTTAAGCACAATATAGCACAAGGACAATTAACTCACTGTCCTTACAGGTCCCTGGAAACAAGGACTTGCAGAGTGAAAAAAAAAAAACACTCTCCCTACCTAGAGTTTTCTGTCCCTAGAAAAAATGTTTTTTTTAATCACAATATAGCACAAGGAAAATTAACTCACTGTCCTTACAGGTCCCTGGAAACAAGGACTTGCAGAGTGAAAGAAACTGACACTGTCCCTACCTAGAGTTTTCTGTCCCTAGAATAAATGTTTTTTTTAATCACAATATAGCACAAGGACAATTAACTCACTGTCCTTACTGGTCCCTGGAAACAAGGACTTGCAGAGTGAAAGAAACTGACACTGTCCCTACCTAGAGTTTTCTGTCCCTAGAATAAATGTTTTTTTTAAGCACAATATAGCACAAGGACAATTAACTCACTGTCCTTACAGGTCCCTGGAAACAAGGACTTGCAGAGTGAAAGAAAAAAAACACTCTCCCTACCTAGAGTTTTCTGTCCCTAGAAAAAATGTTTTTTTTAATCACAATATAGCACAAGGAAAATTAACTCACTGTCCTTACAGGTCCCTGGAAACAAGGACTTGCAGAGTGAAAGAAAAAAAACACTCTCCCTACCTAGAGTTTTCTGTCCCTAGAAAAAATGTTTTTTTTAATCACAATATAGCACAAGGAAAATTAACTCACTGTCCTTACAGGTCCCTGGAAACAAGGACTTGCAGAGTGAAAGAAAAAAAACACTCTCCCTACCTACAGTTTTCTGTCCCTAGAAAAAATGTTTTTTTTAATCACAATATAGCACAAGGAAAATTAACTCACTGTCCTTACAGGTCCCTGGAAACAAGGACTTGCAGAGTGAAAGAAACTGAAACTGTCCCTACCTAGAGTTTTCTGTCCCTAGAATAAATGTTTTTTTTAAGCACAATATAGCACAAGGACAATTAACTCACTGTCCTTACAGGTCCCTGGAAACAAGGACTTGCAGAGTGAAAAAAAAAAAACACTCTCCCTACCTAGAGTTTTCTGTCCCTAGAAAAAATGTTTTTTTTAATCACAATATAGCACAAGGAAAATTAACTCACTGTCCTTACAGGTCCCTGGAAACAAGGACTTGCAGAGTGAAAGAAACTGACACTGTCCCTACCTAGAGTTTTCTGTCCCTAGAATAAATGTTTTTTTTAATCACAATATAGCACAAGGACAATTAACTCACTGTCCTTACTGGTCCCTGGAAACAAGGACTTGCAGAGTGAAAGAAACTGACACTGTCCCTACCTAGAGTTTTCTGTCCCTAGAATAAATGTTTTTTTTAAGCACAATATAGCACAAGGACAATTAACTCACTGTCCTTACAGGTCCCTGGAAACAAGGACTTGCAGAGTGAAAGAAAAAAAACACTCTCCCTACCTAGAGTTTTCTGTCCCTAGAAAAAATGTTTTTTTTAATCACAATATAGCACAAGGAAAATTAACTCACTGTCCTTACAGGTCCCTGGAAACAAGGACTTGCAGAGTGAAAGAAACTGACACTGTCCCTACCTAGAGTTTTCTGTCCCTAGAATAAATGTTTTTTTTAAGCACAATATAGCACAAGGACAATTAACTCACTGTCCTTACAGGTCCCTGGAAACAAGGACTTGCAGAGTGAAAGAAAAAAAACACTCTCCCTACCTACAGTTTTCTGTCCCTAGAAAAAATGTTTTTTTTAATCACAATATAGCACAAGGAAAATTAACTCACTGTCCTTACAGGTCCCTGGAAACAAGGACTTGCAGAGTGAAAGAAACTGACACTGTCCCTACCTAGAGTTTTCTGTCCCTAGAATAAATGTTTTTTTTAATCACAATATAGCACAAGGACAATTAACTCACTGTCCTTACAGGTCCCTGGAAACAAGGACTTGCAGAGTGAAAGAAACTGACACTGTCCCTACCTAGAGTTTTCTGTCCCTAGAATAAATGTTTTTTTTAAGCACAATATAGCACAAGGACAATTAACTCACTGTCCTTACAGGTCCCTGGAAACAAGGACTTGCAGAGTGAAAGAAACTGACACTGTCCCTACCTAGAGTTTTCTGTCCCTAGAATAAATGTTTTTTTTAAGCACACTATAGCAGAAGCACAAAACACACTGACACTCTCCCTACCTATCCTTCTCTTTCCCTAAACTAAAGGAATCCAGGTTAAGCAAGAAAGAAATAACAGTCACTGTCCCTGCCTATGCTACTCTATCCCTGCTCCGGAACACACTACACTAGGCCGCCGTGCTGGCGGCCTTTTATAGTGTGGGGCGTGTACTAAACACCCTCAGCAATAATTGGCCACAGGCATCCTGCCTGTGGCCAATCATTGCTCTCCTCGCTGCCGGCGCTGTGATTGGCCAAGCATGCGGGGTCACAGTGCATGCTTGGCCAATCACAGCGCCTGGATGACACTGCGATGGCGTAGTGCATTGTGGGCCGTTCGCGTCACTCGAATTTGGCGCGAACGGCCCAAATCGTTCGATCTTCGTCGAACGATCGAACAGCCAATGTTCGAGTCGAACGTATGTTCGACTCGAACACGAAGCTCATCCCTAGTGAGGAGTACAAAGACAAGTGTGTCTTGCCTACAGTCAAGCATGGTGGTTGGAGTGTTATAGTCTGGAGCTTCATGAGTGCTGCCGGCACTGGGGAGTAGGGATGAGCCGAACATCCCCCTGTTCGGTTCGCACCAGAACCTGCGAACAGACCTAAAGTTCGCGCAAACTTTAGAACCCTATTAAATACAATGGACTCGAACGTTCAAAATCAAAAGTGCTAATTATCAAATCTAATATGCATGTTATTGTCCTAAAAAGGGTTTGGGGACCCGGGTCCTGCCCCAGGGGACATGTATCAATGCAAAAAAAAGTTTTAAAAACTGCAGTTTTTTCGGGAGCAGTGATTTTAATAATGCTTAAAGGGGTTGTAAAGGTTTGTTTTTTTTATTTTCTAAATAGGTTCCTTTAAGCTAGTGCATTGTTGGTTCACTTACCTTTTCCTTCAATTTCCCTTCTAAATGTTTTTTTTCTTTGTCTGAATTTCTCACTTCCTGTTTCTCCTCAGTAAACTTCACACCATCATCCGAGTGGTGTTTAGTCAGCCAGAACAGCTTACTGAACAGCTTACTGAGGAGGAACAGGAAGTGAGAAATTCAGACAAAGAAAACAAAGAAAAAAAACATTTGGGCCCCATTCACACCTGAGCATAGCGTTTTCAGGCAGAAAGTCACGCAATTTTACCGCGTTTTTGCGGCGTTTACTGCGTTTTTGTCGTGATTTTGTACAGGTCCAAGGGTCACCAATGTAAAAAGCAGAAAAACACCCAAATCTGCCCAATTCGCGCGACAAAAAAGGGTCCTGAACTTGTTTGAGCTTCAGGCGTTCGGCTTCAGGCGTTTTGGAGTGGAGATGTGAACCATCTTCATAGAGAATAATGGGTTTTTTCTCCTCTAGCGTTTTGTAGCTTCAGGCTTCAGGCGACAAAACGCTCAGGTGTGAATGCAGCCTCAGAAGGGAAATCAAAGGAAAAGGTAAGTGAACCAACAATGCACTAACTTAAAGGAACCTATTTAGAAAATAAAAAACAAACCTTTAAAACCCCTTTAAAGTGAAACAATAAAAGTTCTCCCGACAATACAGAGAAAAGTCATTGATAAAAAAAAAATGCGTGGGGGTCCCCCCAAATTCAATTACCAGGCCCTTCAGGTCTGGTATGGATATTAAGGGGATTCCTGCGTCAAATAAAAAAAAATGACATGGGGTTCCCCTCAAATATCCATACCAGACCCTTCAGGTCTGATATGGATTTTAAGGGGAACTCCACCCCAAATTTAAAAAAAAATGGCGTGGAGTTCCCCCCAAAAATCCATACCAGACCCTTTATCCATGCCCTCAATATGGGGAGGATGCTTTGGGGGTCTGTGACCCCTCAAAGCACCATGTCCCCATGTTGATGGGGACAAGGGCCTCATCCCCACAACCCTTGCCCGGTGGTTGTGGGGGTATGCAGGCAGGGGGCTTATCGGAATCTGGAAGACCCCTTTAACAAAGAGGACCCCCAGATCCCGGCCCCCCCATATGTGAATTGGTAAGGGGTACATTGTACCCCTACCATTTCACAAAGAAAGTGTAAAAAAAATGTAAAAAAAACACAGAGACACCGTTGGGAAAAGTCCTTTATTAAAAAAAAACAAAAAAAAAAACATTCCAGCGATGTAATCCAGTGTCCCACAGTGATCCGATGTCCAGCGCTGCAGTCTCCACTCCACACGAAACGTCATTGGCTGAGCGAACCTGATGGGGAACTTCCTCCGCAGTGTAATAAATGAATAGACCCCGCCCCTTCTCACATTCCCCATCAGGTCTGCTTAGCCAATGATGTAGGTGTAAGGCTGAGCGGACCTGATGGGGAACGTGAGAAGGGGCGGGTCTATTCATTTATTACACTGCGGAGGAAGTTCCCCATCAGGTCCACTCAGCCAATGACGTAGGCGGGTCTGAGATATGAGGGCGCCCCTTGTTGTTAAAGGGGTCTTACAGATTCCAATAAGCCCCATGCCCGCAGACCCCCACAACCACCGGGCAAGGGTTGTGGAGATGAGGCCCTTGTCCCCATCAACATCCCCATGTTGAGGGCACGTGGCCTGGTATGGTCCAGGAGGGGGGGCGCTCTCTCGTCCCCCCTCTTTTCCTGCGGCCTGCCAGGTTGTGTGCTCGGATAAAGGGTCTGATATGGATTTTTGGGGGGAACTCCACGCCATTTTTTTTTAAATTTGGGGTGGAGTTCCCCTTAAAATCCATACCAGACCAGAAGGGTCTAGTATGGATATTTGGGGGGAAACCCACGTAATTTTTTTTAAATTTGACGCAGGGTTCCCCTTTATATCAATACCAGACCTGAAGGGCCTGGTAATTGATATCGGGGGGACCCCCACGCATTTTTAATTAATTTTTTATCAATTACTTTTCTCTGTATTGCCGGGAGCCGACAATTCGTTATAGCCGTGAGTGCTTTTAAATTCCTTTTTTTCCTTCAGAAATGACATTTTGTGCAGGGAGAGTTCTAAGCACGGGAAACAAGCGCTGCTTTACAGGCATACTATACACCCCCCCCCCCCCCCCCCGGTATGAAATTTAAAGGAATATTTCACTTTTATTGTTTCACTTTAAGCATTATTAAAATCACTGCTCCCGAAAAAACGACATTGATACATGTCCCCTGGGGCAGGACCCGGGTCCTTAAACAATTTTTATGACAATAACTTGCATATAAGCCTTTAAAATTAGCACTTTAGATTTCTCCCATAGACTTTTACAGGGTGTTCCGCGGCTTTTCGAATTTGCCGCAAACACCCAAAATTGTTCACTGTTCGGAGAACGTGCGAACAGGCAATGTTCGAGTCGAACATGAGTTTGACTCGAACTCAAAGCTCATCCCTACTGGGGAGCTACAGTTCATTGAGGGAACCATGAATGCCAACATGTACTGTGACAAACTGAAGCAGAGCATGATCCCCTCCCTTCGGAGACTGGGCCGCAGGGCAGTATTTCAACATAACGACCCCAAACACACCTCCATGACGACCATTGCCTTGCTAAAGAAGAGTGATGGACTGGCCAAGCATGTCTCCAGACCAGAACCCTATTAAGCATCTGTGGAGGATGTGGAAGGTGGAGGAGCGCAAAGTCTCTAACATCCACCAGCTCCGTGATGTCGTCATGGAGGAGTGGAAGAGGACTCCAGTGGCAACCTGTGAAGCTCTGGTGAACTCCATGCCCAAGAGGATTAGGGCAGTCCTGGAAAATAATGGTGGCCACACACAGGGGCGTAACTAGAAATCACAGGGCCCCATAGCAAAATGTTTTATGGACCCCCGCAAACAGCCCCTCCCCCACAAAAAATGGGTGGGGCTTAAATTAAATAGTGGGCATGGCTTAAAGGGAGTGGTTTGAGTCTGAGATGAATGAGGGATGGAGGAAGGAAGGAAAGAAGGAAAAGTAGGGAGGGAAGGAGAGAGAAGGAAATAGAGGGATGGAGGGACAACAGGCCCAGATCCTACACCACAATAGCAATATGTGTATTCCAGAAAGTTTAACAATCAGCAGATAAAGATACTCCAAACACCTGGTGTTAGCGCTTTAATCATCACGGCACCAGGGTTGTTATGGTGTCAGGATGATTAAAGCGCATTATTTCTTATATTACATTGTAATATAAAATGAAATAATTCAACTCACCACAATGCAGAATCAGTGGGAGCCCTGAGCGTGTCACTTGCCACGTCACCTGCCACCAGATGCCATCATGTGTCCCCAGCAGAGTCCATCCATACATCAGGCATTCCCAGTAGAGTCCCTCCATACATCAGGCATTCCCAGTAGAGTCCCTCCTTACATCAGCTGTCCCCAGTTACCAGTGGCGTCACTAGGGTTGGTGTCACCCGGTGCGGAAAACCATGGCCCCCCTCCCCCCATAGTCCTCCCTCAGTACAGACCCTCCTCCATCTAAACCACCCCCTCCTCCATCAGTACAGACCCCCTGGACAAACCAGCCCCATCTGTACAGACCCCCCGAGGACAACTCAACCTCCTCCATCTGAACAGACCCCCTCCAGCAGTACAGACCCCCGGCACAATTCACCCCCCCAGGAGTACAGACCCCCAGGACAATTCACCCCCCAGGAGTACAGACCCCCCAGGACAATTCACCCCCCAGGAGTACAGACCCCCCAGGACAATTCACCCCCCCAGGGCAATTCAACCCCCCCCTGCCAGGAGTACAGACCCCCAGGACAATTCACCCCCCATCAGGAGTACAGACCCCCCCAGGACAATTCCCCCCAGGACAATTCACCCCCCCCCCCATTCATGCACCTGGAGCGGCCCGGAGAGTTACTTGCTCAGACTGTCACTGACTCTCCGGGCGGCATGATGTGATAGGAGGCACTGGCAGCCAGTGAGAATGAGACAGCACCGCACAGCGCGCCGCCGGGACCCAGGACTCCATCGGGCCTCGGCGCCGCTCAGGATGCTCACTGTGCTTGTCTCCGCACCATTTACAGAACCAAGAGGCGGAGCCTGGGTGGCAAGAAAGAGGCCAATAGAAATGGAGCTCCGCCTCTTTGTTCTTTTTTAGCTGGTCTTCTGTAAAATGGCGGCGGAGACTGAAATGACCAGTGTCGCAGACGTCTAGTGGCGGCAAGAAAGAAAAAAAAAAAAGTTGTCAAGAATGCATCCTCATCCTCCCGGGGCCCCACTCAGCTGCAGACCCCATAGCGCCCGCGTGGGTCGATATGGTGGTAGTTCCGCCACTGGCCACACAATATTTTGACACTTTGGGCCAAATTTTGACATTTTGATCTAGGGGTGTACTCACTATTGTTGCCAGCGGTTTAGACATTAGTGACTGTGTGTTGAGTTATTTTGAGGGGACAGCAAATTTACACTGTTATACAAGCTGTACACTCACTACTTTACATTGTAGCAAAGTGTAATTTCTTTAGTGTTGTCACATGAAACGATATCATAAAATATCTACAAAATTGAGAGGGGTGTACTCACTTTTGTGAAATACTGTGTGTATATATATATATATATATATATATATATATATACTGTGAGGGGGTTAGCTCGGCAGCGGGTGTGTGTGACCCCCGGGATGGGCTCCCCACACAAAACAGGCCCAGCAAACGGAGGTTGTGGTTTTCAAAATCAAAAAGGTGCGGTTTATTTTCTATTTACAGTGACAAAACACAGCAAAGCAAAAGAAACATAAACAAAATAAATCCTGGTCAAGTTGACCTCTGACTAAACATACAGGTTTCCTAACTAACAACTGGGATCAGCCTAGGGCTGTCCTAGTCCCTAAGTCCCTGGTTTTAAATGTCCAAGCAAATAGCCACACAGGCTTTGTCTCACCGCACAGGGGTTCACTCTCCCTAGACAGTCCACACAGGTCTGGTTCCAGGCATGAGCTAACCCCTAATGAAGCTGGGAGTTCTTATAGAGGCCTAAATGAGCTGACAAGCTTCAGCTGGTCTCATCAACTCCCTGTCTGCACGACGCCCAGCACTCTCCCTAGAGGTATGAGTCATCCATGAGCCCACTAGCCTTAGCTGGGCTTATACAACTCTCCACCTAGTTGTATAAGTCGGCGTAAAGCCTGAATCTGGGCGAAATATATCTACCCCCCTGGATGCAACCAGGTGACTTTACCTTCCTGCTGTCACATACCCCCCCCTCTTGTTTTAACCTCGGGGTTGGAACACCAGCAATCAGGCATTCATGTACTCGAGACAAAGCATCCACATTCCCCATTTGAACGCCAGGGCGATGCTTTACTGTGAAGTTGAATTCCTGGAGGGCCAGGAACCACCTATTCACTCTTCTATTTGTTTCCTTGTTTTGAGCCATCCACTTTAACGGAGCGTGATCCGTAACCATGTCAAAGTGCCTACCTAGCAGGTAGTACCGAAGGGAATCTAGAGCCCACTTCACCGCTAAACACTCCTTTTCAACGGTGGCGTAATTTACCTCATGGGACTTCAACTTCCTGCTGAGGTAAATGACTGGGTGCTCTTCCCCGTTCCAGACCTGGGACAATACTGCTCCTAACCCCACATCTGACGCATCACTTTGTACGACAAAGTCTTTAGAGAAGTCGGGTGAGTACAACACTGGCTGGCTACATAAGGCTTGTTTCAAGAATTGGAATGCTGCCTCAGCCTCGGGGGTCCATTTAATCATGACCGACCCTTTCCCCTTCGTCAGGTTGGTTAGGGGCACAGCCTTAGAAGCAAAGTGGGGAATGAATCGCCGATAATACCCAGCGATTCCCAGAAAGGCTCGTACCTGCTTCTTGCTGTTGGGACGTGGCCAACTCTGGATGGCCTCGACTTTGTTGAGTTGGGGTTTTATTACTCCCCTCCCAATGGTGTACCCAAGATATTTGGCCTCCTCCTGCCCAATGGTACACTTCTTGGGGTTAGCCGTAAACCCCGCTTCCCGAACAGAGTCCAGGACTGCTTGCACTTTTGGCAGATGTGAGGCCCAATCTGTGCTATGGACAATTACGTCATCCAGGTAAGCCGCAGCATACTTCCGATGGGGCCTCAGCATCTGGTCCATTTTCCGCTGGAATGTGGCCGGCGCATTCTGTAACCCGAACGGCATTCTTTTATATTGGAACGCCCCGTCTGGGGTTACAAATGCGGTTTTCTCTTTGGCCGACTTGGCCAGGGGGATTTGCCAATACCCTTTTGTGAGGTCAAGAGTCGTCATGTATCGGGCTGTTCCCAGCCGGTCGATCAACTCATCTATACGTGGCATGGGGTAGGTGTCAAATTTTGTAATTTTGTTCAACTGACGAAAATCGTTACAAAATCGCCAGCTCCCATCCGGTTTAGGCACCAACACGATGGGACTAGACCAATCACTTTGGGACTCCTCTATCACCCCTAAGTTCAGCATTTTCTGTACTTCCTCCCGTATTGCCTCCCGTCGGGCCTCTGGGATCCGATAGGGTTTTAACTTCACCCTTTCACCGGGCGGGGTAATGATGTCATGCTCTACCCCAGATGTTTGTCCCGGCAGCTCAGAGAATACCTCCTTGTTGCGAAGCACAAACTCCTTAACCTCCTGTTGTTGGGGTTGTGACAAGGTGGCTGCTATTCCAACCTCAGGAATCATGCAACCAGTTTGAGCTGGTGACCAAGTGTCTGCGACTAGGGACTCTCTATCCCTCCAGGCTTTCAACAGATTAACGTGATAGATCTGTTCGGGCTTTCGCCTTCCTGGTTGTCTGACCTTGTAATTCACTTCGCTCACTTTTTCCATTATCTCGTAGGGGCCTTGCCATTTGGCAAGGAATTTACTTTCAACCGTAGGGACAAGTACCAGTATCCTATCCCCCGGGGAAAAGGTACGGGTCTTGGCTCCACGGTTGTACACTCTCTGCTGTGCTAACTGCGCTTGGGCCAAATGTTCCTTCACGATGGGCATTACCTGTGCAATTCGGTCTTGCATCAGGGCGACATGCTCAATCACACTCCTGTGGGGAGAACTCTCACTTTCCCAAGTTTCCTTGGCAATATCCAACAGCCCTCTTGGGTGTCTCCCATACAGTAACTCAAAGGGGGAGAATCCCGTAGAGGATTGGGGCACCTCCCTAATAGCAAACATCAGATAAGGAAGTAGACAGTCCCAATCCTTTCCATCTCTATCCACCACTTTCTTCAACATTTGTTTTAGGGTTTTGTTGAATCTTTCAACCAGCCCATCGGTTTGGGGGTGATACACAGATGTACGTAATTGCGTCACTTTGAATAATTTACACAGCTCCTTCATAACCCGGGACATAAAGGGTGTACCTTGGTCCGTAAGCAGTTCTTTACAAATACCCACCCGGCTAAACACAAGAGATAGCTCTTTGGCTATGGTTTTGGCCGAGGTATTTCGGAGAGGGATCGCTTCTGGATAACGGGTGGCATAGTCCATTATAACTAATATGTACTGGTGCCCCCTAGCGGACTTGATTATAGGACCTACCAAATCCATGGCGATCCTCTCAAACGGGACCTCAATGATGGGTAGAGGGACCAGCGGGCTACGGAAATGTGGCATCGGGGCCGACCTCTGACACACAGGGCAGGAGGAACAATAATTTTCTACGTCCTTCATCACCCCCGGCCAATAGAATCTCTGTAATACCCTCTCTCGGGTTTTCTCTGTCCCCAGATGACCTCCAAGAATGTGCCCATGGGCCAACTCCAACACCAACTTCCTGTAAGGTTTGGGCACCACAAGCTGCTCAACGGTTTCTTCTGCCCTTTTTGCCACCCGATACAGTAGGTCCTTCTCTACGCTGAAGTATGGGTAAGTGCAGGTATTATCTGGGTTCACTAACTCGCCATCTATTTTCACTACGTTTTCCCGTGCCTTTATTAGGGCGGGGTCTTTCAACTGTTCTGTGGCAAAGTTTTCCCTGTGAACCTCAAGATCAGAAAACTCCACAGACGGTAGGTTTTCGTCTGAGGAGGTGGGCTCCTCTCCAGTTTCTTGAGTCTCCCCTGCCAATACTGATAAGGGAAATTCCGGAGAGTCCTCACCACTCTCAGGGGAGTTTTGGCTATCACATTCCTGGTACATAGGGGCACCAGTGAGGGGCTCAGGATCATCCCACAGTTCCCAGAACTTCGGAAAATCCCTTCCCACAATGGCGTCATGCGGTAACTGAGATACTAAGCCCACTGGATGAGAGAGGGTACCTTTGGGGGTCTCGAAACACACTGTAGTCACTGGATACTCTCGGGTGTCCCCATGCACACAAATAACAGCTACCTTGCTATTCCCAGAGACCTCTGTTTTAACTAACTCAGCCTTTATCAGGGTCACAAGGCTACCTGAATCCAGCAATACCACAACATTTCTACCATTAACACACATTTTGCATAAATGTTTCTCAGTTCCTCGAATGGCAGTGCATGCGACTGTCGCACACAGCGACTGACGTCTGCCCGTCAGAAAGTCACACTGCATGGGTTCCTCCACAACCGGGCAATTGGCTGCAATATGTCCCGCTTGCCGGCAGCGGTAGCAAACGATCCTTCTTGCCGCCTCTTGAGCCGCTGATTTCCCAGGCTGTTCTCGCCAAACTTGGTGTAGAGCTCCCACCCTCTCACTCTCTCCACCCTCACCCCTTGGAATCCTCTTATCCGCCCCTGGGGATGGTCTGGTCTTAGGGTGGAAAGTCCGAGTGTCTCTGGAAGAGGCCGTCAGGTTCTCTGTAGCCAAGTATTTCTCCACACGATCCACAAGACCATCGGCCGTCTCTGGGTCTCCATGGCTTACCCACTTTTGGATGGCAGTAGGAAGAGCTCTCAAAAACCGATCCATTACAACACGTTCCACAATCTTTGGTGCGGACAAAGTCTCTGGCTGTAGCCACTTTCTGCTCAGGTGAATGAGATCATACATTTGAGACCTGGGGGGTTTTCCAAGCTGGAAAGTCCAGTTATGCACACGCTGAGCCCGGACAGCCTGGGTGACACCCAGCCTTGCCAATATTTCAGCTTTTAGCATCACATAGTCTTTTGCTTGTGTCAGGGTCACCTGTGGCCAGGTGACAGATGCACACCGTAGGGGGACAGGAGTGCACCGCGAGGTAGTGAACCCTATGGCTGGCTTCTGTGGATAGGAAACTGGGTGGTTGTGGAAAGCGGGACCAGAGGAGCACAACCGGGATCCCAACGGAAGCGAGAGCCAAGATTCCCCAGGGCGCGGAGTCTAAGACCCAGCTGGTCTTCTCCAGGGCCTCTAGTGGTGAGGATGTTACGCTGCAGGCTGGGACCAGGTCGCGGCCCCTGGAGTTTCCTAGCTCACGCCCCGTAGGATAAGGGGAAGCAGCAGCACACGATAGAGAGAACCGAATAGCAAGCCGAAGGTCAGGGGCCACAAGCAGACAAGGATAACGAAGAACGAGCCGAAGGTCAAGGGTCACGAGCAGACAGGGATGGTCGGGGACAAGCCAATAACGTAACAGAGAGACAGACGTAGCACACGGCAGGCAGGAACCCAAACACACAATGCCTAACAAACACGTTGATCAGCAAAGCAGGCTTGCAGTGCACAGGTTAATATAGTGTTCAGTGATAGGGCCTGGGGTGGAGTCAGGCTGGGAGGAGATTATAAAGGAAGCCAGGTGAAGGAGGTCTGGTCTCTAGATGAACACATGAGGAGGAAGGTAAGATGGCAGACAGACATTAATGCATATCCATGACAGTACCCTCCCTCTTACGAGGCCTCCCCCTTCCCCGCCTGGGCCCAGGTTTAGAGGGAAACTTCAGATGAAACTCCTTTAACAGACGAGGTGCAAAGACCTCAGATGCAGTGATCCAAGACCTCTCCTCAGGACCAAACCCTTTCCAATGAACGAGGTACTGAAGAACGCCTTTACAGAGTCGGGAGTCCAGAATTTGACTGATCTCGTACTCCTGATTATCCTCAGAGACAGGCGCCACGGTAGGAAGAGGACGAGAGAATTTATTGAGGACTAAAGGCTTTAGAAGAGCAACATGAAAGGAGTTAGTGATTTTAAGGCTCTTAGGAATCTGGAGTTTGAAACAAACCGGATTCAGTTTAGCAGTTACCGTGTATGGACCGATGAATCGTGGAGCAAACTTCAGAGAAGGAACTCGGAGCTTGATGTTCCTGGTAGAGAGCCAGACTTTGTCCCCTGGCTGAAGAGAAGGCGGTTTACGCCTGCGGCGGTCGGCAAAGCCTTTGAATTTTTCAGCAGCTGCCCGGAGGGAATCATGAACGTGACCCCAAACGGAATTGAGAGACTCCTGAACCGAAGCCAAAGCTGGAATGTCTGGAGAACAGATCATATGAAGAGGAAGTTGAGGGTGTTTTCCATAAACTGTGAAAAAGGGTGTCTTCTGCGAACTGGTATTCACATGATTGTTATGGGAGAATTCTGCCCACGGGAGTAGAGAGGACCAATCGTCATGGTGAGAAGACACAAAGGTGCGAAGAAAGACCTCTAACTCCTGATTAACCCTCTCAGTCTGTCCATTGGATTGGGGATGGTAAGAAGAAGAAAAATCCAAGACAATATTGAGGGATTTGCAAAAGGCTCTCCAAAAACGAGACGTGAATTGGACTCCCCTGTCGGAAACAATATGAGAAGGGACCCCATGTAGGCGGAGAATTTCTCGAATGAAAATGGGAACCAAGGCAGGGGCAGAAGGAAGACCAGGAAGAGGAACAAAATGAGCCATCTTGGAGAATCGATCGATTACCACCCAAATGACTGTATTATTCTCAGACAGTGGGAGATCGGTGATAAAATCCATGGCAATATGGGCCCAGGGTTCCTTAGGAATAGGCAAGGGCATGAGGAGACCAGCAGGAGCTTGTGTGGAGGATTTGGACTGAGCACAGACATGACAAGCTTTAACGTAGTCTTTGACGTCTGAGCGGAGATTAGGCCACCAGTAGTGACGACTGATGAGTAGGAAGGATCGGAGGAATCCAGAATGCCCTGCCACCTTGGAATCATGTCCCCAACTAAGGATCTTAGCTCTTAGCTCAGTGGGGACAAAGGTCTTACCAGGCGGAATTTTAGACTTCAGGGTGGTAGAGTGGGCAACAATGCATGAGGTGGGAATGATCGGCTCAGGTTCAGGGGCGGACTCCTCGTCCAAAGTGTCAAATGACCTAGAGAGCGCATCAGCCCGACCGTTGCAGGAACCAGGTTTGTAGGTAATCGTGAAATTAAAACGGGCAAAGAAGAGACTCCACCTGGCCTGTCTAGGATTCAGACGTTTAGCATTCTGTAGATACTGTAAATTCTTGTGAGAGGTAAAGATCGTTATGGAGTGAGGGGAACCCTCCAAGAGATGACGCCACTCCTCTAACGCCAATTTAATTGCGAGAAGTTCCCGATCACCGATGGCATAATTCCTCTCTGCCTGAGAATTTTTTTTGGAGAAGAACGCACATGGTTGGCGTCTCTTCTCAAAGATTTGAAGAAGCACAGCTCCCACCCCCATTGAGGAAGCGTCCACTTCAATAAAAAATGCATTCCCAGGATTTGGTCTCCTCAAGAGGGGGCCAGAAACAAAGGCCTGTTTCAGGTTGTGAAATGCAGAGACAGCTTCGGGAGGCCAGTCTCTGGCATTCACACCCTTCTTGGTCAAAGCGATAATAGGCGCGGCAATGGAAGAGTAATTCCTTATGAACTGCCTATAATAATTAGTGAAGCCAAGAAAGCGCTGTGTGGCCTTGAGGCTAGCAGGAAGAGGCCAGTTGGTGATAGCCAAGACCTTCCCAGGGTCCATACGAAGCCCCGAACATGAGACAAAGCACCCCAAAAACAGGACCTCAGAACATTCAAAGGAACATTTCTCCAGCTTGGCATAGAGATTGTTCTCTCTAAGACGTTGAAGTACAGTGCGGACATGGTTTCTGTGGACGAGCAGATTTTCAGAAAAGATCAGAATGTCATCCAGATAGATGACAACAAACTGGTACAGCAGATCTCTGAAGATTTCATTGACAAAGTTTTGAAACACGGCTGGAGCATTACACAGACCAAAAGGCATCACCAGATATTCGTAATGCCCGTCTCTAGTGTTAAATGCAGTCTTCCATTCGTCACCCTCCCGTATTCGAATGAGATTGTACGCGCCTCTGAGATCCAACTTGGTGAAAATGGAGGCACCCTTCAACCTATCGAATAGCTCAGATATTAAGGGTAAGGGGTATCGATTTTTAATAGTAACCGCATTTAAACCCCGATAATCGATGCAGGGTCTTAAGGTACCATCCTTTTTGGCAACAAAAAAGAACCCTGCCCCTGCAGGCGATGAGGATTTCCGGATGAACCCTCTCTCCAGATTCTCTGCTACATACTCCGACATGGCCTGGGTCTCTGGGATGGACAGAGGGTAGGTACGACCCCTGGGTAGAGTTGCTCCGGGGACAAGATCAATAGCACAGTCAAAAGACCTGTGGGGAGGAAGCACCTCAGCTGATTTTTTACAGAACACATCCCGGTAATCGCTGTATGCGGCGGGAAGATCAGAAGAAACAGAAGTGGCAGCAACCGGAAGACTCTCCTTGGGGGTCACCTTGAGAAGACACGACGAGAAACATGAGGAACCCCAGGCCAGGATCTGCCCAGAGACCCAGTCCACATGTGGAGAGTGGAGCTGTAGCCAAGGGAGGCCCAATACAACTGGGGTAGAGGCCTTGGGTAGAATAAGAAAGGATATCCACTCCTGGTGGAGAATCCCTACCGACATCCTAATGGGTAGCGTCTGGAAGCGAATAGGGCCCCCTGGGAGAACAGTGCCATCAATTGCCGAGACTACCAATGGGGTAGTGAGAGGTGAAAGGGTAAGCTTCATAGAAGAAGCAGTTCTCCAATCCATGAAATTGCCGGCAGCCCCGGAATCCAGGTATGCAAGGGTTGACTGAGGAGAAGTGCCTACATGAAGGGACACCGGCAAGAGCAGGCGAGAAGGTGATGTTTCTGGGTCCAATACTCCACCTTCCAAATGTATTAGACCCGAGCGTTTCCCGGACGAAGCGAGCAGGAGTCACGAAAATGACCCTTGCCCCCACAATAGAGGCACAAGCCCAGAGTTCTGCGCCTAGCACGTTCTTCGGGGGTTAGTCTGGTCCGGCCCAGCTGCATAGGTTCTTCAGCAGGTAGAGGATGCTCCACGGAATGAAGGGAGGGGAGCTCAGACTGGCTAGGACCCAGAGAGTGCTGGCGTCTTTTTTCTAAGGACCTCTCTTGAAAACGAATGTCGATCTGGTTGCATAATGAAATTACATCGTCCAGACCGACGGGAATGGCTCTTCCCGCTAATTCGTCTTTCACTCGGTCAGAGAGGCCATGTAAAAAGGTAGCGACCAGGGCCTCATTATTCCAGCTCAATTCAGCTGTGTGGATACGGAACTGAAGAGCATATTGCCCCACTGAACTAGATTCTTGGCGAAGACGTAAGACAGCACTAGCCGCTGAAGAAGCCCGAGCCGGCTCTTCGAAGATATTACGAAAGAGCTTCAAGAATTCGGACAGACTGGAAACCACCGGATCGTTCCTCTCCCACAGGGGGGCAGCCCAGGCCAAAGCTTCACCGGAGAGGAGGGAAATGATATAGGCTACCTTAGCCCGGTCAGATAGGAAGCTTTGAGGCTGAAGCTCAAAATGAATAGTGCATTGGCTGAGAAACCCCCTGCAGGCCTTGGAGTCCCCAGAGAAACGAAACGGAGCTGGCAATCTTAGTGAGTGTGAGGCTGCGACTGGTGCGATAGGTACAGCCGCTGGTTGTACTTGGGGTTGCGGATTCGGGGTTCCCAAGGAGACCTGAAGCTGCTCGAATCGAGAAGCCAGATCCTGGAGGAATCGCATCACCTGGGTCTGATTTGATTCCTGGGTCTCAAGTCTGCGAACTATGCCCTGCAATGGATCATCCGCGGGAAGCGGGATGTCAGCCGGGTTCATGGCTGATCAAACTGTCAGGGTCACCTGTGGCCAGGTGACAGATGCACACCGTAGGGGGACAGGAGTGCACCGCGAGGTAGTGAACCCTATGGCTGGCTTCTGTGGATAGGAAACTGGGTGGTTGTGGAAAGCGGGACCAGAGGAGCACAACCGGGATCCCAACGGAAGCGAGAGCCAAGATTCCCCAGGGCGCGGAGTCTAAGACCCAGCTGGTCTTCTCCAGGGCCTCTAGTGGTGAGGATGTTACGCTGCAGGCTGGGACCAGGTCGCGGCCCCTGGAGTTTCCTAGCTCACGCCCCGTAGGATAAGGGGAAGCAGCAGCACACGATAGAGAGAACCGAATAGCAAGCCGAAGGTCAGGGGCCACAAGCAGACAAGGATAACGAAGAACGAGCCGAAGGTCAAGGGTCACGAGCAGACAGGGATGGTCGGGGACAAGCCAATAACGTAACAGAGAGACAGACGTAGCACACGGCAGGCAGGAACCCAAACACACAATGCCTAACAAACACGTTGATCAGCAAAGCAGGCTTGCAGTGCACAGGTTAATATAGTGTTCAGTGATAGGGCCTGGGGTGGAGTCAGGCTGGGAGGAGATTATAAAGGAAGCCAGGTGAAGGAGGTCTGGTCTCTAGATGAACACATGAGGAGGAAGGTAAGATGGCAGACAGACATTAATGCATATCCATGACAGCTTGGTTAGGCTCTAGGTCATAGTAAGCTTTCTGCGATTCACCAGTTAACAGAGGAGCCACCAGTCCAGCCCACTGCTCCTCAGGCCACTTTTCTCTTTCAGCAGTCCTTTCAAATGTGGTCAAAAATACCTCTGGATCATCCTCTCCAGTCATTTTTGTCAATAAACGACTCACCCCAAAGGACGCGGTATTAGTGGGACGGCTTTCCTCACTGGTCTGCGGACGTTGCTGCATTACTGCTTCCATCTGTTGTTGTAGTCTCTGCTCTTGTTTCTGCAACAGGTCTATGAAGCGGGCCTCAGATTGCTGCTGGGCTCGTTGCTGAGCCTCCAGACTCTGTTGCAAAGTTGCGTTTGTCTGCTGCTGGGCTGCAAGGCTCTGTTGATGAGCTTGCTGCTGGGCTGCGAAGTTCTGTTGTTGAGCTGCAAGGCTCTGTTGATGAGCTGCAAGGCTCTTTTGCAAACCTGCATTTGTCTGCTGTTGATTGGCATTTGCTAGAGCCAGCTGCTTCAGTATCTCCTCCATGCTGGCTTAAAAAAAACTGCCCGCATTCTCCACCAACTGTGAGGGGGTTAGCTCGGCAGCGGGTGTGTGTGACCCCCGGGATGGGCTCCCCACACAAAACAGGCCCAGCAAACGGAGGTTGTGGTTTTCAAAATCAAAAAGGTGCGGTTTATTTTCTATTTACAGTGACAAAACACAGCAAAGCAAAAGAAACATAAACAAAATAAATCCTGGTCAAGTTGACCTCTGACTAAACATACAGGTTTCCTAACTAACAACTGGGATCAGCCTAGGGCTGTCCTAGTCCCTAAGTCCCTGGTTTTAAATGTCCAAGCAAATAGCCACACAGGCTTTGTCTCACCGCACAGGGGTTCACTCTCCCTAGACAGTCCACACAGGTCTGGTTCCAGGCATGAGCTAACCCCTAATGAAGCTGGGAGTTCTTATAGAGGCCTAAATGAGCTGACAAGCTTCAGCTGGTCTCATCAACTCCCTGTCTGCACGACGCCCAGCACTCTCCCTAGAGGTATGAGTCATCCATGAGCCCACTAGCCTTAGCTGGGCTTATACAACTCTCCACCTAGTTGTATAAGTCGGCGTAAAGCCTGAATCTGGGCGAAATATATCTACCCCCCTGGATGCAACCAGGTGACTTTACCTTCCTGCTGTCACAATATATATATATATATATATATATGTATGTATATATATATACATATATATATATATATATATATTTGCTTTGGGGCATCTGTTGATATTTCCATATGTGGATATCATGTATAATATCAGTGCTGACTGTATAATTTTATGCTGTGAGTGAACTGACAATGAGTCAGCGGGTCTGAAAAAGTTTTATCTTTTAGCAGTTTAAGTCACGCCATTTGGTTGCATGTCAAACACTACACTAATCACCAACTGACCTGCGTTAAAGCAAACCCAAAATCAATTTTTTTTATATATTGCAGCTTACAAGTCCTTGGATGTGGTGGCTGCAATGGTTTTCTTTTTTTCAGTCCCTTTTATGCTGCTGATAACGCACTCTCTTTCCTACAATGCTCAGTCACCATCAGTGGCAGCCCATTCATTAGAAGCGCAGGGGCTGCCCCCCTATTCCATGCGCCTGGCCCCTAATCTACATCCCGAACGCATGGATTCCAATGTTTTTTTTGTTTGTTTGTTTTTTTAGAAGCATGTGATTAGAGCCAGAGGCTCTAATGGCTTTAAAAAAGGGTGGGCTCAGGGCGCAGAGCACTGCACAATGAGCCCACCCAGAATTAATATTCACTATTGTCTTCCCGATTCTCCTCCCGGCCAATCAGGAATACCCGATTGGCCGAGAGGAGAAGTGATCGTATTGGCCGGGATGTCTTGTTTGCCAACCCCCAAAATATATAGCACCAGCCGCCACTGGTCTCCATACTGTCTTAGAAGTAGCAGAAATACAGAACACATTCCCTCTTCTTATCTCCATAACACAGGAGATGTCCTTTGTAGTGCACAGAGATAACTAAAAACAAAACTGATAAGAGTGTGACACAGGCAGAGAGATTTTTGCAGGATCAACTGGCATCTGTCACACTATTCTGTTGCACTAACAGATATAACAAAACACTTCAAAAGCATATTTAACAGACCAAAAATTAGCAGATACAATACATTTATTGTCAGGGCTTAAAAACACTTTATGCAAATTATTAACCAAACAATACAGTTGGAGAATGAAGACTGTAAATAAAGCCCTTATCAATTATCTTCACAGTGAAAAGGCCAATTAAAGTTGAGCATGACACATTTCCCACTCCAGCTGTAATTTTTGGACTGCTTTAACATTTACTAAATTATTCTTTGCAGTAATAGTTGACAAGTCCATTTGTAGTTAGTTCTATAGTGCAGGGAAGTCACAATACAAATCAGTTCAGCATCACATCTTGGGCCAAAAGAGGACCGAATTGTTAGGCCCCATGCACACGAGACGTGTTTAACCACTTGCCGACCGCGTCATGGACAAAAGACGTCCACAGAGCGGTCGAGTTATCCTGAGCTCACGTCCCTGGGACGTCCTCGTGCATTCGCGCTTCCCGCGCGCCCCCTGGTGCGCGCTCGCGGAAGTGTCCGTGCTCGCTGAGTTCACGGCTCCCACTGCAACAAGGATCGCGGTGAAGAGCCAATGATAGCGGCTCTTTACCACCTGATCGCTCCCTCCAATGAGGGAGCGATCAGAATGTAAACAAATTGGGGTCAAACAGAGGTCCAGCTCTCTTCTCTCCTCACACCGATACAGCGTGTGAGGAGAGGAGAGATCCTTTTACCAGTGAGTGTCTCATATATTAAAATACAGTGTTCAGCAGTGCCCTTAAGTGCCACACAGTGCCACACAGTGCCACACAAGTGCCAATCTGTGCCCCACACTACCCATCAGCGCCCCTACAGTGCCCCTACAGTACCCATCTGTGTAAGCAGTGCCACAAAAATACTCATCAGTGCCACTACAGTGCCCATCAGTGCCACCAGTGCCACCAGAGTACCCATCAGTGCCACTAGTGTCCATCAGTGCCACCACAAGGCTGATCAGTGCCACCACAAGGCTGATCAGTGTCACTACAAGGCTGATCAGTGTCACTACAAAGCTCATCAGTGCCACTACAAGGCTCATCAGTGCCACCTCTGCCACTTCAGTGCCCATCGGTGCCGCCAGTGCTCCACTAGTGCCACTACAGTGCCCAGTGCCACTACAGTGCCCCATCGGTGCCATCAGTACCACATCAGCGCCACTATAGTGCTCATCTGCACCCTCATCAGTTACCAGCAGTGCACCCTCATCAGAACCCAGAAGCACCCTCATCAAAACCCAGTAGCACCCTCATCAGAACCCAGTAGCATCCTCATCAGAACCCGGCAGCACCCTCCTCAGAACCCAGCAGCACCCTCATCAGAACCCAGAAGTGCAGCCTCATTAGACCAGCCTCATCAGCACCCATCAGTGCAGCCATATCTGTTCCAGTTTTCCTACCACAGTTTGTCACCACAGCCCACAGTCACCAGTATGGCGAAAAAAATGTTTTCCGCTGAGGAGGCATACCAACAGCTTTGCTTGACTGACGAGAGCAGTGACGAGCTCTCTGAGTCTGATTCTGGTTCAGAATATGAACCTGTTATAAGCAGTGGGTCTTCTACAGATTCAGAGGAAGTGGAAAGTGTGCCCAGGAAACGAAGGCGTTCTGACATGGATCAGCAGGCTACCACAAGTAGCGCTGTGGCATCAACCAGCAGCTCAGTGCCATCCACCAGTAGCACATTGCCATCCACAAGAAATGAAGTACCACTACAGCAAAGGCCAAGAACTAGCGGGGTGTCATCTCAGCCCCAAAGGGTTAGGACCCATGCCAGCCTTCCCTATGCCCTTGAAAACCCTCTGTGGCTTCCCCCCAATTCAGGAGCAGCAAACATTCCCCCTTTCACCGCCCAGCCAGGTGTTCAGGTGAACACAGAGAATTTTGCCCCTATTGATTTTTTTAATTTAATTTTTACCCAAGACCTATTATCCTCCATCGTGACCCAGTGCAACCTCTTTGCACAACAATTCATAACTAACAACCCTGGTTCAAGTTATGCCCGTCCCTATGTGTGGAGAGAATTGACAGTGGAGGCATTTAAATTATTTTTAGGCCTAACGTTCAACATGGGGCTTTCAAAAAAAAATGAAGTATACTCCTATTGGTCCTCCAAACCCATCCAGCACATGCCAGTCTTTTCATCCATTATGTCAAGATCCAGATACCTCATGATAATGCGCTTTCTCCATTACAATGACAATACCCAGTGCCCTCCCCGAAATGACCCATCACATGACAAATTATTTAAAATTCGGCCACTTCTAAAATTTTTCTCTGAGAAATTCCCCCAGTTATATATCCCCGACCAAAATATATCCGTGGATGAGTCATTGGTCCACTTCACAGGCAGGCTTGGCATCAAGCAGTTTATTCCAAGCAAAAGGACCCGATATGGGGTTAAAATCTACAAGCTATGTGACCGGGTCACGGGCTACATTTACGCCTTCCTGGTGTATGAAGGGAAGGACTCCCAACTGCATCCCCCTGAATGTCCTGAGTACATCGGTGCCAGCGGAAAGGTTGTTTGGGAGCTTATATATCCACTCCTTGAAAAGGGTTACCACCTTTATGTGGATAATTACTATACCAGCATCCCCCTCTTCCGCAACCTTTACCGGAAGGGCACTCCAGCGTGTGGTACAGTGCGAGCCAACAGGAAGGGTTTCCCGCAAAGACTCGTTACTGAAAGACTACGAAAAGGGGAGACGGCGTCTTTGCAGAATGAAGAGCTATTGGCTATCAGGTGGAGGGACAGAAGAAATGTCCACATGCTCTCAAAGATACATAACGACACCTACGTGGAAATCCCCAAAAGAAACAGCCCTATCCAAAAACCAGCATGTGTTCATGATTATAATTTGTTCATGGGGGGAGTCGATTTTAATGATCAGATGATTGAACCCTATCTTCCCACAAGAAAAAGCCGCTATTGGTATAAAAAGGTCTCCATATATCTTTTCAGTATGGCCCTTTACAATACTTATGTCATTTACCGTAAATCTACAAGGACCCCCTTATCTTATTTTCAGTACCAAGAAGAAATTATCAAAGCCCTTTTGTACCCTGAAGACCCACCAGAAAGCATTCGCTCGGATTCAGTGAGCAGACTCCATGAACGCCACTTTCCTGATAAACTCCCCCCCCCCCATGAAACAGGCCGAAAACGTCAGAAGAGATGCCGGGTGTGCTCCAAAGAAGGAACTAGAAGAGACACTGTGTATTATTGTCCCGATTGTCCTTCCCAACCAGGCCTTTGTTTTGGTCGATGTTTCCGTCGTTACCATACTTTTCTACATTATTAGGAAAGTATGGTAAACCTAATTGTCATTTACCGCCACACCCCTTATGCCACTCTACATACCGCTGCCTTCTCCGGAACTGACCCTGACCTGCTAAACGACCACGCCTCTGCCTAACGCTAAACTGTACCTACCTCTGCCTGCCCTGGAACTGACCCTGGCCTGTTATACGACCACGCTTCTGCCTAAAACTAAACTGTACCTACCTCTGCCTGCTCTGGAACTGACCCTGGCTTGTTATACGACCACGCTTCTGCCTAACCCTAAACTGTACCTACCTCTGCCTGCTCTGGAACTGACCCTGGACTGTTTGACCACGTTTTTTGCCTGCCTCTTGGATTGATCTTTTACCCTGCTATGCTAATGGAAACACAGGGGTCTCACATATGTGAGGGGCTCCAGAATTGTTTTTCTGGATGAAGAAAACACATTTTTTAGTTTTCTCATTCCCAGATTAGGGTCTGGAGACTCGGAGGCTTCAAAGAGATTTGGGTGGGAGAAGCCTCTACCCCTGTCCCCATTCTTTCCTGGCCTGCTACTTGGACCATGTTCCTGCTTACTACCAGGACCAATATTTTGGCACTGCTAGCAATGTCTCTACTTGCACTGACCTTGGACTGTATATGGACAGTATCTCTGCCTGTACTGACTATGGACAATATTCCTGCCTGCTGCCTGGACAATTACATTCACTGACGCTGACCACGTCCCTGCCTGCTGCCTGGATCAGGGCTCTCCTTCTGTGGACAATTGCACTACTAAAACCACAGGTAATCTTTTGTTTACCATTTACTCAGCAGAATGTAGTTCAGGGTGTAATTCTTGGTATGTACATGCTATATGCTAGAAATATGAAGGGCCTTCAAAAATGTGATAGATTGTAAGGAAATTAGATGCGTAATTTATGTCCCTAGGTCACCTGATGGTGCTTCCTGGATATTGGGCCTCTATGTGGCCAGGCTGTGTAAAAGTCTCACACATGTGGTATCGCCATACTCAGGAGGAGTAAGAGAATATATTATGGGGTGTCATTTTTGCTATGTACATGCTATGTGTTGGAAATATCTTATAAATGGACAACTTTGTGTAAAAAAAATGTGTTTTCATTTTTTTTCCACATTTTCCAAAAACTTCTGGAAAAAAATGAACAGTTCAAAAGACTCATAATGCCTCATAGATTATACGTTGGGGTGTTTGCTTTCCAAAATGGGGTCACTTTGTTGGCGTTTCCATTGTCCTGGTGCTCCAGGGCCTTCAAAAGTGTAATAGGTGGTTGAGAGATTAGATGTGTAATTTATGCTCCTAGAACGCCTGAAGGGGCTACTTCAATGTTGGGCCTCTGTATGTGGCCAGGCTGTATAAAAGTCTCACACATGTGGTACCGCCATACTCAGGAGGAGTAGCAGAATATATTTTGTGGTGTTATTTGTGGAATGTACATGCCATGTGAGAGAAATAACCTGTTATAATGACAATTTGGTGTGAAAAAAAATAAAAATAAAAAAAATCTTCATTTTGCAAAGAATTGTGAGAAAAAATGACAACCTCAAAAAACTAACTATGCCTCTTACTAACTACCTTGGAATGTCTACTTTCCAAAAAGGGGTCATTTGGGGGGTAATTGTTCTTTTCTGGCTTGTTAGGGTCTCAAGAAATGAGATAGGCTGTCAGTACATCAGGTGTAATCAAATTGATACATTTTCAGTGATTGGCACCATAGCTTGTAGACCCTATAACTTTCACACAGACTAAATAATATCCACTAATTTCAGTTATTTTTACCAAAGATATGTAGCAGTATACATTTTTTCCCAAATTTATGAAGAAAAATTACTTATTTGCAAAATTTTATAATAGAAATTAAGAAAAATTCATTTTTTTACAAAATTTTCGGTCTTTTTTCATTTATAGCACAAAAAAAAAAACCCAGAGGCAATCAAATACCACCAAAAGAAAGCTCTATTTGTGTGAAAAAAAGGACGAAAATTTCATATGGGTACAGTGTTGCATGACTGAGTAATTGTCATTCAAAATGTGAGAGCTCCGAAAGCTGAAAATTCGTCTGGTTAGGAAAGGGGTTTAAGTGCCCAGTTGTCAAGTGGTTAAAGGCTGAAACCGGCGTTTTGCCGCAATTTTAGCAGCGTTTGCGTCTATAAGTGTTTAGTTAAGAAACATCATAAGACCCTCCCTAAGCTCAAAAAACAGTATTATTTAACCATTTCAGCCATTTTGTGAGACCAGAGTGAGTAGCAGCAGCTGAGAGAGCAGCAGTGTACTTGTATTTAGCGTGTCATTTGCCACGTCACCTGCCACAAGCTGTGGATTGTCCACTTGCCACGTCACCTGCCACAAGTTGTGGATTGTCCACCTGGCCACGTCACCTGCCACAAGTTGTGGATTGTCCACTGGCCACGTCACCTGCCACGTCACCTGGCCACATCACCTGCAACGTCACCTGGCCACGTCACCTGCCACAAGTTGTGAATTGTCCACTTGCCACGTCACCTGGCCATGTCACCTGGCCACAAGTTGTGGATTGTCCACTGGACACGTCACCTGGCCATATCACCTGCCACGTCACCTGGCCACGTCACCTGCCACAAGTTGTGGATTGTCCACTTGCCATGTCACCTGCCACGTCACCTGCCACGTCACCTTCCACGTCACTGGCCACGTCACCTGGCCACGTCACCTGGCCACATCACCTGGCCACATCACCTGGCCACATCACCTGCCATGTCACCTGCCACATCACCTGGCCACATCACCTGTCACAAGTTGTGGATTGTCCACTTGCCGTGTCACCTGGCCATGTCACCTGCCACGTGACCTGGCCATGTCACCTGGCCACGTCACCTGCCACAAGTTGTGGATTGTCCACTTGCCACGTCACCTGGCCACGTCACCTTGCCACGTCACCTGCCACAAGTTGTGGATTGTCCAATGGCCATGTCACCTGGCCACGTCACCTGCCACGTCACCTGGCCACGTCACCTGCCACAAGTTGTGGATTGTCCACTTGCCACGTCACCTGGCCACGTCACCTGCCACAAATTGTGGATTGTCCACTGGCCACGTCACCTGGCCACGTCACCTGCCACGTTAACTGGCCACGTCACCTGGCCACGTCACCTGCCACAAGTTGTGGATTGTCCACTGGCCACGTCACCTGCCACGTCACCTGGCCCCGTCACCTGCCACAAGTTGTGGATTGTCCACTTGCCATGTCACCTGGCCACGTCACCTGCAACGTCACCTGGCCATGTCACCTGCCACAAGTTGTGAATTGTCCACTTGCCACGTCACCTGGCCACAAGTTGTGGATTGTCCACTGGCCACATCACCTGGCCACATCACCTGCCATGTCACCTGGCCACGTCACCTGCCACATCACCTGGCCACGTCACCTGCCACAAGTTGTGGATTGTCCATTTGCCGTGTCACCTGGCCAGGTGACCTGCCACGTCACATGGCCACGTCACCTGCCATATCACCTGGCCATGTCACCTGCCACATCACCTGGCCACGTCACCTGCCACAAGTTGTGGATTGTCCACTTGCCATGTCACCTGGCCACGTCATCTGCCACGTCACCTAGCCACGTCACCTGCCACAAGTTGTGGATTGTCCACTTGCCACATCACCTGGCCACGTCACCTGGCCACGTCACCTGCCACAAGTTGTGGATTGTCAACTGGCCACGTCACCTGGCCACGTCACCTGCCACGTCACCTGGCCACGTCACCTGCCACAAGTAGTGGATTGTCCACTTTCCATGTCACCTGGCCACGTCACCTGCCACAAGTTGTGGATTATCCACTTGCCATGTCACCTGGCCACGTCATCTGCCACGTCACCTGGCCACGTCACCTGCCACAAGTTGTGGATTGTTCACTTGCCACGTCACCTGCCACAAGTTGTGGATTGTCCACTTGCCACAAGTTGGGGATTGTCCACTTGCCACGTCACCTGCCACAAGTTGTGGATTGTCCACAATGCAATGCAAGCAATTACAGATTTTGTTTATATTTTTTTAATGGTTTTTCATCATTTGCCATCATTTTTGAGTTTTCTAATGTAAAAAAATAGGTCACCTTTAAAAACGCTTATAAACTATATCGTGGCAAAACGCCAGTGCCGCGCTTAGCCGCGTTTTGCGTCTGAAACGTGGAAAACTTTTGCGTCTGAACCCATTTTTTTGCTTTTGGAAAAACTAGGTTAAACACAACTGCTTAAAAATGGCAAAAAACGAGACTGTGTGCATGGACACATAGGATAACATTGAATGAGTTCAGGGGCAGTTGAAAAAAGTGTCCAACTGCCTCTGAACGCGCGTTTACCAGCGTCTCGTGTGCATGGGGCCTTATATTATTTCTGCATTTTACAAAAAGAAAAGATAAACAAAAGCAGCAAGTGATAGATCACATGAATAGTATTGCTACTTTGCTAAACCCTTTCATGTCCAGAGGTAATCAAAACCTTTGTTACTAGACCAAATTCTGAAGTTGTGGTATGCAGCAGTTTACGGTACTTAAAGTGGAGCTTCACCCAAAAGGGGAAGTTCAGGTTTAAGTCTTCCTCTTCCATATATGCCATGTCATTTTTTGGGGGGGAAGTGGGTACCTAGTTTTGACAGGTATCTTTTTTTCACTTCCACTCAGATCGGCTAGGCTTTACCTAGGCTCTCCTCTCCTCCTCTCCTCCTCCCTTCTGTAGTCTTCTGGGACATGTCACAGGTACCATTCATAAAGTGCTGCGCAGCAGGCAGCCGGATGTGAAGCCGCAAGCAGCACAGCCAGCTACCCACAGTTAAGATGCCGGCACTGGGAATCCGCAGGATAGTAAAGAACTAGCCCCGGTGAGAGTGGCGCTGGACCCCTGGGCAGGTAAGTGTCCTGTTATTTAAAGTCAGCTGTGAAGAACGTTTTTAGCAATAACAACTTTGCATAACAAACCTTTTATAGTACATTCTGCATAAGGCCTTCATAAAGTAATATATTTTAAAAAAATCCATGAATATACAGTATATTTTATATAACACATGTAAATGTGTAGCACACAGATCCCTTACCCTGCTTACCTTCACTTGCAGAGTGGGACACACCATGCCACATGCCCAGTATCCTCCATATTGTAGAGGGTGAACGGTGTTAATAGTTTTTGGGTCCTGCACCGAGTTACCTCCTTCCGTTGGTTCTTGTCCCTAGGGTGTAGGGAAAAGTCTATTTTCTCTCAGAAGAAAGCCAATGTCCAGACAATGTAAACTCAATGAAAAGAGTTTATTTTCTTATGCTCATAACTTGACAGGAAAGTTGAACAGAGAAAGAGTTGAATAGGGAGATTCAGGCATGCGGCGCTTATTTACCCTCGTCGCCACTCAAGCCTGAGTGGGTTTTGCTCACCCGGATAGATCCCTCTCACGTTTCTAGCAGCCGGAGTGAAACACGGACATTTACTTTTCAGAAGATCCTCTGCCACAGAATCTTTCGGTTCTCAAATCCAGAACTCCTTAGCACCTGTAATTTTAGAGACCGTAGGTGCCGATAGGGCACTTTATAGGGATTTCACAGATCACAGAATCCTTCCCTCTGACAGGTAACCAGGCCTCTCCCGAGACAGTGACTTCCTTCACCGATCCTCCAGACAGGTCCTCCCCTGGTTTCCTCTCCTTCAGAGCGAGTATCCCTCCCACGGGCACCCTGGGACTTCTGTGGTTTGGTTTGGTTGTAGGCCTCAATTAAAGGTACTGGGCCTACCTGGAACGATGCGGCCTCGGGCCAAAGGTGCCCGGAAATGAACACACACGCCCCCCCAGCCTGGAGGGCCAAAGGGCGCAAACCGGACTCCACAGATCATGGCGTCTGCCCCTTATGTACCCCCTCCCGGCATGCACATCAGGCAGACCACGCCCACCGCACAGCCGCCAAGAGAGGACACCCAATCACGCCGCAATACCACCTGTGGTTCGACCCAAGACCTGGGCAACAATGCCACCTACAGGTCAAAGGGGAACTATACACCCAGGCAACACCACAGCAGAGCAGAGTCCAATTTAAAGAAATTAAATAGCCTGAGCCAAACTATCGCTCAGGCTACCCTCTAAATTTCAGGCATAGCGACCCCAAATTTGGGGTTCCGCTACATACACCCCCCTCCTGAACAGGCCACTGTCCCCAGTTGCTGGAATGAATCAGAAAATCCCCCTCAATCCTGAGTGGGTTCTGATCCATTCCCAACTATGTACAGTACTATTTTTGGAATGGTGCCTGAACCAAAACCTTGGTAATAGGACAGGAAAATAAAAAAAGAACATGTAACAATACACATCACAGTTCATATAAAAACACACAGTACTTCACAATTGACAATTCCACCCCTCCTAACATATCTACCCCACCCATCCTCCGGTGGAGTTGATAGCAGATCACCTGCAGAGGGAGAAAAAAACAAACATGCAATAAACACATCCTACTTCCTAACATATACAGAAGCAGATCATCTCTCCGGAAAGAAATGACCATCCTCTGACAGCATGAATTTCTAAGCCTAGCTGTCATGTACCTGGGTGTATTTGAACCGGGATCTTCCTGGTCCCAAAGCTGCAGCCTTACCTGTTGCGCTACTGAGCAGATCTGGACTTTTGGAAATGTCCTCTCAGTGTTAAACATTACCTTGGACTCACTAGCCCCACCTGCTGCCAGCTGTGGACAATTTTCAATCAAAGCAGCCCTTAAAAAGGAAGTGATGCTATCTCTCAGCGCCCGTTTGTGTGGAATAGCTCCCTGGGTGTTGTGACTGCTGTTTGATCCTGATTTTCGTGTTGAACTTCTGCCTGAATTCCTGACTACTCTCCAGCCTACTGATTTTGTACTTCACTGCCAGCTCGTGTATGACCTTTGCCTGCCTGACCACTCTCTGGATTTCAATCGTGTACCATTTTGCCTGATCTGTTGCCAACCTAATCTGCCTGACTATGTTTTCGCCTGAATCCTCAGCACACAAGTTCCACTTCGGACACTACCTATCACAGGTACCTTACATTACAAACGGGCCACAATGACAGTGGACCCTGCTGAGATTGTTAAGGCAATTTCACGTCAGGGACAATTGATTGGAGCTCATGAACAGCATCTTTCTTCCCTGGACGCCAAGTTAGATGAACTTTGTACTATGCCTAAATCTTGTTTGTCTGCTTCCTCTGCAATGGTCCAGACTCTGGATCCTACTCCTGCTACGATCCAACCCACCTCTTCTGTACCACCCAAACTTCCTATGCCTGACAAATTTGGTGGTGATACTGAGGACTGCAGAGGCTTTTTAAATGTTTGCCGTTTGCATTTCCGCAACAACCCTGGGACCTTTAGCACTTCTTCTGCCAAAGTGACTTTTGTAATTTCCTTGTTAAAGGGGAAGGCCCTGGCCTGGGTCTCTCCTTATCTGGAACGCAATGATCATGTGCTGCAAGACGCTGACAAATTTCTGGCTTCTCTCCAGACTGTATTTGACAAGCCAGATAGAGCTTCTGCAGCTGAGTACTCACTCTTGGACATGCAACAAGGCACCAGGTCTGTGGCACAATATGCTATTGAGTTTCGTACCCTTGCTGCTGAGACTACTTGGGACTCAAGGGCATTACGTGCAGCCTTCCGAAAAGGTCTTGCAGATCGCATCAAAGACGAATTAGTCTATAAGGATTCCCCAGAAGACCTAGAGAAATTCATAGAGCTCTGTGTTCGTCTGGATGTCCGGTATCATGAAAGGTGCCAAGAGAGACTTAGAACTCGCAAGTTTCCTCGGCCAGTCTACCGTTTGGCCCCTAACTTCCAAGCACCACCTCAGCCAGAACCTGAAATCTCAGTTGAACCCCAGACACCTGTGGAACCCATGGATGTAAGCCGTCTCCACCTAACTGAGTCTGAGAAACAAAGGAGGCGTGCATTGGGCCTATGCCTATACTGTGGACTTAAAGGACATTTATTATCTGTCTGCCCTTCCCGTCCAGTAAAAGGCAGGGTCTAACCAATGTTGGAGGAGCTGGCTTAGACCTTACAGGTATATCCTCCAAGACCAAGATTACCATTCCTGCAATTATCCATTTACCCTCTAAACTTGTCTCCTGTGAGGCTTTTGTGGATTCTGGAGCTGCTGGCATATTCTTGGACTACACTTTTGCTAAAAAAAATAATATCCCATTTGTTCCAAAATCTAGACCCCTGAACATTACCACCGTGAATGGACAACCCTTGGGAGATGGCATTGTAAAATTTGAGACTATAACAATCACCCTTCAGGTAGGCGTACTCCACAAAGAGGAAGTTGTCTTGTCTCTTATTGATTCTCCACTTCTGCCTGTTATCCTTGGTTACCCATGGTTACAACAACATAACCCTTCTTTTGATTGGGAAAATGGAGAACTAACCTCTTGGGGGTCGTTCTGTCATTCAAACTGTTTGTCTCAACCCAAAAGACTTCCTGCTTGTATGTTGGCTTCCGTGGCCGTCCCACCTACCTTGCCTCATGAATACCATGCGTTTGCAGACGTATTTTGCAAGCAAAAGGCAGAGGTTTTACCTCCACATCGTTCTTTTGACTGTGCAATTAAATTGATTCCTGGAGCACCTCTTCCCAAAGGAAGGACCTATCCCCTGTCTTTGCCTGAACAAAAATCCATGGAGGAATACGTAAAAGACAACTTGGAAAGAGGTTTTATCCGACCCTCTTCTTCTCCAGTAGGGGCAGGTTTTTTCTTTGTTGAAAAAAAAGATGGGGGTCTTCGACCATGCATAGACTATCGAGGGTTAAATCAAATCACTGTAAAAGACTCCTACCCTTTGCCTCTCATTCTTGAACTGTTTGATGTACTTAAGGGGGCTGTTATCTTCTCCAAGCTAGACCTACGAGGGGCTTATAATCTAATTCAAATTAAAGACGGGGACGAGTGGAAGACAGCATTCAACACTCGTAATGGACATTTTGAATATCTGGTTATGCCATTTGGGTTGTGTAACGCCCCTGCTGTCTTCCAACGTTTCATGAATTAAATTTTTCATGATTTCAGCAACAGTTTTGTGATCATCTACTTGGACGACATTTTAATCTTTTCCAAGACTCATTTAGAGCACATCTCGCATGTAAAGCAGGTATTGCAACAACTGAGAGAAAACCATCTTTACGCGAAGATTGAGAAATGCAGTTTCCATCAAAGCCGTATTCCTTTCCTTGGATACATTATAAGTGCTGCCGGTTTCCAAATGGACCCTCAAAAACTTTCCGCTGTCTTGCAATGGCCCCAACCGACCACTTTAAGAGGGCTCCAAAGCTTTCTAGGGTTCGCAAATTACTACAGACGCTTCATCAAAGGTTTTGCCTCCATTGCGGCCCCCCTTACTGCTATGACTAAAAAAGGTACAAATTGCAAGGTATGGTCCTCAGAAGCAGAATTGGCTTTCCAGCAATTAAAAGACATGTTCAGCAAAGCTCCAATTCTTCAGCATCCAAATTCCGATCTCCAGTACATAGTTGAGGTTGATGCCTCTGAGGTAGGAGCAGGTGCCGTGCTCTCTCAGAGACAGCCTAAGTCTGGTAGAATCCATCCAGTAGCATTTTTTTCTAGAAAGTTTTCTCCAGCGGAGATGAATTACGATGTTGGGAATCGAGAACTACTGGCCATCAAATTGGCATTGTCTGAATGGCGACATCTTCTGGAAGGGGCTCCCAAACCTTTTTCTATCCTCACTGACCATAAAAACCTTTTAGAAGGAAATTGCTAAATTGTGCATCACCACAGGGTGACACTGTGGATGCACCTAGTATAAATGCGCCAACGTCCCGATATTCAATGGGAGAATGTATATTTAAACTAAAGGTGGACTTTAAACGGCACATAGATAGATATTGTAAAAATTCTAAGGGTTTTATTGTTGGTAGAAAAATATAATTGAATTTAGGTAAAAAGTACATTAATACAAGACACTGACATTATGTAACAGTTATCAATAGTTGATATAGGGTCCCATTTACAAGACTCGACACATCTCCCAGGAATTACATTGACATGTAAAATACACAAAGTAGAATGGAATAATGTATAGCCAACAAACACAAATGAGGAGTTGGACGGTATGCACGAGAGATGGCTGGTCTTATTGATGGGTCCGGTAAATTCAAAGATAAAGATCTTGCTTTCGCTCGACTAGTTTCGCGTTCCAAAACGCTTCGTCGGGAGCATAATATTCTGTCAAGATTATACATAAACAGTTCAAAAGAGATACTTCAGTTAATATAATTTTAATACTTGTATCTAGAATAGAACTAATAAAAAAACATTTTAAAGAAGAAGCTGATATACATTGATTAAAAGTTTTCGATTGACCACAGAAGGATAAAACACCCACCACCTATACACTGCCAGCACCGAAACCAATCACACAACAGATGGGGCATGAAAGTAGCTGTGCAAAGTTGTAGAAAAAACATGAAAAAAGGGGGGGGGAGGGGGGGGAAAAGGGGAGGGGAGGGGGGAAAAAAAGAACGAAGAAGAAAAGAAACAAGGAATGGGGGAAGGGAATAGAGGGGGGGGGGGGAAAGGGGGGAAAAAGAAAGAAGAAGGACTGGAATATGAATTAGTCCATATCCATAGGTACTATTAAAAAATTTTTTTTGAAAATTGAGCAAGTTAGATAGCAGGTGCAAAAATTCTTATAAAACCGTAAGTGGAATAATGTGTCAATAATCACCATCGAGGCAAACCAAGAACAAGAAGGGGAGAACAAAAAAAAAAAAAATATATATATATATATATATATATATATATAATAGTTTCTATACTTACGAACAGGGCCGTGTTAAGTAGTGAAACCAGCCTAGGTATTTTTACCTGGCAATCCGTGTATCACAGGGTGCCAGTATTATATAAACACATTCTAAAAGTAAAACACATAACGTGACCCATAAGTGTCAAAAGTAGGTGTTTCGAAACAAACTAAAGAGAGGGGAGTGGAGGTGGGGGGGGGGGGGAAAGGAAGGGGGGGGGAAAGGGGGGGGGAATTTATTCATATATATATATTATTATCCAAGGGCTCACCGTGGTAAACAATCATGCGTGATTTAAGTAAAAAAGTAACTATGCACAGGCTACTGATAGGTAGGGAACGTAAATCCAGGTATAACAGGCCAGACAATACTGTAGAGGAGTGTGTCAGTCAGGAGCACTTGCTCGAGCCACACAATGGTAATCTGTTAGGGTGACCCCTAATGATAGACTGACCCAGCTGAAAAACATAAATACAAAAAAGGAAGTTTAGAAAGGACCCGCTTCCCTAGATCTGTCTGCTCGTATCCCAGATGGATGGTTCTTACCTTATAGCTTGACAGGGATTATATGCTGGTAGACCTGGATGGAACCTCTCCTGTGGACAGCCTCACAGTGCATTGTGCACCGTTTTTATGTGTCCCTACAGGAAGGCGTCATCACATCCGGAAGTGACGCTGGTGCGCGAGTTCGGACGGTCATGCGCATGCGCCGTAGGCGCTGCTCACGCAGCAACCTGGGGCCAATGAGAGAGTGACAGGGCGAAACCCAGGAAGTATTCCGGGAGCCTACAGTACGTCACATCGCTCTAGCTAGCAGACACGTCATCGTAGGGGATCAAGCAGCCCATGTATGTGCGCCGTGATCACTGCCATCACAAAAGCCCATGACCAGTGCGGCAGTGACAAAGCATACCACAGGGGGAGCCGATTGCTCCCTTAAAGCAGGTCAAAGGATCGTGTTCTAAATACCAGCAGTGGTCAGTAAGTCCGCCCACCATTGCAGCCATCAGTGTGGGCACATAGGCTTCGGGGCACAGCAAGAACAGGGGGTGAAAAAGGGTGAATACACCCACCTGTGGTCATCGAAAAGAAGATCCAGACATAATATACAGAGCTAAATAAAAATGCTGAAGGCATATAAATAACCAAAAATACATATTCTACATTTATATATACATCCAGGAATAGTACCTTTAAACTAGTAAACAATATCTAATTTAAGTACAGGGATTCCAATACAGCAACTTAACCATTTAGGAGCATGATTTAAAATGTGTATTCTGTGTGTCTTTTTTAGTGACATATTCGATCTGTCGGCTGTAGTGGGGGGTAAAGTTATCATACAAGGTGAATTTAGTGACACTGATGAAACTAATATATGGCATTCATTGTGCAGCTTATCCTGAAGAAGGATTGTTTTTATAGTATTATGCAACTAGATGAAATATCAAATCAAGATGCAATCAGGCATTAAATAAAATAGACATATAGTAATACAGAGGGAAGGGGGATGGGGGGAGAGAAAAAGGGTGTGTTAACGTGAGTAGGCACATAACATATGTGGAAAAGTATGTATAGCATTAGTGTGGCAGTAAATATTCACCCCCATCCATAGCCCGTAAGATATTCTAGATGTCGATCAGAGTGGTATATATGTCAGTGACAGAAATCATGTTCCAAATGGTTAAAAGTGGTTTAGATCAGTCATTTACAGAAATGGTCTGTATGACTGAGTTTCGTTTAGACCAGGGGGGTGTGTGGCATTCAACCTCTCAACCCAGATAGTTTCTCTCTGGAGGATGATTTTATCCCACTCACCCCCTCTGGGACTTTTGGGAACAACGGCCAGAACAGAAAAAGACACAACTGAGGTATCAAAACGGTGGTAGAGGTCCAGATGTCGACTAATGGGTGTCAACATCTTCCCGTTGCCCGAGTAGTAAATGTGATCGTTGATACGTTGTCTTAACTGTCTGGCTGTTTTACCCACATAGAAACGACCGCATTTGCAGGTCATGAGATAAACCACGCCTTCAGTGCGGCAGTTAGCAGAAAATTTTGGGAAAAAAACCTCACCATTGGGGAGTATAGTATTTTGACAGGGTAAAACCCATTTACAGAAGGAGCATTTCCCACATTGTGACGTCCCTATAGTTCGATTAGTAACATTATTGCAGTTTCGAACATAGTGGCTAGGGGTAAGTTTGTCTCTAAGTGAGGTTGCCCGCCTGAAAATGATCTCGAGTTGTGCCCCTACATATTTGCCCAGGGTGGGATCATCTTGTATTAGGTGCCAATGGTTCTTGAGTAGGGACCGTATGTCCGTATGTTGGTTGGAAAACCTAGTAATTACTTTAACGGTGGATTGAGAGGGGGTATTTTTTACTTTATACAGGAGTTCATTTCTGGTTTGGCTATTGGCCTTGTTATACGCTTGGCGTAATAGAGATTTACTGTAGCCTCTGGCTAGTAACCTATTCCTTAGTAATTTAGCCTGTATTTGGAAGTCGGATGACAGTGTACAATTTCGTCTCAGCCTGATATATTGAGCATAAGGAATGCTACGTATCAAGGCTGGTGGATGAGCACTGTTTGCATGCAGTAGCGTGTTCCCTGCTGTACTTTTGCGGAACAGGCTCGTGAAGAGCACATTGTCTATGTTCTTAGAAATTGTCAAGTCCAGGAAGGTAGTTACATTAGGATCACGACTGAATGTAAATTTTAGATTGTATTGATTTACATTTAACTTTTGGATGAACTCATCGAACAGTGTTCCCGTACCTGTCCACACGATGAACACGTCATCGATGTAGCGCATCCAGACGAGAACACTGTCAGTAAATCTAGTCATAGACTCGTTCGAAAACAAGTCCCTCTCCCACCCCCCCAGGTACAGATTGGCGTAGCCAGGGGCACAGCAGGTGCCCATGGCTACGCCCTGCACCTGGAGGTAGTGGGAGTTATTAAAGCTGAACCAGTTATGGGTAAGAATGAACTGTAATAGTCCAACAATGAAATCGTTATAGGGCCACTGGTGGTGGTCTTCTTCATAGAGGAAGGTACGTATCATCCCGACTCCCTGCTCGTGAGGGATGCTAGAGTACAAAGCCTCCACATCCAATGTCACGAGGAGGGAGCCTGGAGGAACGACCATACCCTCTATTTGTTTCAGGAGAGCTAGCGTGTCCTTAATGTAAGAAGGAAGAGCCATGACATGTGGCATTAACACTGAATCAACCAACTTGCTGGCATTTTCCGTTAAACATCCAATCCCTGAAATAATCGGTCTCCCAGGGGGCGACACCGGACTCTTATGCACCTTCGGTAGTGCATAAAATGTCGCCACCCTGGGGGACCGAGTATCCAGGTAATCGTAGACATCTTGGTTAATTAGCCCCTTGGTGAAGGCATCATTGATGATACCCAGGAATTGGATTTTATAAGGTGCAGTGTGTGCAACAGTAATGGGCCGGTACCATTCAAGATTTGACAAAATCTTGAGGCACATGTTTTCATAAAAATCTTTAGTCATAAGAACGATGTTACCCCCCTTGTCAGCTCCCTTAACAACCACGTCAGGGTGATTCTGTATTTTGGAAATGCCCAATCGTTGCGCACGAGTAAGATTACTGTGCTTGGGCAATATCTTAAGGCGTTTTGTATCACTGATAACGTTACATAGAAAAGCCCAGGCTTGTGGGCTAGTAGCAAGGTCTGGGAAATTCTTGGATTTAGGTTTAAACTTCCTTACAAGGGGCTTAATTGGTACAGGCGTGACTTCATCCTGCACATCCCCACTGTCGTTTTCGTCCAGGAGTAGTATCAAATCCCGTAACGCCCTAAACTCTTCCATTTTGAAGTGCTTGATACTTTCAGAAAAATCTTTCTCGTTTTTTGTGCGGATACGGTCCCTATCAAATATATATTTAAAAGTAAGATTTCTAACGAACATGTGGATGTCCTTAATAAATTCGTACCTATCTATGTTTTGTGTGGGGCAAAAACTTAACCCAAATTTGAGTACACTAAGTTCGTCCCTAGAAAATCGGTAAGGAGTGAGATTCAGTACATCCATCTCTACGTTGGATGCTGATGCACTCCTAATGTCTGAAAATTTAGGATCTGCGTATTGCCTTGATTAATATGGCAGTCAAGGGTACTTTGCTTCTTAAAATTTTGTAATTGAATTGATGGGTGTAAAGTGGGTGTTTGGGACAGGCTGGGAAATGGAGCTTGCGAGCTAGCCTCCACTGCTGTATTGGATACTTGCATATTGGTAGGTCCCAACCCTGCAGGGAATGAGGTTGATGGAGTACTGGTATTTCCATTTTGTTGGGTCATCATCTGTAGGGCCTTTTGTGCGATAGGGCCTATATAGGTGAGTGAATTACTTTCATTACCTTTACTCGGTGTCAGATCATGTCGGGTCGCAGGGTCAGTAGGTCTTGTATTATGATTGTCAGGTCTTTTTTTGGGGTAGGGGGTGAATTGCCCACCACCATAGGTCCTTTTTCGTCCACCATTGTTACCGTGTGCATTCAGTTGTCCTCTCGTAGTCGACTGTTGGGAAGAAAACGTAGACACAGATGAGTCAGACTCAACATCGTCATCATCAGTCACACCCATCCCATTACCCCTACCTGCTTTGGATTTTCTGAACCTAGTTTTCTTGGGACCACGATTCTGAAATGGCAATTGCCAGTGATAGGCAAAGCCTTCTAAAAAGGCAGCCCTATCTTTAACCAACTTGCTTTGTTTTTTAAAGATAATATCTTTATTAATTTTGGTGATATAGTCTTTTACTTCCTGCCATTTGGCAGTGAAGTGTTCATGACCCTTCAAGGCCTCACTGGTGGCCTGGAGGGACAAGATGTCTTGGTCCAGATTTTTTAGCTCAATCTGATAGTGGGAAACCAGCAAATTGATTAAGTTGGTACTACATTGTGTAAGAATTTGTTCCCAAGCTAGTTTAAACTCAGCTCCATAGTTGTCAAAGGAGGGGTAAATCTGAATTCTGAGCCCTAAAGGGCTAATATTCTCTCGCACATATTGCTGGAGAAAGTCCACATGCCAATGCAGGTTTGACTTTTTCTTGAGCAGTTTTTTCATTTTGGAAATATATTGCGTTAATCCTATTTCCTGACCTGTATTGACCCTGCATTCTGACTGAATCCCACTGATATAGCCTAGCCAGGCTGTACCTACGTAGTCCATCAAAAAATCAAAAAAGGGGGGGAAGGGGGAAAAAAAAGAAGAGAAAAAGGAAAAATACCTGGAATGTATATAGATACTAACTTATAAAAATTATCTATATGAACACCTAGAGGCAAAAAGTGGGTGCTTCCACCCCAATAATGATTTAGAAGGAAATTGCTAAATTGTGCATCACCACAGGGTGACACTGTGGATGCACCTAGTATAAATGCGCCAACGTCCCGATATTCAATGGGAGAATGTATATTTAAACTAAAGGTGGACTTTAAACGGCACACAGATAGATATTGTAAAAATTCTAAGGGTTTTATTGTTGGTAGAAAAATATTATTAATAGTAATAGTAATTAAAAAATTTTTAATAGTACCTATGGATATGGACTAATTCATATTCCAGTCCTTCTTCTTTCTTTTTTCCCCCCTTTCCCCCCCCTCTATTCCCTTCCCCCATTCCTTGTTTCTTTTCTTCTTCGTTCTTTTTTTCCCCCCTCCCCTCCCCTTTCCCCCCCCCCCCTTTTTTCATGTTTTTTCTACAACTTTGCACAGCTACTTTCATGCCCCATCTGTTGTGTGATTGGTTTCGGTGCTGGCAGTGTATAGGTGGTGGGTGTTTTATCCTTCTGTGGTCAATCGAAAACTTTTAATCAATGTATATCAGCTTCTTCTTTAAAATGTTTTTTATTAGTTCTATTCTAGATACAAGTATTAAAATTATATTAACTGAAGTATCTCTTTTGAACTGTTTATGTATAATCTTGACAGAATATTATGCTCCCGACGAAGCGTTTTGGAACGCGAAACTAGTCGAGCGAAAGCAAGATCTTTATCTTTGAATTTACCGGACCCATCAATAAGACCAGCCATCTCTCGTGCATACCGTCCAACTCCTCATTTGTGTTTGTTGGCTATACATTATTCCATTCTACTTTGTGTATTTTACATGTCAATGTAATTCCTGGGAGATGTGTCGAGTCTTGTAAATGGGACCCTATATCAACTATTGATAACTGTTACATAATGTCAGTGTCTTGTATTAATGTACTTTTTACTAGACATGTGCATTCGTTTTCGTCCGAATGCATTTTCGTCCGAATTTCAGCTATTTTCGTTATCGTTTTAACAAACGAAAACGAAAGCACAGAATCCGAAAACCGAAAGATCCGACATAAACAAATGCTTTATTTTCGTTTTCGTTGCTACAACAGTTCGATATAGATAGGAGATTCGACGTGACGCTGACAATAACAATCTGTGTCTATCGAACCTGTGGTCGAATTTGCCTAACCTTAACTCTATTAGTCCAAGATTATTCTACATAGGAGAGAAAAGATTCGACATTATAGAGAGAAAAGATTCGACATAGGAGAGAAAGATTCGACATAGGAGAGAAAAGATTCGACATAGGAGAGAAAAGATTCGACATAGGAGAGAAAAGATTCGACATTATAGAGAGAAAAGATTCGACATAGGAGAGAAAAGATTCGACATAGGAGAGAAAAGATTCGACATAGGAGAGAAAAGATTTGTTATTATAGAGAGAAAAGATTTGACATAGAGAGAAAAGATCACTGCTGGAATTGGGTGGGGGAAGTAAAATAAAAATAAAGTTGATGATGAATGTTATTGGCTGATTGTAACCAAAGAGGAGGAGCAGTAAAATAGCTAGAATGACGAAGATTCGACAAAGCATCGAAAGTTAGAAGATTCGACGGTGCAGCAAAACTGTACGACGCTGCAATCGTACATTTCTGGTCAAATGCATCCGCCCATAGGCTATAGAAGAATTCTAATGTTGGTTGACTAGTAATAGTAATGAATAAATATAATTATTACTAGTCATACAACATTAGAATTCTTCTATAGCTTGTGGGCATAACATTCGACCGGAAATGTATGATTGCAGCGTCGTACAGTTTCACTGCTCCGTCGAATCTTCTTTGAACATTCGACAGACACCATAAGCCTTCAATGACAGATTTGACCTTAATTAATTCAGATTTTCGGACGAATGCAATTTCTAACGAAAAACGAAATAAATAAAAACGAATTTCGGGAGTAACTAAATAAATTTATTTTTCGGACAAAAACGAAATTCCGAAACGAAATATTTCAGTGTGCACATGTCTACTTTTTACCTAAATTCAATTATATTTTTCTACCAACAATAAAACCCTTAGAATTTTTACAATATCTATCTGTGTGCCGTTTAAAGTCCACCTTTAGTTTAAATATACATTCTCCCATTGAATATCGGGACGTTGGCGCATTTATACTAGGTGCATCCACAGTGTCACCCTGTGGTGATGCACAATTTAGCAATTTCCTTCTAAATCATTATTGGGGTGGAAGCACCCACTTTTTGCCTCTAGGTGTTCATATAGATAATTTTTATAAGTTAGTATCTATATACATTCCAGGTATTTTTCCTTTTTCTCTTCTTTTTTTTCCCCCTTCCCCCCCTTTTTTGATTTTTTGATGGACTACGTAGGTACAGCCTGGCTAGGCTATATCAGTGGGATTCAGTCAGAATGCAGGGTCAATACAGGTCAGGAAATAGGATTAACGCAATATATTTCCAAAATGAAAAAACTGCTCAAGAAAAAGTCAAACCTGCATTGGCATGTGGACTTTCTCCAGCAATATGTGCGAGAGAATATTAGCCCTTTAGGGCTCAGAATTCAGATTTACCCCTCCTTTGACAACTATGGAGCTGAGTTTAAACTAGCTTGGGAACAAATTCTTACACAATGTAGTACCAACTTAATCAATTTGCTGGTTTCCCACTATCAGATTGAGCTAAAAAATCTGGACCAAGACATCTTGTCCCTCCAGGCCACCAGTGAGGCCTTGAAGGGTCATGAACACTTCACTGCCAAATGGCAGGAAGTAAAAGACTATATCACCAAAATTAATAAAGATATTATCTTTAAAAAACAAAGCAAGTTGGTTAAAGATAGGGCTGCCTTTTTAGAAGGCTTTGCCTATCACTGGCAATTGCCATTTCAGAATCGTGGTCCCAAGAAAACTAGGTTCAGAAAATCCAAAGCAGGTAGGGGTAATGGGATGGGTGTGACTGATGATGACGATGTTGAGTCTGACTCATCTGTGTCTACGTTTTCTTCCCAACAGTCGACTACGAGAGGACAACTGAATGCACACGGTAACAATGGTGGACGAAAAAGGACCTATGGTGGTGGGCAATTCACCCCCTACCCCAAAAAAAGACCTGACAATCATAATACAAGACCTACTGACCCTGCGACCCGACATGATCTGACACCGAGTAAAGGTAATGAAAGTAATTCACTCACCTATATAGGCCCTATCGCACAAAAGGCCCTACAGATGATGACCCAACAAAATGGAAATACCAGTACTCCATCAACCTCATTCCCTGCAGGGTTGGGACCTACCAATATGCAAGTATCCAATACAGCAGTGGAGGCTAGCTCGCAAGCTCCATTTCCCAGCCTGTCCCAAACACCCACTTTACACCCATCAATTCAATTACAAAATTTTAAGAAGCAAAGTACCCTTGACTGCCATATTAATCAAGGCAATACGCAGATCCTAAATTTTCAGACATTAGGAGTGCATCAGCATCCAACGTAGAGATGGATGTACTGAATCTCACTCCTTACCGATTTTCTAGGGACGAACTTAGTGTACTCAAATTTGGGTTAAGTTTTTGCCCCACACAAAACATAGATAGGTACGAATTTATTAAGGACATCCACATGTTCGTTAGAAATCTTACTTTTAAATATATATTTGATAGGGACCGTATCCGCACAAAAAACGAGAAAGATTTTTCTGAAAGTATCAAGCACTTCAAAATGGAAGAGTTTAGGGCGTTACGGGATTTGATACTACTCCTGGACGAAAACGACAGTGGGGATGTGCAGGATGAAGTCACGCCTGTACCAATTAAGCCCCTTGTAAGGAAGTTTAAACCTAAATCCAAGAATTTCCCAGACCTTGCTACTAGCCCACAAGCCTGGGCTTTTCTATGTAACGTTATCAGTGATACAAAACGCCTTAAGATATTGCCCAAGCACAGTAATCTTACTCGTGCGCAACGATTGGGCATTTCCAAAATACAGAATCACCCTGACGTGGTTGTTAAGGGAGCTGACAAGGGGGGTAACATCGTTCTTATGACTAAAGATTTTTATGAAAACATGTGCCTCAAGATTTTGTCAAATCTTGAATGGTACCGGCCCATTACTGTTGCACACACTGCACCTTATAAAATCCAATTCCTGGGTATCATCAATGATGCCTTCACCAAGGGGCTAATTAACCAAGATGTCTACGATTACCTGGATACTCGGTCCCCCAGGGTGGCGACATTTTATGCACTACCGAAGGTGCATAAGAGTCCGGTGTCGCCCCCTGGGAGACCGATTATTTCAGGGATTGGATGTTTAACGGAAAATGCCAGCAAGTTGGTTGATTCAGTGTTAATGCCACATGTCATGGCTCTTCCTTCTTACATTAAGGACACGCTAGCTCTCCTGAAACAAATAGAGGGTATGGTCGTTCCTCCAGGCTCCCTCCTCGTAACATTGGATGTGGAGGCTTTGTACTCTAGCATCCCTCACGAGCAGGGAGTCGGGATGATACGTACCTTCCTCTATGAAGAAGACCACCACCAGTGGCCCTATAACGATTTCATTGTTGGACTATTACAGTTCATTCTTACCCATAACTGGTTCAGCTTTAATAACTCCCACTACCTCCAGGTGCAGGGCGTAGCCATGGGCACCTGCTGTGCCCCTGGCTACGCCAATCTGTACCTGGGGGGGTGGGAGAGGGACTTGTTTTCGAACGAGTCTATGACTAGATTTACTGACAGTGTTCTCGTCTGGATGCGCTACATCGATGACGTGTTCATCGTGTGGACAGGTACGGGAACACTGTTCGATGAGTTCATCCAAAAGTTAAATGTAAATCAATACAATCTAAAATTTACATTCAGTCGTGATCCTAATGTAACTACCTTCCTGGACTTGACAATTTTTAAGAACATAGACAATGTGCTCTTCACGAGCCTGTTCCGCAAAAGTACAGCAGGGAACACGCTACTGCATGCAAACAGTGCTCATCCACCAGCCTTGATACGTAGCATTCCTTATGCTCAATATATCAGGCTGAGACGAAATTGTACACTGTCATCCGACTTCCAAATACAGGCTAAATTACTAAGGAATAGGTTACTAGCCAGAGGCTACAGTAAATCTCTATTACGCCAAGCGTATAACAAGGCCAATAGCCAAACCAGAAATGAACTCCTGTATAAAGTAAAAAATACCCCCTCTCAATCCACCGTTAAAGTAATTACTAGGTTTTCCAACCAACATACGGACATACGGTCCCTACTCAAGAACCATTGGCACCTAATACAAGATGATCCCACCCTGGGCAAATATGTAGGGGCACAACCCGAGATCATTTTCAGGCGGGCAACCTCACTTAGAGACAAACTTACCGCTAGCCACTATGTTCGAAACTGCAATAATGTTACTAATCGAACTATAGGGACGTCACAATGTGGGAAATGCTCCTTCTGTAAATGGGTTTTACCCTGTCAAAATACTATACTCCCCAATGGTGAGGTTTTTTTCCCAAAATTTTCTGCTAACTGCCGCACTGAAGGCGTGGTTTATCTCATGACCTGCAAATGCGGTAGTTTCTATGTGGGTAAAACAGCCAGACAGTTAAGACAACGTATCAACGATCACATTTACTACTCGGGCAACGGGAAGATGTTGACACCCATTAGTCGACATCTGGACCTCTACCACCGTTTTGATACCTCAGTTGTGTCTTTTTCTGTTCTGGCCGTTGTTCCCAAAAGTCCCAGAGGGGGTGAGTGGGATAAAATCATCCTCCAGAGAGAAACTATCTGGGTTGAGAGGTTGAATGCCACACACCCCCCTGGTCTAAACGAAACTCAGTCATACAGACCATTTCTGTAAATGACTGATCTAAACCACTTTTAACCATTTGGAACATGATTTCTGTCACTGACATATATACCACTCTGATCGACATCTAGAATATCTTACGGGCTATGGATGGGGGTGAATATTTACTGCCACACTAATGCTATACATACTTTTCCACATATGTTATGTGCCTACTCACGTTAACACACCCTTTTTCTCTCCCCCCATCCCCCTTCCCTCTGTATTACTATATGTCTATTTTATTTAATGCCTGATTGCATCTTGATTTGATATTTCATCTAGTTGCATAATACTATAAAAACAATCCTTCTTCAGGATAAGCTGCACAATGAATGCCATATATTAGTTTCATCAGTGTCACTAAATTCACCTTGTATGATAACTTTACCCCCCACTACAGCCGACAGATCGAATATGTCACTAAAAAAGACACACAGAATACACATTTTAAATCATGCTCCTAAATGGTTAAGTTGCTGTATTGGAATCCCTGTACTTAAATTAGATATTGTTTACTAGTTTAAAGGTACTATTCCTGGATGTATATATAAATGTAGAATATGTATTTTTGGTTATTTATATGCCTTCAGCATTTTTATTTAGCTCTGTATATTATGTCTGGATCTTCTTTTCGATGACCACAGGTGGGTGTATTCACCCTTTTTCACCCCCTGTTCTTGCTGTGCCCCGAAGCCTATGTGCCCACACTGATGGCTGCAATGGTGGGCGGACTTACTGACCACTGCTGGTATTTAGAACACGATCCTTTGACCTGCTTTAAGGGAGCAATCGGCTCCCCCTGTGGTATGCTTTGTCACTGCCGCACTGGTCATGGGCTTTTGTGATGGCAGTGATCACGGCGCACATACATGGGCTGCTTGATCCCCTACGATGACGTGTCTGCTAGCTAGAGCGATGTGACGTACTGTAGGCTCCCGGAATACTTCCTGGGTTTCGCCCTGTCACTCTCTCATTGGCCCCAGGTTGCTGCGTGAGCAGCGCCTACGGCGCATGCGCATGACCGTCCGAACTCGCGCACCAGCGTCACTTCCGGATGTGATGACGCCTTCCTGTAGGGACACATAAAAACGGTGCACAATGCACTGTGAGGCTGTCCACAGGAGAGGTTCCATCCAGGTCTACCAGCATATAATCCCTGTCAAGCTATAAGGTAAGAACCATCCATCTGGGATACGAGCAGACAGATCTAGGGAAGCGGGTCCTTTCTAAACTTCCTTTTTTGTATTTATGTTTTTCAGCTGGGTCAGTCTATCATTAGGGGTCACCCTAACAGATTACCATTGTGTGGCTCGAGCAAGTGCTCCTGACTGACACACTCCTCTACAGTATTGTCTGGCCTGTTATACCTGGATTTACGTTCCCTACCTATCAGTAGCCTGTGCATAGTTACTTTTTTACTTAAATCACGCATGATTGTTTACCACGGTGAGCCCTTGGATAATAATATATATATGAATAAATTCCCCCCCCTTTCCCCCCCCCTTCCTCCCCCCCCCCCCCACCTCCACTCCCCTCTCTTTAGTTTGTTTCGAAACACCTACTTTTGACACTTATGGGTCACGTTATGTGTTTTACTTTTAGAATGTGTTTATATAATACTGGCACCCTGTGATACACGGATTGCCAGGTAAAAATACCTAGGCTGGTTTCACTACTTAACATGGCCCTGTTCGTAAGTATAGAAACTATTATATATATATATATATATATATATATATATTTTTTTTTTGTTCTCCCCTTCTTGTTCTTGGTTTGCCTCGATGGTGATTATTGACACATTATTCCACTTACGGTTTTATAAGAATTTTTGCACCTGCTATCTAACTTGCTCAATTTTCAAAAAAAATTTTTTAATAGAACCTATGGATATGGACTAATTCATATTCCAGTCCTTCTTCTTTCTTTTTTCCCCCCTTTCCCCCCCCTCTATTCCCTTCCCCCATTCCTTGTTTCTTTTCTTCTTCGTTCTTTTTTTTCCCCCCTCCCCTCCCCTTTTCCCCCCCTCCCCCCCCCCTTTTTTCATGTTTTTTCTACAACTTTGCACAGCTACTTTCATGCCCCATCTGTTGTGTGATTGGTTTCGGTGCTGGCAGTGTATAGGTGGTGGGTGTTTTATCCTTCTGTGGTCAATCGAAAACTTTTAATCAATGTATATCAGCTTCTTCTTTAAAATGTTTTTTATTAGTTCTATTCTAGATACAAGTATTAAAATTATATTAACTGAAGTATCTCTTTTGAACTGTTTATGTATAATCTTGACAGAATATTATGCTCCCGACGAAGCGTTTTGGAACGCGAAACTAGTCGAGCGAAAGCAAGATCTTTATCTTTGAATTTACCGGACCCATCAATAAGACCAGCCATCTCTCGTGCATACCGTCCAACTCCTCATTTGTGTTTGTTGGCTATACATTATTCCATTCTACTTTGTGTATTTTACATGTCAATGTAATTCCTGGGAGATGTGTCGAGTCTTGTAAATGGGACCCTATATCAACTATTGATAACTGTTACATAATGTCAGTGTCTTGTATTAATGTACTTTTTACCTAAATTCAATTATATCTTTCTACCAACAATAAAACCCTTAGAATTTTTACAATATCTATCTGTGTGCCGTTTAAAGACCATAAAAACCTACTGTACCTTCAGACTGCAAGACGTTTGAACTCACGTCAGGCTCGATGGGCTCTGTTTTTCTCCCGTTTTAATTTTGTTCTTTCTTATGTTCCTGGGCATAAAAACAAGAAAGCCGATGCTCTTTCCAGACAGTTTGCTACCTCTGAAGAAGACCAACTTACCGAGCAGTATATAATCCCACCTCACAAAATTGTCGCACAGATCTCTACGGCTCTTTCCCAACAGTTACAAGAAACCCAGAATTGTGTTCCCCAAGGCTTGAAGATACCACCAGGTCGCCTGTTCGTAGCCCCTAGCCTCAGAAAACCTGTACTCCTCTGGGCACATGATGGTGTTTTATCTGGTCATCCTGGTGTCACCATCACTCTTAAGACCTTGCAGCGTCATGTCTGGTGGCCTCATATGAAAAGGGATGTTACTGACTATGTGGCTGCCTGCCCAACTTGTGCTGCTAATAAAGTACCCCGTACATTGCCTACTGGACTGTTACAACCACTTTCAGCACCTCGTCAGCCTTGGACCCATTTGACTATGGACTTCATTACAGACTTACCCAAGTCCGAGGGTATGACTGCTATATGGGTCATAGTGGATCGCTTTTCAAAAATGTCTCATTTTGTGCCGCTCCCGGGATTACCTACAGCGGAAGCACTGTCTACTCTCTTCCTTTCCCATATTGTGAGATATCATGGCATACCTACCAATGTCGTCTCAGACCGCGGATCCCAGTTTGTTTCCCGATTCTGGAGAGCGTTCTGCAAGAAACTGGGAGTAACGCTTTCACTCTCTACCTCACATCACCCTCAAACAGATGGTCAAACCGAACGCATGAACCAGACCCAAGAAACCTATCTTCAACATTATGTCAATGCCTTACACTCCAACTGGTCTGAGTATTTGCCTTTAGCTGAGTTCGCCATTAATTCCCGTTGGCACAGTGCTCTTCATACCACACCATTCTACGCAGCCCTAGGCTATCACCCTCAGACTTTTCCCCTACTTCAGCCTTCTTCTGTTGTACCAGCAGCAGATCAGCGGGTTAAAAATATTCTGCTACATTGGAAAAAGATTCGCTTATTACTACGGAAGTCAGCAGGCAAGTATGCACTTTTTTCCAACAAACAAAGACGCCATATACCTCCATATGTGGTGGGGGACAGAGTTTGGCTATCAACCAAATATGTGAGACTGAAACAACCTTCTACCAAATTGGGCCCTCGATTCATTGGTCCTTACAGAATTATTGCTCGAGTCGGGCCAGTCTCCTATCGGTTGAAATTACCCTCCTCTCTCCGAATTCATCCTGTGTTCCACGTTTCCCTCCTCAAAAAAGCAATTTTCAATCGCTACTCCAGAACGCAACAGCTACCTCCTCCTGTTCTTGTTGATGGACAAAATGAGTTTGAAGTCTCCAAGATTCTTGATTCTAGAAGACAGGGTCGTGGCCTTCGGTATCTGGTTCATTGGAAGGGATATCCTGTCACAGACCGTTCCTGGGTTCCAGCCAAAGATCTGCATGCCCCTTCTCTTATTCGAGACTTCCATGCCTCCTTTCCCACTAAGCCCCGCTAGGCCCCCGGAGGGGTCCACTGGGGAGGGGGCCCTGTCATGTACCTGGGTGTATTTGAACCGGGATCTTCCTGGTCCCAAAGCTGCAGCCTTACCTGTTGCGCTACTGAGCAGATCTGGACTTTTGGAAATGTCCTCTCAGTGTTAAACACTACCTTGGACTCACTAGCCCCACCTGCTGCCAGCTGTGGACAATTTTCAATCAAAGCAGCCCTTAAAAAGGAAGTGATGCTATCTCTCAGCGCCCGTTTGTGTGGAATAGCTCCCTGGGTGTTGTGACTGCTTTTTGATCCTGATTTTCGTGTTGAACTTCTGCCTGAATTCCTGACTACTCTCCAGCCTGCTGATTTTGTACTTCACTGCCAGCTCGTGTATGACCTTTGCCTGCCTGACCACTCTCTGGATTTCAATCGTGTACCATTTTGCCTGATCTGTTGCCAACCTAATCTGCCTGACTACGTTTTCGCCTGAATCCTCAGCACACAAGTTCCACTTCGGACACTACCTATCACAGGTACCTTACACTAGCATCACTGAGCATAAAAATTTTAGTTCTGCAAACCACTACCACCTGGCGGCAGCACAATTCACTACACTCTCCACAATTGCATGTGGGAATGGATTTGCTGTATCTAAACTTTCCATCTTGACCACGGCGGTTCCCTGCTTTGGCCCTGGCTGATACACCCCAAAGTTCAGTTTTAAGAAAAAAAACTATTTATTTTATTTTTCGGAGTTGAGGAGGGAGAGAAAAAAAAAACCACAACAGTTCTCCGGTTCCTCAGTTGAGTAAATCCTCCCTTGTAACAGAGGGTAAAGTCATAAGTTCAGGGCAGGCTGTTCCTTTGAAACGGGATAATAGAACAAACACACAAGTTCCCATTTCAAAGGTAATATTGAGGATCTGGGAGAACGAGGGTTTTCCATTGCCTATCCAAAGTTTCAATCGAATACACAGCATCCTCTCTGTCTTTGCTGCAGATCACCACTCGATCCGCATGAATGTGCTGACCATAACTCCACTCCCTCCGGCAACCTTTATAGCGATCCGTCATGGTAGCCGAACATTTAAAATACCTGCTGCCTCTAGGTACTTCCAAGTGGTCCCAAACAAAATCGGCATACCACCACTCACGGTAGGCCTTGATCTCAAAAAGAAGATCTTTGGGAACGTAAGGGTATTCCCATCCGTACTCCGTGGCAATCTTTTTGTTTAGGAGCCGTTGCAACCGGGCTAAGGGTGGCATGGTGGCCCGATCTCCTGCTCCAGAAAGAACAATGGCATCCGGGGACCTTTTTATTGGCGCTGGTCCCAGCTGTGGCAGAGGTGGCCGCAACGGTGAACGTTCCTCTGCAGTAGCAGGAACAGTCAATTCAGGTGCGAGCAATGCAGGTATGGGAACAACTTTTTCCTTTATAGCAGGGGCCTTCACTCGGGGTGTAGTTTCCCCGGAATCCATTGGCGATCCCTCTCTAAGGCTGTGGGGCGAAGTCACCGGAACTTTATCCCAACCTTTTTTAATGAAGACTTCATCAATCTCAAAGTCGTCCCCCACATCGGACGATGAGTCCAGATCAGAAGTTTCATAATCTTCTGCCGGCAAGTAACCTCTGGTGGATACGGACACATTGTCTCCAGAAGGTAAAAGTTCCCGGGGTTTGGCTGTCCGCACATCCCCAGGAGCATGGGGTATGGGTTTCCTTCCCTCTCCCGGCAAACTTGCTATCACAGTTCCCCCAGCCTCCTTACCGCCCCCTGACGTGGACTTCCCGGAGATCCCTCCGCTCACGAAGTCCGGTTCTGGCAGGCGCTGGGGCAGGCTTCGACCGCGGCCGCAGGAGGCCTTTACGTAGCCCACATTTAGCTTGGCGGGTGGGATGGAGGTCTCGGTGGTGACGGAGGCAGCATCCGCTGTAGTGTCCGTTGCTGGCTCTGTGGCGGCTGGAGCTCCATCTTCCGCATCCGCGGTAATGCCCGTGGACCCGGCCACTGGGGCCAGGGGCGGAACTACCGCCATAGCGACCCACGCGGGCGCTATGGGGCCCGCAGCTGAGAGGGACCGGCAGGGCCGCTATCAGGGGGGTACAGCCAGCAATGTATTTTGGCCTAGGCAGCACGACCTTCATCAGAGCAGGCAGAAGGAGCAGCTCCGCCAGTGAGCAGGGTCCTGCACCAATCCAGAGGCGGAATAATGTCACTAGCAGCGGCGGAGGAGGGGCCTGCATGAACTGGAAGTCCCGGCAGCAGGGGCGGAACTACCGCCATAGCGACCCACGCGGGCGCTATGGGGCCCGCAGCTGAGAGGGGCCCGGCAGGGCCGCCATCAGGGGGGTACAGCCAGCAATGTATTTTGGCCTAGGCAGCGCGACCTTCATCAGAGCAGGCAGAAGGAGCAGCTCCGCCAGTGAGCAGGGTCCTGCACCAATCCAGAGGCGGAATAATGTCACTAGCAGCGGCAGAGGAGGGGCCTGCATGAACTGGAAGTCCCGGCAGGCGAGGATGCTGGAGGAGCTGTACAAGTCGGCGGGAGGAGGAGTTTCTGGCTGTCTGTGGGGAGGTCGGGGGGAGATCTACTGGAGGAGAGGATGAAGCTGAGTGGAGTGGTCACGAAAACTGTCAGCACCAACACAGATGGCACCAGGTGAGGCTGACAAGCACAGCACAGAGGTGACAGGCAGGGACAGCTTGCTCTGTATCCTATGTGACAAAAACTTCCATAAAAAGTGCAAGTGCAGTGCTAAAAAAAATGCATCAATATGCAAAAGTAAATATTGTGCACACTGAGGTGTTATCACATTGGATTGGCCAGGCACCAGCTATTTATTTACTACTTTTTATGTTTGAAGGGATCCACCACCCATCCATCAACTGTTGATTGATTTATGGACTCATATTTTGTCTTTTGATTGCAATTTAGTTTATCCACTCAGGCACTATATGGGACATCTGATTTTATTGCACTTTTTAATCTATACTTTGTATTCCATTTATTTTTACTTGCTGTGTTTGCACATGATTATTATGTTTGTCACTATTATACGCTGACCCACCTTCAGTTTTAGACTGTGTTTGCACATATCAAGCTCACTGCAGGAATACCTTTACATTTATATTTACTTGTACCTATTGATGCATATTTTTAGCACTGCAGTTTCACTTTTTATAGAAGTTTTTGGCACATACTATACACTTGCCGATATTCAACAGCGCGGCACCATTATTATATACTTTAATGCCCTCAGTCTCTGACCATCCCTTGTGCCATGCCCGCAATCTCTGACCATCCCTTGTGCCATGCCCGCAGTGTTTGACCATCCCTTGTGCCATGCCCGCAGTCTCTGACCATCCCTTGTGCCCTGCCCTTAGTCTCTGACCGTCCCTTGTGCCATGCCCTCAGCCTCTGACTGTCCCTTGTGCCATGCCCTCAGTCTCTGCCCGTCCCTTGTGCCATGCCCTCAGTCTCTGACCGTCCCTTGTGCCATGCCCTCAGTCTCTGACCGTCCCTTGTGCCATGCCATTAGTCTCTGACTGTCCCTTGTGCCATGCCCGCAGTCTCTGACCATCCCTTGTGCCATGCCCGCAGTCTCTTACCATACCTTGTGCCATGCCCGCATTCTCTGACTGTCCCTTGTGCCATGCCCGCAGTCTCTGACCATACCTTGTGCCATGCCCGCATTCTATGACCGTCCCTTGTGCCATGCCCCTAGTCTCTGACCATATCTTGCGCCATGCCCACATTCTCTGACTGTCCCTTGTGCCATGCTCACAGTCTCTGACCGTACCTTCTGCCATGCCCACATTCTCTGACCATTCCTTGTGCCATGCCCGCATTCTCTGACCTTCCCTTGTGCCATGCCCACAGTCTCTGTGGGCTGTGATGTAAGGGGGAGCTCTGTGTACTCTTTTGTAAAGAAAGGGCTGTGGTTACCAGAGACCCCCTTACATCAGAAATTCCCTTTACACCGGAGTCTGCAGCAGTCCCTTTTACATCAGAATTGTCAGGGTTCTGCTTTACATCAGGGTCCACAGAGTTCCCCCTTACATTGTAAAGAAGACCCTGTGCTGGGTTTTATTAACCTAACCTTCATGTAAATGAAGAAATATGTTTTTTGCTAGCACATTATGAGAAACTTACCCTAGAACGAAGCCCCATAGTAAGTGATGTCACCGCTAACACGGCTGAGTCTTTTCCTGGTCTTCATTCCAGGTTTGCAGCCTCCGGCTACATGAGTGGCCAGGGGCGCGATGACATCACTCCCGCTCATGCGCGCGGGAGCTGCCATTTCTGGCACGGGTTCTGAAGGTCCAGCACTGTAAGCCAGGCCTGCAGAGCACATGCGCCGATGGTGTCATCGGCTGCATGCACTCTGAATATCTCCTAAACGGTGCAGGTTTAGGAGATATTCACAGTACAGGTAAGCCTTACTATAGGCTTACCTGTAGGTACAAGTGGTAGTACAGGGTTTACTACCACTTTAAGAGGAAGGAGTGTGGTTTACAGATGACAGGTATTTAAATTAGGGGGTGTGCGATTTTAGTCAGGCCTAGGGCAACACAAAACCTAAATACACCACTGGGTACAGCCGATACCCATGTACCGGGCCTGAGCGTCTGTACAGTGCACAGCCTGTGCACCCCTGTTAATATCTGTGCCACATGAGTGTGGTAATCTGTTGTTCAATGGCATTAGTTCATTTTTTTGTGGGGGGGGGCTGTTTGCAGGGGGGGGCTCATACAACATTTTGCTATGGGGCCCTGTGATTTCTAGTTACGCCCCTGACTGGGGCGTAGTTTTCTTCCTCGGAAGTAACAGTCCCCGTAACACAATTGACCCGGTAAGCTCGGGGTGATTCGGTGGGCTGGTCCACCTCGAACAAAAACTCCCCGCAGGTCAAACACCTCCCAAACGGCCGTATCTGTACGGTCAAACCACCACATTTGGGACAGAGTACGCCCAGGGCCTCCGCATCTCTGCAGGTATAAAGTGCGAAGCGGCCCCTAGGCTTGAGCTGGATCCCTGTATCTGTCAGGGGGCAGTGAGGGGAGCAATGTCCATGGTAGAGGTCGATGGGAACATCCGAGGTCCCGCTGCAATGGAAGTCCATGGGGTAGCAGACATATTGCTTCTCCTTCACTAGTCCAGCTCGTACTGTCCCTTGGCGCCAATGCGCCACATGCAACTCACAGTTGGCGGGGGCTCCTGCTGCACGTAGCTTGCGGGCTTTTCTATTCCTGGAACACGTCCACGAACTACGCAGTTAGAAAAAACAAGTACAGGCCTGTACCTCCATTTCTCTCAAAAATTGTGACGCAGTCCAAATTTCCTAATGGCCGACCTCTATAACCACACAGATGGAGAAAAATAGTCCAACTTCCAGGGGTAGCTGCAAAATCCCGGACTCAAGCCCCCACGTGTAGCACACAGATCCCTTACCCTGCTTACCTTCACTTGCAGAGTGGGACACACCATGCCACATGCCCAGTATCCTCCATATTGTAGAGGGTGAGCGGTGTTAATAGTTTTTGGGTCCTGCAGCGAGTTACCTCCTTCCGTTGGTTCTTGTCCCTAGGGTGTAGGTAAAAGTATATTTTCTCTGAGAAGAAAGCCAATGTCCAGACAATGTAAACTCAATGAAAAGAGTTTATTTTCCTATTCTCGTAACTTGACAGGAAAGTTGAAGAGAGAAAGAGTTGAATAGGGAGATAAGTGCCGCGTGCCTGAACCTATTTACCCTCGTCGCCACTCAAGCCTGAGTGGGTTTTGCTCACCCGGATAGATCCCTCTCACGGTTCTAGCAGCCGGAGTAAAACAGGGACATTTACTTTTCAGAAGATCCTCTGTCACAGAATCTTTTGGTTCTCAAATCCAGAACTCCTTAGCACCTGTAATTTTAGAGACCGTAGGTGCCGATAGGACACTTTACAGGGCTATTTCACAGATCACAGAATCCTTCCCTTTGACAGGTAACCAGGCCTCTCCCGGGACAGTGACTTCCTTCACCGATTCTCCAGACAGGTCCTCCCCTGGTTTCCTCTCCTTCAGAGCGAGTAACCCTCCCGCGGGCACCCTGGGACTTCTGTGGTTTGGTTTGGTTGTAGGCCTCAGTTAAAGGTACTGGGCCTACCTGGAACGATGTGGCCTCAAGCCAAAGGTGCCCGGGACCGAACACACACACGCACCCCCGGTCTGGAGGGCCAAAGGGCGCGAACCGGACTCCTCAGATCATGGCGTCTGCCCCTTATGTACCCCCTCCCGGCATGCACATCAGGCAGACCACGCCCACCGCACAGCCGCCGAGAGAGGACACCCAATCACGTTGCAATGCCACCTGTGGTTCAACCCGAGACCTGGGCAACAATGCCACCTACAGGTCAAAGGGGAACTATACACCCAGGCAACACCACAGCAGAGCAGAGTCCAATTTAAGGAAATTAAATAGCCTGAGCCAAACTATGGCTCAGGCGACCCTCTAAATTTCAGGCATAGCGACCCCAAATTTGGGGGTCCGCTACAAATGAATAAAAATGTTTAAAAAAGCAGTTTTAGTTTGTTTAATGTACGGCGTATAACATATGTTGTATAATAATACTATTTCAAATATTTTCACAAAATTATTTCCTATTAATCCTGAGTACAAGGTCCCAATATACTGTATATTTAGGTTTTGATAAACACATCAGCACTGTATAGTCAATAGCCAAGTGTGTATATTTTAGATGACTAGATATAAGGCATTTTCCACTACAATGTTTGTAGTTCACCGACAGGCCTGGAATGACATTAATGTATAGTAGTGCTAATGTGGCATATTAAATTAAAAAGATGATGAGACTGTGTCCACTAAAAATATAACAAACATATCTTAATTGTATAGTATAGGCATAGGTTGAATATTCGGTGATTGGACAGTGTTGCTGGGAACTCTCCCTCTGTGTATTACTATAACCCCACCCCACTCTGTGACCTCAGTTTTTTTGCTAGTGTATTTAAGTGATGGACCCCTTCTCTATTTTGATGCTTTATGAATAAAAAAAAATGCAGCAGGTAAGATTGAACTTTGAAAGCACTGGAACTGACCTCACTGGTGTGAACTAAGTGTACATGCAGTCAGGGTGCAGCTTAACAATGCACTGGAAAGTATGTTGCATGCATGTTTTTAGCTCTTAATTGCATAACATTATATTTATTAACATTAAACCTCATTTGCCACATAGTTGCCGAATTAAGGTGCATTGAAGTCGGGTGGTAAGTTGTAGACATCCTGTAACGACATTATTTAAGTATATAGCTTGGTGTCATCTGCAAACAGTGACATTCTACTTTAAATACCACACTCTATATACTGTATTTATCCGCGTATATCGCTCACAGGCGTATAACACGCACCCTAATTTTAAGAGGGAAGTTTCAGGAAAAAAAGAATTCCGTAGCCACCTGCCAAGTGCACAGACTTCTGCACATTATGCAGCCCCTTTTACATTACACAGCACCCTCCCCCTGCCCAGTACACAGACTCCTGCACATTACACAGCCCCCTTTCATTATAAAGCCCCCCTGCACTCCCAGGAGACCCCCTCCTGGGACAGCACTGCCAGCCATCTCTAAACTTAAGAAAAAATCACTGCCAGCCCCTTCTCATACATTGCTCCTCCTGTGTCACTCTCAATGGGACTCCTCTTATGGTGTAGGCCTCAGCTAAAGGTGCTGGGCCTACCTGGAATGATGCAGCCTCAGGCCGAAGGTGCCTGGGACTGAACACACACACACGTACCCCTGGCCATGAGGGCTACCGAAGGTGGGGTGCGTGCCTAGGACCAAGGGGTCCTCTGGATCGCCTCCGAACTCCGGACCTAATGGCGTCCGCCCCTTAAGTACCCTCCCCCGGCATGCACAGCAGGTAGACCACGCCCACTGCATGCCTACCGAGAGAGGACACCCAATCGCACTGCAATGCTACCTGCGGTTCAACCTGAGACCTGGGCGACAGCGCCACCCACAGGTCAAAGGGAACTGTACTGCCAGGCAACACCACAGCAAAGCAGAAACCAATTTAAAGAATTCAAGCAGCCTGAGCCTAACTATTTGCTCAGGCTACCCCTTAAATTTAGGCATAGCGACCCCAATTATTGGGGGTCCGCTACATTTGCATATCTTATTTATTTTCCTTCCTATTATTCTCACAATTGTAATTTTTACCAAGGCTGAATTAATTCATCTCCCTTTATTTCTTGGAACTCTGCCTAGAACTATGGGTCTGCCTCTTGGAACACGTGACAGGAACTTCCCAGGAAGCATCTGTAAGGCCAGGGTGACATAAGAAAACCAGGAAGTGAAAAAAGAAACCAGAAAGTGGAAAAACAGTAATTGTAAGTAATTGTATGTAAAACCAATGTTTTTTCACTAATAAATGTTAGATAATTTCATATCAGCATGCAGCGCTGTATGCTGCTGTGATTTTTGTCTACTTTAAAGTGGTTATTAACCCTGGAAACTTTTTTTTTTTTTTAAATCCAACCTGCAAGACAAAGCCATAATGAGCTAGTATGACTAGCATACTAGCTCATTATGCATCACTTACCTTAGATCGGGGCCCCTGAAGCCGTCCTCGTCTCCCTCTCCAGCCGCAGCCATCGCTGCGGCGATAGCCGGAAGGTTACTTCCGGGTATCGCTGCTCCAGCCAAGACGTCACTCCGCACATGCGTGCGGGAGCCGTCAAATCCGGCTATGCCGGATTTGTGAATGGGATTAACCCTGTGAATGCGCCGTTGTCTATGGCGCGCATGCGCCACAGACACCGATGCATGTCATTTTTTGCAAATATCTCCTAAACCGTGTAGGTTTAGGAGGTATTCCTTGCACCTACAGGTAAGCATTAATCTAGGCTTACCTGTAGGTGCAAGTTGCATAAGTGGGTTTACAACCACTTTAAAGGAAGTACAAGAAAGTATTTTGCTCACTTTAGAAACTGCAGCTTAGCATTGCATGCTACTATTAAAGGGTAGCTCCATTTTCATGAAGAAAAACTAAAAAAAACATAGCAAATAAAAAAACAAAAACAAATGAGACCATATACAATAGCTACACAAACCATATTGTAATTTAATCTTATGGAAAATTACCTTTCCTTTTCAATTTGCAGCTACTGTTATTTTCTCCAAAAAGTAATGCAATGTAGCAACCTGGAAGACTTCTGTACTCGGTGTACAGAACGGCCCAAGAAATGTAATATCCTGTGTGTGTAATTGGCTTACAACATTTTTCTACACTAAAGCCTCGTACACACGACTGAGTTTCTCATCCAAAACCGACAAGAAAAGTGCAGAGAGAGCTTTATTGTCGAGAAAACTGTTCGTGTGTATGGTTTTACGACGAGAAAACTGCCGTGAATCTCGACGAGAAAAATAGAGAACCTGCTCTCTATTTTCTCGTCCGGATTCTAGATTTTCTCGTCGTGTTTCTCGTCGCCCTGTTTTGCGACGTGAAAATGGTTCGTGTGTATGCTTTTACGACTCTTCAAAAAGCGCGCATGCTCAGAATCAAGTATGAGACGGGAGCGCATCTTCTGGTAAAACAAGCCTTCGTAATGGAGATAGCACATTCGTCACGCTGTAAATTATTGCATCGTTTAAATGTTGTGCATTTAAATCTTCTTTAGAATGTTACAATAATGAAAACTAATGAACTTGTTTTGCTGCTGATATTCACACAGAGTTCTGACTATCTATTTTAAACCTTTTTCATGCTGCTTTTAAGAAGATTTAGCTGTATTATATCGTGCAAGATCTTCTGAATATTTTAATGTTTTGTTTTTTTTAGACACATGTTAATTGTAATTTGTCGATGTTTTGATAGTGATCTCCCATATTTTTTGAAAATTTTGTTGTGTCAAGTTTACACCCTATTTTTTTTAAAGAACACCTTTAATGATTTTTTTTGGTGTTATCTGTCCCTTTTCTTTTTTTGGGTCAAATGTATCTGCTTACTCCAAAGGTAAATAAATAATTATTCTAAAAACACATAGTCAAGTACGAACTTAAACCAAAAAAACATTTATTCATGTATAGAACAAAATAAATAGAAGGCAGCGCTGGAGAACCTGCTGCCATTTGTGCATCCCTGGGACCCCAGAGCACACATCAACCCTGTGTGGACACTAAAATTGGGAGCTTGAGAAGCACAACAGTTGTGAGCACAATCTGATGCTGGCCTCCCAGAGGTCAGGAACAGCAGCAGGTGATATATATGTCCCAAGTCTGTGGCACTACAACAGGCTGCCTTCTGTCTGACCACAATGAAGCAAGGCCATCACTTCCTCGTCTTCTTGGCAGCCTTCCCTGCAGCCTTCCCTGAAGCCTTCTCTGCAGCCTTCCTTCTGCGTGTGGCTGGAGGCTGGGCCACTGGAGGGGTACTCCTGTCAGGAGGAGGAGAAGGAGGTGGAGGAGAAGGGGGTGACGCAGAAGAAGAAGGTGGAGGTGGAGGAGAAGGGGGTGGCACAGAAGAAGGTGGAGGTGGAGGAGGAGGAGGTTGAGGTTGGGAAAGCTGTGCGACCTCACATATGGCCGTATTGGGGGTAATTCTCTCCATCACCCAGCAAGGTGATGAGTAGGGGCTCGCATAGGAGGCGTTGCTCCATGCTCATCACCTTGAACTTGGCCTCAACTAGGCCGGCAATGGCCTCTTCAGGGGATGTGGGCTCCTGGAGGGTGGCATGTGCCTCTCTAATAAGGGCCATTGCTGCCTCAATTGTGGTCCTGTCCCTCCTGCTTTTTTCGGAAGGCGGATGGGAGGCACCTGAGATCTTGTGCTTCTACAAGTGCCGGCCACCTCCTGTCTGCCACTGGGCCCTGCCACCTCCTGTCTGCCACTGGGCCCTGCCACCTCCTGGCTCACAGTGGGCCCTGCCACCTCCTGGCTCACAGTGGGCCCTGCCTCCTCCTGCCTGACAGTTTCCAGACCCTCCTCCTGGCTGATTTCATCCTGTGTATGAAAAAGGGACATAGTTTATTTTTTTGGTTTATTTTTTTCACACAAATTTGAGATCATGAATGTAGCAATTTGAATGTAAATCAAGAGAAAAGACAAATAATTTTAGGACTACATCAGATTGACTATTTTGCACCCAATTTATGGCAGACTAATGTCTATAGATATTGATTTCACTTTTGTATCCCAAAATAGTTTCTGTTTTTCATATTGGCTTATTTTTCCTGCATTAATTTTCTCAGAATACCTTTTCATTAATTACTATACCTGGCTCCAGATGTCCAAATCAGCTTCTTCCAGGATGGCTGCCTCCTCTTGCTCCAGAGAAGGCTCAGGTTGGCTGCAGGGAAGTCTGGGGGGAAGAGTGGACAGTGATGGCCTTGCCTCAATGTGGTCATCCAGAAAGGACATCCTGCTGTAGTACCACAAATTCGGGACATACACATCATCTGCTGCTGCTCCTGACCTCTGAGAAGCCAGGACCTTAGAGCGTTCAGTCCTGTATGTGCCTCTCAAGCTCCCAATTTTAGTGTCCACCTGTTTTGCTGTTGCTGTGGGCACCTTGGTATGCACAAATGGGAGCAGGCTCTCCAGCGCTGCATTTCTTACCCCTTTTTTTCTATGTATGGGGTTTTTTGTTTCCCACAGAGCGGGCAGCTCCCTTACCCGGTCTATAAATTCCGCAAGGAATTCCTTGTCACTGATAAAGACATTCATTTTGGGTCTGCAAGCCCAAAAAAAAGACCAAAAAATAATGTGAGTCACACAGTCTAACCTCCTGTAAATCTTAGTCACCATATATATCCTCCAACATTCTCTAGACAGTATAGGCCACCAATTTCTCAAAGTCTCAAAATCACATACCTTCGTTCGCACGTCCGTCACTTTTACTCCTCTCTCCGCACACCGAACGTAGTCTAGTCACATGTGTGTTTGCTATATATACACCACGCATTCATAAAACTACTCACACGTCGCTCCGCACACGTCGCCCGCCCATGACGTTCTAAGTAACATCTTTTCCCCGCCCCTTCTCTTTTGGCGCGCAGACAGATATGGCGGATTCACAGCAGGTGTCTGCTAATTCCTCAAATAAAGAGGAGGAGACAAGCCCGGAGACTGAGGAAACGTCACGACCAGGGAGGAGATTCAAGGCATCTAATATGTCTTACGCGGAGATGGCGAAGATGGTGGACATATTGCTAAAGTCGGATTATGACGCAAAGCATGGGCCGTATAGCAAACCTAATCGAAGGAAGGCCAAAATCATGAAGAAAGTCGTGAAGAGTCTGAAGAAGAATTTTGGGGTGAAAAGATCAAATGAGCAGCTCAGAAAGAGGTGGTCTGACCTCAAACTGAGGGAGCCGGAGCAGTTAAGGAGCATTAAGAGAATGCTTGAAAAAAGTAAGTTTTTTTTTGCCCTTTTTTCCTATTATTGTATTTCACAACTTGCATGTTGCTCCATGTTATTGCATTTTTCTATTGTACCTTACAAAATGTCATAGTTTGAACTTGGTTTGGCACAGTAATTGTTCGTTACAGACACATCGTTCGGCCACTATGCACGATTTGTATAGATTTTACAGGGTTAAAATATTTTACACAGCTGCCTGTTTTTATTCAATAGTTGTTCTTACATTGTTGGCTAGATGATGTGTTTGTAAAGAGAATGAAATGCAAACTTTAATCAGTGTAAAGGAGAGGACACTCAGCAGCTGGTTCCACATCTGTACTTTTGAGCACTATAGTGTGGGCCACCAGAACCTCCTTTTTTGGGTGCCCCACACAGGTGCATCAGTGAATTTTTGTGGTGCCTCCATGTCTAAAAATTGACAGCCAAAGTTGAATATTAAAGAATATAGTTTTTAAAAATAATGTCTTCATCTTGAAATCCCGCCCAAACAGACACTTGTAACCCACTTCCAACCAATGTATCATGTTTTAATTTTTTATACAAAATTTCTGTGTGATAACTATACCTTTTGTTTGATTCTCATAGGGGAGAGAAGACTGGGAGGAGAACACTCCAGGGAGCACAGGAACCCCACACCTTCTAAACAACCCCAACCTCACCAAGACCCACAACCTGAGGGTGTTGGGGAAGTTGAAGAGGTGGAGGAAGGAGAAGTGCAGGAAGGAGAAGTGGATGACGTGGTGGAACTGGTCACCACAACAGGTCAGTATCTGTCACCCCAGCTTCAGGTAAGAGATGTAGGCCTGCAGAGTTATAATACCTTTTGTATTTTTTTATAGGGGATGTAAATGTTGTGATGAAAGAAAGTACGCGTTTCTCTGCTGACAGTGCCCTACGAATCATACAGCAAGTGATGGAATGTAGTACAGAACTGGACAGAATTAAGCAAAGAATTCATGTGATGGATCAAACCTTTAAAGACATCCTAGATGTTTTGGGGAGAATTGAATAAGGCATCAAAACCCCCATTTTTGGTTTGAGATTGTTCTTCCCCCTTTTTTAAGCTTTTAGACAATCAATCAAGCCAAAATTTGAATATGCACACAGTGTGTCAACATGTGCCATCTGCCATCAGGGGATATCCATGTACGTCTTATGGGGGTGCAACCCCTTCCTCGTATCTCAAGTAGGTGAACTGAAGAAGGGGTTGCACCCCCAAAACACGTCCATTGATCACCCCTGATGGCAGATAGCACATGTTGACAATAGGGATCAGGAGTCTAAAATCCCTATTGGAAATGACTTCAAATTGTGTGCATATTCAAATTTTGGCTTGGCCAGGGGTGTCAATACCCCATATTAGGACGGCCAGATAGAGACATATTTTGTGTAAGTGAATGTCTCATATTGCCGAGAGGTATCCAATGTTGGAGTTTGTTAAATGCTACTGATGTTTTTGTATTTTCATAAAAAATAAAAAAAAAGCCGGTTTGTGGCCAGCCAAAAAAAGAAAAAAAACATACTGTTCTATTTACCATGTGTGTGAATGTGCACAGAGTAAAATTTTGGAACAATAACAAAGTGTAGCTTCTTTTTCAAATACACTCTAACCTTATTTGTGTATATTTTTGTGGTTCATAGTGAAATGGTTGGTATTTACTAAAGGAAAAGACACTTGGCACTACAAATGCACTAAGACAAACTAGGAGACAGGAAAAAACAAAAGTTAAAAGATTTAATCAGATTTTTAATTAGTTCTTTCTCCAAGAAGATTTACACATGGCCTGGCATAGGAATTGCCCCCCTACCCGTGAAATATTCCAGATATTTCTCACGAACCTCACAGGCATTTTGGGGGGGCAAGCCAGGACGGGCAGATTCGAGGCCCGGCAGGGTATTGCCATATGAAAGTCCTGCCTCAGGCAATATTGAGGCCATATAATTTGTTGATTTTCGGCTCAGAAAATTATGGAGAACACAGCAGCATAAAACAACATAGTTAATTTTGCACTCCGCCAAGTGAATAGGAGTCAAAAAAAGGCGGAACCGACTGGCCATTATCCCGAAGGCGTTTTCTACGACTCTTCGGGCCCTGGCCAGCCGGTAGTTGAACACCCTCTTCTCTGGGGTCAGGGTCCTCTGGGGAAATGGCCTCATGAGGTGCGGTCCGAGTCCGAAGGCTTCATCAGCCAAAAAAACAAAGGGGAGTCCTTCAACATTCCCTGCATCCGGTGGCAATGCAAGGTTGTCACTCTGGAGACGGAGGGCAAACTCCGTCTGGATGAAGGATCCCCCATCGGACATCCGGCCATTCTTCCCCACATCCACATAGAGGAATTCATACCGTGCTGACACCACCGCCATCAGCACAATGCTATGAAACCCCTTGTAGTTGTAGAAGTAGGACCCAGAACGGGGTGGCGGCACGATGCAGACGTGCTTCCCGTCAATGGCTCCATCGCAGTTGGGGAAGTCCCACCGTGTGGCAAACTCCGATGCCACAGTCTGCCATTCCTGTGGCGTGGAAGGAAGCTGTGGAGTCAAACAAGATAAAAAAATATTAGTACTTTTGCACATAACATTGCAAGCAGATTATAATAAAATACATTCGAGCCCAACATCAATCAAAATCTCTGTTTAATGTGTTTTTAAAAAGTATAATGGAAGGCTCAAGTATCATATTCATCACCCCCTCTGATGGTCCATTATAATCAAATTTGGGGTGGGGCTAGATGTGTTTGGCCACAGGATAGCATTGCAGTGGCGGTGCGTCCAGAGTGGGCGCTGGAGCGCTGCCCCCTCTCTCCTGCGCCCGTCACTCAGAACAATACATAGGTTCATGCCTTGCATTAACCTAGGTATTGTCAATGCCGCCCACTATTCAGGTGGATGGCCCCCTGTTGAGCGACGGCCATATGAATAACTGCGGCATTTTTGGGGTGAAAATTGCCTATCAGAGACAGGGGGGCAAATAGCCTTGGCGATTACAGCGTGAGGGATGTAATTGGCTTCATAAAAGTTAACCAGGGGACGCAGGGGGGGTGCATTCCTTGGGTAAACACTGACAGGCTCCTCTGCCAATCATGTTCACCAAGTCTGTTTACCGGTAACCTGATTGGCTGATGCAACATCGAGGGCAGGAGAAGACATCAAGGAGAGAAGAAGGATGGCGCTGACCAGAAGAAGGTAAGTGCAGGGCTGGGGGGGAACTGGCTGCATTGGAGGGGGCAAACTGGCTGCATTGGAGGGGGCAACTGGTGGCGTTTAATAGGCACAGTCGCAAAAATGGAGGAAGTTTATATATAAAATTTTGGGGTGGCCCCCCAAACATTTTGAGCAACAGCCGCCACTGATGGAGAGGTTAGTGAAGGGAAATATGCATGGAGGAGAAAAAAGGGGCATTTAAAAGCTTCCAGCATGCATGAGGACAAAGGGGACATTCTCAGCATATTACAATCATGGTAATTAGGAAAGGATGAAAGAAATACAATACATTAGAATACATGAAATACATAAAAAGGAGAAAACTTACCCTAATATAGTCCTCCTGCAGGACTTGTATAATGGCAGAACAGGTGTCTGGGATTATGAGGCCCAGAGCCTGGGGGGAGATGCCTGTCGTGAACTTCAAGTCCTGCAGACTTCTCCCTGTCACCAGGTAACATAAGGTGGCGATGAGCCTCTGCTCAGCACTGATGGCTTCCCGTATAACGGTGTCCTGCCTGGTAATATAGGGGGACACCGAAGCCAAAAGATGCTGAAAAACGGGGTCAGACATCCGCAGAAAATTTGTAGTCCTCAGGATTATTCTCGACGATCTCCCGCAGCAGAGGCATATGACAGAATTGGTCCCGCTGGAGCAACCAGTTCTTGATCCATGAACTCCTCCTCACCCCGTTCATGGACTCGTCTTGGTCCAAAACAAGCAGACCAACACCAAGCGCCCGCACAGCACGAACTCGACGACGAGAACGTACCCGCGACATGGCTAGGAAACGGTCGTCTTATCACAACGTACTAAACAGAACGCACTTTAGAACAGCAAGGCCTATGAAGAACGAACTGAAATTCAGAAACGAACGGGCAAGAACGCACGGTAAAACAGATACGACCTGCCTACATGCCCTGAAAGACAAGATACGAACCCACAAGCACAAACTGAACCGCAGAAAAAGAACTGAAAGCACGAAGACTGAAAAGCGCGAATCGTCTCTTCTAGAGTTGAGCGGACACCTGGATGTTCGGGTTCGACGGGTTCGGCCGAACTTTGGAAAAAAGTTCGGGTTCGGGACCGAACTTTAACCCGAACCCGAACCCGAACCCCATTGAAGTCAATGGGGACCCGGACTAAAAAGGACTAAAAAGGATCTAAAAAAGTAATGGAAAGGGCTAGAGGGCTGCAAATGGCAGCAAAATGTTGTTAAGAGCATGGCAAGTGCTCTGCAAACAAATGTGGATAGGGAAATAACTTAAAATAACATAAAAAAAAAAAAAATATGCTGGAGGCCCCCTTTTCAGCAGAAGAGGTACGGGAAGTCATTAAGAACCTCAGAAACTCAACGGCACGATGCCACACATATGGTGGGAATGCCCCAGAATACGCCCTTTCTGGAATAAATTATTCAATTTAATGGATAAGCTAGTGGGAAAATAAAATACTCTGAAATAAAAATGTAGCGGGGTGCTAAATTTAAGGGAAGTGTTTGAGTGGTAAATAGGCTCAAACACCCTAATTCTGTAGGATTCATGGACCATTTTGTCCTCGGGGGACAGTATTGGTGTGCAGTTCCCTGCGGCCTACAGGTGGCGCTGCCATGGTAGGCTAGGGTTGAACCGCCGATACAGTGCTGTGCCTTTTGTGTTCCCTCTTGGCAGTAGTACAGCGGGGCGGGGAACCTGCTGTGCATGCCGGGAGAGCATATAAAAGGGGCAGACCTTTGGCCTGGGGGCTGATGTCCAGTGGGGTCCACGCCCAGGTGCCTTCGGCCTGGGTGCATGTGTTCCTGTTCCATCTCGGGTACCTTTAGCCCGGGGTGAGGTACTATCCTGGAGTTCCTGCTGCCCTGGGTATGGAGGCCTAGGTGCGGGAGTAAAGCCTGGAGTCCAGAGCCTTCGTCTGGAGTCCGCTAAGGGTCGAGGAGTCTTAGGGTGCCGCCTCGTGTAGGGGACCATGTTCCAGGGAAGGGAGGATCATTCTGATGGACCGATGCGGGAGTCACGGTGAAGGAAGGGTCTGTTGACTCCCTGGAGAGATGTCTTCCCCTTGATATGGGCTAGGTTCGTAGAAGGAGAAGCTCAAGGTCATCTTGACTGTATCAGAGGCCTTATTCACCCGGCCCGTGGCAGGGGCCTTATACACCCTGGTCTGTGGCAGAGACCAAAGTTCTCCAGGTCCGTGGCAGGGGCCTTGTACACCCGGTCTGTGGCAGAGACCAACCTCAAGGTCTGTGGCAGAGACCGTGCACCTAAAACTGTTTGAGAAACCTAAGCAGTGAAGTGAATGTGCTACGTTTGTGCCTGGACCTCCTCCACACCTTAAGCTGTCCTGTTTCTTTGCTCTAACCTTTTCTATCCGAGTAGAGTTTATTTTGCCATGAGAGAATAAGAGCTGTAATTTCAGCTGGTGTGGACATTGACTTTACTGGGAATTAAAGGACTTGCCTCTACCTACAGTAGAGGTGAGAATCATCCTCTGGAGGAGTTTCGACTCCGGCTGTGGACACGGCCCATCAAGTACACCGCTCAACCTCTTTATATAGGAGGGTACGGGCTGGTAGTGCGGTGTGCCTTTCTCCCTCCTGCGAGGAGCCAACAACATAAAGGCAGGTAAGGGGGAAAGGATCTGTGCGCTACAAAAAAATAAAATAAAAATTATAATCTTGACCTAGGAGGACGAGGTCCATATGGAGTAGGAGGTTGAGGTGGCGGCGGTGGAGGAGGACGAGGTAGCCAACACTGGTTCAAAAATACAACAATGGCTGGGTAAGGCCGTGTCATGGATATGCATTAATATCTGTCTGCCATCTTACCTTTCCTCCTCATGTGTTCATCTTAGAGACCAGACCTCCTTTACCTGGCTTCCTTTATAATCTCCTCCCAGCCAGACTCCACCCCAGGCCGTATCACAGAACACTATATTAACCTGTGCACTGCAAGCCTGCTTTGCTGATCAACGTGTTTGTTAGGCATTGTGTGTTTGGGTTCCTGCCTGCCGTGTGCTACGTCTGTCTCTCTGTTATACATTTGGCTTGTCCCCAACTATCCCTGTCTGCTCGTGACCCTTGACCTTCGGCTTGTCCTTCGTTTTCCTTGTCTGCTTGTGGCCCTTGACCTTCAGCTTGTTATTCGTTACTCTTATATCTTGTGTTGCTGCTTCCCCTCTTTTCCCCTTATCCTACGGGGCGTGAGCTAGGAGACTCTAGGGGCCGCGACCTGGACCCAGCCTGCAGCATAACATCCTCACCACTAGAGGCTCTGGAGAAGACCTGCTGGGTCTTAGACTCCGCTCCCTGGGGAATCTTGGCTCTAGCTTCCTATAGGATCCCGGTTGTGCTCCTCTGGTCCCGCTTTCCACAACCACCCAGTTTCCTATCCGCAGCAGTCAGCCATAGGGTTCACTACCTTGCGGTGCACTCCTGTCCCCCTACGGTGTGCATCTGTCACCTGGCCATAGGTAGAAGAAAACTATATAGAAATTGTTTATTTCACACACCTCCACATATGTATAACACACTGCAAAATATTTTTTGTGGCCCTAAATGGCGTTTTTTGGAAGACCACAATACACCCACAGTACGTAACTGCTGAATCGCACAGCTACAGAACTGCAGAAAATGCTATTCAAAAAAAATGTTGTTCTTTTAGTATAGCACAGTAGAAGAAAACTATATAGAAATTGTTTATTTCACACACCTCCACATATGTATAACACACTGCAAAATATTTTTTGTGGCCCTAAATGGGTCTTTTTGCAAGCGTAAATTAAAGTGCAAATTTTTTTTTTTTGCCCTAAACGGGTCTTTTTTTGCACGAGCAAAATAAAATGCAAATTTTTTATTTTTTTTTGCCCTTAATGGGTCTTTTGGAAAAGAGCACAATAAAGTGCCTTTTTTTTGCCCTAAATGGATCTTTTTCCAAGAGCAGAATACACCCACAGTATGGAAACGGTGTATCTCTCAACGTAATATATGCAGTGCTGGTGCACTGAGCTTGCAGATAAAAGGTAGATTTTCTCTGACACTGGGCTCATGGCAGTGTAAAAAGACTGCACTGCAACACAAACCGGTAAACCTATGCAGATCGCTGAGTTATATCTCTGAATCTGGACTCCTATTCCTATATAATATATCTCTCTCCCTGAAAGCACCAACAGGAACCTGGCCCTACACTACACTGTCTCTCTATCTTTTCCCTCAGATTCCAGAATCAGGACTAACTCATGTATTTTTCAATCTCTCCCTAAAAGCAGCAGCAGCAGACAAGATCCTCTCCCTATCTATTCTGAAGCAGAGTGACGTGTGTGCTGTGTGCCTCTAGCTTATATAGAAGCTGGGTCACATGTTGCACTGACCAATCACAGCCATGCCATTAGTAGGCAGGGCTATGATGGCTTCTAAGGGCACACCAGCTAATCAAAAGGTGATTGGCTGGCCCCTGAAGCATTTCTAACTGCGCCATTAGATTGCCGAACCCGAACCCGGACTTTCGCGCAAAGTCCGGGTTCGGGAAAAAGCTAAAGTTCGGTACGGACCCGAACTTTACAGTTCGGGTTCGCTCAACCCTATTCTCTTCCCAAACTTTTACTTCACACGCGGTAACACGAGATCAGCAAAAGCAGCCCAAGGGGTGGCGCCAGGGAAATCGATCTTCCCCTTTATACTGCCGTCGTACGTGCTGGACGTGACCGCGCAGAACAACGACGAGATTTGGAATTGTCAGTGTGTACGCATGGAAAGCTTGACGAGAAACTCGTCAAGGTTAACAAGAATCTCGTCCAGAAAAACGACGTGTTTTTAACGACGAGAAACTCGGTCGTGTGTACGAGGCTTCAGATACAGGTAAAATTTTAGGCATCCTCTGCAATAGAAATTAAATTACTGATGAGATACTCCCTAAAGCCCTGTACACACGATCGGATTTCCTATGGATTTTAAACCGATGGATTTTTCCATCGGAAATCCGATGAAGCTGACTTCCATCAGTCTTGCCTACACACCATCAGCCAAAAAACCGATCGTCCCAAATGCCGTGACGTAAAACACTCAGACGAGCCAAGAAAAATTAAGTTCTATGCTTCTGAGCATGCGTCGACTTGATTCTGAGCATGCGTGGGTTTTTTATCTGATGGAGTTCCCCACAGACGATAGTAATTTGCTATTGTTTTTTTTTCCATCGGATAAACTTAAAACATGTTCTATTTTTTAACACCGGTGGAAAAAAGACCGATGGGGCCCATACACGATCGGTTTGTCCGATGAAAAAAGTCCATCGAACTGTTTTCATTGGTAAAACCGATCGTGTGTACAGGGCTTTAGAGTTTATAACTTCTAAAGGGATGCAAACACTGCAACTTTACTCATTAGAAGAAGTTTATCAGCTGATTAGAATAAACACTGATACTCCTGTTCAGGAGTCAGCCTTTTAAGGCCACTTTCACACTGAGGCCGTGGGGGTGGTAGCGGTAAAGCGCCGCTAGTTTAAGCGGTGCTTTGCCGCCGCTAACGGTGTGCTTTTAACCCTGAAGATGTTAAAAAGGGATTAAAAGCACCCAAAAAGCGCCAAAGCGATTTACAGGCACCTCGTCAGCACTGCCCATTAATTTCAATGGGCAGGGTGTTTTAGGAGCTCCTAAACCTCCCCAAAGATGCTGCTTGCCGGACTTTTTTAATTGTGCACCGCTTCAGTGTGAAAGCATTCGGCTTTCACACTGGAGTGGCAGGAGAGGCACTTTAAAATCCTAGCAATGTATGTGGATCATTCAAAAAGGATTGTCTTTTGTTTTCAACAAAAGTGGAGCTACAAATCTAGAACACCCAGATCCATCCATTTACAAATTACATTTTCAAAGAATAGACTTTAACTTGCACATTAGCTGTTTGTGGGGAACGGTGTTAAACACTTTTTGCAAAATCCAAGTATGCTATATCCACAGCCACTCCTTTGTCTAAGCATTTGCTTACTTCCTCATAAAGAAATCAGATTTGTCTGCCAACTTTGATCTTTCACGAATCCATGTTGTCTATTGCTTAAAATATTATTTTCTAGAAATAATCTTCTATATGGTATTTTATTAAGCTCAAATATCTTCATGACTATTGTCAGCCTTGTACCAATCCAGTGGTAAAATGTGAGCCATTCAAACGCAAAATTAGAAACAATGGTCTTGAAATAACAGTTCACTCTTTAAAAGACATGTGGGTGTATGCCATGTAGACATGTTCACTGCCGAAAAATTTGTTCATTTTCATTTTCGATTCATTCGTTTTTTTTTTGTTTCGTAAATTCGATAATTTGTAAACTTGAAAATTCGTAAATTCGAAAATCCGGAAATTCGGAAATCCGAAAATTCTAACGAACGAAATACTGAAAATTCTAAATAATAGCTAACTATTCAATTATAGGTATTGGTATTTCCTTTTAAATTTGACTGTTAGTGAACTAATTTATCCAACGTTACGAATTATCCGAAAATAACAAATGCCGCATCTAAACAAATGGAACGGAACAAATTAATAATAAAACGTTTTTATTATTATTATTATTGTTATTTATTATTATTAATTCCTTACATTCCATTCGTTTAGATACGGCATTATAATTTCCGAATTTCTGGATTTTCAAATTTAAGAATTTTCGAATTTTCAAATATTCGAATTTTAGAATATTCTGGAAAATTTGCTAAACAGGTTTTCGTTAATTCGGATACGTCAGAATGAACAACTTTGTTCGAAATTCGTTAAAAACTGAATTTGGAACAAAACGAATTGCACATGTCTAATGCCATGTAGTCCAGGTGTTTTATTCACCTTTATTTTGTCTAAATATTTCTGGACCATATCAGTTGTGGAACTTTTGGGACTATGCCAATATTACCCCCATTATGAATCTAGGCATCCCCAATTTCCATTGTATACACAAAGTTGAAGAAGGTATTTAATATATTTGCTTCTCTCTTAATGCACTGTAATGCAGTGATTTTTTTTAAAAAAAGGTTTCTTGCTTTTTTATTAAATATGCTTACAAAAAAAAATGCACAGGAATAATGGTACACCAGTCAATTAAGATCACCTTTTGATGGAAAGTACACTGAACCTTAAGGACATATATACATCCCATCCTTTTATACAAAAATACAATACCATAACATGTACAGGGTAGTATCAGTATAACATTCTTCACTACAGTATGCTGGTTATCTCCTGTATAGATTTGTCATGTTATCACTAATGAAAAACAAAGAATAAAAGGATAAGTCTAGAAACCAAAACTATTGGTTTCAATTAATCTAAACCATGTTTTCTTAAAATTTTGGGGGCATCCTCTAGCTATATATGAGTCTTTAACAGTGTTTCTCAACTGCAGTCTTCAAGGCACCCCAACAGGTCATGTTTTCAGGCTTTCCATTATTTTGCACTGGTGATTTGATCAGTTTCATTGCCTTAGGCCGGGTTCACACTTGTACAACAAATGCTCAACATCAGGAGCTCATGTCGCATGATGTGTGAAAATCAATGTTTCCCTATAAGACCAGTCTTAACTGGTCCAACACAAGTCGGTCCAACTTTGAAAATGCTCCCTGCACTACTTTGGTCCGACTTTGATCCTACTTCAGCCCATTGAATATCACTGAAGTTGGATTAAAGTTGGCATGCGACTTGCGCTCTGATGATCTTGAAGGGGAATTCCACGCCAAATTTAAAAAAAAATGGCATGGGTTCCCCCTCCAAGAGCATACCAGGCCCTTCGGTCTGGTATGGATTTTAAGGGGAACCCCCATGCCGAAAAAACTGTGTGGGGCCCCCCAAAATCCATACCGGACCCTTGTCCGAGCACACAGCCCAGCAGGTCAGAAAAAGGGGTGGGGACAAGCGAGCACCCCCCTCCTGAACCGTACCAGGCCGCATGCCCTCAACATGAGGGGTGGGTGCTTTGGGGCACCCCCACCTCAAAGCACCTTGTGCCCATGTTGATGAGAACAAACAAGGGCCTCTTCCCGACAACCCTGGCCGTTGGTTGTTGGGGTCTGCGGACGTGGGGACTTATCGGAATCTGGAAGCCCCCTTTAACAAGGGGGCCCCCAGATCCCAGCCCCCACCCTATGTGAATGAGTATGGGGTACATTGTACCCCTACCCATTCACCTAAAAAAAAGTCAAAAATAAAACGCAGTACACAGGTTTTTAACCACTTCCATACAGGGCTTTTTATACCACTTCAATACCGGGCCTATTCTGGCACTTCTCTCCTACATGTACAAATCATCATTCTTTTGCTAGAAAATTACTCAGAACCCCGAAACATTATATATGTTTTTTTAGCAGACACCCTAGGGAATAAAATGACGGTCGTTGCAACTTTTTATTTTGCACGGTATTTGCGCAATAATTTTTCAAACGCCTTTTTTGGGGGAAAAAAATGGTTTCATGAATTAAAAAATAACAAAACAGTAAAGTTAGCCCAATTTTTTTGTAAAATATGAAAGCTTATGTTACGCCGAGTAAAAAGATACCTAACATGTCACGCTTTAAAATTGCGCACACTCATGGAATGGCGCCAAACTTCGGTACTTAAAAATCTCCATAGGCGACGCTTTGAATTTTTTTACAGGTTATCAGGTTAGAGTTACAGAGGAGGTCTAGTGAGAGAATTGTTGCACGTGCTCAAACGCACGCGGCGATACCTCACATGTGTGGTTTGAACGGCGTTTACATATGCGGGCGGGACTTACGTGTGTGTTCGCTTCTAAGCGCAAGCTATTGGGGACGGGCGTTTTAAAAATAAATATATATTTATTTTTTTATTTTACTTATTTTTTTACACTTTTTTTTTTTTTTTTTTATCACTTTTATTCCTATTACAAGGAATGTAAACATCCCTTGTAATAGGAATGTGTGTGACAGGTCCTCTTTATGGAGAGATGCGGGGTCAATAAGACCCCACATCTCTCCTCCAGGCTGGAAAGCATGAGATCAGTGAATTTTTTTTCACCGATCTCATACTTACTAGCCGCAATGGCGGCTTTGTTTACATTTGAGGACCCGGGAGTGACGTCATCACATCGCGCCCGGGCCTCCGATGATCATAGAGATGACTGGTGCCCATCTGGTCACCAGTTATCTCTATGCTCATCACGTGACCCACCACCGGCGCCGACGATTCTCTCCGGGTCCCCGATCGCACGGGGGAAAGCCCGGAGAAGCACCGGATGGCGGCGGGAGGGGGGGATGTCTATAAGAACAATCAAGCGGCGGAACCGCCGCTATGATCATTCTTATTGTGCACAGGATCGCCGGCTGAAAAAAGGATATCTGAATGATGCCTCTAGCTGCAGGCATCATTCAGATATCCCCCCTCAAACTCAGGACGTCATATGACGTCCACCTGGAGGGAGTAGGGTTCCTGCCGGCGTCATTTTGCTATGGCCCGGTATGGAAGGGGTTAAAGTAATTTATTAGGGAACACCGGCGCCACATCCGATTTCTTCTCCCCTCTCCGGGTTTTCTCCGCCCTCCGCTAATGTCTTCTAGCCCTCTGCGGTTCTTCTCCCTCTGTCCGCTGTCTTCTGCCTCTGCCAGGTCTTCTCTGCTGTCTTCTCCCTCTGTTCTTCTTCCGATGTTGACTCAACACTCTCTCACACTCTAATGCTGGGTGCGCGATATGACACTATTTTCATTGGCATGGGGCGGGGTCACCGAGTGATGTCATCAGGAGGCCCGCCCCTTATGACATCACTGCCCAGGGCATGATGGGCGATGATGTCATAAGGGTCGGGCCTCTGGTGACCCCACCCCATGCCAATAAAAGTAGTGGCACACGGCGCACCCAGCATTGGAGTGGGAGAGAGCGTTGAGTCACAATCGGAAGAAGAACAGAGGGAGAAGAAAGCTGTGATGACCTGGCAAAAGAGCAGGAAGACAGCGGAGAAGACCCGGCAGAGGCAGGAAACAGCGGACAGAGGGATAAAAACAGGAGAGGGAGAAGACATCAGCAGAGAGTGAAGAAGACCCGGAGAGAGGAGAAGAATTCTAAAGCAACGCTGAAGCTGCCTAAATAAATTACTTTAAAAACCTGTGTACTGCATTTTATTTTTGACACTTTTTTTTTGGTGAATGGGTAGGGGTACAATGTACCCCATACTCATTTACATAGGGGTGGGGGGCCAGGATCTGGGGGCCCCTTTGTTTCCAGATTCCGATAAGCCCCCCGCCCGCAGACCCCGACAACCACCGGGCAAGGGTTGTCGGGAAGAGGTCCTTGTCCCCATCAACATGGGGACAAGGTTCTTTGGGGTGGGGGCACAGGCACAAGCACCCACCCCCATGTTAAGGGCATGCGGCCTGGTACAGTTCAGGAGGGGGGGTGCTCGCTTGTCCCCACCCCCTTTCCTGACCTGCCGGGCTGTCTGCTCAGACAAGGGTCTGGTATGGATTTTCGGGGGACCCCCACACAGTTTTTTAGGCGTGAGGTTACAAACCATTATTTCTTAATAGCGAGTCCTTTCATGAGAAAATATTTTTAGTGGGCAGGTTTGACAGACGTCAAAATATTTCCTACACTTAAGGGGGCGCATGCGCGGCTCGTGAAGATGGCGGACGCTTAGGACCAGAGCTCCGGCCTCATCCCGTCCTTTCGTGACTCCCGCTCCGCTACATCCACGCCTTTCGCTCTGGGAGCAGTCTTAATAGCTCCGGGAAGCCATCGATTGAACCCGTTTATGGGTAAGATTGGAGATCAGCGACGCTTCTATAAGACGACCGCGCCGCAGGCCACATCCCATCTCTCCCTCCTCATGGATCGCTTTGCGTATAGGCCTCAATCCCCGGCCTCAGGTAATCTGACGACCGCGGAGGAGATCCCGGACGCAACTCCATTAGGAGATCTCTCCTCTACTCTGCCCGAGCAACAACCACAACACCCGCAGACCTCATTACAGCCTCCGATAACAGCCCTAGTGACTGTGGAAGTACTCGATCTCCGGCTTCAGGCCCTGCTTCAAGGCCTCATGGACAACATTACTAAGGCGGTAAGCAAATTAGCCCACGAGCTCAGAGGGGAGATAGACCACCTAGGGGAACGTACAGACACTCTAGAGACAAAATTTGATGATATGATCAACTATGTTCATGTCATAGAAGACGAGAATGCTTCCCTGAAAAACGCAGTGACGCAGTTACAATTACAACAGGAAGATCTTGAGAACAGGGAACGGAGGCAGAACCTGCGAATCCGTGGGGTCCCGGAATCAATTATTGACAAAGACATCCGTTCATATTTGCTAGCCTTGTTCATCCACCTAGCCCCTGACATACCAGATATAGACTGGCGGCTTGACAGGGCACACAGGTCCCTGGCTCCTAAACCTCCCCAGGGTGCGAACCCCAGAGATATAATAGTACGCTTCCATTTCTATGAAAGCAAAGAGGCCCTGACCATCGCCACTCGCAACAGATCAATAATTGATTTCAAGGGAGCAAAAATTCAGCTTTTTAGTGATTTATCCCCCATCACTCTGGCTAAACGCCGTGCCTTGAAACCTGTCACAGCTCATTTACAAAATCACCAAGTTCCCTATCGCTGGGGTTTCCCCTTCCGTCTCACTGTAACTATGGATGGCTCACAACACTCTCTGAGAGACTTGCAGGAATGTGACCCTTTCATCAGAAACCTAGGTCTTCCCCCCATTCCTGAAGAGGATTTGATACCACAACCAACACTATCCAGACCTCTCTCCACCCCCGGGAAGATTTGGACCCCTGCACGTCGGAGGCCTCGCAATGCTACTTTTACTCCCCAGAGAGCTTCTTCATTGAAAGGCCCAATCTGATTTCGCCTACACTAAAATGTAGTTGTATATCCTCTTGAATGGAGGCCCTGATCCATGCCTGGATTGTCCTTCCCTGTCATCACTTCAATGTTATCAGTTTTTGCTACCTGCGGCCTCTGGCTTGAATGTTCGGTTACTTCTCCCTCCACTGAGATGGAAGTCCCTGTACTGCTCTATGATGACAAACTCCTGTTTAGTTTCCTTTTAATGCTGACAATGCTGTTCGGAATGGACTGGGGCTGGTGAGTTGGTCCCTGCGGGCTGCCGTGCCCCCCTATTATTCATGATCCTTGATTGCGATCATGACCCCCAGGGGGACCCCCCCCCCTTCGGGCACTATACCTTTTTGGTCATTTTTTGTTGTTGTTTTTTTTTTTCGGTTTTTGCTTCTATTTTTTCCTGGTCCAATTTTTGCATGGACCCCACAAATGATCAATACATTTTGTCCATCTTTTTTTGGACCCTGACTACCTCCTTCAATGTTGTTGGATCCTACCTATACTGTTTAGATTTAAATGTTTATGTTTTTTGTATTACTTAACTTCCTATAGGTCAATTTTTGACCTTTCCAAGAAACACGGCTGGGTTTCCACTACTTTTCAATATTTTCTAATGTTCGAATGTACTAACCCAGATACTAGTTCTATTGCATCATGGTTAGTGCTCTCAATATGGTATTTAACGGTGACACATGCTTTCTTGTTCATGTTTATAAATGGCCATCAATGTATTATCCTACAATGTTAAGGGCCTGGGCTCCATTTCTAAACGCTGGATGGCGCTGAAGGAGTTCAGGTCTTCTGGTGCAGATGTGGTCATGGTCCAGGAGACCCATTTTAAGGCTGATGGTTCATTTAAATTCGCATCTAAGCACTTCCCCACTACTTTTGTGGCCTCTGACCCCTCTGGTAAAGCAGGGGTGGCCATCCTTTTAAGGAACACCTCTGCCATCCGGGTCAGATCCTCATTTCTGGACCCACATGGCCGTTTTATTCTCCTGGACTGTGACCACATGAACACATCCTTCACACTTGCAAACGTATATGCTCCCAACTCAAAACAGATTGGGTTCTGTGACAGCAGGAAGGTAAAGTCACCTGGTTGCATCCAGGGGGGTAGATATATTTCGCCCAGATTCAGGCTTTACGCCGACTTATACAACTAGGTGGAGAGTTGTATAAGGCTAGTGGGCTCATGGATGACTCATACCTCTAGGGAGAGTGTGGGGCGTCGTACAGACAGGGAGTTGATGAGGCCAGCTGAAGCTTGTCAGCTCATTTAGGCCTCTATAAGAACTCCCAGATTCATTAGGTGTTAGCTCATGCCTGGAACCAGACCTGTGTGGACTGTCTAGGGAGAGTGAACCCCTGTGCGGTGAGGCAAAGCCTGTGTGGCTATTTGTTTGGACTTTTACTAAACCAGGGACTTAGGGACTAGGACAGCACCAGGCTGATCCCAGTTGTTAGTTTAGGAAACCTGCATGTTTAGTCAGAGGTCAAACTGACCAGGATTTATTTTGTTTATGTTTCTTTTTGGCTTTGCTGTGTTTTTGTCACTGTACATAGAGAAATAAACCGCACCTTTTGATTTTGAAAACCACAACCTCCGTCTGCTGGCCCTGTTTTTGTGTGGGGAGCCCAACCAGGGGGTCACACACACCCGCTACCGAGTTAACCCCCTCACAGTTGGTGGAGAACCAGTGGCAGTTTTTTTTAAGCCAGCATGGAGGAGATACTGAAACAGCTGGCTCTAGCAAATGCCAATCAACAGCAGACAAATGCAGGTTTGCAAAGGAGCCTTGCAGCCCAGCAGCAAGCTCATCAACAAGCCCAGCAGCAATCTGAGGCCCGCTTCATAGACCTGTTACAGAAGCAAGAGCAGAGACTACAACAAATGGAAGCAGTAATGCAGCAACGTCCGCAGACCAGTGAGGAAAGCCGTCCCACTAATACCGCGTCCTTTGGGGTGAGTCGTTTATTGACAAAAATGACTGGAGAGGATGATCCAGAGGTATTTTTGACCACATTTGAAAGGACTGCTGAAAGAGAAAAGTGGCCTGAGGAGCAGTGGGCTGGACTGGTGGCTCCTCTGTTAACTGGTGAATCGCAGAAGGCTTACTATGACCTAGAGCCTGACCAAGCAAAAGACTATGTGATGCTAAAAGCTGAAATATTGGCAAGGCTGGGTGTCACCCTGGCTGTCCGGGCTCAGCGTGTGCATAACTGGACTTTCCAGCTTGGAAAACCCCCCAGGTCTCAAATGTATGATCTCATTCACCTGAGCAGGAAGTGGCTACAGCCAGAGACTTTGTCCGCACCAGAGATTGTGGAACGTGTTGTAATGGATCGGTTTTTGAGAGCTCTTCCTACTGCCATCCAAAAGTGGGTAAGCCATGGAGACCCAGAGACGGCCGGTGGTCTTGTGGATCGTGTAGAGAATTACTTGGCTACAGAGAACCTGACGGCCTCTTCCAGAGACTCTCGGACTTTCCACCCTAAGACCAGACCATCCCCAGGGGCGGATAAGAGGATTCCAAGGGGTGAGGGTGGAGAGAGTGAGAGGGTGGGAGCTCTACCCAAAGTTTGGCGAGAACAGCCTGGGAAGTCAGGGGCTCAAGAGGCAGCCAAATGGATTGTTTGCTACCGCTGCCGGCAAGCGGGACATATTGCAGCAAATTGCCCGGTTGTGGAGGAACCCACGCAATGTGACTTTCTGATGGACAGACGTCAGTCGCTGTGTGCGACAGTCGCATGCACTGCCATTCGGGGAACTGAGAAACATTTATGCAAAATGTGTATTAATGGTAGAAATGTTGTGGTATTACTGGATTCAGGTAGCCTTGTGACCCTGATAAAGGCTGAATTAGTTAAAACAGAGATCTCTGGGAATAGCAAGGTAGCTGTTATTTGTGTGCATGGGGACACCCGAGAGTATCCAGTGACTACAGTGTGTTTCGAGACCCCCAAAGGTACCCTCTCTCATCCAGTGGGGTTAGTATCTCAATTACCGCATGATGCCATTGTGGGAAGGGATTTTCCGAAGTTCTGGGAACTGTGGGATGATCCTGAGCCCCCCACTGGTGCCCCTATGTACCAGGAATGTGATAGCCAGAACTCCTCTGAGAGTGGTGAGGACTCTCCAGAATTTCCCTTGTCAGTATTGGCAGGGGAGACTCAAGAAACTGGAGAGGAGCCCACCTCCTCAGACGAAAACCTACCGTCTGTGGAGTTTTCTGATCTGGAGGTTCACAGGGAAAATTTTGCCACAGAACAGTTAAAAGACCCCGCCCTAATAAAGGCACGGGAAAACGTAGTGGAAATAGATGGCGAGTTAGTGAACCCAGATAATACCTGCACTTACCCATACTTCAGCGTAGAGAAGGACCTACTGTATCGGGTGGCAAAAAGGGCAGAAGAAACCGTTGAGCAGCTTGTGGTGCCCAAACCTTACAGGAAGTTGGTGTTGGAGTTGGCCCATGGGCACATTCTTGGAGGTCATCTGGGGACAGAGAAAACCCGAGAGAGGGTATTACAGAGATTCTATTGGCCTGGGGTGATGAAGGACATAGAAAATTATTGTTCCTCCTGCCCTGTGTGTCAGAGGTCGGCCCCGATGCCACATTTCCGTAGCCCGCTGGTCCCTCTACCCATCATTGAGGTCCCGTTTGAGAGAATCGCAATGGATTTGGTAGGTCCTATAATCAAGTCCGCTAGGGGGCACCAGTACATATTGGTTATAATGGACTATGCCACCCGTTATCCAGAAGCGATCCCTCTCAGAAATACCTCGGCCAAAACCATAGCCAAAGAGCTATCTCTTGTTTTTAGCCGGGTGGGTATTTGTAAAGAACTGCTTACGGACCAAGGTACACCCTTTATGTCCCGGGTTATGAAAGAGCTGTGTAAATTGCTCAAAGTGACGCAATTGCGTACATCTGTGTATCACCCCCAAACCGATGGGCTGGTTGAAAGATTCAACAAAACCCTAAAACAAATGTTGAAGAAAGTGGTGGATAGAGATGGAAAGGATTGGGACTGTCTACTTCCTTATTTGATGTTTGCTATTAGGGAGGTGCCCCAATCCTCTACGGGATTCTCCCCCTTTGAGTTACTGTATGGGAGACACCCAAGAGGGCTGTTGGATATTGCCAAGGAAACCTGGGAAAGTGAGAGTTCTCCCCACAGGAGTGTGATTGAGCATGTCGCCCTGATGCAAGATCGAATTGCACAGGTAATGCCCATCGTGAAGGAACATTTGGCCCAAGCGCAGTTGGCACAGCAGAGAGTGTACAACCGTGGAGCAAAGACCCGTACCTTTTCCCCGGGGGATAGGATATTGGTACTTGTCCCTACGGTTGAAAGTAAATTCCTTGCCAAATGGCAAGGCCCCTACGAGATAATGGAAAAAGTGAGCGAAGTGAATTACAAGGTCAGACAACCAGGAAGGCGAAAGCCCGAACAGATATATCACGTTAATCTGTTGAAAGCCTGGAGGGATAGAGAGTCCCTAGTCGCAGAAACTTGGTCACCAGCTCAAACTGGTTGCGTGATTCCGGAGGTTGGAATAGCAGCCACCTTGTCACAACCCCAACAACAGGAGGTTAAGGAGTTTGTGCTTCGCAACAAGGAGGTGTTCTCTGAGCTGCCGGGACAAACATCTGGGGTAGAGCATGATATTATTACCCCGCCCGGTGAAAGGGTGAAGTTAAAACCCTATCGGATCCCAGAGGCCCGACGGGAGGCAATACGGGAGGAAGTACAGAAAATGCTGAACTTAGGGGTGATAGAGGAGTCCCAAAGTGATTGGTCTAGTCCCATTGTGTTGGTGCCTAAACCGGATGGGAGCTGGCGATTTTGTAACGATTTTCGTCAGTTGAACAAAGTTACAAAATTTGACACCTACCCCATGCCACGTATAGATGAGTTGATCGACCGGCTGGGAACAGCCCGATACATGACGACTCTTGACCTCACAAAAGGGTATTGGCAAATTCCCCTGGCCAAGTCGGCCAAAGAGAAAACCGCATTTGTAACCCCAGACGGGGCGTTCCAATATAAGAGAATGCCGTTCGGGTTACAGAATGCGCCGGCCACATTCCAGCGGAAAATGGACCAGATACTGAGGCCCCATCGGAAGTATGCTGCGGCTTACCTGGATGACGTAATTGTCCATAGCACAGATTGGGCCTCACATCTGCCAAAAGTGCAAGCAGTCCTAGACTCTATCCGGGAAGCGGGGTTTACGGCTAACCCCAAGAAGTGTACCATTGGGCAGGAGGAGGCCAAATATCTTGGGTACACCATTGGCAGGGGAGTAATAAAACCCCAACTCAACAAAGTCGAGGCCATCCAGAGTTGGCCACGTCCCAACAGCAAGAAGCAGGTACGAGCCTTTCTGGGAATCGCGGGTTATTATCGGCGCTTCATTCCCCACTTTGCTTCTAAGGCTGTGCCCCTAACCAACCTGACGAAAGGGAAAGGGTCGGTCATGATTAAATGGACCCCCGAGGCGGAGGCAGCATTCCAATTCTTGAAACAAGCCTTATGTAGCCAGCCAGTGTTGTACTCACCCGACTTCTCTAAAGACTTTGTCGTACAAAGTGATGCGTCAGATGTGGGGTTAGGAGCAGTATTGTCCCAGGTCTGGAACAGGGAAGAGCACCCAGTCATTTACCTCAGCAGGAAGTTGAAGTCCCATGAGGTAAATTACGCCACCGTTGAAAAGGAGTGTTTAGCGGTGAAGTGGGCTCTAGATTCCCTTCGGTACTACCTGCTAGGTAGGCACTTTGACTTGGTTACGGATCACGCTCCGTTAAAGTGGATGGCTCAAAACAAGGAGACAAATAGAAGAGTGAATAGGTGGTTCCTGGCCCTACAGGAATTCAACTTCACAGTAAAGCATCGCCCTGGCGTTCAAATGGGGAATGTGGATGCTTTGTCTCGAGTACATGAATGCCTGATTGCTGGTGTTCCAACCCCAAGGTTAAAACAAGAGGGGGGGGTATGTGACAGCAGGAAGGTAAAGTCACCTGGTTGCATCCAGGGGGGTAGATATATTTCGCCCAGATTCAGGCTTTACGCCGACTTATACAACTAGGTGGAGAGTTGTATAAGGCTAGTGGGCTCATGGATGACTCATACCTCTAGGGAGAGTGTGGGGCGTCGTACAGACAGGGAGTTGATGAGGCCAGCTGAAGCTTGTCAGCTCATTTAGGCCTCTATAAGAACTCCCAGATTCATTAGGTGTTAGCTCATGCCTGGAACCAGACCTGTGTGGACTGTCTAGGGAGAGTGAACCCCTGTGCGGTGAGGCAAAGCCTGTGTGGCTATTTGTTTGGACTTTTACTAAACCAGGGACTTAGGGACTAGGACAGCACCAGGCTGATCCCAGTTGTTAGTTTAGGAAACCTGCATGTTTAGTCAGAGGTCAAACTGACCAGGATTTATTTTGTTTATGTTTCTTTTTGGCTTTGCTGTGTTTTTGTCACTGCACATAGAGAAATAAACCGCACCTTTTGATTTTGAAAACCACAACCTCCGTCTGCTGGCCCTGTTTTTGTGTGGGGAGCCCAACCAGGGGGTCACACACACCCGCTACCGAGTTAACCCCCTCACAGTTCCTTGAAGATTTTTTTGAGAGGCTCAAGGCTTTCTCCCAACCCTTTATGATAATAGGTGGAGATTTTAATTTGTGTATGTCCCCAACCAAAGACAGGTTCTCCCTGCTTTAAAATCCACCCTCAACACAGGTACAAAAGTCCTCCACCGCATTCCGTAGATTACTTAGAACCCACAAGTTGCTAGACTCCTGGAGAGTGAAACACCCGATAGCTAAGCAATTTACTTTTTTCTCCCCTCCACACAGGCTGTATATGAGGTTAGACCATTTCTTCATCTCACCACCGCTTTTGACGCATCTAGTTGACTCTAACATTCACCCGATCACATGGTCTGACCATGCGCCTATTACCCTGAATCTTATACTGTCCACACCCACGCCTAGGACTTGCCACTGGCGTCTTAATGAATCTCTCCTGAATATCCCTGAAACCCACTCACTCACTCATAGCTATGAATAAGCACTAGCACAGTGCGAAACATGTTAGCCAGATTTTTTTGACCTGTGTACCGTTGTACAGTGTGCATTTTGGATTTCCTATTTTAATAAAGGCTTTTATCTTTGGAGTGCTGCAGTCCAGAAGACTTTTTTGTTCCCACATCCCACGGTGGGTCGTCTCCATAAAGTGGTCTCTTTAAGAAACCGTATCAAATCTTTAGACATGAGTGCAATCACTAAATCCATGCTTTGGTCGAAGCAAAAATATTATGAGTTTGCCAATAAGCCCCATAGTATCCTGGTAAACCGCCTTAAACCCCGACCCAACAATTCCATACCGGATTTTATAACTCAGCCAGACGGGAAACCTACCTATTGCCCCAAAACCATGACCAAGGTCTTTGAGTGCTATTATAAGAAACTTTATAATTGTCTTTCCTCAGAGCCAGAATCTCAGTTCGCCCACGAGAATTTTAATTCCTTTGTTGAATCTCTAAATTTACCTAAATTGTCCCAAGCAGCTCGTGAAGGACTTAATTCACCTATCACAGCTGAAGAGATTTCCCAGATCATTAAACACATCCCAGCACACAAAGCCCCAGGCCCTGACGGTCTCCCCTACTCTTACTACAAGAAGTTTCTTCCAATTTTACTCCCCCATATGCTGACCCTTTTTGAATCCCTGATGGCCGGAACAGTTCCTCACCCCCAATTTTTACATGCCTACATTAAGGTTATCCCGAAGCCAGGTAAGGACCCCTCTTTACCAGATAACTACCGCCCAATAGCCCTTTTAAATTCCGATTAGTGATGAGCCGAACACCCCCGGGTTCAGTTCGCACCAGAACCCGCGAACGGACCGAAAGTTCGCACGAACTTTAGAACCCTATTAAATACAATGGATGCGAACGTTCAAAATCTAAAGTGCTAATTATAACGACTATTATGCATGTTATTGTCCTAAAAAGGGTTTGGGAACCAGGGTTCCCCCAGGGGACATGTATCAATGCAAAAATAAGTTTTAAAAACGGACGTTTTTCGGGACCAGTCATTTTAATGATGCATAAAGTGAAAAAAAAAAAAGTCAAATATTCCTTTAAATATCGTACCTGGGGGGTGTCTAAAGTATGCCTGTGAAGTGCCACGTGTTTCCCGTGTTTAGAACTGTCCCTGCACAAAATTACATTTCTAAAGGAAAAAAAGCCATTTAAAACTGCTGGATGAAAATCTTTAAGAAAAATGGCATAGCTACCCCATCACACCCCCCCCCCCCCACCCCAGCCCATTACCAGCCCCTTTGGGTCTTGTATGGATATTAAGGGGAACCCCGCACACAAAATAAAAAAGGCCCTATATACTCTGAACAGCCGTATACAGGCGGTGCATACAAGACAGGGACTGTAGGTTTGTTCTTATGTAGAATCTGTAATTTTGAACAGGTACATTGTTTAAGTGTAGCTCCAGCCAAAAAATCTATTTTTAAGCTTTTTTGAAAACATAGGGAAGGGTTATCACTAGTGTTGAGCGAACCCGAACTGTAAAGTTCGGGTCCGTACCGAACTTTAGCTTTTTCCCGAACCCGGACTTTTCCCAAAAGTCCGGGTTCGGGTTCGGCAATCTAATAACGCATTTAGAAATGCTTCAGGGGCCAGCCAATCACCTTTTGATTAGCTGGTGTGCCATTAGAAGCCATCATAGCCATGCCTACTAATGGCATGGCTGTGATTGGTCAGTGCAACATGTGACCCAGCTTCTATATAAGCTAGAGGCACACAGCACACATGACACTCTGCTTCAGAATAGATAGGGAGAGGATCTAGTCTGCTGCTGCTGCTTTTAGGGAGAGATAGAAAGATAGATGAGGTAGTCCTGATTCTACAATCTGAGGGAAAAGATAGAGAGATAGTGTAGTGTAGGGCCAGGTTCCTGTGTTGGTGCTTTCAGGGAGAGAGATTTATTATATAGGAGTCCAGATTCAGAGATTAAAATCAGCGATCTGCATAGGTCTACCTATTTGTGTTGCAGTGCAGTCTTTTTACACTGCCATGAGCCCAGTGTCAGAGAAAATCTAACTTTTAGGGGAAAAAAAAGGCACTTTATTGTTCTCTTTTCCAAAAGACCCATAGGGCGAAAAAAAAAAAAAAAAAAAAGCATTTTATTTTGCTCGTGCAAAAAAAGACCCGTTTAGGGCAAAAAAAAAAAATTTGCACTTTAATGTACGCTTGCAAAAAACACCGTTTAGGGGCACAAAAAAAAGTTTGCAGTGTGTTATACATATTTTGAGGTGTGTGAAATAAACAATTTCTATATAGTTTTCTCCTACGTTGCTATACTAAAAAAACAACATTTTTTTTGAATAGCATTTTCTGCAGTTCTGTAGCTGTGCGATTCAGCGGTTACGTACTGTGGGTGTGTTCTGCTCTTCCAAAAAACGCCGTTTAGTGGCACCAAAAAAAGTTTGCAGTGTGTTATACATATTTTGAGGTGTTTGAAATAAACAATTTCTTTATCGTTTTCTCCGACGTTGCTATACTAAAAAAACAACATTTTTTTTTAATAGCATTTTCTGCAGTTCTGTAGCTGTGCGATTCAGCGGTTACGTTTTTTGAATAGCATTTTCTGCAGTTCTGTGTTTTATTTTTTTTATGTTATTTTAAGTTATTTCCCTATCCACATTTGTTTGCAGAGCACTTGCCATGCTCTTAACAACATTTTGCTGCCATTTGCAGCCCTCTAGCCCTTTCCATTACCTTTTTAGAGCCTTTTTAGTCCTTAGAAGTCCGGGTCCCCATTGACTTCAATGGGGTTCGGGTTCGGGTTCGGGTTAAAGTTCGGTCCCGAACCCGAACTTTTTTCCGAAGTTCGGCCGAACCCGTCGAACCCGAACATCCAGGTGTCCGCTCAACTCTAGTTATCACCCCTGTAACATTTGTTTTGCTGTCTGTGCAGTGTGCACCTGTTCAAAACAGTTCACCTCACTTTCCGTCCTAATGACAAATGGTTTTTGAAAATTTGGGGTTTTTATTGAAACAAGAATTGGTGATAAAGCATCAGTGGAGAGGAGACACTTTTTTTCCCATATTAACTCTTATGCCCCATACACACGATCGTTTTTCATGCCGTTAAAAATGCCATTTTTAAAAATGGGCATTAAAACCGATCGTGTGTATGCTCCAGAGCATTTTTAACGACGTGAAAAACGGGCATTAAAAATTTCGAACATGCTCTATTTTTTCACGTCGTTTTTCATGTCGTTTTTTTTTAACGACGTGAAAAACGATAGTGTGTATGCTTTTACGAGGTAAAAAAAAACGCGCATGCTCTGAATCAAGTATGAGACGGGAGCGCTCGTTCTGGTAAACAGACTGAAAAGCACGAGGCTGAAAAGTGCGAATCGTCGCTCAACAAACTTTACTAACATGAAGGGTGGCGCCATCCGAACGGAACTTCCCCTTTTATAGTGCTGTCGTATGTGTTGTACGTCACTGCGCTTTGCTTGAACGTTTTATAAAATGACCGTGTGTACGCAAGACAGGCTTGAGAGGAAACATGAAAAAAAACGATGAGAAAAATGTCGGTTTAAAAAATGGCATGAAAAACGATCGTGTGTACGCCGCATTACAGGAGAGAATTTGCCTTTCTAGGGGTAGATTTCCTCTCACTTCCTGTTGTATCCTTCCGTTTGCAAGGAGGAGTCGTTTGTAAGTTGGATGTTTGAAAGTAGGGGCCTGCCGTATATACTCAGCTGAAATTTGCCCCTTACATGTTGGTGTTGCCACAACACTGTGAGCCCTCACAGTTACTCTTGGTGGGCGCATGAATGGGCCCTGCTGTGAATTATTAGATCAAGAATTGTAACTGCATGCCCCTGTTGAACAGGGGCTGAAAAATTGGGCCTTTGGTGGTGGTGCTGGTGGTGTTGACACAACACTGTAAGGCCTCACAGTTACTCTTGGTGGGTGCAGGAATGGGCCCTGCTGTGAATTATTAGATCAAGAATTGTAATTACATGCCCCTGTTAAACAGGGGCAGAAAAATTGGGCCTTAGGCACTGGTGCCACAACACTGCAACCCCTCACAGATACTGTACTTGGAGCACAGCAATGAGCCCTGTTGCAAAGTATTGCATCAAAAATTGTAATTACATGCCCCTGTTAAACAGGGGCTGAAAAATTGGGCCTTAGGCACTGGTGCTGGTGCCACGACACTGCAACCTCTCCCAGATACTCTAGTTGGAGTGCAGGAATGAGCCCAGCTGCAAAGCATTGCATATAAAATTGTAATTACATGCCCCTGTTAAACAGGGGCTGAAAAATTGGGCCTTAGCCACCCAGAAACAAAAATGTTATTCCAAGCTATCATCATCAATCGGATCATTGAGGAGGAGGAGGATAGTCAGTCAACATAACAGGACAGTTTCTCAGCATCAGCATCAGTCTTGAAGGGATGTGACATTTGAAAATAAATTAGTCTGTTATATCAGCTTCAGGTGTTTGGTAGCTGGTGGTGATCCAAGACTGGTTCATCTTTATGAAGGTCAGTCGATCAACCGAGTCGGTGGACAGGCGCACCCTGTGATCCGTGACAAATCCTCCAGCAGCACTGAATGTGCGTTCTGAAAGAACGCTGGATGCAGGACAGGCCAGTAGCTCAATTGCATACTGTGCAAGCTCTGGCCAGTGATCCATCCTCAAGACCCAGTAAGCCAGAGGATTTTCGGTGGGGAAGGTGTCCAAGTCTGACCTTGCCCCTAGGTATTCTTGCACCATGTATATCAGATGCTGGCGATGGTTGCTGGAACCGATCATACCTTGGGGCTGCGGACTAAAGAATTGTCTGAACGCAACGGTCAGACGGCCACCTTCCCCACCGCTCCTTCTTTGACTGACCGAAGCCTCAGCAACTCGTTGTCCAGGACCAGGAGTTTGTAACCTCCCAGTCTCTGGGAACGTGTTGCACAGACCTTTCTGCAAGGCCTCCCGGAGTTGTCTCATCCTCTGCTCCCTCTGCGACGGTAAGATAAGGTCCGCAACCTTACCCTTGTACCGTGGATCAAGGAGAGTGGCCAGCCAGTAATGGTCCCTCTCCTTGATCCGAAGAATACAAGGATCCTTCCACAGACTTTGCAGGATCAGGGAGGCCATGCAGCGTAGGTTAGCTGAGGCATTCGGTCCGGAGTCCTCTGGGTCACTAAGGACGACATGATCCGCAGCCACCTCCTCCCAGCCACGTACAAGTCCACTGGTTTCTTGGGACTGTAAATCATCCCTAAAAGACTGCTGCTGATGATGCTGAGTGCCAGGCTCCACCTCCATGCTGACACAATCCTCCTCCTCCTCTTCCTGTGCGATGGGTGGGACAGAAGGAACACTGTCTGGGTAAAGGGGGCCTTGAGAGGCAAGGAAGTCCTCCTCTTCCTGCCTCTGTTCTGCCTCAAGTGCCCTGTTCATTATTCCATGCAGCGTATGTTCCAACAGGTGGACAAGAGATACAGTGTCACTGATGCATGCACTGTCACTGCTCACCATCCTCGTGGCCTCCTCAAATGGTGCCAGGACAGTGCATGCATCCCTGATCATGCCCCACTGGCGTGGTGAAAAAAAAAACCGAGCTCCCCTGACCCTGTCCTGGTGCCGTAGTCGCACAGGTACTCATTGATGGCCCTCTGCTGCGTGTGCAGCATGGCCAACGTTGAGTTCCACCTGGTGGGCATGTCACATATAAGGCGGTTCTTGGGCAGGTTCAACTCCTTTTGCAGCTCAGCCAGGCGAGCACTGGCATTGTAAGATCTGCGGAAATGCACACAGACTTTCCTGGCCTGCCTAAGGACATCCTGTAAGCCCGGGTACCTGCCAAAGAACCGCTGCACCACCAGGTTAAGGACGTGAGCCACACAGGGCACATGGGTCAGTTGTCCCTGTCGGAGGGCGGAGAGGAGGTTGGTGCCATTGTCGCAAACCACCATTCCTGGCTTAAGCTGGCGTGGCGTCAACCACCTCTCGGCCTACATATGTTGCAAACAGCAGCTGTGCAATCTGATGCACTCGACTCAAAAAAGGCCCACACCAAAGAACTTTTTGACTAACGGGCAGAGGCAGCGCCCTGCACAGGCGGAGCTCTGCGGTGTGATTCCGTCGGTGTGTTGCCCTTACGCTGGCCCCCCGAGGGCATCCTGCCTCGTTGGAGATGTGCCTCCTCCTCATCCTCCTCCTCCTCCTCCTCTCTCCTATTAGGCACCCACGTGGAGTCAGTGACCTCATCATCCCCTCCCTCCTCATCACTGGAGCCAATCTGGCAGTATGCTGCAGATGCTGGAACATGACTGCCAGATTGGTGTCCTTCTTGAGCATCCCCTCTCTCTGCTCTCACGTTACTGCCTTCCTCTAGCTGGGTATCATCATCAGACCATTCGAAACGCTGGGCATCCTCCTGGAGCATGTACCCAACACTGTGCTCAAACAGTTCGGGGGACTCCTCAGGAGGACATGGTTGGTCTAGGGAAGGAGTGACTGATGATGACATTGATACCAGGGAAGAGGACGCTTTGGCAGCTGCTTTGCCAGTACCCTGAGCCTGGGTGAGAGAGGATGAGGAGGGCTTGGTCATCCACTCTACCAAGTCTTCGGCATGATGCGGCTCAACACGTCCAGCTGCCGAAAAGAAGGACAAGCGTGTCCCATGGCCACGTGCTGATGGCGATGCACCGCGTCCACGACCAGCACTGTTGTCTCTAGACACAGAGCCTGCTTGCCCTCTTTTATTAGCTCCTGACTGTCTGCCTCTCCTTGTTTGCCTTCCAGACATTCTAATGGCCTGCAGGGAGATGGGAAAACCAGCAATAAGGCCTAGCTTCAGGAGTATATTTTGCAGGAATCACACTACGCCTGCTGTAAGTGCTGCAAATGCCTGGTGGTGTAACACACCAGGAAAACACAGCAATACAGGCTAACTTCAGGTGTATAATGTGCAGGAGGCACACTCTGCCCGCTATAAGTGCTGCAAATGCCTGTTGGTGTAACACACCAGGAAAACACAGCAATACAGGCTAACTTCAGGTGTATAATGTGCAGGAGGCACACTCCGCCCGCTGTAAGTGCTGCAAATACCTGTTGGTGAAACACACCAGGAAAACACAGCAATACGGGCTAACTTCAGGTGTAATATGATCAGGAGGCACACTCCGCCCACTGTAAGTGCTGCAAATGCCTGTTGGTGTAACACACCAGGAAAACACAGCAATACAGGCTAACTTCAGGTGTAATATGATCAGGAGGCACACTCCGCCCGCTGTAAGTGCTGAAAATGCCTGTTGGTGTAACACACCAGGAAAACACAGCAATACAGGCTAACTTCAGGTGTATAATGTGCAGGAGGCACACTCCGCCCGCTGTAAGTGCTGCAAATGCCTGTTGGTGTAACACACCAGGAAAACACAGCAATACAGGCTAACTTCAGGTGTATAATGTGCAGGAGGCACACTCCGCCCGCTGTAAGTGCTGCAAATGCCTGTTGGTGTAACACACCAGGAAAACACAGCAATACGGGCTAACTTCAGGTGTAATATGATCAGGAGGCACACTCCGCCCGCTGTAAGTGCTGCAAATGCCTGTTGGTGTAACACCAGGAAAACACAGCAATACAGGCTAACTTCAGGTGTATAATGTGCAGGAGGCACACTCCGCCCGCTGTAAGTGCTGCAAATGCCTGTTGGTGTAACACACCAGGAAAACACAGCAATACGGGCTAACTTCAGGTGTAATACGATCAGGAGGCACACTCCGCCCGCTGTAAGTGCTGCAAATGCCTGTTGGTGTAACACACCAGGAAAACACAGCAATACAGGCTAACTTCAGGTGTATAATGTGCAGGAGGCACACTCCGCCCGCTGTAAGTGCTGCAAATGCCTGTTGGTGTAACACACCAGGAAAACACAGCAATACGGGCTAACTTCAGGTGTAATATGATCAGGAGGCACACTCCGCTTGCTGTAAGTGCTGCAAATGTCTGTTGGTGTAACACCAGGAAAACACAGCAATACAGGCTAACTTCAGGTGTATAATGTGCAGGAGGCACACTCCGCCCGCTGTAAGTGCTGCAAATGCCTGTTGGTGTAACACACCAGGAAAACACAGCAATACGGGCTAACTTCAGGTGTATAATGTGCAGGAGGCTTAGCAACAATGACACTGACACTGTCCCCTGCCTATCCTTCTCTCTCCCTGCACACAAGGTTTATCAAAGAATATGACACTGACACTCTCCCTGCCTATCCTTCTCTCTCCCTGCACACAAGGTTTAGCAAAGAATGTGACACTGACACTGTTCCCTGCCTATCCTTCTCTCTCCCTGCACACAAGGTTTATCAAAGAATATGACACTGACACTCTCCCTGCCTATCCTTCTCTCTCCCTGCACACAAGGTTTAGCAAAGAATGTGACACTGACACTCTCCCTGCCTATCCTTCTCTCACCCTGCACACAAGAATAGCACAAAGAATATCACACTGTCCCTGCCTATCCTTCTCTTTCCCTGCGCCGGAACACAGTACACTTTTATAGTGTGGGGCTTGTGCTAAACCCCCTGAGCTATGATTAGCCACAAGCAACCTGCCTGTGGCCAATTATGGCTCTCCTAGCTGCCGGCGCTGTGATTGGCCAAGCATGCGGGGTCACAGTGCATGCTTGGCCAATCACAGCGCCGGGATTGCACTGCGATGGCGCAGTGTATTGTGGGCCATTCACGTCACTCGAATTTGGCGCGAACGGCCCAAATCGTTCGATGTTCGCCGAACGGTCGAACAGCCGATGTTCAAGTCGAACTTATGTTCGACTCGAACACCGAGCTCATCCCTAATTCCGATTATAAAATATTCACTAAAGTACTGGCAAATAGATTATCCCTTTTCCTCCCTACCTTAATACACAAAGATCAGGTTGGATTTGTTACTTCCAGACACGCTGGGGTTAACACCAGGCGGACTATAGACCTTATTGATTTGTTAACCAAGAATGGTAAGCCGGCTCTGATATTGAGCTTAGATGCTCAAAAAGCATTTGACCGTTTAAATTGGTCCTTCATGTTTGCTACCCTGTCAACTTATGGTTTTTCGGGTCCATTTGTCCAAGCTCTTACCGCATTATACTCCACCCCACCTCCCAGGTCCAGCTGTCATCTTCTGTCTCTTCGCCATTCCCCCTTAGCAATGGGACTAGACAGGGTTGCCCCTTGTCCCCTCTACTGTTTATTCTTAGCCTGGAACCTTTAGCTGCTGCCATTAGACTTCACCCCGATATAGGGGGAGTGGCGCTGAGACACAGGGAGTACAAGCTGTCCCTCTTTGCAGATGATATTCTGTTGACCATCACACGCCTACACATATCATTACCTTCTCTCCACAAACTTCTTGACCTATTTGGCAACCTCTCGGGCTTTAAAGTAAACCCATCTAAAACAGAAGCCTTACCAATAAATGTCCCACCTGATACGCTTACCCATCTACAAAAAACCTTTAGATACCGTTGGTGCACTCAATCCCTCAAATACTTAGGTGTTCACATATCCCCCTCGTATTCTACCTTATATCAGGTACATTTCCCCACACTGTTCTCAGAAATACATAGATTACTAAAGTCTTGGACGAAACTACCCCTGTCTCTGTTGTTAGGGAGTATAAATGTCCTCAAAATGTCCATACTCCCTAAATTATTATATTTTTTTGAGACTCTCCCCATCCTGATCCCGATGACACAACTGAAAACCATCCACAGACATTTTCTAAATTTTATTTGGAATGATGCTTCTCACAGAATAGCTAGCACAGTCCTTTTAGCTCCACGTTCTCGTGGAGGTCTGGGGGCCCCAGATGTCATAAAGTACTATTATGCCACTCATTTGAGAGCTATAACCTCTTGGACGTCTAGAAAAGCTCAGAATAGATGGTCGGAGATTGAGATGGGAATCACGGTCCCTGCTCACCCATGCTCCTTGTTATGGCCTTCCTCTGATAAATATGTCCCTCAATTGCGCAAAATCTGTTTGAACCCCATGCTTTTTACCCTTACCATTTGGAAGCAGTGTTCTAGTAAGTACTCCCTGTCATCCCCTTGTCCCCCCCTTACAAATGTGCTTTTTAATCCAGACATTCCTGATAGCCTCTCTTATGAATCTATGTTGCCATGGACTCAGGCGGGTATTTTTCAATTTCACCATCTTGTACACCCGGTAACACATACGCTACTCTCATTTTCTGAGATACAGTCCAAACACCAAGTCCCGAAATCCCTTTTCTTTTCCTTTCTCCAAATTAGACATTTTTTTGCCTCCAAAGCCCCCAATCTGACTTTAGAACCCCCACTGAATTTGAACGGCTGTGCTCCCAAGGAGCCTATGAGCCCCATCAAATATCTACTATTTACCAAATCTTACACTCAGCCCCTCCTATTACCGGGCAACTACATTCATATATGAAGAAATGGTCTAACATTCTGGCCAGGCCTATATCACTATTAGACTGGGGGAAGATATGGGTCGCGGCATCCAAGGTTTCCAGGTGTGTGGCCCACAAAGAAACCACTTATAAAATACTTATGTTTTGGTATAGGACCCCCGAGTTCCTTGCAGCTCGCAAGTTGACCCCCCACAGCCAGTGCTGGAGGTGTGGTTCCTCAATAGGCACACATCTCCACATTTTTTGGGAATGTTCGATATTGTTCCCCTTTTGGACGCAAGTCCATGTATGTCTGGAAGAGGTTCTTGGGGTTCCTGTTCCTTTCCAACCCCTACATATGTTGTTAGGTCTCCCCCTCCCAAGATTGCCCAAACACCATCATAAGTTGATGGCTTTTCTCCTGTTAGCAGCCAAACGAGTTATCCCCCAACGTTGGAGGGATACTGCCCCCCACCTTTGCTCACTTCCTAGCAGCTGTGGCTGATATTAGGAGGATGGAACGCCTCACCGCTGTAGTTGCTGACACTCTTACCAAGTTCGATTGCATTTGGGACAGTTGGGATTCCTCGGTATACAGTGCTGAACCGGATCCAAATCCATGTTGATTCCAGGGTATTAACCCTAGGTTCCCTATGGTTATACAACAGGGAGAGTTCTTTCCCTTCCTTTTTTCTTTACACGTTACATATGACCCGTTCATGTTTGTTTACTCTCAGCAAGCACACCCATGATTTATTAGACACATCAGACCTCCTATACACCCCTTGTTCTTTTAGAGTTTTTGTGTTGTAATACTTCCTGTCCCATCCCTTGAAGTGTATACCCAAGATCTTTGATACATTGTTTTTCATATCTTTCTATGTTTACCATGTCCGATTGTATGCTATGGTCTTGATTACAGGCTTATTCTGTATATTTTGAAAAATTATAAATAAACAATTTATAAAAAAAAAAATATTTCCTACACTTACAGTATTTTTAGCTCTCTTTATCTTTTATTCAACACTTATGTATTCAGCAGCCTGTCTTGCTAACAAGAGATAAACATTTCCTCTCTGGAATGCTAGAAGGATTGTTAATAAATCATACTGCATGGTTCAGTTCAAGTTGGTTTACTGAAACAAAGATACTTCCCGAAGATATGGCTGGTATCCATATTTGTTTAAGGAGAACATACTAAAAGTTATAATTAACAAGCTATACAGTAGATTTGCAAATAATCTGACTGCGCATGCTATTGAATAGACTACCTGCTGAGGGCCACTGAGTAATGCTAGCTCTCTAGATCTGTCCCAACCTTGCAAACACCTCGGCCCTTCTGACACTCTAAGCTCAGACATGAATTAGTAAACATCATTCAGTAACCTTGTCACCAACAGTACCCAGCACAAAGTAAAGGCAATAAACACGGACTTCAAGGAACAGTGTATTTTGTAATTCAAAGTAGTTCAGGTTAATAATAGAGACAATTAGTTTACAGCAGTACATAGTCAAATAAATAATATTATAAAACACTTAATTTCGGGGGCGTGGCCTGACCGAGCGCGAAGATGGATGCTTGAATCCAGAGCTCCCGTCGCCACAGGATTATCCTTTCTGACTACAGAGATACTCCCGCTCTAAACCTCGCTCACAACATGGGGACCGCGTCCAGACAATTGTCGGCATCCCGATCCCGCTCTCCCCGCGAACAGAACAGCAACCTGAGCCAGAATATACTGGAGATGTTCCGGTCTCATAGAAGCAACATGGCGTCTTCCCGCCACTCACAATCTCAGGGACAGTCACAGACACTCTCTCCTCCTCTGACTGGATCCTCGCTGCCGGGCTCATCTCCAGTTCTAGCCCCGCAGGTCACCGCAAGCCATGGAGGGATGGATATCCCCTCTCAACCTCATCTGAGCATCCAAGACCTGCGGACCATTGCCGATGATATTAGGGACACACTCTCGGCGGCCATTGCGGAGCTTCATGTCGACATTCATACCCTAGCCGACAAAGTGCATGAGGTAGAGAAAGTGACAGAACGACATGACACGGTCCTCCGTCGGACCACAAGGAAGATTGATTCGCACACTCTCCAGCTCTGGCATATGCAGCGCCACATGGAAGACCTGGATAACAGGGGAAGGCGCCATAACCTGCGCTTCAGAGGAATGCCGGAATCCATTGAGGGGGATCAAATCGACCACACTCTTTAACGATCTGCTGAACAGACCACCCAATTCAACAATTGAAATGGAGCGCATCCACCGAGCTCTGAGACCAAGGGGCAGAGACACTGACCCCCCCAGAGACAATATCTGTTGCCTGGTGGATTACAAACTGAAAGAGGACGTTCTGCGACAAGCGAGAAGTAGGCCACACCTCACATTTGAGGTGAATAACATCCAGATATTCCAAGACCTCTCAGGCATCACTCTACAACATCGCCGTGACCTGAAACCCCTGCTGGATACCTTGCGAAGTAAGGGAATACACTACAAATGGAAATTCCCTTTCTGCCTATCCGCTTCCACACAAGGTCGCACAGCACTGATCAAAGTACCGGACGATCTCCCGCACTTCTGCGACACCCTCGGCATACATCTTGTGGATGTCCCTAACTGGTTTGCTGACTTCCGTCATGCTGTCGGGAGAATGGATAAACCTCAAGAAGAACCGATGGAGGCTCAGGATGCCAGACTCCGTAGGAGACGGTCTCCCTCGGGACCTAGACATCACCTACTGTCACGCAACCCTCGGAGAGATCTCAGCCCTACTGCTTCGCCCAGTTCCAGGAGAGCCCGGAGGGACCGCTAATCCCCAGTCAGGTACTTCTCCACACGCAGCCAAAGTACACAGAATCTGACTGTGCCATGTATGCTTATATGCTGCCCTTCTTCTGTTTGTAGTTTTTCTTTTTCTCCTCCCGAGTGTTTTTTTTTCTTTTCTTTTTTACGCCAGGTCTCATATGTTCACAGTACCTATGGCCTCTTACTCCACACTACCTCTGAACACATTCTGTTTAGATACGCAACAGCCTGCCTAGATCCTGGAAACTGTAATGCTTATGCACACAGACGGGCACTACGACCCCCATACCACATTGCGGCATCCGATCGCTGCCTGTTTGGAAGAGAACATGTCCTCCCTCACTTCCTGCTATAACGCCGGCTATGTATGTATGCCGAAACTCGGAGGCAGCGCTATAAAGACCCAACATTCCACAACAGTGCACTCTCAAGGAAGCTCCTTTACACCGCCTTTCCAGCCCAAACACCATGATACAATAGCGAGCTCCTCTACCACAATGATCCGGTGGCATTGGTCTCCCTAACATCCGGAGATATGGGACTCCCTCCGCCCACTCCCTACTACAGGGTTGAATAGACACTCACCTCGCTGAGACGTCCTACCACCAGCCCTATCAGCTGTAGATACACCTCTCCCTCCTGCAGACTGATGCCGATGGATTATACATAATAACTACAAACACTCTTTAATCTCTCTATGCCTTTTTGTCCTTAAGTATTGTTAAACATCTATTTCGTGCACCTGCAAATAAGGTAAAAGAGATACAAGACTACAGTCTCTGGATGTGCTGACTTTGCCAGAAGGCTGCAGGCCTCCTTCATAAGGTGTGAGAGTGATCATACATAAAATGTCTAAGTAGCTGAATGTTGGTTATAGCGATAGGTTAAGTTTACTCTTGTTAATATACAGTTTATGTCCTTATTACAGTGGATGCTCTCTCTGACCTTATTGCTGTTCCACTTCCTAGTCCCTGGCACAGACTCCCCACTGTGCCCTCAGTGGGAACCTCGTCCCGGATGCTTACGCTTACACTTACACGAATATGACAATCAGACTGTTTTGCTGTTCTTATGACCCTATTTTGAGGGACACCTCACCAAACCATCTACCTAATCGCACTGTATTTCATTGTCCCCCTCCACAATTCCCCACGGAGAGATACTCATTATCCCTGCTTATCCAATCACACTGTGACGACGGGCCAACACACCAATAACTGTACACACTTTGTCGTTTGGTTTGTGCCAACCCCCACACAGCAGTGTATTTAGGTGCAGGCATTCCAACCAGCGTGCGTGCAACACCTACGCTCTGTACCTCACCGATCAGTTCTCCAATCTGAGGTGATTGGACAAGTCTCCATCCCCTCATCGGTTCCCCCCAGAGGCGTTAGCTCGCCTACAGTTTTAACACTACTTTGAGCTACACCTCCCTTCCCGACACAACCACCCCTTTACCCCTACCCCTCCCCCCCTCCCGCAGCAAGCCAAAAACCTACACTCCATTCCTTGCACCTAAAATTATGCTCAGTAAATATTCGTGGACTCAATACTCCCGAGAAGAGAACGCAGTTGCTCTACTCACTCCAAAAAACCAAAGTGCACATTGCCCTCATACAGGAAACACACTTTAGATCTGACAATATCCCTAAATTCCACAACTACCACTACCCGACAGTGTATCACGCTGCCAACCAGGAAGCTAAATCGAAAGGGGTCTCCATATTGAGCTCAAAAAACTGCCCTATCAAGATAACTGAAGTACAAACTGACACTCAGGGTAGGTTTCTCTTCAAGGGAACACTTCAGAATAGACCAATCACTATTGCTAATCTCTATGCCCCTAACTCCCAACAAGTTTCCTTCTTTAATAAGACCCTACAACAGCTCACAGCTTTCATTCGGGCACTCTTATCGTTGGAGGAGATTTCAATGTACCTCTGACACCTTCCCAAGACACATCCAATGGATCCTCCTGTATGACATACAGGGCCTTTCGCGCGATAAAAACCCAACTCAGCAACCTTACCCTACACGACACGTGGCGCACACTACACCCTAATGTAAGAGATTTCACTTTCTTCTCCCCACCACATAACAAATATTCCAGGATTGACCATTTTTATCTCTCCCAAAATGATCTATCCTTCCTTACTGGGGCCACTATCGAACCCATGCTACAATCAGACCATCATCCCATTACCATTACCTTGACACTCCCGTTTCAACGCCCTGCGTCTTCTATATGGCGCTTAGACAACTCCCTTTTGATGGACCTGGAGAACACGCATAACTTGTCCAAACGCCTCTCCCAGTATTTTGCTGAAAAAAGTTCTGAGGACACATCGCCCACCGTCACCTGGGCGGCGCACAAATACGTGATCAGGGGCGAATTAATAGCTATAGCTGCTAGAAGGAACAAACTTAGGAAAGCTTGCATAGAGGAACTGTCTGCACGTGTTCTTTCCCTTGAACGCACACACAAACTCTCCCTAGCTACCAAATGTTATGCCGACCTTCTAAAGGCAAGGGAAGAACTCTTGGACGAATTACAAAAGACTCTCAAACGCAAATATGCACTCACTCAAAAATTATTCTATGAATTTGGCAATAAAGCGGGCAAATTAAAAAAGCGGCTAATACTATCCACACCATTAAGACCCCATCAGGCGAAACGCTAGTCACTCCGGAAGACATAACAGACCAATTTGTCCAATATTTCTCCAAGTTATACAACCTACCTAAACCACGATCGACCGACCTCTCCGTAGATAGGAGCAAGACCATAACGGACTTCCTGTCTAAATACAGTCCCTCCCCTCTCACACCGGAAGAAACGACAGACTTAGACCTTCCAATTTCGACTGAAGAAACCTTGACCGCACTAAAACAACTAAAGACAGGCAAAAGCTCGGGTCCAGATGGACTGACGGCTACTTATTACAAATCTTTTTCCGACTCTCTCATTCCTCACTTCATTAAGGCCTTCAACAATTTACACTCTTCACCTTCTACCAACAAAGACATCCTCGAGGCCCACATCACACTTATTCCAAAACCAGGCAAAGATACCACAATAGTTTCTAGTTACCGTCCCATCTCCCTACTCAACGTAGATGTGAAGCTCTACGCCAAAATTCTGACAAATCGCTTACTTCCCCTACTCCCCAGACTTGTATCGGTTGACCAAGTTGGTTTTATCCCTGGCAGGGAAGCAAGGGATAACACCATCAAAGCCATAAACGTGCACCACTGGCTGACAACAACCTCATCCCAAGGATTCTTTTTACCCTTGGATGCGGAGAAGGCGTTCGACAGAGTGGCCTGGGACTACATGACTGCGACACTAACTGCACTGGGACTTCCCACAAGCTTACTCCAAATGATCCTCGCCTTATATTCTACCCCAACTGCTAGAATTAGAGTCAACGGTCGACTGTCGAGCGCCTTCTCCATAGCCAACGGAACACGCCAGGGCTGCCCTCTCTCACCCCTCCTTTTTATCTTAACCATGGAACTTCTCCTTCGCAGGTTGCGGGAGAACCCCGACATAAAAGGGATTGATATTAAACACAAACACTACAAAATTGCTGCCTACGCAGATGACATTCTACTGTTCCTTTCAAACCCCATAACCACCATCCCTAACCTCCTTAAGGACTTCTCATTATTTACCCAACTTTCCAATCTGCAGATTAATTTTGACAAATCCAAAGCTCTAAACATCACGCTTCCGACTACGACAGTCTCCCAATGCCAACAAAATTTCCCCTTTCGCTGGGAACCCCACAAAATAACATACATGGGCATTAAACTCCCCACCAAATTGATTGATCTATACTCCACAAACTTTGTACCAGCTTTGCAGAAACTCCAAGGAGACCTGCACAACTGGCACAACGGCTTCTTCTCCTGGTTTGGTAGAGCCGCCGTCTTAAAAATGAATGTCCTCCCCAGAATCCTCTATCTCCTACAAGCCATCCCCATAAAACTCCCCCCTTCTTTCTTCACATCGTACAAAAGAATGTGTAGAACATTCCTATGGTCCTCAAACGCACCCAGACTGAGTTGGGACAGACTTACACTCCCTAAGCGGAAAGGGGGGATAGGCCTCCCGGATGTCCACAAATATTACTGGGCGAGTCAACTTACAAGAATTGTCGACTGGCATGTACATTCCGACAATAAAGATTGGGTTCACATCGAAAATGCTTTCGCTCAGACTTCAATCTCACACCTTCCTTGGATCTCCCAAAATTCCATACCAAAGGAATACTCCACTCACCCACTGATAGGTCCCACGATGCTCAATCTGAAACTAGCGTGCCAAACTCTTGGCATGTCCCCATCCCCCGGGCCTATGACCCCGCTAACCCAAAATCCCGATTTCCAGCCTGGCATCCCTGCATATAACCCACTGGACACCCCCTCCAGTCCCCAAATCAGAGCCCACAAATTCTTTCTAAATGGGAAACTCCTCCCATACTCAGAGATCCCTTCTGCGCTCCCAGGTCTCAATATACCATTTTTCACATATCTTCAGATTCAACACTTTTTCCAAACAAAACAGCCATCAGATCAATGGGGCAGAGACCTCACCCCTTTTGAACACTTATGCAGCAGCACGAAACCCCAAACTCACTTAATTTCAGCAATATATCCGTTACTTTTTTCCGCCAACAACCCAAATACCAAGGTAAACCGTCTATGGGAGACAGAACTAACCACTGACATCTCTGAAGACGAATGGGACCGCATATACGAATACACACACACAAAGGGTCCGTCAACATTTCTGCTCAAGAAAATAGGTACAAAATATACTCAAGGTAGTATAGGACTCCCGATAAGATACATAAATACTTTCCTAGTGTCCCCTCACTCTGCTGGAGATGTAACTCTGCTCATGGCTCACTACTCCACATTTGGTGGGAGTGCCCGCTAATACAACCATTTTGGAAGGAAATTCATGACCTGATTATCCAAATCACAACCTACACTCCAGAATTCACCCCAGCACAATATTTACTCCATCATACCTCACTACCATTATCGTCATACAGGAAATTCCTCACCTTACACCTTATCACTGCTGCCACCCAATGTATACCGGTTCATTGGAGAAGCACTGACCCACCCACAATCTCTGAATGGACCCACCGCGTGGAGAGGACGGCCAAAATGGAAAAACTCATACACGAAGCCCAAGAAAATCCCACGAAATTTCAAAACACCTGGGCCTGTTGGATATATTATAAAACCTCCACGAGAGCCAACAACCCCCGCACAAGTACTTGACACCGCATATACGGAATATTGGCTAGACTCCTACTGAAACATAATGACACTCCGTCACCCCTCCTCCCCCCTTCCCCCACTCGCTGCACCTACCATACGCACCACCACCTGCTAACCTTTCCCTATACAGAGACTGTTGCTTGACTACAGTCGAACCACATCTACACTACACACTTTAGGCAATCCTAGGGCCCCCCCCGTTCACAGAAAGCTCCCTTTAGGGGTGAACGGGCACTGGGATGGAATGTTTAGGTTTGTTTCTACATTACACAAGACACTCCTTTAGTTATGGTTGTAGTTATAGTTCTTGCTCTCTTAGTTTTTAGTTCCTGGAATACAGGATGTATTTAGCCTCACAAAAGCTTTGGAGGTTAGAGGTTTTTCGCCCAGTATTAATCCTTTCCATACGCTGCGACAGCTAACTCTCCAGAAACAAATGACTCTAACTACAGCGATTGAATACGATGTAATGTGGCGGCATACATGCTTTGTAAACCTGTGTTGTTTTCATGTTTTCATAATATGCCATACGATCTTACTGCCTCTAATCTGTATCTATGTAACCCTGTTTTTCACATTTCTGTTCTTGTGAAATATTCAATAAAATCTTTTGAAAAAAAAAAAAAAACACTTAATTTCAAGAGAGCAAATTTTCCAAGGATGAGGGCTGCTCTCCAGGACTTAGACTGGGAGGGAATATTGGCATCAATGGGCACAGAACAGAAATGGGAATTCTTCAAAAAGACTGTTTGTGAACTCACTGCAAAGTATATTCCCATGGGCAATAAGTATACAAGGCTAAAAATAAAACCTATGTGGCTCACGGCCAAAGTTAAAAAAGATATAAACTACAAGAAAAGAGCTTTTAAAAAATATAAATTAAATGTTACAAAGAATATAACCGGATATGTAAAAAGGAAATCAAGGATGCTAAAATTCAAAATGAACGACAGATTGCAAAAGATAGGACAAACCCCAAAAAAATCTTCAAATATATTAATAGTAAAAAGGTCAAGTCTGAGCATGTAGGCCCTTTACAAAATAATCTAGAGTGGGTGACTGGGGACAAAGAGAAGGCTAATTTATTAAATACTTTCTTCAGCTCTGTGTATACAAAGGAGCATGGGGGAGCTCATATCCAAAATGGGGGTGGTAGTGACACAGCCCCAAATCCACAATGGCTCAAAAGCGATATGGTCCAGAAATATTTAGACAGAATAAAGGTGGATAAAGCACCTGGACCAGATGGCATCCACCCACGGATCCTAAAAGAATTGAGCTCTGAAATTTCAAAGCCATTGTATCTAATTTTTAGGGACTCATTAATGACAGGAATAGTACCACTGGATTGGCGCAGGGCCAATGTGGTGCCTATATTTAAAAAGGGAACAAAGTCTTTACCAAGTAACTATAGACCTGTTAGTTTAACTTCTATAGTTGGGAAGATACTGGAGAGATTAATAAAAGACCACATACAGTAGGTGCCACCGATATTGTGTCAATCTCGCCGCTTCTAGCGGCGAGATTGACACCCTATGAGCTCCGTCGCGAGAGCCAGCGCCGAGCTGTCTCGTCATCGGGAAAGGAAAAAATGTTCCTTTCACGATGAGCGACACGCATTGCCGATAGGCGGGGATCCGACGCGGATTCCCGCCAATACCAGGCACTGCGTTTGGTATGAATCCTGAGCGGGAACTCCACGCCAATTTTTAAAGAAAAAACCGGCGTGGGTTCCCCCTCCAGGAGCATACCAGGCCCTTGGGTCTGGTCTGGATTTGAAGGGGAACCCTACGCCGAAAAAACGGCGTGGGGGTCCCCCTCAAGATCCAAACCAGACCCTTATCCGAGCACGCAACCTGGCAGGCCGCAGGGGAAGAGGGGGGGATGAGAGCGGCCCCCCTCCCTCCTGAACCGTACCAGGCCACATGCCCTCAACATGGGGGGTTTGGTGCTCTGGGGCAGGGGGGTGACCTGCGGCCCCCCCACCCCAGAGCACCCTGCCCCCATGTTGATGAGGACAGGGCCTCTTCCCGACAACCCTGGCTGTTGGTTGTCGGGGTCTGCGGGCGGGGGGCTTATCGGAATCCGGGAGCCCCCTTTAATAAGGGGGCCCCCAGATCCTGGCCCCCCCACCCTATGTGAATGAGTATGTGGTACATCATACCCCTACCCATTCACCTGGTGGGAAAAAAATGGTAATAAAAACACAACACAGTTTTTAAAAGTATTTTATTGCACCGCTCCGGAGGTCTTCTTCCGACTTCGGGGGTCTTCCGACTTCTCCTGGCGGAACAAGGGCCTCTGGATGCCGAGGTACTTTCACTACCTCCGTCGGTTTGAATCTTGGTGCCCGTAGTGATGCGCGCTGTGTCCCCGCCACCAGAACGGATGATGCTGCAGGTGGTGGAATGACAAGCGAAGGACTAGGCTTCCTCGTGAGCTCCAGGGCTTCCGCCCGGGGCGTGCTGTCTCCCGTGGACATAGGCGAATCTCGTGGTGTACGTAACACAGGCAATGGCATTTTGTCCCAGCCTTTGCAGTGAAAAAGTTCATCTATTTCACCATCCTCTCCACAGTCCGACAGCGATTCTAGGTCGGAGGTGTCATACATCTCTGCGGGGAGGTAGTCCCTAGTAGACGTGGAACTACCCTCCCTAGCGGGCTCCACCGGCTGTGGACCCCCGACACCTCCAACCACCACCACAGTCCCAGCCCCTGGCTCACCTTGACCTTTCGTAGAACTGGGATGTCCAGGACTCTTCCAACCGGATCTATCCAGGCCCGGCAAGCGACAGGGTGAAGCTCGACCACGACCACAGGATGCCTGTACCAGGCCAACTTTCCTCTTCGGAGGTGGGAGCAGGGAATTTGTGGTGACCGAAGCAGCATCCTCGGATTTTTCTTTCTCAGTCTCTGGTTGGGCAGTCACATCGCCCTGGTCAGTGCGTACGGGGACCTCCGCAAAGGCCTGGATCTCCCCTTCCGGAGTAGCGGTACCTGTGAGGCAGTTGAGGCGAAGGGCCCGGGGCCTTACTGTGGATGTCTCCACCTCAAATAGGAACTGCTTGCATGCCTCGCAACGCCCGAATGGCTTCAGGTTGACCACCAGTCCCGAGCACCCGGGACAGATCCCGCCGAGGGCCTCGGTGTCTCTGCAAATGTACAGAGCTAACTGCCCTTGGGGTTTAAGTCTTATCCCCGTGTCTGTAAGGGGAGCAGCAAAAGCAGTCATCTTCGTGGGGTAGGGAACCAGAATCCACGGGGAGCTTGAGGCCATCCCGACTATCTGCAGCTCCATCACGCACTGACCACGCGCCGAAGTGTATCTCCTCACATAAAAACAAAAAATGCAGCGCCCAAAGAGTGTATGAAGGCCCAAACACACAAAAGGATTGGGACAAACAACAAACAGTGAAAAATATACAGCCCACAAAGAGGCCAAGGATAATGAAATCCAAATGTGCTTCACTCCAAATAATACCTACACATATATATAAAAACTCATATGTAGTTATGTACAGTGAACTAATATAAAAGTCCAATAAGAGTGACAATGTGTAGACTGGAAACGGATGACAGAAATGTTACATAAATGTTGAAACATTAGAGCATTGTCCCCATAAAAGAAATCCAACGAGACTTCAAGATCATAGGACACGTATGTTCATAAATCCATAGCACCCGGGGACGTGACTCCAACACCAGGGATGGGGGAAAGAAATGGATACTCTTACCCCTATATGTGGACGCACACACCAGCGGTGGTGAGTCAAACAGGCAGAAGGTATAAGTGTAGACTACACTGGATCTGTCCTCCTGGAGCAGCAGCAGATGAAGCAAACTCAGGGAATCCAATCCTCTCCAGGATACAGGCACGAAATTTCCAAGACGTCAGTATATCAAAGATCATATAAAAAAATGGAACAGAGGAGGCTCCTCATAGTGCAGGATCAGATGGCAAGATAAAAATCACATTTATTCAGGAACAAGTCACAAAACACACATGGTGTAAAAAATAAAACAAGAAAACATGCAGGCTTCCATGCAGAGACTTGCAAATATGGTGATCACAGAAATGGTATCAAATAACGGCGTAGCAGCAAGGCAGGTTCATGTACCCGACATGTTTCGCATAAAGAATGCATCAACTGGCCAGACTCCTCCCACAACTTGCACGTTTTCACAGGCTTCCACCAGTCTCCGCCCACGAACTACGCAGTTATGGGGTGCCTCATGGAGCAGTGCAGTAAAAGCCCCCACATGTAGTACGTCACATGGCTGGACTTCTCCCTCTTCTCGCTCTTCTGCATGGGCCTTTCCCGTCTTAGGGTCATGTCCACGACTTTGAGCAGGGATGCACTCTGGCCGATCACATGGCCGACCCACTCGGAACTCCTCCGGGCAGCAAAGTTCAAACACAGCCGTTCTCAGTTCCATGGTTAAAACACACATCATCCCGGACTCACGAGCCCCCACGTGTAACGGCCTCACCCCCTCTTCTCTGTCTAGGGGTATGTTGTACGTGAGGGTGAGATGCGCTACGGCCCATGTCCCCCCATTGCAGCAGGTGAGGTGAAGGCCAGTACCAAGTATTCTTCTCGGGCCTGTGTGTTTCTATTCACAACCAAGTCCTGCTGTGCTGACACTCCCCTTCACTCCCATCAACCAGAGTTCCACACACCGATAAGGATCCAACACTTCCTTTATTGTAACACACAATAAACAGTTCTTTGTTAGCCAATTAGTTGAGATCCATAAACAGTTCAACACGGTGGGGTGAGCAGGTCGAGGCACTGTCCTAATGATAAACTAAACCACTGTGGTCTCAACAGCGGTTGCTATAGCCATTGGCTAGAGAGAGGAACTTGAAACGTATTAAGCCTCGTACACACGGCCGAGAATCTCGTCGGTAAAAACACGTCGTTTTTTTCGACGAGATCCTTGGACAAGAAACTTGTCCCGGCCGAGTGTACACACGCTCATTTCAAAGAACCCGCGGTTCTTTGAATGGAGCGAACGCGGTGACGTAATCGAATACGACGAGCATGCGCTCGTCACATTCGATGCCGTCGCCGCCATCTTGGTACACCCTACCTATGCCTAGGAAGCTACCGTGCATGCGTCAAAGTCATTTCACGCATGCGCGGGCTTCCCGGAGGACAGGTAAGTGTACACACACACAATTTTCTCGTCGAGAAACAGGCTGAGGAGAATCTCGACGAGAAAATAGAGAGCAGGTTCTCTATTTTCTCGTCGAGATTCTAGTCGGTTTTCTTGACGAGAAACCATACACACGAACGAATTTCTGGGCAAGAAATCTCTGCCAGCAAGTTTCTTGCTGGTTCTTGCCGAGAAACTCGGTCGTGTGTACGAGGCATGAGTCTCTACCAGCGACTCTGAAGAAAATGAATGGAGTACCTTCGCTGCGTTGCGGCCCCTGTCAGGGGGAAGATGTCCCTCCAAGGGAGTTACCAGAGGCCCCTCCGTCACCGGGTTGATGCTGCTCCGGACTCTTCAGACGGGTAACCTCTCCGGCCTCCTCACCTCAGACATGGGCCCCATCCACCTCAGGGTCCCTCAGACTCATCCACCCTTGCGGAGCCCAGTCGAAGTTACTGGGCCCCAGGCCTCCGGTGTAGTACCTCACCCCAGGCTTAAGGTGCCTGAGATGGACGCCAACACTGCTCCGACCAGGCCATGGGCGCCTGGGCCGGAACTCCGGACCGACCGCACCCAGGCCTAAGGTGCCTGGGCGCCGGATGTAGAAGACCTCGTGGCGAGGGCGTCTCTCCCCTTTATCTCCTCCCATGACGCCACAGCAGGTTCTCCGCCCCCGCTGTACCACCGCCGGAATGGGACAAAAAGGACAGCACTGCGGCAGTGATTCTACCTCGACCTGTGGGAACACCGCCACCCCAGGCCAAGGAGAATAGTACACCACCAAAGTCCTCCACGACTGAAAGTGGTCCAAATCCTCTAGGATTTACACACACCTGGGTCATACTACCACCCAGGTGTATCCCCCCTAAATTTAGACCCCTGCTACATCCAATTGTAACAAAGGGAGAGGGTTGGGTCAGAAGGAGGCAGGGCTTTAACCACTTAACGACCGCCCACTGTAAATATACGTTGGCAGAATGGCACCGACAGGCAGAATCACGTACATATACGTGATTGCCTTTGTATAGTTGGGGGGTCCGATCGGACCCCCCTTCTTTACAGTGGGTGGTCGTTTTACCTTCGGGAGCGATCCGGCATGAGGGGACGGCCGTTCGATTCCGGCCCCCCCCTCTCGATCGCTCCCGGCGAATGAGAGAGCTTCCCCTGCCTGCCAGGCAGGAGGAAGTGATGTCATCTCTCCTGCGGCGCTCACATATACCGAGCGCCATACAGGAGAAGATGCAGGTTAGTGCACACAACACTACACTGACACCAGGACACATAGGCACATAAATCGCCCCCCCCAGGCCCCCCCAGACACCCCCAGATCACCCCCCAGATCACCCCCCAGCCCCCAGTCACAGTGTCACTGATTGCAGTGACCATTTATTTAGTGATCACTGCAATCAGTGACATTTGTGACTGTAAAAGTGTCACTACATTTAGTTTTAGGTCCAGTGTAGCCCCCTAACCCCCCCCTAATAAAGGTTTAACCCCCTGATCACCCCCCAGATAACCCTTTTACCCCCTAGCACCGCCGTCGCTAAGCGATCATTTTTCTGATCGATGTCTTAGCGTCGGTGATGCTGATCGGTAGCCAGTAATTTTTTTTAGGTTCGCCGCAGGTTTTTATAGCGTCGGGTACCCCCATATATTACCTAATAAAGGTTTAACCCCCTTGATCGCCCCCCAGGTAACCCTTTCACCCCCTATCACCACTGTCACTAAGCGATAATTTTTCTGATCGATGTCTTAGCGTCGGCGATGCTGATCGGTAGCCAGTAATTTTTTTTAGGTTCGCCGCAGGTTTTTATAGCGTCGGGTACCCCCATTTATTACCTAATAAAGGTTTAACCCCCTTGATCACCCCCCAGGTAACCCTTTCACCCCCTAGCACCGCCGTCGCTATGCGATCATTTTTCTGATCGATGTCTTAGCGTCGGTGATGCTGATCGGTAGCCAGTAATTTTTTTTAGGTTCGCCGCAGGTTTTTATAGCGTCGGGTACCCCCATATATTACCTAATAAAGGTTTAACCCCCTTGATCGCCCCCCCAGGTAACCCTTTCACCCCCTATCACCACTGTCACTAAGCGATAATTTTTCTGATCGATGTCTTAGCGTCGGTGATGCAGATCGGTAGCCAGTAATTTTTTTTAGGTTCGCCGCAGGTTTTTATAGCGTCAGGTACCCCAATATATTACCTAATAAAGGTTTGACCCCCTTGATCGCCCCCCAGGTAACCCTTTCACCCCCTATCACCACTGTCGCTAAGCGATCATTTACCTGATCGCTGTCTTAGCGTCGGTGATGCAGATCGGTAGCCAGTAATTTTTTTTAGGTTCGCCGCAGGTTTTTATAGCGTCAGGTACCCCCATATATTATCTAATGAAGGTTTAACCCCCTGATCGCCCCCCAGGTAACCCTTTCACCCCCTATCACCACTGTCGCTAAGCGATCGTTTTTATGATCGTTGTCTTAGTGTCGGTGATGCCGATAGGTAGCCAGTAATTTTTTTTTAGGTTCGCCGTCAGGTTTTTATATAGCGTCAGGTACCCCCATATATTACCTAATAAAGGTTTAACCCCCTTGATCGCCCCCCAGGTAACCCTTTCACCCCCTATCACCACTGTCACTAAGCGATAATTTTTCTGATCGCTGTCTTAGCGTCGGTGATGCAGATCGGTAGCCAGTAATTTTTTTTAGGTTCGCCGCAGGTTTTTATAGAGTCAGGTACCCCAATATATTACCTAATAAAGGTTTAACACCCTTGATCACCCCACAGGTAACCCTTTCACCCCCTATCACCACTGTCGCTAAGCGATCATTTACCTGATCGCTGTCTTAGCGTCGGTGATGCAGATCGGTAGCCAGTAATTTTTTTTAGGTTCGCCGCAGGTTTTTATAGCGTCAGGTACCCCCATATATTATCTAATAAAGGTTTAACCCCCTGATCGCCCCCCAGGTAACCCTTTCACCCCCTATCACCACTGTCGCTAAGCGATCGTTTTTATGATCGTTGCCTTAGTGTCGGTGATGCGATAGGTAGCCAGTAATTTTTTTTAGGTTCGCCGTCAGGTTTTTATATAGCGTCAGGTACCCCCATATATTACCTAATAAAGGTTTTAACCCCCTAATTGCCCCTAGTTAACCCTTTCACCAGTGATCATCATATAAGTGTTACGGGTGACGCTGGTTAGTTAGTTTGCTTTTTATAGTGTCAGGGCACCCGCCGTATATAACCCAATAAAGGTTTAACCCCCTGATCGCCCGGCGGGTGATATCAATTAGGTTTTAGCGTCAGAGAGGGTCTGCGTCACACCCCAGGCAGCGTCAGGTTAGTGCCAGTAGCGCTAACACCCACGCGTTAAGCATACACCCCCCTTAGTGGTATAGTATCTGAACAGATCAATATCTGATCTGATCAGATCTATACTAGCGTCCCCAGCAGTTTAGGGTTCCCAAAAATGCAGTGTTAGCGGGATCAGCCCAGATACCTGCTAGCACCTGCGTTTTGCCCCTTCGTCCAGCCCAGGCCACCCAAGTGCAGTATCGATCGATCACTGTCACTTGCAAAACACAACACACATAACTGCAGCGTTCGCAGAGACAGGCCTGATCCCTGCGACTCCAGTGCTGTAGGAGGTGATTTCACCACCACAGTTAAAAAAAAAAAAAAGCATATATGCCGAAGCATTGGGGCAGCAGGGGCGGAGGAGCGATTTTGCTCCTAATGCCGCGTACATACGGTCGAAATTCCGACGGAGGCTTGCCCGTGGAAAAGTCTGACCATGTGTACGCGCATAACTTTTGCGGGAAGATGCCCCCATGCTTCGGCATATATAAATGGTGCATGTATGCCCATCATTAGAAGTGGGTGGATGAAGGGCGGTATTCTAATGGTGGGCATACCCACCGATCAATCTTTTTTTTTCGTTCAACCAACAGGCTGCATGAAAAAAAAGATTACAATACATGTCCAACAAGGACCAGCAACGTACTGGTATGTTGCTGGAGTTTGAATGTTTATACCAGAATGATGCCTGCGGGTTTAGGTATCATCTTGGTATCATTCTTTTCAGCCAGCGGCCGGCTTTCATGTAAAAGCAATCCTAGTGGCTAATTAGCCTCTGGACTGCTTTTACAAGCAGTGGGAGGGAATGTCCCCCCCCCGGATATAAAAAGCGTCATTGGGAAATTGGGAAAGCATTTTATCACACCGATCTTGGTGTGGTCAGATGCTTTGAGGGCAGAGGAAAGATCTAGGGTCCAATAGACCCCAGTTTTTTCAAAAAAGAGTACCTGTCATTACCTATTGCTATCATAGGGGATATTTACATTCCCTGAGATAACAATAAAAATGATAAAAAAATAAATAAATATGGAAGCAACAGTTTAAAAATAAAATAAAAAAGCAAAATTAATAATAATAAAAAAAAAGCACCCCTGTCCTGCCCTGCTCTTGCCCAATGGCGAATGCAAGCGTCGGTCTGGCGTCATATGTAAACAGCAATTGCACCATGCATGTGAGATATCACCGCGAAGGTCAGATCGAGGGCAATAATTTTAGCAGTAGACCTCCTCTGTAAATCTAACGGGGTAACCTGTAAAGGCTTTTAAAAATGTATGTAGTTTGTCGCCAATGCGCGTTTGTGCGAAATTTTAAAGCATGTCGTGTTTGGTATCTATGTACTCGGCCTAAGATCATCTTTTTTATTTCATCAAACATTTGGGCAATATAGTGTGTTTTAGTGCGTTAAAATTAAAAAAAGTGTATTTTTTCCCCAAAAAATGCGTTTGAAAAATCGCTGCGCAAATACTGTGTAGAAAAAAAAAATGCAACACCCACCATTTTATTCTGTAGGGCCTTTGCTTTAAAAATATATATAATGTTTGGGGGTTCAACATAATTTTCTTGCAAAAAAAAAATGTTTTCATGTAAACAAAAAGTGTCAAAAAGGGCTTTGTCTTCAAGTGGTTAGAAGAGTGGATGTAAGCTTCCTAATGTTGTGTATAAAATGCCAGAACAGTTCAAAACCCCCCCAAATGACCCCATTTTGGAAAGTAGACACCCCAAGCTATATACTGAGAGGCATGTCGAGTCCATGGAATATTTTATATGTTGACACAAGTTGCGGAAAAAAGACAATTTTTTTTTTTTTTTTTTGCACAAAGTTGTCACTAAATGATATATTGCTCAAACATGCCATGGGCATATGTGGAATTACACCCCAAAATACATTCTGTTGCTTCTCCTGAGTACGGGGATACCACATGTGTGAGACTTTTTGGGAGCCTAGCCGCGTACGGGACCCCAAAAACCAATCACCGCCTTCAGGCTTTCTAAGGGTGTGGCAGCGGTGGGATGAAAAAAATCACCTTTGGTAAGAAGAATCTTTTTGTCTTTTAGACAGACTGTTTTCTCTTACCTTAGCTCTGATTTAAATTTCATCTAGAACTAAATTTATGTAGAAGAGGGATACGAACCACACCTTGGTGTATGGGGGATTTTTTGGGGAAATCCGCCTTTGAAAGTACCTTTGAGAAGGTCCTAATTAATTAGAAGCGTTTTGGGAACGCTGTAAAGTACCTTTGAGAAGGTCCTAATTAATTAGAAGCGTTTTGGGAACGCTGTAAAGTACCTCTCAGAAGGTCCTAATTAGAAGCGTTTTGGGAACGCTGTAGAAAAGTGTACACGACAGTCCTTTTGGCAAGGAGCTGAAATGGTAAATGAGGATTATATTTCGGTGATCCAACCTACTTTCGCTTTTCTATCTGTCGCATAGAAGTAATAAGATAATTTGTTGTGTAGATACACTGACTGTAGGGGGCGCTTTGCACCATAGAAATGCAGTCTGGATGCGTTCCAGGTGTTTTTTTTTACATGCACATTTTTTATGCGTTCTAGTGCGTTTTTTGTGCATTTTTAATGCAGTCCAGTGTTTTTTTCACCCCTCCAGTGAGTTTTTTTATGCATTTTTGCAGCGTTCCAGTGCAGGAAGGATGCTTGAACTGAAGTGCACTGGAACTGTAAGCACTGGTGTGAACTATGCCATTGAAGACCATATAACCTGCTTCAGAATTTTTATTTTATTTTTTTAAAACTCACTGGACTGCATGTGGTGTGAACTGGCCCTAAGGTTAAACAGTCAAAGTGGTCTACTGTATTAGAAATCTCCCTTGCTTATATCCAAATATTGTGAGAGTGGTAAGTACTTTTGTATGTATGATAAATGTTGTCGCTGTGGTGCAGATGGGACAAAGGGGTTTTAGCTATACTATAGGGAAAGTTGTTGTTAGTATAGGGAATTCTCTTCCATCTGCTCAGAGAAAAATGCTTACATTTTATGTGTTTGTTTGTTGTTGTCTTGGAATTCCAATTTAAAGTATAAGTTGTTTTTTCTTCTGAATACAAACGGATTGTTGAGTAATTGATATGTCCTTTGATCCTGCCAAGTAGGAGAGCGTTGCTAAAGTGGGCAGGTGAGAGGGACAGAGTAGGGTACTCATCTGTGTGTGGTGCTTTATTTGAGTGATTCCTCCTATCCAAAGTATTGTTTAGCACAATACACAGAGGTATATGTCCGCTTGCATAAATCTGCTATTTCACTTCAAGTGAAAGAGGGGATCAAACAACCGACCATACCTTCGTCAACGCTTTTGCGCAAAGCATACTGCTATATTTGCATTCCATATTCAGCGAGTCCGAGAGACTTGCTGAGGTGGAAAAAATATTAAAGAAGGATTTAATTTAGAAAAGTTATCTATATAGATTTTAAAAAATACATGTTTATTGTTAAAATGTTGCAACTATTGTCAGTCTATTCATGAAATGTGTTGGGCCCATATTCCCATGTCAAATGCATAGTTAATTGGAAACATTAAAAGGGGAATGTGACGTCACTGATAAATTACATGTATGCGCTGGTACCAAATGTTTTTTTTGAGGAATCTGATCAGATACAATTTTTTGTAGAGTAGCATTTCAACTTATACATGGGGTATTTTGATTTATTTCAGTTAGGTTCTGTTTCCACTATTGCAACCCCAGATTTGCGTGATTTGCAGTGTGACTTTGCAATGCGATTTTTGATGCAATGTCATGCAAAAGTGTGAGAAAAGGTCGCACCGAAGTAGGAACAAAATAGTGCAAGAACCTTTTTGCGTCGCTGCGACTTGAGTCACACGAATTAAAACAAGGATCATTGAATTACATGGGTTTTTGACTTGTCATGCGACTTCGCATGTGTCAAGTTGCACGGCAACTCACAGTAGTGGAGACAGAGCCTTAGAGCCTTGGAGTCTGACTTTGGGGACTGTTTTAATTGTGTAATTGCCTATCCTCACGTTATTGAAGTTAAAAGGTGTTGTTTTTCTTTTCAGTTTCGACAAATATAGTTTTGTTGATGTTGAGAAAAAAAAAAAAAAGTGAACTTTTGCATTGTATAAGGACATTGCCTGTTACAAGACAAGGGAATGGATATTTGTGCAAATGGTTTTAATTTGTGTTTAGGCTGTATGAACAATGATTGGGGATTTAAAAATGTTTGATTTTTTTTTTTTTGGTTAAATACAATTTTAGGGCTGGGTTCACACATATGCAGTGTGAGTTTGAGCTCTGTTTTCACAGCTAATTGACAAAGTAGTTGTTTAGCGCTTCATGTCAGTTTTTGATCAGGATCAGGTCAGGATTGCATATCAGGTCAGGATTTTATACTGTTCACAACTGAATGACATGTGCGATTCAGAAGCGTTCCCATAGAAGTCAATGGCCCTGAATTCGCACGTAAGCCGGACCGCACTGCCTAGAAAACGCACACCTTTTTGGGCAGTGCGGAGTGCGAATGCACCGCAGGTGTGTGAGCCAGCCTCATCTAAGGAAGTTATGTATTCCAGGTGCTACGCCAGAGGAATTGTGGTTGGTAAAGAAAAAGGAAGTAACTTAAGGTTTGTGTAATCCTATGCACTAGGGAAAAATACAGGGAAAAAAAAAGTAATGGTAAAAGGTGCTTAAAAGATGTTCAAAGGGCAAATATGGAAAACATTTCTAAATGAAGAATGAATGGAGTGGCCAAATGGATGTGAATAAAAGGAGAAAGTGGTTGTATTGTGTTTAACCACTTGACAACTGGGCACTTAAACCCCCTTAATAACCAGACCAATTTTCAGCTTTCGGTGCTCTCACATTTTGAATGACAATTACTCAGTCATACAACACTGTACCCATATGAATTTTTTGTCCTTTTTTTCACACAAATAGAGCTTTCTTTTGGTGGTATTTAATCACTGTTGGGTTTTTTATTTTTTGCGCTATAAGAGAAAAAAGACTGAAAATTTTGTAAAAAAATGATTTTTTTTTCGTTTCTGTTATAAAATTTTGCAAATTACTATTTTTTCTTCATAAATTTTGGCCAAAATTTATACTGCTACATATCTTTGGTAAAAATAAGTACAAATTGGTGCATATTATTTGGTCTTTGTGAAAGTTATAGAGTCCACAAGCTATGGTGCCAATATCTGAAAATTGATCACACCTGAAGTACTGACGGCCTATCTCAATTCTTGAGACCCTAGCATGCCAGAAAAGTACAAATACCCCCCAAATGACCCCTTTTTGGAAAGAAGACATTCTAAGGTATTCAGAAAGAGGCATTGTGAGTTTTTTGAAGTTGTAATTTTTTCCCACAATTCTTTGCAAAATCAAGATTTTTTTTTTCTCTTTTTTTTTTTTCACAAAATTGTCATATTAGCAGGTTATTTCTCACACACAGCATATGCATACCACAAATTACACCCCAAAACACATTCTGCTATTCCTCCCGAGTATGGCGATACCACACGTGTGAGACTTTTACACAGCGTGGCCACATACAGAGGCCCAACATCCAAGGAGCACCTTCAGGCCTTCTGGAGCACCCAGGCCAATTCTGACATTTCTCTCCTACATGTAAAAATCATCATTTGTTTGCTAGAAAATTACATAGAACCCCAAAACATTATATATGTTTTTTTAGCAAAGACCTTAGAGAATATAATGGTGGTTGTTGCAACTTTTTATCTCGCACGATATTTGCGCAGAAATTTTTTTAACGCGTTTTTTACGGAAAAAAAATGTTTTGTGCTTAAAAAAAAAAAAAAACAGTAACGTTAGCCCAATGTTTTTGCATAATGTGAAAGATGAAGTTACGCCGAGTAAATAGATACCTAACATGTCACCCTTAAAAATTGCACACACTCGTGGAATGGCGCCAAACTTCGCTACTTAAAAAATCCCCATAGGCGACGCTTTAAATATTTTTACTGGTTAAATGTTTTGAGTTACAGAGGAAGTCTAGGGCCAAAATGATTGCTCTCGCTCTAACGTTCGCAGAGATACCTCACATGTGTGGTTTGAAAACCGTTTTCATATGTGGGCGGGACTTACGTATGCGTTCGCTTCTGTATGCGAGCTCACGGGGACAGGGGCGCTTTAAAAAAAAAATAAAAAAATTATTCTTCATTTTACTTTATTTATTTTAGTTTGACATGTTTTTCCGCACCAAACATTTTTTTGATCACTTTTATACCTATTACAAGGAACGTAAACATCCCTTGTAATAGGAATATGGCATGACAGGTCCTCTTTACAGTGAGATATGGGGGGGGGGGGGGGTGTCAATAAGACCCCACATCTCACCTCTAGGCTGGGAAGCCTGAAAAAAATACAAAAAAAAAACAACAATCCTGGCTTTGATCGTAGCGGTGAGTCGGTAGAAGCACCGGAGGGCGGCGGGGGGGGGGACATCCCCTCTCGCCTCCCATAAGAATGATCAAGCGGCGGAACAGCCACTATGATTGTTGTTATGGTGTAGGGAATCGCCGGCTGAAAAAGCTAATATCTGAATGATGCCTGTAGCTGCTCCCATCATTCAGATATCCCCGCACAAAGTCAACGACATCATATGACGGCCGGAGGGCGGGAAGTGGTTATTGCAGAGTATTGCCGGGCATTGCGGAGTATTGCCGGGCATTGCGGAGTATTGCCGGGCATTGCGGAGTATTGCGGACTATGGCAGGGTATTGCGGTGTATGGCAGGGTATTGCACGGGGTATTGCACAGGGTATTGTGGAGGGTATTGCAGAGTATTGTGGAGGGTATTGCAGAGTATTGTGGAGGGTATTGCAGAGTATTGTGCAGGGTATTGCAGAGTATTTTGCAGAGTATTGCGCAGGGTATTGCAGAGTATTGCGCAGGGTATTGCAGAGTATTGCGCAGGGTATTGCAGAGTATTGTGCAGGGTATTGCAGAGTATTGCGCAGGGTATTGCAGAGTATTGTGCAGGGTATTGCAGAGTATTGCACCAGAGTATTGCACCAGGGTATTGCAGAGTATTTTGCAGGGTATTGCGCAGGGTATTGCAGAGTATTTTGAAGGGTATTGCGCAGGGTATTGCGCAGGGTATTGCAGAGTATTGCACAGGGTATTGCAGAGTATTGCGCAGGGTATTGCAGAGTATTGCGCAGGGTATTGCAGAGTATTTTGCAGGGTATTGCAGAGTATTTCGCAGGGTATTGCAGAGTATTTCGCAGGGTATTGCAGAGTATTTCGCAGGGTATTGCAGAGTATTGCGCAGGGTATTGCAGAGTATTGCACCAGGGTATTGCAGAGTATTGCACCAGGGTATTGCAGAGTATTGCACCAGGGTATTGCAGAGTATTGCACCAGGGTATTGGCAGGGTATTTTGCAGAGTATTGGCAGGGTATTTTGCAGAGTATTGGCAGGGTGTATTGCAGAGTATTGGCAGGGTATAGCACAGGGATGGCTGAGCAGGGATGGATGGATGGCTGGATCTGTGACTGCAATTGTCACAGATCCAGCCCACAGTGCTGCTGCTG